>RXPK01000277.1:0-1240420 GCA_004143645.1 Protaetia brevitarsis
TATTTTTAATGAGAATTTAGTAGCTATAGAGTTAACAAGGACAGAAGTAATCTTTGACAAGCCGATATATGTGGGTATGTGCGTTTTAGATATATCAAAAACAATATTGTATGATTTTCATTATAATTATATGAAAAATGTGTACGGAAATAACTGTAAGTTGTGCTATACGGACACGGATTCCCTGATATACACGATAGAGACTCCAGATGTATACGAAGACATTAAACAAAACCTTGGTGGATTCGATACAAGTGATTATCCCGTAGACAACGTATATAAGATACCACGAGTTAACAAAAAAGTGCAGGGTTTAATGAAAGATGAAGGTGCCGGTAAATTACTGCTGGAATTTGTGGGACTTCGTGCAAAAATGTATGCATACAAATACCAAGACACTCTGATAAAGAAGGCCAAGGGTGTGAAGGGGAGTGTTGTTAAACGTCAGATAACGTTCGATGACTACTTGAACTGTTTAATAAGAAATAATGAAATGCGACATGACCAACGCAATATACGTTCGTTTAACCATACACTCTACACTGCCGTCCAAACGAAAATATCCCTTAGTCCGTACGATGATAAGCGCTTCCGAGTACCTGGTTTTACTGATACTTTACCATGGGGGCATTATTCCGTCCCAGAATAGGTAAGTATCCCCTCTACAATTCTCTTCACAAATATAACGTGATCCAGCAAAAAAATAGTTCAGTTTAAATTTAGTTTATTAGACAGACCTCAAACAATGGCATCAAGTAATATAAAAGGTTTAATGTAATTAATGTTTACCTATTTACATTTATTCTTTCTAGTACACGTACAACGACTTCCTCGACAACGCCCTAATCATGCAGGAGGAATCTATTGCCAAGAAAAAACAACTAATTGGACAGTCGACCTTTCCCCTCAACAAAAGCGGTTCCAAGTGGATTACCGTAGGCCTTAGTGCGGCAGCAGGATTCAATCCGATCATACAAATAAGATCACCGTCATCATGTGTTTTCTTCACTAAAGATGAATGGGCAGAGTTTTGTAAGAAAGACGGTAACACTTCTAAACATGAAATTGAGGCTAGCCAGTATAGAGACATTTGTGTTATAAGACTAAAAAGTCGTGGTCAAGAAGTTGTTTTATCTACCGAAACATATAATAATTTGTATAATTTGCAACAGCTAGTCCACGATAAAATAAGTTTATTGCTGAATAGTGATTTTGTAACAGTCTATAAATCTATCTTAAAATCATGTAAAAACTTAGAAGGTGACTTATATAACAATATCTTGTACTTTTTATCCGTGTACACAAATTCTTATAATGCTTCATATATGATGGAAGCTTTATTTTTTCTTTTGATACTGTTCTGTATGATTTTAATATGATGGAAGAATGAAAATAAAAATAATTCTAGTACATTACGTGATGTGTTTTATTTATGTTTTCGCTGCTTATGATTTTAGCAGTAAGAAAGTGATAAAAATATATGTAATACATTATACAGCGTATTTAATTCGAGAAATTGCAATATTGTGTAATATTATGCAATAGTTAAAGGTGTACGAACACGAACAATTCAAGGCACAGTCCTGTTCTACAAAGCAACATCGTCTTGATGTTAATGAATTAATAGAAGTGTTGTAATGTTGCAATTTGAGACGAATACAACCGTATTGAATTTCAATATTTGTTTTACGTGTAATAGATTTAAATACCTCCTTTAACTTCAAACATTTATCAATATCATTTAATATTAATAAATAAAACAATGTTTTCTGTTAAAAAGTTTATTCAACTAAATATTAAATAGCAAACAGTGTATGAATAATAAAATTACAGTACGTTATTCTTATCAATCCAACTGTTGTGTGTTTTATCTAAGCCTCACCATTTTATATAAACTTTATTTCCCCGTTTACCACGAGTTTCTTTCACACCAGACGCTTGAACAGATACACTAACAACTTAGGTAGATATAGAGACAGTAAAGAGGTAGCCAAATAGCTGCTCAATCTTAACTTTATAATTCTTCTCCATAACCCCCATTTAATCATTAGGAAACAAGAATGTGATGCAATTTCGGATTTTAACAATAGCTCAGGCCAGTGCGTAGGAAAAAACAAGCATAACATCGTTGTAGTAGCACTCATACAAATAATTTATACTATTTTGTTTACTACTAACTATGCGACTTTAAGCATAGTAATTTTTTTAAATATAACAATTAAAACTCAATAATATTATTTTTCATTAAGTAGATGTAATATACTACTACGTTATTACAATAGCAATAATCAACCCTTACTCGATTATAACGCATTTAAAGAGTGTGCTTTGTATATTGTCGATTGTACTAAAGAAAAATAAACAGTCAAGTCATCTATCCTTGGCATTAAGTTGATAAAAGTATTTTCATGCTCTGTTCTCACGGAAATAAGGTTTCCAGTTTCTTGTTAGGCGGCAGTAATATTAACATTATATCTAAGTATGTATCCACTCACATCGTTTTTTCCTAATCGAACATTTCCTTCTTTGTCTGTCCCTTATTTTTGTAAACTGCATCTTTTGCGATTTTTCAAAAAGTTTTATATATATATACCTTCATTTACTTATCTACTCATTTTAACATACTGTGACAATGGGTAAGAAGAATGTTTTTAATAAATCGTGTGTTATTTATATTTCTTTTTTCTTATAGAAACGGATATAGTGGAGTATCTGCGTGTGAATTTACCACCTGATTTACGAGTAAGTTATATAATTCCAAAAATTCTTGATTTTATTTCGGCAATACAAATTCACATTTTTTTCAATACATTTATTGTTTCTTATATCCAACCAAGATCTCTTCCAAATAGCTTTAACTACTGTTTTTAAAATTTGCTTCAATTGCTAATTATATTTATGAAGCATAATTATACAATTATTGACACAGCTGTCCAAAGATTTTGCAAATAATTATAAATATACATAGCTTGGTTACAAATAAAACAATAAATATAATTCTAAATACTTTTTTTATCATCTAATCATTTTTTTAAAGCACGTACCGATGATCATTTTAATAGGAGAGGGTGGAACCCCTCCAACGGAGGGGTACCACCATTGTGGCGTGGTGCAAGGCTACCACGTGTACTTTAAAGTTGAAGAGGGTATTGTGGTTGTATGGGCAATCCATTTTTCATAGGTATGAAAACAAGTTAATTAGTTTGCTATGAATATTCTACACTTGTAATATGTATATCTGTTTCAGATCGCCACCACAGTGGAATTTTTTTTTTAATAAATAGTTTTAATCAAGAAATAGTTTTTTATTTTTTATGATTTTTTCACCTTTATAAAATACATGACGTTTCACCATTTTTTCAAGTCAAAAACAAAGTTTTTCATCATATACAAATACATTAAATGAGGTGGGTATGTGGATAAGAGGTATAAGATACTGTTCTATAAATACCATCAAAAGAATGCATACTGCTGACTTCGAAATTTTTTTCCAAAAAAAATAATGTAAGCATTGCTTTTTAATTAGAGATTGTTTTAAAATTCCAACTCAATCTTAAAAAATTATTATTTCTTTCTATCTATTTAAACAGTAAGGTAAACGCGATTCACCAGAACATGCAATTGTAAGTAACTATTCAAATAGGTTTGTCATTTTTTTGTACTGAAATCTTAAAACTTTGAGCTTAGAGAAAACTATAAGAACTAATTAAAATTTTTGGTGCGTGCTGAGAAAGAACAATGTATATTAGCTCATGAATTATTTGTTGCACTACCTGGTGCGATAATTTAGGTGGTCTTAGTGAAAAAGATAAAAGTGTTGAGGAAAGCGAAGAAGGCTGTAACTCTCTAGTAAAAATATTTTTTAAAAATGTATTAATCTATTCTTTGTCATTATTACTATAAGCCCCGTTCTCTGTGAGTTCTTGTACAAACCACTGTACATAATTAACAGCTTAATACAAAAGTTCGTCATCATCATAAACCCATTTGAAATAGTATCCTACACTGTACTGCGTGCACGTGTTGTGTCCTAATCTGCAAGCATTGTTCAGAGATAACAAACACTATAGATCTGCATATAACAGAAGGGACCTCTAAATTATTTTTTATGATTTTTAAGCTTAATAGCTTTTTTCACAAGAAGAAAGGAAAGAACTATCATATATAACAACATGATGACGTTTCAAAAATACGAATGTCATTCGAACGTTGGAACGGGTCTGTAACCGCTATGCGTAAATTGTTAAGTTAACAATTTCGCGTAAAAAAATAAACCGAACAAACTTTTGATGACTCTTTGTTTGAGAAAAATAAAACATTTTTAAATACATTAAAACCTTTATTTTTTTCCTTGCAAGTATCATTTAAATATTAGACAAAGATATGATCTTTATATAATTTATTCAATTCAAACGCAGAGTATTCAGAGCGCATGTCGGTTGACAGTTTTTTTTTACACACATTTTTAACCTATTATTTGATTAATCCGATATTGATATTCATGTGTACATATACGTTTAAATATTACACTATGGCCAATACTTAAAGCAATACTTTTATTAGAGATTTCAATTATTATAAACTGTTTTGCAATTAAGGTATATACGTATATAATTAAAATCATTTTTATACACTATATAAATTAATATAAAACATTAACTTGATCTTAACTTCGTAATTCCTATAATCTTCTCTGAGGTTCCAATCAAGTAGTAAGGGGAACACGGTTCTGCACGAAATACAACTCTGAGTAACTGTCCAATAGGCTAAAACTGAAATCTAAAACGGAAAAGAGTAAGAACTCAAGGAAACTATAAAAATATCTATCTGCATATACCTCTAATTTTTAGGTCCTTTCTATTCCATAAATGTAATAATGGCACATTTATTTCCGGCCACTTCCCTCACCTCCGTAACGCATAGAAATAGGTTTTGTTTTCGTATTTCCTCGAAGTCCTGCTCCTCTAACTTCGAGTAGCGTTTAGGAAGAAAAGATTCATACTTTCCATCCAATTCAACGATTACGGCCGGTCCGTATCGTGTTAGTATTTTTCGAATATTTGTAACTTTATATTTTTTGTTCTTCACTAGATTAAATATTTTTATGTTTAATTTAAATTTGCCCACTTCTTTTAGTTTATCCATTTTCTATTTATTGCGTACTCGTAAGTAATAGAATAACTGAATTCTTTTTTCGGATTCGCTTCTTTTCTATCAAGTTCCCCCACACCTCTCCCCTCCCGTTGAATATATGTAAGACTGTCCATGCAAAGCTCTCACGTAATAACTGTATACTAACGTTTTAAAAAATTTGTCATTCGGACACCTGTATCGATATTTTGCCGACCTATCAATTCGCGATATCTATAAACAAGAAACAACAAGTCTGTGCGATCGCTTAGGCAACGAGTGTTGCATATACGGCAATAGACTGAATTTTTACAATCTTATTGCATCTAGGTCCATTGTTAACATAATCAAATATGCTCGTTTAAGTTCTAATTGAAAAGTCGTAATTCGTAAAGTAATTTCAAATTTTAATTGATATAACAAGAAAAAAGTATGTAGAATTTCATTATAAACTATAATTGTCTCTTACGCGGAGGTCGATGGAATGTTTCAATGCATAGCGCTGACGTCTACATTTCTAATACATGTGTTAGTTTAAGTTTTAATTGAAAAGTAATAATTATTAAAATGATTTATGCTATTTTAAATTTTAATGTGAATAATAAAAAGACATGTAATTATTTAATGTTAGGATTTCATTATAGTTACTAAGTTTCTAGAATTCGTAATCGAATATGATATATAATATTAAATAAATAAAATAATGTCTCTGACGTCATCGGCTAAGGCTCCTCGCCTAGCGTTTCACAAACCTTCCCCAAGCCAGCGCGGATGTCGCCCCGTGGACGCCATCGCCTTGAGCTGACCTTCCCACCTACAGCTCCGCTCTGGGGCACCTGGAGGAGAACGGCCTTGAAACTGAGCTAGAAGCTCCCTTGTTTACCTACTCATGTGGTAGTAGCATGAGCCAAACTTCTGTCCCCTTTATTATCCACGAAGTGATAAGAGCAACAGTAGGCACTGTAAGTGCAAACTACATAGCACTTCCCAATGCGTTATTAGAAGCTATGATCATAATATATATATATATATATATACTGAGGAATTAAATAAAAACTCATTGTGTGGAGAGATGAAAAAAGATGTATCCAACAAAATAGTATTGATACATTGGCTTAGAGGCATTGGAAAATTAAATACAATTGAGATCTATCTTTTAATTATCATTGGAATAAAATTATAATTTTTATCAACAATAAATTTTATTGGAAAGAATTTCTCTTTTCTTATCATTTGATAACATACTATATAATTAAACAAAACGTTCATTATTATCTGTATGGTTTTTACTGATTTGATATTTCTTATTTTTTATAAAAACTATATAATCAAATTTGTTAAAATATTTTATATTGGTAGTTTAGGTAATAGGTGTTATATGAATTTATGTACTTAATTGGATCATTATTAAGTGATTTAATTTCCTTCAAATATCTCATAAAGGGTCCGCCATCTAACGTTTTTTTTTTCAACTAGTGCTTATTTCGTGAATGGTAACACTTAGCTCATGTCTGATTTGACAGATAATTAGTTTTATCCTTCCGCTGAACGAATATGGTTGTGTATACGCTTGAACAACGCTGGGAAATATTGCGACATTACTTTGAAAATCATGGCAATGTTGCAGAATGTGTGCGAAAATTGCGTACGGATTTTGGAAGAAGAGAAGCACCGTCAGCTCCGTATGTTCGTTATCTCGTGAAAAAAGTGAAAGAAACTGCCATCTTCATCGATAAACCAAAGCGTGAAAAGCCAAAAACAATGCGTACACCCGAGAATATTGCTGCTGTGGCAGAAAGTGTGCGTGAAGCGCCTCAACAATTGAACATTTCGGAGACATCATTGAGACGAATTTTTGCATAAAGACCTTGTATGACGCCATACAAAGTCCAATTGTTCAGGAGTTGAAGCCCACAACTGAACCAATACGCAAAGTCGTTTTTCGCCTTCGCTAAGTGGGCCTGCGATCGACTTACCAGAAGATGCCGATTTTGCCAAAAAAATCATCTTTCAGAATGAAGCTCATTTTGAACTTAGCGGGTATGTAAAACAAGCAAAATTGTCGCATTTGGGCACAGAAAACCCGCACGCATTACATTGAAAAGCCGACGCACCCAAAACGAGTCACTGTTTGGTGTGGATTTTGGTCCAGAGCCATGTTGAACGAATTTTTGTTCACAAAAATTGAAGAGGAGGATATTGCAACATTTGGTTTTCAACAGGACGGCGCTACGTGCCACACAGCCGAAGCTACACTCGATGTTTTGCGCCCTGTTTTTGAAGATCGCATTATCAGCCGCCAGAGCTGATGTCGTTTGGCCACCTCGGAGCTGCGATTTGACACCATTGGACTATTATTTGTGGGGTCGTCAAAGATACAGTGTTACGCCGACAAGCCAGAGACAATTGACGCTTTAAAAGGGACAATATTCGTGAAGCCATTGGGTTGGAAATAACAGGCTGCACACAATCGATAATGTGCTTAAAAATTGGACCGATCGTGTAGGCTACTGCATGTAGGCCGACACAGATGAATAATTATTTTTCATTATTACCGGAAGCGATTGTACTTCAAATAAAAAAAAGAAAATTTGAGGAAATATTGCAGTAGTTTTTTTTTATAGCATTTTCAAAAAAAAAAGTTATCTGGCGGATCCTTTATTAGAATCCATGCCAATTTATTTATATTTAACATAATAATGTAATTAATTTTTTTGTTTAATATTTTTTTTAATTGAAAGAAGAACTATATTTAGTTCTTCTAAACAAATGATCTGAATAATTAATGTTGATTGGAATTTGTTTATCAATACACACTTATATTTTTTTGACGTTAGAGATTATATTACTAGAATTATTATGTTTTATGCTCACGTTTACTATACGTTCAATGTTCACGTTTACATTTTGGGTTGCGTTCTATATTGACGTTTGCGTTCATTTTTATGATGCTTTATACAGGTTCACAATTTGGTGGTTATTAAATAATATCAATTTTTATGTAATTTTGAGGTGTGAACGAGTAGATATGCTAATAATTATGTGCTAATTTAACAGAGAAAAATGTGTAACCATGAGTGTTTACATTGGTTCAAAATTTGGGGGCGATTAAATAAAATCCGTTTTTTATGCAATTTTGACTTTTGTACGAGCATAATTCTGGTCGTATTAAATGCTTAAAGATAAAATCATTTTTATGTATTTGTACACATTTTTTTGAGTTTTTTATGCAATTTCTGTGCTGTTTATGAAGTGTTAAATTTTTAAGTAAAGCACTAAATTAGGAGGCTATTTATGCTCATACAAAAATTGGTGGTTCAGAATCCGCATAATATAGATTACTGTTAACCGCTGCAATCGGGTACGCTGACGATTCCAGAAATTAACAGCGCTTTTGAAGCCTTGCTCAAAATTGTTCAGTGTAATTCATTTTCGGCGGGAATGCACTCTTTAAAAATTAATAAATAAACATTGAATTTTCGATTTCTTATCTTAAATCTTACTCCGTTTTTAGACACTGAAGGCATTCTCCGAGTTGCAAGCCGGTTACAAAATTCAAGATTTCCTACAGACAAGAAGCATCCAATTCTATTGCGCTCCAAGCATCGTTTAACACAACTTATTTTCAATGATGAGTACTTGGCTTGTTACATGCGTGTCCTCAACATTTGTTGGCATCTGTAAGAGAAAGATTTTGGTCGTTGCAGGGCAGAAATATTGCTACCAAGGTAGCTAGACTGTGCGTGACATGCACAAAGCAACCCAAAAAACAGTTGAACCGATTATGGGCCAGTTGCCCGAGTGTCGCGTGCAACCAGCTCGTGGAAAACCAACACGCGTATTTTCAGACAATGGTATGAATTTTATTGGCGCATATTTAGAGCTAAAGCACTTGGGAGAATTTTTAAAAGAAAATAAGCAGACCTTTAGTGATCAATTTTCACAAGACATATATTGAATGGCAATTCTATACCACCCCATTCGCCGCATTTTGGTGAGCTCTGGGAGGCAGGTATAAAATCAGTTAAAAAACACATTACAAGGGTTTTAGGTAACGCTCATCTTACATTCGAAGACCTTAATACGTTACTTATACAAGTTGAGGCAGCATTAAATCACGTCCTTTATTTCCAATATCTTCCTATGGCTCACTTCTTAATTGGGAGACCGTTAGCTGCGTTACCAGATGTATGCCTGAAGGAATACCTATGAGAAGACTGTTACGTTTCCAACACATACAGCAACATTTTTGGAAGCAGTGGCAATCGGAATACAATTCCTGAACTACAAAAACGAAACAAGTGGGAAAGGCATCGCGATTACTTACAAGGAGAGACGCTGGTGATCATCAAGGATGATGCTCCTCCGTTAAAATGGAAACTCGGACGAATTGTTGCTGTTCACCGAGGAAAAGACGGAATCAACCGTGTAGCTACAGTAGGAACAACGGCTGGCGAAATTAAAAGATCTCTTGCGAAGTTGTGCCCTCTTCCAGTATATGATGGCAGTGACGATACATGCTAGTTATACAAGTGTTGAAAGTTGCTCCGCATACTTCCAAAGTGAAAGGCATGTTAACGCGATTTTAGAACATTATAAATGAAATAGAGAGTGGGCATCTCCAATAAAAAAAAATAGAAATAAAATTTTAATGTCAATATTATTTTTGCACATAATTCGAAATGAGTTGCAACTAAATAAATCATTTTGCAAATTATTTATAAAAGTCAAACTTAAAAGAGTTTTACGTAACAGGGTCTGTAGATTTATCTTCTGAGGGTGAATCAGATACTGAAGAATTTGTTTATAAAGAGAGCGATTATGTTATTGTTCAATATCAAGAAGACCTCCATCCGGGGCAGATTATTGGAATTAATCTTTCTTTTTCACAAAATTAAGCGCATGGAAAGAAGCGGTTTGTTTGGCGTTGGCTCTCATAAATAGACATATTAGAATACGAAAGTGATGACATAGTACAAAAAATTCAACCACTAATCCAAATCAACAACAGGGGAATATTTAAGATGCGGGAAATTGCATAATTTTTTTAAGATTTTAATTTTATTGTTAAGTATCGGAGAAAGTTTAAGTTAAGGAAATGTTTCCTTTTTCAATTTCATATTGTAAGTATACGCTTGTATTATTAAAGAGAGTTCATACTATGAAAGTATTTCAATTACAAGTCCAATATCTTCCGAAAATAGCTTTTACAAACATTCTAAAATTAATATAAAAACCCATGAGTACAAGGTCGCAGTTCCCACAACTTAATTTTACTTTTTGATTTACGCGAAATAAATAGTATATAATAAATAGACCCCGCTACCTCAAAAACTCGGGTAAGGGGCAGGCGCGGCTCGTGCGTGCATCATTGAGGAGGCTATGCTGCAGAGCGAATTTCTTCGTATAACTTCGTAACTACCTCCGTAACATAGTATCTTCCACATGATATTATACGACAAACTCAACCATGTCAAGTTCCTCAATGAGTCATGCACCGCCGCCGCTGGTAACTAGGCCGGCGGTGCAGAAAAAAATATAAATATTTCTGTTGTAGTAATGTGTTAGTTTTCTGGATATCTAACTGTACCACGTTCCTGTGGTGTTTGAGAGACGGGAGGAAACTCTTGATCTTGAGGCTGTTAACGAAGACATGGTTAGAACGTACGGTCGCACCGCATATGATCACACGCAAAAATGGCGAAATAAGGAAAGTGGCCGAAGAATTGCGCCTTGATTCTGATGATATGTGTGCAGGAACCCTGGACAACCGGAGGTACGATTCCTGGAATGCCCGCGACAGCCAGAATAATAGCAACGGCGAGCACCGAGGCGGTACCATTTCTAACCCCGACATACCACAACATTTATCAGTATTAAATCAGTATTACCAGTAGGAGGACCCCATCGAGATACACCTGCGTAAAACTAGAAACGCCTTCCGAACATTCGCGGGTGTCCGACCGATTGTTATGGTCGCGGATGCCAATGCCAAATCAATCATGTGGCATAGCCCGGTCACCGATGACAAGGAGTGAGGAGCTCCAGCTTCTCATTCAGGAGCTGGGGTTGGCAGTCGAGAACAGGCAGGGTAACCCACCAACCTATGAGAATAGGGCGAGGTGGGGGACGTACATAGACGTCACGCTTACAAATGAGAAAGCCCAGGGAAGGATCACTGACTGGAGGGTGCATCAGCACATTACGGTTAGTGATCACAACCTCATCCAGTTCACGCTGGATACTGGGAGCCAATCAAGTAACGAGATGGCTGTAGGCCTACCTACAACCCGCTTCGATCTGGGCAGGGCCGACTGGGATAAACTTCGAAGAGAGGTTCAGACAAACCTTCCACCTCCAATCTGGCCGTGCGACGATGTACACGACTACGCAAAAACAACTACTAGGGTCATCAAACAGACAATGAGAAGGACAATACCTGTGTCCATGCGGCAACCGTTTGTTAAAAACGGCTTCTGGACGGAGGAGCTGTATGCACTGCGCTCGAGAGTACGAAGACAGCGCAAGCTGTACCAACGGGCAATTGCGGAGCAGGAACGACAAATGCAACTAAACTTGTACAGAGACATGAAGGATCGGTACAAGGTTAAACTACAATTGGCCCTTTGTAGTAAAGGGCCAAAGAAAACAGCTGGCGTGAATTCGTCAGCAGATACCTAACAACGGATGTATGGGGAATGCCGTATAAGTTGGCCACAGAAAAGATCAGAACACCCACCCGTCCTCTCCTCGTTAAGAAGGGAGGATGGCACGTATACAGAGGGTTGGAGACAGTCGGCAGAAATGCTTATGACTGATCTTCCTTCCGATGATGATCTGGGGGAGGACACACCGTCTCAGCGGCAGCTGAGGGTCAGGGTAGTGGATCTCCCCACAATTCACAATCAGGCGGCGCCCTTTACGGGGGGTGAGGTGTGCCAGGCAATCAACCTGCTCAAAAACAGGAAAGCTCCGGGACCGGATGGCATACAGTCTGAGGTCCTGAGAGGTATCTTATCGCAGCTGCTGTCAACTCTCACGGGACTGTACAATGAGTGCCTGAGACAAGGAAAGTTTCCCGCGGTGTGGAAACAGGCGCGGGTGACTATCATCAAAAAGGGCGGAGGTTAGGGATGACTGCGACCCTAAATCCTACAGGCCCATCTGCCTGCTGGATAACCTCGGAAAGGTACTCGAGCGCCTGCTTTGCTCCCGGCTGCAGGCGCATAGAGAGTTAATGGACAGTATACATACGCGTCAATTTGCGTATAGAAGGGGAATATCGGCAGAGGACGCGATCAATGAGGCTTTGGGCGTGGTGCGCCGCAGCGAACGCAAGTACGTTGTCGGTGTCTTCGTGGACATTTCGGGGGCCTTCGACAATTTGTAGTGGCCAGCATTGTATAAAAGACTTCGCAAATGGATACGCCTGTAAATGTCTACAAGTGCCTGAGAAGCCACTGCCAGGATCGCTACGCTCGGTTGGAGTGTCCGGGGAGCGTGTTGGAAAAACATCTCACGAAGGGATGTCCGCAGGGGTCGGTTTGCGGACCTGTTCTCTGGGACATCTTTGTGGAGGAACTGCTGCATCGTATGGATCTGTCGAGAACTGCGGAAACTACTATTGCGTATGCCGACGACTTGCTTCTGCTGGTCTTGGCGGATAACAGGAGAGACCTTGAGCGCAAGTCTGGACTGGCGCTCGGTGAGGTGCTGCGATGGTGTAGTGACCGGAAGCTGCACATGTCGAAGGAGAAGACCACCTATGCCCTTCTAAAGGGTAGACTACAGCGGGATCCGATCATCAGGGTCCAGGGCGGGTCTATAAGGAGAAATGCCACAGCAAAATACCTTGGTGTCCACCTGGGAGAACGCGAGAACTACATACACCATATCGTGCAGCGATGCGACAAGGCCACAGCTGCGATGCAGAAGATAACCCGGATCGCGAGACGGAGGTACCAGATTCCCCTAGGCAGCGCTAGAACCTACCTCACTTGTGTCATGTCCAGAATTGTCACATACGCGGCCAGCGTGTGGGCGGGCAAGGCGACGCAAGTAAAACCAAGACAAAAACTTAATGCAGCGCAGAGAGGTGTTCTGGTAACCCTCACGGGAGCCTACCGCACGACATCGGCGGATGCCCTGCAGATCATCGCGGGGGTACTTCCTATGGATCTGGAAGTACTAAAGGCGGCTGCAGAATACTGGCTAAGAAGGGGAAATCTGGACGAGATTGAGAAGCTCATCTCTATAAGGGCTGCAACCAGGCGGGATATCACAACCAGAGTGCACCGGATGTGGCAGGAGAGATGGTCCGCTTCCGAGAAGGGAAGAAGGCTGTTTCGGTTTTTCCCGGATGTGGAGGAGCGCCTTAGGCTGACTCACTTTCAGCCTGGTAGGGGGCTAGTGCAGTTCTTGACTGGGCATGGCCCCTACGGGACGTACCTGCGGGAGAGAGGCCTTGCTGATGGAGACCAGTGCGAGTGCGGCGGGGTGGGCACGCCGGAACATGCTCTCTTTGAGTGTGCGATCCTGGAGGACATTGCTGGTGCGGAGAGACACGCCCTGGCTGGGGTTGACCTTCGTGGGGCTTTGCTCCGCGAAGATTCTTTCAAAACCTTAAATGTGCTCGCGACGACTATTTCAGACCATATACACGACGGCTGAAGTTCTAGACCTTTATTTATTATTTATACCCTTTCACATACTGAGTGACTTTTGTGCCCTTTACTCCGCTGGGTGCCTGGGGCTCCGAAATTCCAGTAGCTTTGCTGCTGATGGTAGGTTCCCTGGATGCTGGACCGGCGGGGGTGGGCCACCTGATTGTGACAGTTCTAAGTGACCACCGATTTTGACTTAAAGAAAACACGGACATGACAAACTTTAGACCTTCTGGGTCGGTTCCCTCGTGGTGCTGACGTGCCTGGACGTGTGGTATACCAGTGCCATCGGATGCTGATGGCCCGCTCCGGATGTTCCAGTGCTGGACGGGGGAATGAACACTCTTTACACTAACACTACTAACATTAGGTTAAGGTAGATGATTAGGGCTTAGTTTAATAACTTGCTAACACACTAACACTTAGCTTTAGTTTAGGTTTAAGATCTAATTTCAAAACTGAAACGTAACAGTGGCATGAGGCATGTAGGAAGCAGGACTGGGGTATGAGAGGGGCACTTATGCATGACGAACAACTAGTCCCCGCCTCCACGTGGTTAGGGACGGAAACGAAGCCTGGGTTACTGCGCAAGCAGCAATAAAAATCCCAGGTACGGCCAAAGGGGAAGGTTTTTGTCTTCGTAGTTGCCCTTCCTCCTATGCATGAGTTGCCTAACATCCTGCACGGTTTCTTATCTCTATTCTATATTCCTTCCTTCAGAAGACGACCAACACCTAACACGTGCATGAACTTTCATCACTCTATTTGCATCCTGCATGCGCAAATCTACATATAAATCCCAACGACTCGTGTTAAATTGTTTAGATAACGAGTCCTCTGTATTATAATTTAGCAATAAATGTAATAAAAAATGTAATGTTCCTACCCCCCCAGGAAGCCACTGAGGTAGTTCTCAAGAACTACATGGCTGTGATGGAGTTCATAGAGAAGGAAATTGATGGGAGCAGCCGGCTGTCCAAGCAGACCCGCTGCGCCCTCAAAACAAAAATTACCGAGTGGGCTTTCGCACAGGCGGAACTCATTGGACAAATGAAAGCTCTAAAAAAAGAGAATGTAGAGCTCAAACGTAAAAATGCCATGCCCACTCCAGCGATAAGCTACGCGGCGATGGCTGGAAGAACCGCTCCTAAGTCCAATAAAGTGGCACAAATAGTTGAGAAGGCAAGGGCTCCAACAACTCTATTTGTAACGGGAAAAAAGGGGGAGAACCTCAAGGAGGTTCAGGCCACCTTTACTAATATCGTAAATCCTGCAAAGGACAAGCTGAGAATTAAAACTATGCGTACCACGAACAAAACCCTTGTGGTTGAGGTCGCTGAGGATACAGATTTGCAGAAATTGCAAAATAACGAACAACTGGTCCAGCACTTCAACATGGAAAAGGCCAGGAAGAAAAAGCCCCTTCTTATCCTGTACGACATTCCGGTCCACATGGAGGAGCAATATGTCAAGGAGACAGTATATGAGCAAAATCTATCTGAAAGAATCGAGCGAGAGGAATTTGAGCAGAATTTCAAAATAAGGTTTAAGACCGGACCCAAAGGGAAGTCAACGGTTCACATGATGGCTGAAGCTTCCGGTAAAATCAGGCGGCTATTACTCGGCGGGGGGGAAGACGTATATTGGCTTCAGGTCAATATCCGTTAAAGACTATGTCGTAGTGTCCAGATGCCACAAGTGCGGAGATCTAGGGCACGTGGCAAAACACTGTGCGAAGGAGGAGAGCTGTGGCCACTGTGGAGAGGCTGGCCACAAGAAAGCTACCTGCGAGAAGAAAGGAAGGCCTGCTGTGTGCATACCGTGTGCACGCAGAAACAAGAAGTGTGGTGGGACACCAAAAGACTGTCAGACGCACAAGATGCTCCTGGAACGCCTGATTGAAAGAACTGATTATGAATAATAACACCTCAATATGCGAGAAAGGAAACACCAATAAGAAACACAAACCACCATCTCGAATAAAGCGAGATCGCTTGAAGGCTCAGGCCTTCAGGGAGAGACTCTGTGCGCGCTGGATGCGAATTACGCTTCGGGCGACTGACAGCCACGAACCAAAACCGACGCAGGATCAAACAAAACCCACGACAGCCTCAAAAAAGAGTGTTCTGGGTGTGATAGCCAGGCGCCTAAAGAAAGGTTGCCGCTCGGCCGATGTTGACAAGCCGGTTGGCGGGTCGTTACCGCGTGAGAGGGAAAGCAGGGATAGCGGTGCTGGGGGGCATTTGCCTCGGATCGCGCCGGCTGGGGAAAGAGCCGATGACCCCAGGCTCGTGTATGACAACCTTGAGACCAGCATGAGGCTTTCCAGGTTGGAGGATCCCTCAAATCTGACGACAGCGTTGCGGCATGTAGTGCGACATACCCATCCTAAAGGGGGAAACATTACGTTCTCCACCCTTGAGGCAGTGGACAGAGTTAACCTCAAGTGCAGCGGGCTCCCGACAGATTGTACCAGACTGATGGGACTTCTACACAGGGTGTTTGAAAGAAGAGAGGAGACCTTCGAACTGGAGGACATATACAGGGACATGGTCAGAAGCTACGGCCGCCTTGCCCTAGACCTAACACAGAAATGGCCTCACAGTCATATACATACGAGACACCCATAAGAGTAGCGCAAATAAACGCCCAAGGAAGCAAGACTGTCATGGCCGAAATCAGGAAACTGATTGAGGAAATGAGACTAGACGTGGTGTGCATTCAAGAACCGTGGTGCTTCAGGGACGCGGTGTCGGGCATGCCAATGACTGTGAGGACAGTGACGTATGGTGACAGGCCGGGGGCTGCTACGATAGTATGCAGAAATGACATAACGGTGACTCGGGTCCAGCACCTGAGCTGCTCGCACTGCGTGTTGCTCGAGCTCTGCGCGGGGGACGGTAGGTGTATTCTTCTGAATCAGTACTACCAATACGAGGACCCCATAGTAATCCATTTGGAAAAAAACAGACGAGTGTTTCAGGCGTATGGGCACGTGCTTGTTGTCTGCACGGCGGACGGCAATGCGTAGTCGGAAATGTGTGGCAGTCCCACAACGGACCAGAAGGGCGAGGAGCTTGAGCTTTTGGTTCAGGAACTGGGTTTGGACGTAAAAAGTAGCGGGAGTCCCCTACTTACGAGAGCAGGGCGGGTGCCACTTCGTATATTGATGTGACGATCACGAATGTCAGAGCACAGGGAAGGGTGGCTGACTGGAAGGTGTGTAGGGACACAACGGTCAGCGACCATAACATGATCGTGTTCGAGCTGAGCATGGGGGGACGGATGCTTCGGAGACAGTTAGGTTCAACCTGCGCAGAGCGAACTGGGATCAACTGCGAAGGCAACTTTCGACCCTACACAGGCGATGAGAATAATGCCTTGGGATTGATGTCAATCATTATGCGAAGCGACTGACCCGAACCATTCAAGGAGCTATGGCGGCGTCCATTCCCACACTTAATGAAAATAAGACCTTTAGCGCGCACTTCTGAACGGAGTTGACTCGACTGAGAGCGAAAGTTCGCAGAACGAGAAGACTGTACCAAAGATCAGTAGTACATACTGAGAGAGAGGGCCACCTCCGAATGTACAGACAACTAAAGATGGAATACATGGTCAAAATCAGGGAGGCGCGAGATAGAAGTTGGAGGTGATTTGTCGAGAGACACATGGATGGGGATATTTGGGGAATGCCGTACAAATTGGCCACTGGCAAGGTCAGGGGTCCCGCTCTCCACTCTGCCCTGCGGAGAGAGGACGGGAGCTACACTGACGGCTGGAATCAGACGGCGGGGGTGCTAATGTCAGCACTGCTGCCTGATGATGACAACGGAGGGGACACGCCGCCTCAGCGATGGCTGAGGGAAAAGGTAGTGGACCTCCCGCAGAATATATGTTATGTATTAGTGTGCTCCCCTTTTATTACTTTACAATTACGTTATTAGTTCAAACTGATTAACTTTCAAGAAGCTCTGTATATTAAATTATGATGTAATTGTAAAGCAACTTTATCTGCGTTCCCACTTCACGTGAAAAAAGCAAAAGCTGATGCATGCGTTGTATGCAGTTCCCGGGAAGGTAATATATATATATATAATACCCGTAAGAACTAACAATAAGTTACCGGGGAGAAGATAAGGTCGCTTTATGAAAATAGGATTAGAAACAATTTGCACTTCATTTGAGAAACTTGTAATTCTTTCAATTGTAAAAAGAAAAGGAATAAAACATTGGAAATTCATCTCAATCAACAACACGTTTCTTTCCAACCAACCTACGTGCGAAAGTGGCGCAGTCAGTGCAGATTTTTGAATTGGATAGTGTCCTTTTGGTTCTCGAAAAAGCGAGTATAACCATCCAACGTGTGGGAAATCCAAAGAAAGGAGCTTCACGAAGCAACTCACATCCAAGAGAGGGAATTTCCAAATCTGGAAGGAAGTAAAAGGTACCTTACGTCCGACCAGTGTGTTGCAGCAGCGGAAGACCAAAGCACCAGGCTGTGGCCGACCGGTGACTTCAACCGATTCCGATTCGACAACACCGAGGGAAACGTCGCGGGATAAAACTCTCCAGCGTCGGCATCCCATTGAAAAATTACAAGAATCACTCAATGAAGCCCGAAATTAGTTTGTAAATAGGTTTAAGATTTTTTTTCCATTTTTGTATTGTTATCAAATCCGTCAAAATTTACCACAACCAAAATCGCTACCAACCCTATCCACCATTGGAAAGGATTGAGGAACAACCAGAAACAGAGAACTTTGAATTACCCGAAATAATCGTTCCGGTAAATATCATAAAAATGGCTCATCCTTACACACGCGTATCAATTACTTCTGCGGAGGTACAAGCTTTACCTACATTTGATGGTGATTTACGTGACTTACCGTTATTTATTACTCAGATAGAAAAGTTTATAAATAGATTGTCGATGCAAACAACGTTGAAAACCCAATAAATGAATTAGTATTAAACGTGGTATTAAGTAGACTGTTAGGAGATGCAAAGCATTTAGTATCTAGTAGAGCCGCGAATTCATGGCTAGAAGTAAAAACCATTCTGCAACAAAATTATTCTGACCATAGAACTGAGACCAATTTATTCAACGATTTGATAATGTATAGGAGCAAATGTATGTGTGTATGTATGTAAGTAAAAGGGTGGTGTTACACTGCGACCTAAAAGATCTATTGTGTCCCCTATTCTTGCTGCTTTACAGCTGGCCTTCCAGTCCTATTCCTTTTAGAAAGTGTAGGATGTCAGAGGGCCCCAGTCTAGGTAAGTCTCCCTCTTCGATTTCACATGCTCCCAGGTGAAATGCCCTCGAGTTGCACAGTGCTACGCAGTTTGAGAGGAGATGGATGGGTGTTTCATCCTGTTCCCCACAGAATCTGCATTCAGGATCTTTTTCCAATCCAAGCTTAGTCAGGTGTCCTTTCAGTCTACAATGGCCTGAAAGGTATTCCTGTTAAAATGCGAACTTTGTTCTTACTCAGGTTGATGCATTCTGTAAACCTCTTCTGGTTATAAGTTCCCGGAAGAATTTTACTTTGCCTCATTCCCTGCAGATTTTCCCAATAACTGGATTTTCTCTGCTCCATTTCTATTTTTAGTTTCTTCAGTATTGTACTGCTACTTAACCCGCAGAAGGATTCAGGCCCTACAAAAGGCATTCCAGCCCTTTCTTTGCGAGGTTATCGTTATTCGTTTCCTTCCACTCCTGTGTGACCCGAACCCAAAGAGGGTTACTTTATTTCTTTGCCTAGCTCATTTAGTTTCCCTAGGCATTCCCAGACCATCTTGGAGCTGATTTCATATGAGCTCAGCGCCTTGATGGCTGCTTGACTATCAGACATGATGATAATCTCCTGCTTCCGATAATTCCTATCCATATTGAACTGAACACATCTTCCAATAGCGTGTATTTCCGCCTGAAATATACTTGGGTATTTTCCCAAGCTTTCGAAATATGTAGTTCTAGGCCCATATATTCCTATTCCAGTTCCTTTTGCCGTTTTGGAGCCATCAGTGTACCATTTGATGGCATTTCTATTCAAGTTCAAGATGGTGTTATGATCCCACTCGCTCCTGTTACTTAGCTTTGTGGTGAATTCCTTCACAAAGCTAAATTTTTTAACATATCATCCCGGGGCATATCCCAGGTTTGATCACCGTCGGGAGATTGAGGCCTATGCCTAATCATTCCTTCCTTGACCATTCTTAGTGCGGTTCTTTTCGCCACGCCCTCTATTACAATGTGGAGGGGGGCAAGATCCAATACTACTTCGATGGCTGCTGTTGGGCAGGTTCTCATAGCCCCCGTTATGCATACACATGCTAATCTTTGCACTTTCGAGAGATTAATTCTCGCGGTGGCCAGATTAGTTCTTTTGCTCCATGCTACTGATGCATAGGTGATGATTGGTCTCACTATCGCTGTATACATCCAAAGCAGTATTTTTGGGTTGCATCCCCAATTTTTCCCTGCAAAGTTTCTGCAGACCATCAGAGCTCTTTTGGCCTTGTTGGTTACTTCCACTTCATGTTTGTTCCATAGAAGTTTATTGTCTAGGGTAAGGCCTAGATAGATAGGAGCAAAACTAAAGATATTAATCAGTTGAGTGAGGAAATACGAAATTTATTGGTTTTTACTTCTTTCACAAAACTAGTTTATTAATGACATTGCGCAAGTAAAGGCTGTAAAAATTGATCAATACAGGCAAGTAGCTACACAAACTTATCTTAGAAATTTAACGTGGATTGCATATCAAAATCCAACATCGGTTTCAAAGAAGCCTGTACAAATGCAACAGGTACTAAGACCAACTACACAACCACCAGCATTTCAAATTCCATATAAACCACCTAATTACACGCAATTTCATGTGCCACAGCAACATTTTAGACTCAATCCTCCAGTACCCCAGCAACCACAGTTTAGACCACTGCCACAAAATCATTCTAGACCTTACAGTAATGTCTTTGCACGAAGAAATACTAATAATGTTCAAAATTTTCCACGACCCACACCTATGGACGTAGATAGATCAACTCGATCACAACTTCAAAATCGAACGCAAAATTTACCGCGAATGACGCCAATGGTGTTTCAAAACGGGACACGTATAAACAATATGATTACTGAAACTAAACCAAACACCCCATGAAGCTGAAAATTTTGACGAAATCGAATACTATCAATTACCTTCAACATATTATGAGGAAGATTCGTGGGAAGCGGCAGACGATAGTAATCAAAATTTTCACCTCGACACCCTCCTACAACACGTAGCAAATAAAGAATATTACCCGAACGCACCCTTAGAAAACATTGAGCTAGACATGGACCTGAATAGTTTCAGTGTGCCAGATAATTTAGAACACCCTTCAGTTTACGAATATTATAATGATATTCACTCGGAAAATATGACAGGACTAGAGAATTATAACTTTGAAAATTGTGAAGAAATGTGGTTAAATAATCAAAATTTTACTAAGTTGCCTTATATAGAAATTCCAGAATTAGGAAACGCCAAATTCTTGATTGATAGCGGTGCAACAGATTCATCAATTAACCCCGAATTGGTTTTTAAGTATTTCCCAGAGTACACAATTTTTAAACCCTTCAAAATTTCAACTATGCACGGTACAACGTATCATAAATTTATTTGTAGAATACCATTACTCTTTACGTTATGTGACTACAATAACGAACATACTTGGAATGTCGTTTCTTTTAATAAACGATTTCAAGGTTTAATAGGAGCTAAATTATTGCGTCAGTTAGGAGCGCAGTTAGATTTTCAGAATAACATATTACATTTAAATAATGTTTCCATCCCGTTTTTTTTATGATAACAGTGATAAAAATTCATGCAATTCACACATTTACGAAATATCTCAGATTCAAGATGATAATGTAAAAAACAAATTGCAAGTAGGACATTGTAATAAAGAGGAACGACTGCAAATTTCAGGTTTGATACACGAATTTAAAGACATCATTCACGATGAAAGAATTGCGCTCAGTTTTATCAGCCAAATACAACACGCTATAAATTTAATTGATCAAGTTCCTATTTATCAAAAACCTTATCGTAAGTCACCTGCACAGAAGGAAGAAATAAATAGACAGGTACAGAATCTATTAGCCCAGGATATAATAACTGAAAGTACCAGTTCATACGGCGCCCTTGTGTCAATTATTCCTAAAAAGTTGGATGCCTCTGGGGTGCCAAAATTTAGAATGGTAATCGATTACCGGAAATTAAATTCCAAAACTATCGATGATAAATATCCCATCCCTAATATCACAGATATCCTTGATAAGCTAGGTAGAGCTAAATATTTCACTACCCTAGATTTGGCCTCTGGGTATCACCAGATTGAGGTTAAACCTGAAGATAGACACAAAACGGCATTTACCGTCGACGGTGGTCATTATGAATTCAAACGCATGCCGTTTGGATTAAAAAATGCGCCTGCTACGTTCCAGCGCACAGTGGTTTAGGATCTGATATACGCGATCGAAACCGACAATTTCATCTTTTCCCAATCGTTGCAAAATTGTGATATGCTACTCTTCTTACATTAGTTCAAGTTCTAGGCTGGAATTACAACTGATGCATTACAGAAATTAAAGATACACGCTTTCAAAGATCGTAAAGTTCACATCTTTTAAATAATGCGATTCTAATGTTTATAAATTCTTCACATTGTCCAAAGAAATTCTTTGGAAATATAACTGCTTTATGAGTTTATAATGAAATTCTTATCATAATACTATCATTAAGTGCGATTAAGGGTATTAGAAATTTATCTTTTGTTTGCTCAAGCCCCTATATGCAATTATATGCATATTTCTTATGAAGTAGGTAATTAATCGAAGTATCAATAAAGAGGACAACTTAGGACGGAATGTGGTCAAAATAATATTGTTCCTTAATGAGTTATAAATATAAGGAAAGTTTATTTACATGCCCCTACGTCCCCTGAGGTGGCAGGTAGGGGTATGTAAATAAGGGTAGAGCTAAAGCCTATAAGAGGCTGCAAGGCATGGTATATAAATCATTCCACAGAGCTTTGTTTTGTTAACTGTTATGTGTTTTTTATAAGACTTTATATCGGTGTTTCCACTTGCAAACTTTGTTATTTTCTTGTGTTTTTTGTTTTCTTTTCGAATTGCCGTATTGTGGCCATGGCGAATCGGCCAATCACACGTATGGTCCTGCATGAAAAAATTATGGAATTTCATGAAGAATCCACGGAACTGCGGAAAAATCGAGTTCTTGATTTCCTGAAAGAGCATTTTCAAACAAATGGTGACGAAATTGCAACAAAGACTCTTGTGAATTTTACCAGAGAATCGTTTTTCTCTCCCTATTATCGAAATTGGAAAAGTGCGCACAGAATGAACAATCGCTTCTTAGCAAAATTTGGCGCCTGGTTGCAAGAAGAAATAAAGTTTCCTGAAGTAGTTCTTCGTTGTATTCCCGGTCCTTCTTCTACTAGCGGGGGCCGACCATCGAAAGACTTTAAGGATGCTTCAGTGGTAATTAAACGTCGAAAAACCGAACAGTTAAGAAAGAGAAATCGACTGCTGAATTAGCTTTTGCGACATCAATGAAGCTAAGAGAAAGTGGTGATCCAGCTGGGGCACAGCTTCTCGAGGAAATGACCACAAACAACCCCTTCACGGTCGAAGCGAATTTTAACTCGTTGGAGATCTCCACATTATGAACAGTCAAGTTATTCATTAGAAGAAGCCGTTGCGCTTTTAATTTCTGCAAATCTGACTAAGACACAGTACACACATTAAGAAGTGGAGCTAACCAGCACGGACATGCTTTGTATCCGCCGTATTATAAAGTCTTAGAAAGGAAGAAGCTTTTTTTACCTCGCAAATTTCAATCTCCGAAAAAAAGTGTGAAGTACCCCTGCAAAATTTATTAAATAACACTTGTGAAAGTATTTTTAAATGTATTTCACTTGAAGCACGAGAAAGTTCATTAGTTTTATTGTGTAAGTGGGTTTTGACGGCAGTTCGGGATACACCGCGTATAAACATCAAAGTCAAGATGCACCACGTGCGGATGATAGTATTTTTATAACATCTTTGGTTCCGCTCCAATTGATCGATGAAAAATCCACAGACATTATATGGAAAACCCGCGACCTGCCTCTAAGAGATATTGTCGCCCAATAAGACTTCAATGGGTGCATGAAACTGCGAATATTTCAGCACAGGAAGAAGCGGCCGTGAAAAGTGAAATTGAAAATTTGATCCCATATGTCTCTCCAATAGGAAAAATCAATTTCAAAATGTGTTTAACAATGGTGGACGGGAAAGTCTGCAATGCGCTGACAAACACTTCAAGCATGACTTGCTATCTTTGTGGAGTAAAAATTTCACAAATGAACAATATAGTAATCTCTTCGGCAACTGCCAGTTGATCCGAACTCTTTAGAATTTGGATTGTCTGTTTTACATTCGTATATTCGTTGTTTTGAATGTTTACTACATATTTCATATAGGCTTGAGCTGCAAATGTGGAAAGTTAGCAAAGCACACAAGGAGGCTTTCGAGACACGGAAAAGAAAGATTCAATCAGAATTTCGAGAAAAAATGGGTCTTCTTGTAGACATTCCGAAAACTGGATCTGGGAATACAAATGATGGTAATACTGCAAGACGTTTCTTTTCAAATCCATCTCTATCAGCGGAAATTACTGGGATTGACGAAGGATTGATTAAACGTTTTGGTGTAATTTTGCGTACAATCAACAGTAATTATGAAATCAATATCGATAACTTTGAGTTGTATTGTTTAAAAACTGCCGAGATATACGTTTCATTATACAACTGGTACTACATGCCCCCTCCGTTCACAAACTATTGATCCATGTCCAATTATTGTAAAAGAAGCAATTCTTCCTATTGGTGAACTATCTGAAGAGGCTCAAGAATCGAAAAATAAAGACATGAGGCGATATCGTCAACACCACACCAGAAAAATTAGTGCGGAAAAAGTAAACGAAGATCTGTTCCACAGACTCATCCTTAGTTCTTGATCCATTGTTAAGTTCATTTAGTGTTACGCAAAGACCACATAGGAAGTTAGACGACGAAATGTTGCAATTAGTAGTACTTAACAGAGATGAACAAGACACTTTGTCCCTCGAAGAACAAATAGACTTGAGTGAAGAAGATTTTCAGAGGAAGAATCATTCTAAAGGTTTTATCAATATGTATATTTATATATTATTACTATTACTAATTATTACTATTGCGACTATTACCAAGCATATTATTAAAATTTTAAAAATAAATAAAAATTTTATTGAAACAAAGTTTTTTATACCTCTTGTATAGTTGCACCTTTCCCTAAACGGTACACACACTTTCACCCTCACTGTAAGTTGAAGATGACATGGTGTACCAAAACTTTTTCGTCAGTTGATTCTACATGCCTTGAAGCCCCTATGGTTAAATTTTCACCTCGTTTGGTCAACTATTTAAGGAGCTAGAGGTTTCGATCATGTATATCGGATCCTAAACCACTGTGCAGCGGTGCATGAATCAAATCTTAGGCGGACTAACCGATGATACTTGTTTGGTTTATCTAGACGACATTATAGTTTATTCGACATCTTTGGAACAGCATATCCAGAAATTACGATTAGTTTTCGAACGACTGAGGCGTGCTAACATAAAAATATCTTTGGATAAATGTAATTTTTGTCAGCGCGAAGTAGTTTATTTAGGGCATGTCATTACCAGTGACGGTGTTAGACCAAATCCAGTAAAGATTAACGCTATTCGAAACATTAAATTACCCGAAACGCAAACGCAAATAAAAAGCTTCTTAGGCGTAATAGGTTATTACCGCAAGTTTATACCCAATTTCTCACACCTTACAAAACCTATGACTAAATATTTAAAAACGAAATCAAAAACTGATATCAATGATCGGGAATATCGAGAGTGTTTTATAACTTGTCAAAATATTCTATGTAACGCTCCGATACTACAATTTCCCGATTTTAGTCGCCCATTTAATATAACAACGGACGCCACAGTGGTCCAAAATTGAGAAAAAGCGATCGAAAATCAATTTTTTGACTTTTTCCTATTAAGTTGAAATTTACGTATAGTATTATTTGAATCACATACTACATCCATACCAAATATTTCAGTCATTACTTTATCCGAATTAAAGATATGGACGTTTAAACTTGAACAACAGTCCACTTTCATAAATTGTCAACATTTGTTAAAATAACTAATATGCAGTGCGTTTACATGCTGCTAAGTTTCTAACTAGCAATTCAGGATTAATGTGCTTACAGAATGCATAAGTTATTAAAATATCATATTTTGTGCACCTCATTAAAATATATGCCATGGCAATCACAGACCGAAAGGGCACAATTAATTTTTTTATTGTTTATTTCTAATTTATTTCGTTTTGGTTAGCAAGACACGTCAAGACAAAATAAAATTCACATCAGGCTATTCATGGAATACTAAAGCCCATTGCATTTGTTTTATTTTCTGCAGCCATTTGCGGCAAAACGTCAAAATTGTCAGTTTATCGAAATTATTCGAGCAACTGACAGGTGCTAGTGACAAGTGTATTTCTGTGTGATTAAAAGTGATTTATTTGTTATTATTTGGGGTGTTTTTATTCTGTTGTTGACTCTCTTCGTATTATTTGATTTGTTGTTGCCCGTTTTTTTGTTATTTGGACTTTTGTGGTTGAACATTTTGATTACCGTATTATTCTTGTTAACAACATGGCATACAGACCAGTAACTCGTTTAGAGCTACATGAGATAATGATAAATTATCCGGAGGAAAACATGGAAAAACGTAAAATCCGAGTAATGGAATTCCTCATGGAACATCTCCAAATAAATGGCTATGATGCATTAAAGTCTCTTAGAGAGTTTTTAAGAAATAATTTGTTATATATATAATATATATATATATATATATATATATATATATATATATATATATATATATATATATATATACCTAGTTTCCTATCAATGTGGCACCCTGCATAATGAAAGTTAATCTGACACCCAACTTATACATTGTATATAATTTCTCGATACAGTGGCACCCACTATACAAAATAGCAATAGAGCACCCGTTTAAATAAAAATAATTGTTAAAGTGGCACCCTGCGGTGTTGTCAATTCAATCGTCGTGTTTATTTGCTCGGCGCAGTCTCTCTATAATGTGTATATTATATTAAGCCTGGATTGCCGATTTCCTAATTATGAAAATACAATGCCCATAAATTGCATTAATGTTTCTCAACACTATGTAATTTGGATTTACCTTTCTATCCAAATTCATTAATATATTTTATTTTTATTATTAAAAAAATGTAAATACTTTCGAATTTATTATTTTTTAGGTCACATTAAAAAAGTGTGTAACACTTGGTTGATATTTAAGATGGAAATCCCATTATTCAGATTCTTCGCGATAATAATTTTCATCTTAAATCCTCATTTCTCATTTTTTCATTATTTTTTTGTTATATTTTTCAAAAAATTAAATAAAAAATATATTTCTTTAATTTAATCATAATAAAATATCATTTCTTAGCTAATTGGAATAGCCCCTTGGCCTGGTTACTCATTGCCTTTTTTCGGATTTTTTTTTGATTTTTTTATAATAAGTAACTAATAATTTGTAAAACGCTAGCCCGTTTGCTAAACTTCGGTTGCTTATTTCTGAAACCGTTTTGACGATAACCTATCAAAGTTAATGGATTATACATGTGTGGAATGTATTAGATATGAAGAATTATTTACTTGTTGTTTATCAGAAAATATTCTAATTATTATCAACCAAGGTTTTTGTTCTAACAATTAGTTAAAAAAATACTGTTCTTTGAAGCTCTTTCCGCTAATCCAAATTGAAGTTTTCCGCAAGCTTAAGCATTTACACCATAAATAAATTGCCGGGTTTTATTTTATATTAATGTAGAGTTTGGGCACAAAGAAATATTACACTTTGTTGGTTTCAACATTTTAATTTAAACAAATTTTACAACCCAATTGCCCAGTATATCGCTAAAAAAAAGCAGTACTAATGTTCGCACATGCGTCCCTACAACTGTGCCTATTACTTATAGAATAAATACGTTAATATTTTTTTGTTTATGTAGACAATTTTAATTTTGCTTAGCGGACCGACTGCTACCAATGACTCCCAATGCTTCTGAAGAGAGCTAATTAAGTAAATATCACAGTGTAGATAAACTAACGTAAATAGCGTATGACGTCTGTGACGTATTCGTAAACTCCACGAAAAAAAAGGTATAAAGTTATATAGTTTTACTACTTCTATTCTGTCTTAAAATGTTTACACAAATGTTTACATACAGAGACCTATCTCCAATGGATTTTGGCACTACATAAAAACACCGTTTGCCACCATTTAGAAATATCGACCACTTAGAAAATGTAATTAGATAATGTATCGCGGAAATCAATTCTGTTTCTTGCGCATTTTGGGATATTGCTAAGAGAATTTAATACTAGATCGATAAAATGCTTGCCAAGCGGTAGACGACGTGATATGTAACAGTTCAATGTTTATTCTTTACGTTAATTAACATTTGTTGCTGACATTATTGCAAATGCATTGTGTTCTATTTTTTCTTTTACTTGTGGTGATCAACTTTACAGAAGAAGAAAGATGAAGTTAAACTAATTGTGAATTTCTAACAATTACTAAAACTAAAACTTCAATTAGATACTTTATTTGAAAACATTGTGCAGCAAAAATAATGCCCATTTTGAAGTATTCTTTTTCAAGGCTATAATATATTTTGACTATAGTATGCATGTTTTGCTGTCAGAAAGTATACACAGAATAGGGCGTGACAGCTGTATGATCTCGATTAATTTTGCTAATGCAGCGTAATTCCGAAAAAATGATCAAATCTCATTTTTTTGCTAAAATTAAGCGAAAATTCATATTTGAATCAGCGTAGAATTTGAAACAACATTTATTAATAACAGAATTTTCTAAACTTTAAAAACTGAGATACTTTACTCTCAGCGTAGTTCCGTATTCTTGATCTTCCCTCGTATACAATTAAATTTTTGGCAGATTTGATTATTTGTTATTTTAGTTTCAAGACAGGGAGGAAGAGATAGCAATAGTTGCGGAAAGGTTCGGCTCGATGCGTGTCCTACGATTTCTTTCCACAATTGTACGTACGTGGGTGGGTCCTGCGATAGTAAATGCTGATTAATAAATATTATTGAAATCTTGATTTATAAAAATAGTTATTAATAACGCTTACAATAGCTAATATTGGTTGAAGCTATAGTTTTAAAAAGTCTTTTTCGGTTATTTGCTATTCTTACGTTTTTAAAACAATTAATACACAAGATTTACTGTGAATACCGAAAGTCTATTAATTCTATGTGAGTTTAAAGATTTAAGATTCAATTGGGTCCAAGTTATGAAGGAGATGGTTCAATTTTTAAAGCACGTTCAAACCGCAGTATACAACGTTTACTTGTGATATTAAATAATCCATTTTTTCTACCTGATTTGCATAATTGCGGAGGGTTTTACAACTGTATACCCCAATAAATCATTTACCTGAAACGGTCGACGCTAGCCGAACGCGCACTTGTACAAATAGTGAGTAGTTTTTATAGTTGCCGCGCTGTAGACGACGACGACATTAAAAAAGTCGGCCAGTGTACATATGGTATACCAAGACGCAAATACTTTAAGCCTTGCACAGCGAATACGGAACGCATTCTTTGTCTGTAATTTCGATTTTTTTTTACCAATTATTGTATCGAATAATCGCGAGTCCGCTGTATGTGTCTCGAAAGCTACATCGCGAACTTGAAAATCTTTTTTGACCAATGATTTTTTTTTTCATCGAATCCCCATCCAAATTAGATTCATATTTCACTCTCGTGCGCGTAATATAATAATAATGTAATATTTGATTTTACAATATATTTTTCTCTGTGTACAATTATTGTTTTTGTTACAGGTGAGAACCATGGAGAACGAGCCATTCGTTGAAGCAATTCCTCTGCTGACGAATATATTTGCATCGACTGATCGGATAATCTACCGCTGCTTCATCCGGTCAGCGACCATTGTCCGGCCATGGAGCGGCGGTAGTAGTGATGTGTCATCAGAATCAGACGGCCATCCAGAACTGGATGCGATTGCTGATGAGGATGCCAGTACCACATCATCTAGACCTGCAGAGGTTAATGATGTGCGTACCGGGATCCTCATCAGCAGACGCATCCAGTCTCCGCAGCTGCCGCGCTTGCTGATGAGGATGCCAGTACCACATCATCTAGACCTGCAGAGGTTAATGATGTGCGGTACGGGACCCTCATCAGCAAACGCATCCAGTTCTGAAGAGCTGTCTGATGATGGTGCTGATGGCACATCGCCAGACCAGTTGGATGCAAGTGTTCGTCAGTATAAGATAGAGAGCTTTTCTCGGTGATAGTAGTGAACAACGTGTGACTACTATCATCGAGAGCATTTAGAATTACGGAGACAATGCGGATTTCATTTCTTCAGGACTTTTCTTTCTAATGGCAAGTTATTGGTGGCAGTGTAGGTTATTTTCACTATCTGTGAATCCATGTCGATTAATTTCTCACATGGGAATAGATAACCGGTTAAGATATTTCACAAGGAGATAAGCGTACAGCCCTTGGTACAATGTTTCCGTACCATCACACGTCCTACAGTGACTACATATATATGAATATACATATATATATATATATATTATAATTTTTGGGCGACTGTAAGTTCCCTTTCATTATTTTTAGTTAATAAGTTTTGTAAAATTGTAATTTTCCATCATTTAGGTCTGAAGAAGGGCGAATTTGCAAAGGTCCCGAAACGTAACAAAGCCTTAATTAAATATAAATTATTGAAACCTAATTCTTGTTTCATTCCGGAACAAGTAATTTGATTATTTTCAACACTATTGGAACATCAGAATCAGTAGCTGAATTTTTCCGTTTTAATTTCTATATATATATATATATATATATATATATATTCCCTTATGATAGCGCGGGAGATTTTAAAAGTTCATATTTGAATAAAAGGATCTAAGTTATACTGGATAATAGATAATACTTGTTTGAATATCCCAAATAGCTATACTCACCCTGAGTAAGAGTTCTCATACTTTTTTAATATATTTCCTGTATAGACTTGTTCATGAAAATTATACATGTTATTAATGATTGCCTGTTTTATTAAAGAAAGTTATTTATTTTATCTTCCCTTTTGTTGCTTGGTAAAGCATATACCCGGGAAATCAATATATATATAATATATAATATATATATATATATTATATATATAATATATATATATATATTATATAATCACAATAATATATATATTTATATTATATATATATATAATCACAATATAGTATATATTAATATATATATATATATATTATATATTATATATATATATAATATTTATTGTGATTTCCCGGGTATATGCTTTACCAAGCAACAAAAGGGAAGATAAATAAATAACTTTCTTTAATAAACAGTGCAATCATTAATAAACATGTATAATTCATGAACAAGTCTATTACAGGAAAATATAAAAAAAGTATGAGAACTCTTACTCAGGGTGAGTATAGCTATTTGGGATATTCAACAAGTATTATCTATTATCCAGTATAACTTAGATCCTTTTATTCAAATATGAACTTTTAAAATCTCCCGCGCTATCATAAGGGATAGAAAACACCAACCACGTTTGCCAATTTACAAAGCTCAGAATTTAAATCTCATACAAAAATAATAATTTAAACAATGTTTTGACCAATACCTGTTTCCCAGTTATACAAATGCCAGAGTACCTCTGAATGTGATTTCTTTGTAGTGACAATCCAGATTCGCTCGTATATTCACCTCTTCGTTACAAACACATGTAAAATCCATGTAAGACATGTACCCTGATATAGTAAACACCAAATTCGTGAATTTATCCCCTACGATACCAGATATACCCCGCAATATGGTTTAATTCATTTATATCTGATGAGAAATGACACAGCTTTTTAAGACTTTCATCAACTATCACACGTAACCAAGGATTTCAATACATTTTCTTTATACGAATCACATCAAGTCACTCCCCATTCAATTAAAATAGTTACCTTGGATACCAAGCTATTGCACAGTTGTCAGACGAAAATTATATTCAACTTCCATGACAACTAGTGTGATTAATCCAAATATACTGGACTTACAAACAGGTGTGTACATAAAATAATAACTGCATTTCAATATGGTTGGTAGCTTTCCTCTTATGAAACACAGCATTTCCCCAAATTAAATATTGAATAAATTTTTATCTTGTATGAAAATTTTAAATATTGATTTCTCTTTTAAAATTAACAAAGAAACGAAGTCTGTTCAGCAAAAGGAATAAACGTCCCTGAGACGCTATCTTGTTCCAACACAACGTCCTTTTGTTTGGAAACGTTTCAGGGCTGGTCTAATCCAGTCACCAAACACACCCACTAAAATTGCATTTATCATTTACAAAACTGAACACAATAACGAATAAGGTATGCAAATAATTAAAATATTATTTACAATAAGGATAATCAAATTTATGTGATCCCTTTTCATTCTATCATCAAACCTTTAATAATTCTGTATCACTTTCTGCATCGGAATGATATTTCATCTTGACTATCCTCATTCTGGTTTTATGCGCACCATATTTTAACTGTCAAAATCTTCGCTCATTTCAAAAGCCTATCCTCCTCTTTGCAATCCTTATCTTCTTCCTGTTGCAATCACCGATTCATCCTTACCGGAATTCGATTTTCCACTTGTTTGCATGAACCTTGTCAGCAGATTCATTCATATTATTAGTCAACATCCATTGGCTGTGCTTGAGCATCCTGAGCGCTTGTTTTTATACGTAGACTGTTCGTTTTTTCTCCACATCTTCTTTGGCTCAGCATCCATCGCATCATCAAATTGAGCAGTTCCCTTTTGATTGTCAGTATTATCTTTTTCAGTTTCAAGGGCATCTGGTTTATTGGAATTTTCAGAATTATTACTATCATCTTCTTCAGTTGCATCTCCTTTTTCTACATCTGATCATCGGTTTCTTGTTCTTGATTTTCATTTTATTTTCCGGAGGCATTTGTTCTTTCATAGCGTCTATGTCGTAAGGATTTCATCTTTTCTCCTTCATTTCTTTTTCATGTCGTGTATTGTAAATCATCTGGTAAGTCCATAGGTTCTGATTCCAGCAATTCGGTTGATTGCCTGTGATAAGATGAATTTGATCGTCATCATACTCAGGATCCTCTTCATTTATTTGGTTTTCATCATTTTCAGATTCGCCATTGGGATCTGACGACTCGTCTTTGTCCGTAGATGCGCTTTCTCTTGTCGTCAATTCTTTATTATCGTCTTTTTTACCGCCATTTTCTTTTCTTCATTTGTTCCTCTCCATTTTCATTAGCCTCATTTCTCTTCTTCGTCTGAGCCCAAATTTGTTCATTTAATTGATCTGCCCCCTTTCACTGTCCCCCATTGTCCTTCTGTTCCTTTTCTAATAATCCTTGTGTCCTCCCAATATTTCCTTACCCTCTCATAACTCAGCTATTTGCTGTCCTCCTCATCCTATCTTGCATATACATCTTACAAAACTTTAAACATCATATCCCCATCAACTCGCCCTCTCTCTGGTACTTCTCTGCTCACACTTCCTAATTGCTGATACCCCAATGCTGACTTCGATTTGCCCCCCTTCTACTATCCATCGCTTACTTTAAAGCACTTGAACACACTATAACAGACATACGTAAAGATAGTGGATCCCAAATAAACACCCACACACGTCGGGTGCGCCAAAATATTTATATTGTGTATTTCCCGGGTATATGCTTTAACAGCAAAAGAAGGAAAATAAAAAAACTTGTTATAAAACAGTGCACATTAATAACATGTATATTTCATGAACAAGCTCTATACAGGAATATATAAAAGTATGAGAATCTTACTCAGGGTAGTATAGCTATTTGGGATATTCAAAACAGTATTATCTATTACCCAGTATAACTTAGATCTTTTATCAAATATGACTTTTAAAATCTCCCGCGTATCATAAGGGAATAGAAAAACCACAACCAGTTGCCAATTTACAAAAGCTCAGAATTAAATCGCATACAAAATAATAATAATTTAAACAAGTTTGACAGATACCACTCGTGTTTCCAGTTTATACAAATGCCAAGAACTCTGATGTGATTTACTTGTAGTGACAATCAAGATCCCTCGTATATTCACCTCCCTCTACAAACAATGTAAAATCCATGTAAGACATGTACCACATGATAGTAAACACCAAATTCGTGAATTATCACCTAAGATACCAAATATCACCACACAGCAATATGTTTAATTATCTTATATTGATGAGAAATGACACAGCTTTTTAAGATTTTCATCAACTATCAACACTAACCAAGATTTCCATACACTTTCTTTATACGAATCCATCAAGTCATCCCCATTCAAATTAAAATAGATACCTTGGATACAAAGCTATTGCACCAGTTGTCAGAACGATAAATTATATTCAACTTCCATGACTACAAGTGTGAATTAAATCAAATTATACTGGACTTACAAACAGGATGTGTAATAAAAATATAATGCATTTCAATATGAGTTGTAGCTTTCATCTTATGAAAACCAGCATTCCCCAAATAAATATTGATAAATGTTTATCTTGTATGAAAATTTTTAAATTGATTTCTCTTTTAAATTAACAAAGAAACGAGGTGCTTACACAAAGGAAAATAAACGTCCCTGAGACGCTATCTTGTTCAACACAAAGTCCTTTTGTATTGGAACACGTTTCAGGGATGGTCTAATCCAGTCACCAACACACCCCACATAAATTGCACTTTTCATTAAGAAACGACACAACAACGAATAAGGTATGCAAATAATTAAAATATTATTTACAATAAGATATATCAAATTTATGTGATCCCTTTCATTCATCACATAACCCTTTAATAATTCTGTAATCACTTTCTGCATCGGATAATATATTCATCTGACTAATCCCATCTGGTTTTTATGCGCACCATGTATTTTACTGTCAAAATCTTCGCTATTTCAAAAGCTTATCTCGCCTTTGCAATCCTTATCTTCTTCCTGTGCATCACCGATTCATCCTTACCGGAAATTCGATTTTTCACTGGTGCTATTTGAACCTTGTCAGCAGATTCATTCATATATTAGTCAACATCATTGGCTGTAGCTGAGCATCCTGAGCGCTGTTTATCTAACGTAGGACTGTTCGTTCTCCACATCTTCTTGGCCTCAGCATCCATCGCATCATCAAATTGAGCAGTTTCCTTTTGATTGTCAGTATTATCTTTTTCAGTTTCAGGCATCTGGTTATTGGAATTTTCAGAATTATACTATCATCTTCTTCAGTTGCATCTCCTTTTTCTACATCTGGATCATCGTTTCTTCTTGATTTTCATTTTATTTCCGGAGGCATTTGTTCTTTCATAGGCCTATGTCGTAAGGATTTTCACTTTATCTCCTTCATTCCTTTTTCATTGTCGTTGTAGTTGAATCATCGGTAAGTCCACAGGTTCTGATTCCAGCAATTCCCAGCTTGATTGCTGTGATAAAGATGAATTGATCGCATCATACTTCAGACCTCTTCATTTATTTGTTTTCATCATTTTCAGTTCGCATTGGGATCTGACGATCGTCTTGTCCGTAGATGCGCTTTTCTTGTCGTCAATTCTTTATTACGTCTTTTTTACCGCAATTTTCTTTTTCTTCAATTTGTTCATCTTCTTTTCATAGCCTCATTTTCTTCTTCTTTCGTCTGAGCCCCAATTTGTTCTTCTAATTGATCTGCTCCCTTTTCACTGTCCCCATTTGTCTTCTGTTTCCTTACTAATCAACTTGGGTTCCTCCCATATATTCCTTACCTCTTCTTTAACTCAGCTATGTTGCTGTCGCTCCTCAATCCTATCTTGCATATACATCTTAACAAAATCTTTAAACATCATATCCCATCAAACTCGCCCTCTCTCTGGTATTCTTCTGCGTCACCCTTCCTAATTGCTGATACCCTCAATGCTGACTTACGATTTGCCCCGCCTTCTAATATCCATCCTTTATTTCTTTTAAATTACTTATAACAAATATTGAGATAACTAAATAAAGTCCCAAATAAACCCACCCAACGTTCGGTGCGCCAAATAGTTATATTGTGAATTCCCGGGTATATGCTTTAACAAGCAAAAGGAAAATAAATAAATAACTTTCTTTAATAAACGTGACAACAATTAATAACATGTAATTCATGAACAAGCCTATACAGGAAAATATAAAAAGTATGAGACCTCTTACTTCAGGTGAGTATAGCTATTTGGGATATTCAAAAAGTATTATCCTATTATCCAGTAAACTTAGATCCTTTTATTCAAATATGAACTTTTAAAATTACCGCGCTATCTAAAGGATTAGAGAACCATCAAACACGTTGCCAATTACAAAAGCTCAGAATTAAAATCTCATACAAATAATATAATTTAAACAATGTTTTGACCAGATACCTCGTTTCCAGTTTATACCAAATGCCAGAGTAACACCTGAATGTGATTTCCTTGTAGTGACAATCCAGATTCGCTCGTATATTCACCTCCTTCGTTACAAACATATGTAAATCCCATGTAAGACATGTACCCAGATTAGTAAACACCAAATTCGGGAATTTTTCCCCTACATAACAAATATACCCCGCATATGGTTAATTCATTATATCTGATGAGAAAATGACACAGACTTTTTAAAAGAATTGCATCAACTATCACACGTAACCAAGGAATTTTCATACATTTTCTATACGAATCACATCAACTCCAACATCCATTCAAAAAATAGATAACCTTGGATACAAGCTATTGCACAGTTGTCAGACGATAAATATATTCACTTCCATGACAACTATGTGAAATCCAATATCTGACTTACAAAGGTGTGTACTAATAAACTGATTTCATTGGGGTACTTTCCTCTTATGAAAACAGAAATATTATATATATATCTGAGGATTGGAAGGGTAACGAAATCTAGTTTCTGCAAAATTCGCGTATGCTTCTGGAAGATATTAATTTCCTGACAGAATTCTTCGTTGCCCCTCAAGCGCTTCCAGATTTTCCACGTCGAAATTTAACAACTAATTTTTTTGTTTTTTTGCATTCTATCTCCTACATTTTTCTCCACTTATATATCCATATTTCTAACAGACGCGGTCGCCAGCTAAAACTTCGAAGACTGTTCAATTATCACAAACGTCGAAAAACGAAGAGCTAAAGCGAATCTTCTTCCAATGACTGTTTTGGACTACTATGAAATAAAAGAAGGTGATACAGAAGCTCGAAATACGAAAGAGGCCACACAACTTACCACACGGGTGAATGTTAGGATTGGCATAGTCACAACGAAGCGATTCTACTCACCGGAAGACCTAGCATTGATTATATCTCGACTGAGCATTTCATATAAAGCTTTACAAGAAGCTTAAATCCGGCACAGTTTGACCCCCTTATTATAAATAGTGGAGACAAAGAAAAACTTTATCCCGGAATATTTCTATCTTAATAAATGTGAAGGTTACCTTTACAGCTTCTTTAAATTTCCACCGGTGCAAGCATTATAAAGCTCACTTCAAGCCATTCGGCAGACAAAAACTCCTCATTAGCCTGATCTGCAAATGGGGAGCAATGGGGATTTGACGGATTCACTCCTTCAAAACAAAAGTACATGCAACTTCGGGCGAGAAAACTTATTTTATCATCAATCGTTCACTAAGTTGATTATATGAAATTACAAAGAGTGTTTTATGAAAACTGCAACCACATCTAAAGATTTTGCAGGCCAATTAGACTGCAGTGGATACATGAAACTGAAGAGGGTGTCTAGGCAGGAGGAAATTGCAATTAATAACCAAAATCGTCCAATTTGTCGCGTAATTTCAATTATCGCTAACTATGGTTGATGGCAAGGTAAGTATACGTATTTAAAAAAGTGATACATAGATATCTGTTCATACAAGGGACCGGGTAAGCCATCTTTGGCCTCAGGATAACTGATGGTTAGTCAACTTTATTAATATTTATATAAATACAATGTAGGAATCGACGATCATTGAGAGTTCATTAATAGTGGTTAAAACAACTGAAAATTCGAAACATACTGCATAAAAAGAAAGATATGTAGCCTCTATGCGGTTGAATGCGATACAGTACCAAAGATCTTCTCATGGGCGATTGTCATTCGAGAAGTTTAATTCAATAGGAAAGCTTCGGAAGAAGCTCAGGCAAAAAAACAAACACAAAAAAAAATAGAGATGAGCACACCAGAAAATATCTGATTGAAAGTAATGAGACTATTCTAGGTATATTTAGTTGACCTAATTAAGTTCTTTAATGGGAAACAGAATAAAACTGGATACGATATGAAATTCTGTATTAAGTGATGAAAGTGAAAAATCCAGGGAGGCAGAGACAGAGAGGAACATATGATGATGAATCGGCAGGACAGAAGCAAAATGAAGAATACTAAAATTGATAACCAGGAGTTGAATATGATCCACACTAGCATTTAAGCACTAATATTAAATAATTTTCTTGAGCTTTAACGAAAATCCGAAACCACACACTTAAAATGCTATCCAACTCTCTGCAAGAACACGCATCGGTTCAGCAAAGCTATCATCACAGTAATACTACACAATAACTACTTTTATATCGAAATGGCCTAGTACGTGAATAACGTCTTGGTAAATTTCCATTTTTCTCCCTATAGGTGACAAACTATACGCCTAACTTTTATTTAACAGTTATTTTAGTAATATAATGCAGGTATAAGTCAATATCATTAGTAACTAAAGCCTGCATGGAAGCACTATTACTAGAAAGTTATACGCCTTAATATAATTATTATAATACACTAATTATATTTGTTTCCACTACAAATTTAGTGCAACAGTAGGTATTGCAACCGTAGTATAACCCGTAATCAAACTCGGTATCAAAGAATGTATCAGGCAAACTGTTATGTAGGTATATAGGTAGACACCTACACTATTGGCAATGATCAGATTATCAAAAAGGAAATTGTAAACACTAAAGTATATAATGTTGTCAGTTTATGGCTAACAGTTTCCACTTTTAATGCAGAAAACAACACAAAATATAATAATGTCAAAAAAGTAATCGTTGCTAAGTGATTTGGATAACAACGTTTGTCAAAATTTATCTTTACTACTAGACACATCATCTCGCAGTAAATGTGTCATACTGAAAGAGTACTTTTCATTTTTGCTGTCTTAATTAGGCAAAAATTGACAAATTGTTTGAGTATCAACCAATTCAGAAATACTAACTGCAGTTGAGTTCGCTAAAAAAAATGGAAATATGTAATTCAATAAATAATATTTTTGTTAAAATTGTAATTTTTATTTTTCTTAAATGTGTTTACAAAAATTTGCATACGGCTCATATCACATATAACCTTTAGCGCCGGTATAAGTTTACACTGATTTCGACATACAATGCAGCGACATAACAGTATCTCTTAGAATAAGGAAATATGCTAAAATTTATTTTTGTGGACACCTGTATAAGATTTTAAATACCCTCTATAGAATATTTGACTCACAAAAAAGGCCATTAATAACCGATTTCTGAATTCGCGTAAAATAAGCACAAATAACGTCATGTCCACGTTTATTGGAACACCCTGTATATAAATATCTATACCAATCGAAAGGCTGACTAAAGGTACAAGTCCGCCATTGAAACTTTTTTCTATCTCTTACCGTTTAAAAAGTTATTCAGCAAAAAACAAATTTGGGCCAAATTCACAAAGGGTGAATCGCACCCTAAAGTTAAAGTTCCGCAGCAACGAAAGCGTCCTGACAAACACCCAGGAGTCTAAAATGTACAAGTTTCATCAAAATGCGATCTACAGTTCGCAGAGTACCTTGACAGCTAGATCGATAAAAACACAATGATTATCGCAAAATAGTAAAACTGATGTAAAACACCTCTGTATAACAATTGTGTTATGAATTGAAGATATTTTCTTAAACTAGATCAATAGCCGACACTACACTCAATTTCAAACACAAAACGTCCTATAGAAATTCGAAAAGTCTCTATGAACCATTTACGATGAGAACCTGTATATATTGACCGACTATATAATTAAAGCTAGATGTAGATGATTATAAAATGAAAAAGGTCATGTCTTGATAAATGTTTTTGATCTAAGAATTTGATCGCCTTTTCACATTTGGACACTGTGGCGACGCAAGTAATTCGTGGGCATTTTATCACAAGGCGACATAGGATACTTAAAGTTTAAGAATGAGCGCAGGATATAGAGTTATGCCGTTCTGCATATTAAGTTGATTTACTGAACTACGTTTAGTAAAAACCTGAAATATTGTTAATTTTAATATATAATGCTATTCTTAAACTACTCTCACGTCTTTGAGATACAGCAGATATAAACACTAATAATATTCCGCTCTTAGGTATACTGAAATTTTTTCGTGGGTCGACACCTGCAAACATAAGACGCGTTGCAAATAACAAAATATCACTTCTCTTTATCGTTTCTTGTACTTGCGTTTTAAGCGTTTTGTTATATTACCGTTTTGGAATCCTTCTTCTATTCTGTTTTAAAAGATGCCTAGCTCTTAACGTGTAAGCTAACATGTAGCGGTATGAGAGTATAAAAAAGAGGATAGGGCATCCCTTACATACACGCAACGGTTCTGGAGGATAGAATGTTTACGAGAGATATAATTAATGTATGTAGCGTGTACACTCTAGAAATTAGCATCTACTGTGTCTAACATAAATAGAAGTTGACAACTGGTCAGTTATAGCCCAAGAAAAAAAAAATCGCGCTGACCAGTCATCATGTTCGCCGGAATGATATAATTATTCGTGATACATATATCGAATGTAGAACGTAAGAATACGTAAGTTAATTTCATTTATAAACTGTACGAGCAACGAAATATTACTGGTAAGTAGTTACTTCGAAAGATTGAAGAAGAATAGGCGTTCCGCTGGAGAAGGACATCCAGAAGCCAATGGAATTGCCAATATGATTAAATTAATTTGGGAAAATTATATAAGATTCGAAACAGTTCTGGATATTGTTACTAAGATGAAAGTGGGTACTTGAAAACGAGCAATGTGATATGGCAAGACATAAAGCACAGTGTCAAATGTAAAAACCGAGGCAGCGTTACTTGTACTGCAACGTGAATAGCGCGGTTTTATCTGAAGTCCATATTCCTCGAAAACGAAAGATTTAGATTATATGGGAAATGAACAGAAAATTTCTAAGTGTTCGAACAAACAATAATTATGTAAATTAGATACATCAAATGCTTGGTATGGATAAGCAAGTTTCACTCAATAGAGAAAAATACAATTCAGTGGAGAAGAGACATACAGCAATGGTTGACAAACCATAATATTCATTCAGGCAGTTCTTTTAAGAACATTTACTACAGTTGGTTTTGTTGAATAAATCCAACAAAACCATACGTTGCTGATACGGTAACTAGCAAAGCAATGGCTAAGTTTCGTGCCACCATACATGCATTCAATCCGATGAAATATTGGGATTAGTAAAATTATTATAACAACACATGGGGATGGTTATGGTACGAGAGATCGTACGCACTATGAAGAAGCCACAAAAAGTACGGCTGAAGTATGGTCCAACAAGTGGAATCACACGAAAAGGTAATTGAGAAGGGGAAAGAGAGTTGGGTTTGAGAGGAGAAATTCAGAATTAATTTTATCTCCGAAGATACATGGATGATGAGTCTAGGCAATCGGAAATATTAATTACCTATGTATTATCTATTACATGTTGTAAGCTTATAAATACCTAAAAAAAATGATTTTGAATACTTTTCTTAAAAATTATGTCTGGACTCTCTTTGTAAAAATACAATTAGGAACAGCTAATGATCTAATCATAAAAACTGTATGACAGTTCAGATGTAATACTAGCATTGCAACTATGTGAAATTACGTCATTTCTGATGACGTGCATCCATGGTAAATAATTACTATAAAGATAACGCCATTTGTTACGCATCCGACACTTTCAGATAGGAAACTAGAATTATAGTAGATGAAAAAGAATGCTTAGCATAATTGGGCATGTAAAATGTTTAGGCCGTACATTTATGGTAATAATTTAAATGATAAACGCCCATAGCCTCTTCTATGGCTACAAATTAAAGAGGCTAATTCAACTTTACGTTGGAGAATAAAAAATTACACAGAATATGATTATGAAATTACTTATAAAAAGGGTAAGAATAAATTCAAACGCGCGACGGTCTTATCTAGAATCGAGACGAATCAGTAAACATGCAAGAAACACGACGACGTAAGTTCTCAAACACTAATATTGAACAAAACAATTGGCAAGAAATGATGAAAATATTGATAAAAATATTTATGGATAGTATTCGGTTCAAATCAAACAGATGAACCCGAAACCCCTATGCCTATACGGACACACCAAGCACAAAAAATCAAATCTAAACCCAAACATATAAAGAATTATCATCAACAAGAAATCAATTCACGGATATAACATTATTAGAGTTAAAATTTCTTATGAAAATCCCGAAACGACTTTAATGTCCCTTTGTCACGTTATTTAACAGGTAAAAGAGATTTTCTGTAACACAAAACGATATTATCTACCGCATGCTATGCCGTATGGTGATCCCGAAATACAAAACAGCTCACTAAATTAATCAGGAGTACAACTAGAGTTAAGATAGGTTACTAGCAAAGAGGATAGATTAAAATCATACGGAAGTTCAATTGCAATGAAAACATCATCGCGGAAAAAAGAATGTTGCATATGGATTAAAAGAAATTAATTATTGGACGAAACTTAAACCAGGATGTTCAAGGCTCATAAATAAATGTCAGTGATGTCAAAACTTAAAGTTATGTAGCAACCCAAACACCACTAAGTAACAATTTAACACCTAAAGTGGATGCACACTGCATAAATGTCTCATTTCGTGTATAACACCTGAACGATTATCGGAAGAAATTAAACATTTCCATTTGGCAATTCTTTCCCATGTTATTAATTTTAGAATGATGTATTTACGTTAGACTATTGTACAATAAGAGTATCACCGTTTCATTATTGAATTATAACATTTATTTAGAAATAACCAGTAGTGTGATAAGCAGTATTTTAATTGTATGAGATATTCCTTTGCCGTTCCTTTAACGACCACTACTGTATGAAATTATACCACAACATCAACAAATACGGCATTAATATGTAGCTATTTTCGAGGATACAATACGAAAAATGTAGTAAAATAAGAACATCACTTTATTTGTAAAAATCAAATGAACAGAAGATTAAAGCAACTGCTCCTGGCGAATAAGTAAACAATATACGAGTAAATTATCAGAATTGTAATAGAATCTTGTGATGTATAAAAATAACACCATTATTTCATATAAAGACGTAACTATAATTATATCCCTTCAGAATTTAAAATTTACGAACAATGTAATTCAGCAAAAACCTCTAATTGTAAAAGGACTTATTATTGAAAATGACGATACTTGCAAATATTATATTAATGATCAACAAATACAACTTATAAAAAGCACATTACTATGACGTACAGTTTTTTGGATTATAAAGACCCAAATCATAAATAAGTACCGTCAGATTGAGAAAACGTTAAAAATGTTAATGTTCATAAAAAATTAATCGAACAACAGAACCTTAATTAATAAACATTAAGTAAATTCACGCAAAGACACGAATGTGTCCCAATAAATTTTATTACTTACATTGTATTAGTTTTTTATGTGTAATCTATTGTATTGCTGTTTTCAAAACGTGTAATTTACTAAAATTTAATAAATTCAGAAAAAACAAATAATAAAAACAAAGAAGAAATAGATTTAGAGCCCAAAGACGGAAATCATTTAGATTTTTAACCTTCCACATGTAAAAATCTAATTTAAGGAGGAGCCGTATTATGTATACTGATGCTCCCTTTTATTACTTACAACATAACGTATTAGTTCAAACTGATTAACTTCCACAAGCACTGTATATAAATTATGAATGTAATTGTAAAGCAACTTTATCCTGCGTTCCACTTCAACGTGAAAAAAGCAAAAGCTGATGCATGCGTTGTATGCAGTTCCCGGGAAGGTAATATAATACCCGTAACGACTAACAATAAGTTACCGCGGAGAAGATAAGGTCGCTTTTGAAATAGAAATTAGAAAATTTGCACTTCATTCTAGAAACTTGTAATCTCTTTCAATGTAAAAAGAAAGGAATAAAAACATGGAATTCATCTCAATAACAACAACGTTTCTTTCCAACCAACCTACGTGCAAAAGTTATACACCATGTGCCAAACTTCACCCAGCTGGAAACACAGTCGGCGATCCAGAGACTAAAACCTCGAAAAGCGCCTGGGCCGGACAACATTTACAGTGAGGTCCTTCAGCACCTGGGTGAGCAATTAGCGCCCTTGCTTGCGGCCCTCTACAATGAGTGTCTCAGGCGGGGTAGGATGCCCACAATATGGAAGCAGGCAGCAGGCATAGGTCAAAGTTATACAGAAAGAAAATAAAATGGAGCTTTCTGACCCCAAATCATACAGATCCATCTGCCTTCTGGACAGCATGGGGAAGATATTTGAACATCTGCTGTGCATTAAGTTGCATGAACATCGTGAACAGGGTGGTTATATTCATAACCAGCAGTTTGAGTACAGGAAAGGGAGATCTACTGAGGATGCCATACAGGCGGCCTTGCGCGTGTAAGGGGGACGAGCAGCAAGTATGTGGTGGGGATATTCGTCGATATATCCGGGGCCTTTGATAATGTCTGGTGGCCTACTTTATACAACCGCCTCAGGTCTTGTGATTGACTGTCCAAGGCCTCTTTTTCGGTGTTTTCGAAACTATTGTCAGGATATACGCCGTGTTGTGGGCCCTGGGCAGTCAGTACAAAAACGATTAACGAAAGGATGCCCACAGGGGTCAGTATGCGGACCAGTTTTCTGGGACGTAATATTTGAGGGTGTGTTGGGGAGATTGCAGAGGCTATCTGAGGTGGAGAAGTCTATTGCCTATGCGGATGACCTCCTTGTGTTGGTCACCGCGGGCAATAGAAGAGAAATAGAACGAAAAGCAAACGCATCGTTGCAGCAATTGATGCAATGGTGCGGCGAGCAAAAACTGCAAATATCGGTAGAGAAAACCATTTTCTCTCTCCTTAAGGGAAGCCTGAAGCGTGATCCCATCATAAAGGTTGATGGGAGAACGCTTAAAAGGAAAAAGGTTACCAGGTACCTCTGGATAAACATAGGAGAAAGCGAAATCTACTCTGAGCAAGTGTCGCAAGTATGTAACAAAGCGACGGCAGTGATGCAGAAAGTGATACGAATTGGGAGAATTAACTACCACATCCCCATGACAAACGTGCGCGCGTATATGATGACAGTAATGACTTCCATCGTGGCGTACGGAGCAAGTGTGTAGGTTAAAACGGCGCAACAGGTTAAGGCCCGTCAGAAGCTAAACGCCGCACAGAGGGGGGTTCTGGTAGGCCTCACTGGGGCTTACCGGACGACATCAGATGAGGCCCTCCAAGTAGTGGCTGGTGTGCTTCCAATGGACCTGGAGGTACTGAACGCCGCGGCGTTATATTAGTTCAGGAAGGGAGAACTGGGGAAGGTGGAAGAAATTACCGGAGGTGTGGCCACGCAAAGATCACAAATAGAGGAGCATATGTACGGGGCCTGGCAGGACAGATGGGATCGATCGTCGAAGAGCCGGATGCTTCATCGGTTCCTACCAAATATAACAGAGAGGATGGAGATGAAGCATTTCAATCCATCGAGAGGGCTGATACACTTTCTGGTGGGGCACGGTCCGTACGCCACATACTTGTACGACAGGGGGTTGTCTGAGACGGGCTAGTGCGGCTGTGGAGAGGTAGGTACGCCGGAACATGTCCTCTTCAGCTGCGAGATGCTGGCGGGAACTGCGGACCCAGAGCGGGAGACACTCTCGGGAGTGCCGGTAGGAGAGGGCATCAAAGATCCGGAGAGATTTAGAACACTCAACAGTCTAGCCGCCAAGGTCTCAAACCGACTGGAGGAACACTTCAGGAGGCGAGAAGCACGCGCATAGTGAACTGCTGGACACCGAGGAACTAACGACTGCAGCGTCGAGCCATCTACACCGACACCAGCGTCTTCATCGGCGACGGAGGTAGCATCAACGACAACATCAGTGATGGCAGTGGTACCAACGACGGCTTCTGGATTGCCGTGACCTTCTTCACCGAGCATCATGGTCTTCAACTGTCTCTCGTCGGCCAGCTGCTGCCGATTGGACACCCCTACACCGAGAGTGACTTAATACCGATAGTGACTATATCCCGATTGTGACTTCATACCGATAGTGACCAAATGTGACCAAACAGTAAATTATAAAATTATTCCCTGGGACTGATGTCCCCGGATGCAGGGAATCTCAGTGACATAGACACTGACGACCGGCTTCCGGAATTCCAGACCACCAGGGAATAACAGACTTTAAGCATTGCATAAAAATTACACTACTAACATTAGGTTTAGGTTAGTTGATTAAGGCCTTCTTACTAATATACTAACATTAGCTTTTAGTTAACTTTAATAAAAAAACGACTTCTGTAAATACACATTGTGGGAAGCGCGCCTCGCATTCGTGGAGATGAGGTGAACACTTAAATTCCCGCCTCCTCGTGGTTAGGGACGGAAACGAAGTCTAGGTAACTGCGCGAGCAGCAATAAAAATCCTAGACACGGCCAAAGGGATAACTCAAGATCAAGTGGGAGCTTCTTTCCGGGATTGCGAGGCACAATACTTCAAGATTCTATCAATTCCTAAAAAGCATGCACACCTAGCATGATGCATGATCCTCTTTAACTTCTCTTTCACTGCAGCTCCTGCAATGTGCATGCAAAAACCTGTTTTCAACAGAGCATACAATGCCCGTTTTTAAAAAATGTCAGACAACGGCTTAATAGATTTTTAGTAAATAAATGGTAAATGTCCCTACCCTATATGCGGCGTGGTGGGGTCGTTCCTCTGGGAGCCATGTATACAGGGCTCTTACTGCGGGGGTTAGGCCATTCCTCTTGGCTATAACCAGGTCCTGTGCGACAGTTTCTAATGACGCGCTGCAAGTATTGGCTGGACAGCTCCCGCCTGATCTGGAAGTTGTCAAAAAGGGCGTGGGTTACAGCATTAAGAAGCGACAGCTGGTACGGCTCTGGGAAATGACGATAGAGGGTGCATCACGTACCGGTAGTGAGGTCCAGGCATTGCCTGCTGATGTGGAGGGCCGGGTTGTGGGCGTCAGTGGCAGCGAAGGTGGGATACGTCCCCGCGTGGCAGGGTGACGCGTGAGTGGATGCCGTCGATTGCGGATCTTGAGCCCGTTAGACGACTTCATGTGAGCTATGCTCTGGCTGGCTACCTGACTGGGCATGGGTCGTTCCGGGACAGGCTCCACAGTCTGGGTCTGGAGGTGGATCCGCACTGTCTCTGCGGACGTAGGGAGACATGGGACCATCAGTTGCTGGAGTGCGACCTTACGTACATCCGCCGTGAATTTTGGAGGAGCGGCCGGATAACCCAGGAATATCTAGTGGCGAACCACGACGTCCTTAAGCTGCTGGGGAAGAGGATCTTGGACAGGAGGAGAAGGCTGTATAGTACAGCACAATGACCTTAATTATAAAATAATAATATAACAGAAGTGTAAAAGAATGTATCGCTAATTTTTAATTTCATGTTTTGTAAATTTAATTAATAGGATAGCGCACTTACACGTAGTTGCTCAAATTACTATTCATTTTACAGTTTGTAAATAATGATTAATTTTTGTTAGATTTTTAGCGGGGTGTGGGCTGGCGCCCGGTCCCCGCTCATTGTATATTGTTACGTTGAGAATAAATATAATTGAAATTGATTGAATTATCCCTCCCGACGACTTCCTTTTGGGCCCTCTGCTGGAGACAGCATGTCTCTAGTGGGAGCCTTCCGCTGACGTCTGTCGAGCACAGACAAGCTACCCCGGTTGTGACGAATAGTGAATCTGACTTGGTTCCTGAGCAGAGTACCGACATGAGTCAGGCAGGCCGCCAAACTGGGCCTTTGGGGGCTACAGAGATGGTACTAAAGAACTATCAGAGCCTCATGGAGTTTGTGGAAAAGGAGATAGACGGAAGTAGCCGACTGTCGAAGCAGACTCGTGGAGCTTTGAAGTCTGAGATCACTGAGTGGGCTTTTGCTCAGGCAGAGCTCATTGGTGAATTCAAGAAACTGGAGAGGGGCTTAATGACCCTGCGCGAACAGAAACAAACTGTGACGCAGCCTCTCAGCTACGCCAGTGCTGCGGCAAAACCAAGGCTCCCGCAGAACAAAACTGCGCAGATGGTGGCGTAGATAAGAAGACCAGCGACGCTCTTTATCTCTGGTAAGGGGGATGAGGGTGTCAAGGAGGTGCAGGCTGTCTTCACCTCTACTGTGAACCCCGCTAAAGATAAAATTAGAATAACAAAGATGAGAACGTCAAGAAAAACGGCAATAGTAGAAATGGCGGACGCAACAGATCTAATGAAAATACAAAACAACAAAACCTTAACCAGCCAGGTCAAGGTAGAGAGGAGGAAGAAGAAGAGGAAGCCGCTGGTTATCCTCTATGACGTTCCATCTGATATGAAGGAGCAAGCCGTTGCGGATGCTGTATATCAGCAAAACCTGAGCGACTTGCTCGATGAAAAAGATTTCAAAGAAAACTTTAAAATCACATTTTACACAAACATTAGCTTTTAGTTAACTTTAATAAGATACATTCTGTAAATGCACATTGTGAGAAGCGTGCTTCGCATTCGTGGAGATGAAGTGAACACTTAAATTCCCGCCTCCTCGTGGTTAAGGACGGAAACGAAGTCTAGGTAACTGCGCGAGCAGCAATAAAAATCCTAGACACGGCCAAAGGAAATACACAAGATTAAGTGGGAACTTCTTTCCGGGACTGCGAGGTAGAACATTCTCCAATACTATCAAAACTTTAGAAGCATGCGAACCTAGCATGATGCATGATCCTGCGCAACGCGCGAAACGTAGGCTACTGGACCACCAAGGACCAACTACTGCGGCGTCAGAGCCACCACCGCGTCAGCGTTAGGGTCGGTACCGATATCGACGTCTACATCAACGGTGGCAGGGACATCATCGACAACATTTGCATCGGCACCACCATCTATACCAACATCAGGATCTTCAACTGCCTCTTACCGGCGGGCTGCTGCCGGATCAGGTAACCCATCACCGATAGTGACTTGATACTGGACGTGACTAAGTGACCAAGACAAATATAATTAGAAATTCCCTGGGACTGATGTCCCCGGAAGCAGGGAATCCCAGTGACACAGACACTGAAAGCCGGCTTCCGGAATTTCAGACCACCGGTGAATAAAAGACTATTAAGAATAATATAAACTCATTAACACTACCAACATTAGGTTTAGGCTAGTTGATTAAGGATGTAAACTACTAACACACTAACATTAGCTTTTAGTCTACTTTAAGATATAAAAATAACTATTTCATGTTAATGCACATTGTGGGAAGCGTACCTTGCATGCATTAGGGACGGAAACGAAGTCTAGGTAACTGCGTAAGCAGCAATAAAAATCCTAGACACGGCCAAATGGAACATACAAGATCAAGTGGGAACTTCTTTGCGGGACTACAAGGTGCAATACTTTCCTACATCTAAAACTTCAGTAAAGCATGCGAACTTCGGCATGATGCATGATCCTATTCATTACTCCTGCATGTGCATGAAAAACCCCTTATAAGAAGCAGACCCGGCCTGTTTTAAAAATGTAAGATAACGGGTACACAGAAATGGTAATAAATGTCTCCACGAACTTACACTACACCAAATGTAACAGTAGCATGAAGCCTGTAGGACGCATGACTGGGATACAGGAAGAGTACTTATGCATGGCGAACAACGAGTTCCCGCCTCCACGTGGTTAGGGACGGAAACGAAGCCTGAGTCACTGCGGGTTCCAGGCACGGCCAGAGGGAAAGGTATTTCAGTTTACTTACTTATTCTTCCTCCTATGCATGTGCCGCCTGATATCCTTTGCACGTCTTTTTTTCCTTTTTCAACATCTTCTTCAAAGAAGCTAAACAACATCATTCTGCATTAACTTTGCCAAATCAATTGCATCCTGCATGTACCAACAACAAAACAAAACCTACGACTCATTTTAATGTATTCAGATAACGAGTCAAATGTTATCTCAAATTAGCAATAAATGTAATGTAATATGTAATGTGTCCCTGCGAAAAGCAAACGCATCGTTGCAGCATTTGATGCAATGGTGCGGCGAGCAAAAACTGCAAATATCGGCAGAAAAAAAAACCACCTACTCTCTCCTCAAAGGAAGCATGAAGCGTGATCCCATCATAAAGGTTGTTGGGAGAACGCTGAAAAGGAAAAAAAGGTTACCAAGTACATCAGCATATACGTGGGGGAAAGGGATATCTATTCTGAGCACGTGTCACAAGTATGTAACAAAGCTACGGCACTGATGCAGAAAGTGATACGTATTGCGAGGAGTAACTACCATATCCCCATGGCTAACATACGTGCGTACATGGTGTCCGTCAAGATAACGGGTAAATAGAATTGGTAAATAAATGGTAAATGGTAATACTTAAAGGTAGGGCGCCAGCCTGAGCCCCAAGGGGCTACTTAGATGGTTCTTAGAAACTACCAGAGCCTCATGGAATTTGTGGAAAAAGAAATAAATGGGAGTGACCAGCTCTCGAAGCAAACTCGTGGCAGTCTCAAGTCGAAAATCACTGAATGGGCTTTTGCGCAAGCAGAGCTCATTGGTGAGTTTAGAAAAAATGGAGAGGGACCTACTAACCTTTCGCCAGCAAAACAAAACTGTGATGCTGTCTCTGAGATACGTCAATGCAGTAGCCAAACCAAAACTTCCGCAGAACAAAACTGCGCAGATGGTGGCGCAGACAAGGAGACCCACGACGCTCTTCATCTCTGGTAAAGGGGATGAGGGCGTCAAGGAGGTGCAGGCCGCCTTTACCTCTGCTGCAAACCCGGCAAGGGACAGAATAAGAATAACAAAGATGAGAACGTCGAGAAAGACTCATAGTAGAAATGGCTGACACGACAGACCTTATGAAAATCCAAAATAACAAAACCTTGACCAGCAAGGTCAAAGTCGAAACAGCTAAGAAGAGGAAACCACTGGTTATCCTTTATGACATACCGTCGGATATAAAAGAGCATATATATGTAATTTTAAAATCACATTCAAAACCGGTCCTAGAGGTAAACCAACACTTCACATGGTTGTCAAGGCTCCCAGTGAGGTAAGGCGACAATTACTTAGAGGAGGCAAAATCTAAATGGGCTTTCGAGCCATCTCTATAAAGGATTACATAGTGGTCGCAAAGTGTCACAAATACAGAGATTTGGGGCACGTAGCGAAAGACTGCACTAAGGAGAAATGCTGTCACCACTGTGGGAATGCCGGACACAAGAAAGAAAGTTGTGACAAAAAGGCACAACCTCCGACATGCATACCGTGCATGCGGAGACAAGAAATGCACGGGAAAACAAACGGAGTGCCAAATTCATAAGATGTTGTTGGAAATATTGATCCAAAAGACTGATTATGAGTAACTACAAGGATGCGTTTGGAACTTTGCCAAAACCAAAACGAAAACCACCTTTAAAAATAAAAGGAACTGCATGAGAGCACTCGCGTTCAAGCAAAAACAAACCATCCAGAAAAGTGGCGATCAGATACACACTGGCCCCGTTACAGGCGAGGTGGAAAAACCAAAAAAGGGCATGCTTAAGAATATCAAATAATATTTCAAGAAGAAGGAATGTGACGGCACCTCGCCTGCGAGAGGGGTTGGGTGGAAGCCATATGAAGGACATACAACCCCTCGGGCGGGGAGTGAACTGGCAGAACTACCTGTTTCGCGGCTTGCCCCCACGCACCCGAAAACTAGATATGAGAATCTAGAAACCTAAATGAGACTGGCGCGGCTGGAGGAGGTTAATATCCTCACGACGGCCTTGCGTCATGCTGTTCGACTGTTGCACCCGCGAGATAGGACTATTACGTTTCCCAGCTTAGAAGCAGTAGATCGGATAGTTCTAAAAAGTAGCGGAATACTCACGGATCACGGGCGGCAGTTGTGGCTACTAAATGGGGTATTTGAGAGACAAGAGGAAACTCTCGATCTTGAAACCCTTCATGAGGACATGGTTAGATCCTGTGGTCGCACCGCATACGATCATACGCAAAAATGGCCACACAACTACATCCACACACGGCATCCATAAGATTAGGGCAGCTAAATATCCAAAGCAGCAAAACCGTAACAGCGGAAATAAGAAAAGTGGCTGAAGAGTTACACCTTGACGCTATCTGTGTGCAGGAACCGTGGACAACCGGAGATGCCCGCGACAGCTAGAGTAATAGCAGCTGGCGAGCAACCTATGGTGGCTACCATTGTCTTCAACACCAATATAACCACAACACTTATCGGTCAGTGCAGTTGCGCGCACTGCGTTGTTGTGGAATTACCCACGATAGCTGGCCTATGGGTAGTAATAAATCAGTATTACCAATACGAAGACCCTATCGAAACACAACCGGGCAACCCTCCGACCTATGAGAATAGGACGGGAGCGGGCACGTACATCGACGCCACGCTGATGAATGAAAAAGCCCAGGGGAGGGTTATTGACTGGAGGGTGCATCAGCAGATCACTGTCAGTGATCACAAACCCAAGCAAAAACCCTAATAAAGGTAATCAAACAAACAATGAAAAGGGCTATACCTACATTCAGGCAACGGTCGTTTGTAAAAAAAAAAAACGAATTCTAGACAGAAGAGCTGGATAGACTGCGCTCGAGAGTCCGGAGGCAGCGAAAGCTGTACCAAAGGGCAATTGTGGCGCAAAAAAGACAGATACAACTTAACTTGTCTACAGGGATATGAAGGCTCAGTACAAGAACAAACTACAGAAAGCCAAAAAAAAGCTCTCGTGATTTCGTCAGCAAGTACCTAACAACAGATGTATGGGGAATGCCGTACAAGCTAGCAGCAGAAGAGATCAAAGCACCCACCGTCCTCTCCTCGCTGAGAGGGGGAATGGCACGTATACGGCGGATTGGAGACAGTCAGCAGAAATGTTTATGGCTGAGCTCCTACCCGATGACAACCCGGAGGAGGACACACCGCCTCAGCGGCTGCTGAGGGCCAGGGTAGTGGATCTCCCTACAAGTCACAACCAAGCGGCGCCCTTCACGGAGGGTAAGGTTTGCCTGGCAATAAACCTGCTTAAAAACAGGAAAGCTCCGGGGCCGGATGGCATACAGTCTGAGGTCCTGAGGAATATGTTACCTCAGTTGGTACCGACTCTCACGGGACTACAATTAGTGCCTGAGAAAAAGAAAGTTTCCCGCGGTGTGGAAACAGGCGCGGGTGACTATCATCAAAATGGGCGGAGGTAGGGATGACTGCGACCCTAAATCCTACAGGCCCATCCTGCTAGACAACCTCGGAAAGGTACTCGTGCGCCTGCTTTGCTCCCGACTGCAGGCGCATAGAGAGTTAATAACAACATATACATCCGCCGGCAATTTGCATATAGAAGGGGTAAATCAGCAGAAGACGCTATTCAACTGAGGCGTTGGCGTGTCGTGCGTCGTAGCGAGCAATACGTGGTCGCGGATCTTCGTAGACATCTCGGGGGCCTTCGACAATTTTGTGGTGGCCAGCCTTGATGACGAAAACTTCGTCAGATGGACAACGCCAATAAATCTATACAGATGCCGGAAGAACTACTGTCAGAATCGTTACGCTCACATGGAGTGTCCAGGGAGCGTAATAGAGAAACACCTGACAAGAGGATGTCCGCAGGAGTCGGTGTGCGGGCTGGTTCTCTGGGACATCGTTGTGGAGGAACTACTGCATGAAGTGGATCTTTCGGGAACTACTGAAACTTCTATGGCATACGCCGATGACCTTCTACAGTTGGTCTCGGCGAATAACAGAAGAGACCTGGAGCGCAAGTTGGAGCTGGCGCTCGGTGAGGTACTACAGTGGTGTGGTGCCCAGAAGTTGCGGCTATCGAAGGAGAAGACCACCTACGCCTTGCTGAAGGGTTGACTTCAGCGGGATCCCATCATAAAGGTGCAAGGCAAGTCCATACGATGGAACGCGACCATGAAGTACCTAGGTGAAGCATGTAGGACGCATCATGATTGGGATATGGGGAGAGTACTTATGCATGACGAACAACAAGTCCCCGCCTCCACGTGGTTAGGGACGGAAACGAAGCCTGGGTCACTGCGAGTCTCAGGCACGACCAAAGGGGAAGGTTTTGAGTCTTCTTACTTACTCTTCCTTCTATGCATGTGCTGCCTCTTACCTTTTGCACGATTTCTTTTTCAACGTCTTCTTTTAGGAATCTCTTTAATATTACTCTGCATCAACTTTACTATACACAATGCATCCTGCATGTTGCTGATGATCAGCGAATCCCACATTACTCTCTAGAAGGGCGTTTGCAGTTCAGAAAAACAACACCAACCATTCTTGCGCCCTCTTGTAAAGAGAAGTAGAACAAGTATAGCGGTGCCGAATGACGTCACAATCAAAGTTTATAAAAATTCTTTAGATTGCTGTTTTGAATTAATTAGTTTGCGGGGACCGCTTCAGCTCAAAAAAAAGCATGCGTTATCCCTTCGTTACCGGGCGTTTCCAAATTATAAAATTAAAATCAAACTTCTCTTGTCAAATTCTGTAATTTACTTAAGCTTGAAAATACGAGAATCGGCAGCAAAAGCTTCCCTCGGAAGTGTTTCTAATTTTGTGTAAAAACCGTTCGAACAAACCCCCTTTTTTAAATTTGTGTGTGTGTGTGTGTGTGTTGTGTAAAACTATTGTGCCTTTAATATTTTGGATTACGGGAAGATTTAATTACCCACATCGCACAGTGCGCCAGATCCTAAATCTAGCTGGACAAAACTCACAAAATGAAGTGTGACCCACTTACATTACACCCATTCTATATGGCTTAGTATAAGTGGTTAATAAAGAAAACGTATCAAGTTACCATGATAAGTAACAGAAACACTTGACAACTTACGTTTATAGTAGAGGTAGATTGGGGCCGTAGTTTAGTTGTAGAAATTGAGCTGTTTCGTTCGAAGGTTTCTTTATATTACGTTGGTGTTATTATTTCGAATTTATTTATGCGTATTTATTAAGATATATATACTTATTTTGTTGCATAACATTTTTGATAATTTAGATATTTCATATATTTTGTATTCTGTATGAAGATAATTTTTTTTTCGCAATTCGTGGATTTGTAGATTAAGGTAGATAAAAAAAGTTGGGCAAAGTAGAGGTATGATTTTATAATGGACATATAGATTGAAATGATGTTTATTGCCACCCTAAATTTCATATACGCCAATTTACGGCAAATGTACTAGTTATTATTTTTTAATTATAGTGACGAATCCTTTAAGAATGCGAAAGATTTTTCTTTACATAGAATAACGCAATAATGGGTAACTTTTTAAATTAGAAAATACTTGTTTTGGCAGATTATATTGATTTTAAATCAATATGGCTATAACAAATGCCATGTTATTCGAATTGTGGCGACAACAGAAGCACCCTGCTTCGGCAACATCCACCGACACCCAAAACCTGGTATTTAATCATCAGCTTACTTGGATCTCGATGGCCTTCTGATAACGTAATGTATGCTAAGAAGTTAGAAAGCAAAATAAAAGGATTTTGTTGCACTTTAAGTGCAAAATGGAAAATATCGTCGTCGCATGCAAAATTCGTGAAAGTGAATCAAAATTGGATGGCTCGAACCTTTTCAATGCCCGTTAAAAGAAGAAATTATAGCAACGGCAAGTACTTCTGGCATAGGACGACGACCGAAAACATTTGCAGCAAGTAGTGATCGCACAAAGCGAAGAAAACTGGAAGGTTTAAAAGAGAGTTCTACAAATGAAGAAATTGTCTATGCTGCGAAAACAATATTGCCACAAATCGGACTGATTGATAGATAGTGGGGATAGATACTAGTGTATATGTCCGGTATCGACGCGGGACTTCCGTGTAGCGACGAGACCGTCAATAAAGAGCTTAAGTGTATTGGTCTTTGGTTGAATCCTGCCCCTGCAACCCAAGGTAGGTACAATACTAATTTAGTCACCGAAGTTTTACGATTAATGGGAACCGAAAGCACCTATACAACAATTTATCCACTAATGGCCAGACAGAGCGATGCAATAAAACGATTATTGATATGATTAGTTTATATACGTCAACTTCACAGAGAGACTGGGATTTATTTCTTCCTCATTGTATATTCGCATACAATACGGCTAAACAAGAGTCAACCAAATTCTCACCTTTCACTCTTGTATATGGTCGTGAAGCTGTCTTACCAACAGAAGCACAGCTAGTACCAGAAGTATCCACATCCTACGCCATGAGAACACAAGAAATAGTCAATAAAATTCGAGATCAAGCTCGACAAAATATCGAAAGGTAACAGAACAGGGATAAGCAACGGTACGACAAACGTCATCGATCGGTAGCTTTCGCAATTGGAGATCAAGTAAGAGTAAGAAACCCTCTACGCCAGGTGGGGAAGAGCGATAAGCTCCAACCGAAATATTTTGGTCCATACACGGTAGTGGAAAGAAGAAATGATGTAAACTACGTAATTGAAACGGGAAAAGGGAAGAATTACAATTACAAAGAGAGGTAGTGCATGTATCACGATTATCGCCGTATTTCGATCAATGACAAGATTAAAACTAGTTAAGCTAAGTAATGTTAGTATATAAGCTTATTGTATAAATTGATAATTGAATAATTACCTTAGTTAACACATCGGCGCATCAGAACCAGCCTATTCTATGTCCACTTTTTTCTGAAAATAACATTTTTATGCCAAATTATTCCTTGTCCTTAACGCTATCCGCCAGTATATTCCATGTTCTCAAACGTCAATTTGTAAATAAGAGGTGTCTGTTTTATCTACTGTCAGTTCAATCTTGTTATGTTCGAACCGTATTAGTCTATGCCCGAGCGCCCAATCAGACAAGTTCAGATAAGCGTACGTGAGGACATAGAATAANCTCACTGAAGCTATAAATAAGTACAACTGTCGTCGCGCATGTGGAATGGAAAAAAAAAATAAGACCAAAGTCATTAACCAAATTCGATCAATAAAAACCGGCTTATGAGAACTAATTTCGTCAATTGACAAAGGTCGCGGGAAAACTTGTCAAGAAGGCGTCGACTTATCGATTTCGACATTGTTTAATGATATTCATGAATATAGGGAATAAATAAACCACTTACTGCTACCACACACACACACACAAACGTAGACCGAGTTGGCTCCGTTCTTCAAAACACTACAACAAACGGTCGGTGGTCCAAGTGTGCCACGTTTATGTAAAATAGTTCTATTGGTACTGTTTGGTTAAATACGCGGGGGGGCACATCTTTTATTGCCGAGTGGACGTGTTTCTTTATTCAACCTAGTTTTATTGTTATTTTTTTATTGGTTGCGATGTTTGTTTTGATTCTCGAGTCGGACGTATTTTCGTATTTTGTTATTGATGTCGATGTGGTGTTATCGTGTTATGCAAGATGCAGTTGTTAAATTGTTTGTTGTTTTACCGCTGCAACGAAGAGGAAACTAGAATTACGAAATCTTTAATTTACGATTTAGGCTATTTTTGGTCAAATTATATTCTAACAATAGTTATTGTTACGCCTATAAGTGGTACAGCAAGAGAAAAAAGTTTCCGCGTAGCTTAGTAGTAAAGAACTAACATCCGGCGTACAGAGCGCCAGATCCTAAATCTAGCTGGACAAAACTCACAAAATGAAGTGTAACCGATATACATTACACCCATTCTATATGGCTTAGTATAAGTGGTTAATAAAGAAAACGTATCAAGTTACCATGATAAGAACAGAACACTGAAAAACTTAGGCTCTCTTCACACGATACGGATTTTATCCGGACGGTTTTATTGCTTTTTTCCGTGTAGTTTGGTAAAACATTACGGTGAAACCTCAGTCGAACCATCCGGCTGGTATACGACAACCGTATACGAACGTTTTCGTGTCGTATTGTGTGTAATTATGCATTTGAAGTAATGTTTTACCAGACTACACGGAAAAAAGCAATAAAACCGGACCGGATAAAATCCGTATCGTGTGAAAGAGGCCTTACGTTTATAGTAGAGGTAGGTTGCGGCCGTAGTTTAGTTGTAGAAATTGAGCTGTTTCGTTCGAAGGCTTCTTTATATTACGTTGGCGTTATTATTCCGAATTTATTTGAGCGTATTTATTAAGGTATGTGTAAGAAATATTTTCCCTTTGCATTAATTAATTTGTTTGTACCGTCTACCTTTTATGTAGAAAAAGTATTAAACTATTCCCGATTTTTACGGAAAGAACCTGTATATCGTTCTATAAAATTCTGATAAGTCGACGGAACGACGGCCTGAAATTGATATCCGGCGACAACAGCCGTTTCTTTAACGAAACTCTAAGGGCAACGGCGCGACGACTAGTCAAATAAACAAAACGCTGAGACGGTTAAATTCCGATAATATACTTTACAGTGACGAATTAGTCGCGGTGCAGTGAGTGTAGGTTTGTGGCCCGTTTAAAGGTGAGTTTAATTACAGAGCATTCCTGTTATTTTAGTATAAGGTAGAGTAACAAATTAGATTTGCGAAATAGTCTGAGTAACGTTAAACATGCTTTAGTTAAGGGCGCTTTGGTTAGGAAAAGCTAGTCGTCCTAGCACGCTTTGTGACGAGGGGGATCCGCACGGCACAGTTGACCGCAGGCGCTGGGCGACCCGGGGGTCGTAAAAATAAGGGCACGGGGAAGCCGCCGGCGGTTTCGCATGCACTTCTGTGAACCGCGGGGATTCGCGCCCTCAAGAGCTCCCGAAATCAACAAGAACATAGCGAAGTTTGGGTGAACCGAACACAACGAAGATTAAATTTCGGGAGAACCGAGTTTGTTAGAGTTGTAGTCTGACATCTAACTGTGTAACCTGCTATATGCTATAATTAAAGATGACCGGAGTACTCAGGTGGCTTTTCTTTACAGGTAAACCCCGGTTTGTAACTCTGGGTTTAAAAACTCCTCACCAACGCCGACGCCCCACCGCTCGACCATCATCATTGTCAAATAAACGCCTGTTTATTACTTGACTTTACCTAACCAGAATTAAATAAATAAAATATTGTAGCCCACGATTTCTTTGAATCTAATTAATATAAGAGTGGTAGTTATCATTGTTATTATTTTGATATTTTATTAATACTAATCTTATTTAGTTATTATTTATATTTTTACTTTAGTGTATATTTTTGGGCCGTTACATATGTATACTTATTTTGTTCCATAACATTTTTAATAATTAAGATATTTCATATATTTTGCGTATTCTGTGTGAAGATAATTTTTTTTCGCAATTCGTGGATTTGTTAAGGTAGATAAAAAAAAGTAGGGCAAAGTAGAGGTATGATTTTATAATGGACATATAGATTGAAATGATGTTTACTGCCCAACAATGATGATGCTTAATGAATTAGAAAATACCAACATGTTAAAAGTCGACCTTGTGTGTAAATATGGATGTGATGGCAGTTCAGGATATAGTGAATATATGCAAATACCAAGCAAATTAGCTGCAGAATCAAGCACTGCTGCTGAAGAAACAACCTCTGACAAACATCTCTTTCTATTTTCACTAGTTCCGTTACGAATGATTGCCAAGTTTGACGATGAAAAATGTACCATAATATGGCAAAATGCAAAGCCGTCATCTGCTCGTTTATGTCCACCGATAAAATTAAAATACATTAAAGAAACCTCAAAGTGTATCAAAGAAGAAGTGAATTTCCTCCAAGAAGAAATATTAACAATTAAATCGTTTGAAACTACGCGGAAACTTTTTTCCCTTGCTGTACATGCCAAGCATTTAAAATTGGCGCCTTCTTTTGAACCCAAAAAGGGATGTACTTTATATATCTAGTGACTTTAATATGCAAAAGAAAATATTTTTTGCGCGTTTATTGGTGCGAAAAGCTGCGCATTTGCCAGAAATGCCAAAAAGAAGTACAGCTTTACATGTACAGCAAGAGAAAAAATTTCCAAAATAGAACACCGCTAGCTGTTACAAACCTGTCTATAAAAATAGCGTACCTAGGCAAATAAACAAGTTCACGATTTTTCTTTTCATTTTATCAAATTGCTTCTAGAATTGTTATAATTGGAAAAAAAACTCGTTTTCTAATGAATGTACATATGGTAAACACGTGTGGTGCGCAACCAGCGGGAATCACTCAAATTTAACGTCTGAGTACAAAATGTCGTGATCATTTTCAATCGAAATGAAAATGAATTATCTCCAAAAACCCATGCACTAAAGAGGGATTTGCTGTTAGAATGTTGTAAATCCTAGTAGTATCGGGAGTTGTTCGCAGTGACCACCCCTAGCAGTCTAGTGTGCCGTGATAGAAATCGTCCTTTCAATAGCGATGACTCCTATCAAATGTTGTTCTAAGTAATATATACCCAAGATTAGTATGTTACGATCGTAGTTCCACCTATTTTGTGGCGAAATATTATCTGTTACTGCAATGAAATTGGAGATGTGCCATCTATGCGAGAATTTCTCTACTACACATAAGTATATCTGCTCATCTGCTATACTATATGGGAAGAAAACTGCTATACGAAAATAAAATGTGATATTTATTTTTACTTCAATGTAACATATTAGTTAAATTAATAATACTAGCGCTAGCTTCAAATAATATATACAACCCAAATTATGTTTGATTGAATACAGGAATATTTTTAATATTCCTAATTAAATAATAATTTAGTAACTGTAACCAAGTGCATGAAAAATGGCTGAAAACAATAAGATCGTTTTTTCTGTGTATAACAGTTTTAAAACCTTCAAACACTGTATACTACTGTAAAGTTTCTTGGCTTATAAAGTAATCAACATTAACTGAAAAGATTCCAATTATATCTGAACTTTCCTTTAACCTCTCGCGAAAAATATTCACTTTTGTTCATTATTGTTTTGTATATCTGAGACTTTAAGCACGTGGGAAATGAAAATAAAAAAAAAATATTTTCGCGTAAAAAGCACTCAGCTTAATACAGGTCTTGCATTTCCGCATTAAAAGGCAAAAGTTTTAAATCATGCATTACATGCGTGTCCACGCAAAAAACAAAACGTCAGGCCCTTTTTTATTTAAAATACTGTTTATAATTCAATAATACTTAAAAGAAACTAAAATATTGTTAAACATGCTCATAATAATAACAATATAATATGTAATGTGCATTATTTTACCTAAATAGAAGTTATAAAGACATTGTAAGATATTAATCAAAACTAAGGTGTATTTCATTTATAATATGCTACTTTCGTACGAAAAAGCATGTACTTACGAAGAAAATAGTATTCCAGCAAAACAGCACGCTACTTTTAATTAAAATAAACACTTTTCTGAGAAAAGGTTTTCTTTTCGTTGAACATGATAAAAACCAAAAGTTATAAAACCTTTCATTTAATGCAATCGCCTTTCTCAGTGAATTAAGCAAATCTCACATCAGTAAAGATTCACAAATACTGACATTGACAAAGAACACGTATCTTGATTTACTTATTAGGTTATCATAAAAGATAATCAGGATAATCTGATTTAAACAAAGACATGAAACTTAGAAACTTTTCTACTTAAATTTTGGTGTTTTTGTAATTTTCTCAGCTGCTAAAAGAAATATTTAGATTTTTATTTCAGAATTGGGGGTTTTAAATTCCAAATATTTTTTTTTCCCTCTTGTTCAGTCAATCCGAGGACACACTGTATACCAATACTGGAATGATGTCCATAGACCAATATGCAAATATTTTAACCCTCAAAACAGTTGAAATATCTCCAGAACTTAACATCTTTAGTTTGACCCAAGGTTGTCCACACGTCCATAAACATGCTATTCTGGTATGGGCAAACCTATTTGATGACTGTTTAAGCAGGCTTGTCCACACCGTCCCAGTTATTTTATGTTGAAGATGTTTATTAAAATTGTGGTTATAGTTTGTCTTTGGTTGAATCTAGTGAAATATTAAGTAAAATATTAAGCCAAATTAATATTTCTAAGATCGAAATAAAACTCTAAGTGTAAAGTTAACATTAAAAAGCATTGCTCGTGTTTAGAAAGAAACATACACTCAGTATACTAACATATGGTTCATGAAATTAATCTTTAAAAATATCAATGATAATCAATGCAAGAAAAATAATCCTTTTTCTTTAGTGTTCTTAATTAAAGCAAATTTTCTCTATTTTTTTAGGCTGGTCGGTGTATCGCTTTTTTAATCCGTTTCCCTTTCAGACGACGTATTAGAATAAAAATGGGTAATTTCTTATCCATTAGACATCACTCCATTTATTTGTGGGAGTGGTCTTTGATTTTTTCAAGGTTCAATTATTTTTCTACACTCATTTATTTTAAGACTACAATCACGTACATTTTTTTATAGACTTGCTTGGCATCTAGAGTTGCTCAGTACCGCATGCAGTCTATTTTTTTTAATAATAACTAAAGCTTTCGCAAGTAGTGAAAGGCAACATCGCTATTTATAAAAAAAGGACATCTCATCTTTATTGGCGACCACGCAACAATACTAACGTAACTAATGCGAATCGCCAACTATGCTAATAAAAATTCCACAAATAAGGAGTGCTACTTTACTGATTTGCAGTCACAAACGAGAAAAGTTGCAAGCTCATTTGATATTCACGAAACGGATTGACCTTTTAAGCGTCTTCGACAGGTGATATTGTATCAAGTACTTGACAATTAAGTGCTATTTAGGTGTGTGTTTGTGACATTCTAGGAGGTGGTTGTTGGAATGATGGTTGATTACTTTCAGAAAACAATAGGTGTTAAACTAACTTATCACTAATCAAGATTTCCGCCTAATTTATTTGTAATAAGCTATAAAAATTAGAATTTCATGGTCCTAGATCTGAATTCCTTAAAAGGTGTTTTTATAAATTGCCATACTTTCAAAGCAATTTAATTGGACACAGTTGTTTACAACATTCTTCAAGCAAATATAGGGTTATACTAGATTTATAGAACCTTCTGAATTTAAGATTAATCACGTGCCTTTTATAACGAACTTTGATTGACCTTTAGTCTGCCAGATGCATAATTGGATCACAATCCTTACATGATATTTTATAAACTCCAGATTTTTCGAAGCTATATCTACTTGATCCTTAGGATGTCCTAAACTATTTTTAAGACTGTTGCTAGAAGTTCCAGCAATTTTTAAATTGAATTTAGATAAATTCTTTTGTAGACGTTATAATGTTAATAATATAAAATTATATAATTATAATATTAAAACCACATCTTCTGAATAATCATTAAAGGCTGCCACTTTGTTAATTTATTTAAGTTCTCCATTACACCGTTCTATAGATAAAGGAAAATTGAATAAACGGTGCACTAAAAAGTTAATAGCTGCTAGTTTATGTTTCCACGGATAATTTGAATCCTCCGAAATAAATCTATTAATATTATTATAAGTGGGCTTTCTGGACACCTCTATTTTCTTTCTGTGGGAAATATGCTAAAGTATTCTTAAAGTTCCGCCAACGAAATCAAACTGTCCACTTCTTTGTCACCCAACTGGTTATCTTCTAAGAATTTTTCTAAGTAAACTAAGATAGTATCAACGGGAATAGCTGGGGAACAGTTAACTCACATCTAATGAAATTAAAACTTCACTATTATGAAGCTCAATGTTTTTAATCTTTTCAATAAACGCGTAAGAACTTTTAACTGCTAAATCCGGAGATTGTATATAGGCATCCAATTTAATAGTATTTGTGGTGAGGTGTTTTGAAGGGTACACTGTTGAAAATATTACGGTGTTGGCGTTAATTTTGCGCTAGTCAAATATTTTAGTGTTGATTTTTCCAAACTTTGCCAGACGAGTTGACTACGCGCATTGAATAGAACAGAAATGACTAGAATTTCGTGTGAATTCTTTGTTCAGATATGAGGATTGACTATTTTTCTAGACATTCAGAAGCGTCAACCAATCAGAATTTTTCCCTCGATAAAAAATATAGAAACCCACCTATTCTAATACAGTATTGCATTATACGCACCACCTGCATTGCACGTGTATCTGTTTTCGTGTTTGATTCTCCGTATTAACATATCCAAACAAACCACCAAATGTGACTGACTTGCAAAGTGTAACCTCGTGTTATTAAACGTTAATTCCAGTGGGCATAAAAAATTTCAACATCTTAAAAGATGTATTGGGAACATCTATTTACGCAATTAGTTTAGACTTGAATCAAATAGCATAAACATTGACTTAAATTTTATAATGGTTCTCAAAAAATCATTTTAAAATTGGTACGTTTAGTTGAAACCAAAACTTGTGAATGAGTGGTTTTGCATATTATTAATTTGAGAAACGTCTTAAAGAGAGAATATTATAGCACTAAGAAATAGAAGTTGCATATTAAAAAGACGTTGTGTTTAGAAAATGGTGTTAAAACACCCAATAGATCGCATTCATTTAGTTAAACAGCTAGTAAATTTGTCTAGTCTAGATCAAATAAAATGTGACTAGAAGTATTTTATAATTCCACGTGTCAGTTGGACAAAATAACTCCTTAGCAATAGACAATACTTGACTATCTTTGCTCGTCAAATTTAAACTTCTATAATTCTCGACAAAATAACACGAAAAGAGTGTGGACCTCTCCTGACTATTAAATTAGTCAAAAAAGTGTTAAAATTTTCAACAGATAGTTTCGTCAATCCCACAGTTAGGAGTATTTTTGTCATTTGATGGTTGGATTCAATAAACATTTTAAGTTGGACGAATACGTGTTGTCTGTTACTTTAATATTACTATTTTTATTGTGTTGAATAGTAAAATTATGCTAAGCCAAGCAAAGAATTGTTGTCTGTCAATAATATTACATTGTTGCAGCATACTTAAGAAGAGGCATTCATTTCACTTTGCAAAGGGTATGTTCAGATATCATAGTATTATTTTCTTACGACCTCACATATTAATAATATGAAGTGTAAAAATATCTCCAAGACGGAATATTAAATACACTAAAAAGTAGCATTTATTCAACATCACTGCTTTTGCAGGTCACCAGTTCCTCGCACATTAGTGGTTGATCGCAATGATCAGACATCATAATCAAGGAGTCACCATCTTAATGAACACAATTAAATAGGTTAATATTTAGATAGTAGAAAAGTATGTATTTATAAATGAATATTTCATACTACTAGTATTCGACTCGTATTGAGCGAGGAAACTTATTAGTTTGTCGTTTCGTAAGAAACAACATTTGTTGAAAAATCGACCATAATGCCGTATTTAACTGAAACCCACAAAATTGCAATTTTAATAATGATTGGCTACGGAGATAGAACAAGAACACAAAATTACTCATTTATTCAGAGAGAAGTATCCTGATTTACCACCCACATCTCAAAGTACCGTAAGCAAGATTGAAAAACAGTTTCGGGAAAACGGGCATTTAAGGAAAACAAATAATCATGGTCAGATTGCACTCAATGAAGAAGTAAAACTTAATGTACTTCTTTCTGTTCAAGAAAATCCTTATATCTCCAGTAGGCTGATAGGTAGGGAACTCGAAATTAGCCACTCTTCGGTGGCAAAAACTCTTAAAGCGCACAAATTTTATCCCTATAAATTGACAATTCCCCAGGAACTCACCGAAGATGATCCGGATCGAAGACTTCAGTTTTGCGATGGATCTACTAGACAGAAATGTTGTAAACATAGAAAACGTTCTATTTTCTGACGAATCAACGTTTATGTTAAACGGTGAGGTAAATCGTCAAAACTGTCGTTATTGGGCAGACAACAACCCACGATGGATGATGGTGGAAGGCCACACTCAACATCCAGAAAAAGTCAACGTTTGGGCAGGCATTGTTGGTGATCGAGTAATAGGGCCAATTTTCTTCCAAAAAAATCTCAATGGAGCGAAATATTTAAAATTCTTGCAGGAAGAACTAGTTCCGAATTTGGCTACTCTATTCCCTGAACCGCTTGAAGCTGATGTCCAGAATAGAAACTTCTGGTTTCAACAAGACGGCGCGCCTCCTCATTTTGCAAAACCTGTCCGTGAGTATCTAGATGATGTGTCTCCAGGCAGATAGATTGGTAGAAGAGGACCTTTTGAATGGCCACTCAGGTCTCCGGATTTAACACCAATGGACTATTTCTTATGGGGGTACTTGAAAGGCAAAGTTTTTAAAACCAAATCGAAAAATATTGAGGTGTTGAAAGAACGAATAAGACAGGAGTGTAGGCTAATTTCCGCTGAAGTAATTAGAAATGTTCAAAATGAGTTTCGGTTCCGTTTAGGGTATTGTCAGGAAGTACACGGACAACATTTTGAACATTTATTGTAGAAGAGATATGATTGAGGTGAATCAGATTTCTTCATTTTTCGAATTAGTTGTTAAATATCTTTTTAATGACAAGGAATAAAAACTTGAAATTTGGTACGCATGTGTAATTTGATATGCCTTTTAAGAATAGTTATAAAAAAAAATTAGGGCTACCATTTAAAAAAAATGTCGATGGCGTCATATCTCAAATTTAGGACACGCTGTATAAAATTTTCTCAGATGAAAAAGTGGGCAATTTAAAATAATCGACGTGTCCCAGCATATTTCCGGAAAAAAATACTATCTTCGCTTTACTGAATTTATTCAGATTACAGACTCACCACGTATTTGTAATGTATATAGAATTCAGCACTCGATTTGTGAAGACGCGCTCACCGCGATGCTTACGCCATGTTCGAATACGCCTATCTCGTGAATAGTGTCACTCAGTTAAACGTTAAGAAAATCTCAGTCCTGATGATGACGCCATAACCGAATTTGATTGCATATTATTTAAAGTTTATATGCCTTTATTTAAATCTGGTTGTAGTTTTTATTATAAATTTTCCGATTACGAGGTATAATTTGGTTAATTAAAGAACATATTGTTAATAAAACCGGTTTTTCTTTTTAACTTAGTTTAACACTTGTCGCTCCCTCAGTGTATTGACCCAATCCTATAAAATACGCAATAAACAGGGAAAATTGTTTTCAAAATACTTTAATCTTTACCCGTTTGGATGTGGGTAGGAAATTAAGTAAATTTAAAAAAAAAGTATGCGGGAACACTTTATATCTATGCGCTTCGCATGTAAATTACATAGTAATTAAAAAAACGAAAGTGAAACGTATTTTGACATTTTAAACTAATTTCGTTCTGCTTTCGTACTTTCAAATTTGATAGGAGAGGTTTTTTTTTTTTATTTTTAATTTATCTACCCGGTTTGAGAATGTTACCATTTACTCTGCAGGTTACGAAATGTATGTATTTTTCATGTAAAATTCACAATCTAAGTAAAAATTTGTCACTTTTTGATTAAAAATAAATATGCTCTTCTTTGCGATAACCTTTCAACTGTTATGAAATTGTTAATCATAAGCATTCAGCCTTACGCGATCCTATAAAAAAAAAAACAACATAAAAAATGAAAGCAGATTTCGAATATTTCGGGAATCGGTGTTACTGCAACCATGAATTTATATCCGTTGGAGATCATTAATTAACGTTAGTATATAGATAGAATGTTATTTTTTCCGAAAATCAACAACTGGTGCTTTATACTGGGTGTTTTAGCTTCAAGGTTACAAACGACGTCTTTCTTACAACTTTAAAACGTATTAACCTTAAACCTAATTACACTAGAACATAAAATAAATAACAAATAACTAATTTTAACGTAAATAGACTGAGTACAGTCATGCAGTTCCAAGGCTGAGCTTAATTTAATCATTGCAATTAATTATAATTGAATACGTTTATAGTCATTAAGCTGGACGCGATGCGTTTTGCATTTAACATTCGACATCAAGTCGCGCCACGTTAGTGCCTACAATAATAATTATTTGTACGTACAATTATGTATATTCTTCATATAATGACTACAACGCATACTTTAATTAAGGTAGCTATGAAAAACTGAAATGATGGATGTCCTACTATGCATTTATTCCTTGTACAAATACATGTAATCAAAGTAACAATGGCCTGTTTTTGTGAATACGTTGATTACTCTGGCTAGAAAAAGTGTTTCATTAAATAAGATTAAATATAAATAGGTTATGAATTTCTTGTTCCTTTTAATCAAGCAAGCAGCCGGTAAATAAATGAGTGAGCTGCAAACTCTTTAAAAGAAGTGTTTATTTATTAGTAGATTGCAGTTCGCTAGCGAATGTTAAGTCAGCCAAGCATCGATCGGGTATAAGCAGTAGCGTAGGTAAATTGAAATTTATATTCTGTTAATCATCAAGTACGTATTCGATGCGATTGTAATAGGAATTAACTGATATATTTTTTTATAAATGGTTAGTTGTAAATAGGTTTCGTTCTAAGTTAATATATTTTTAAATCCAGAGAAAGATCTTTCTACGTCACATGAAGTAACTGGTGCGAAATGGAAGTATATATACAATCAAATCTTTATATTTTAAATATGGACTTTCATTTTGGGTCGTAAAAGTGTTATTGAATTTTTTTTTTAATAGCACATAATCTGGATTTCTTTGTAAAACCGCATTAATTTTGTTCCCTATTTTTTCGCCAATCCCTCTATACTTTTTAAATTACTAAACAATGAAATGTTTATTAATAAACTCTAATTGATCGACTAAATCTTCTTTTACAATTAATGCTAGGGCTCCTGTAACACTGGAGGCATCTTGTTTTAACTTTAATACAAAAGGTTTTAAGATACCGATATATTTAAACCAAAAAAAATTTTTTTGTTAAGCATATTTTCTTTGAAACAAGCATGCCCTATGTTGTTTCAAATGTATGGAAGAAAATGTACGCAATTGACAGCAACAAAATATTTGGTTAGAAAGTTTAATATATTGAAACAAATTATTTAGTTCAGTATTGCCTTAACACTGTAATATAGTGCAACTCTGTAAAAATGTTGGATTGGTTCAATTATTCTCATATTGTTGAGATCGAGGTTGCGACAACATCGGCAATTTGTTAACTCAAACAAATTTGCAAAGATTGCAAGCTTTTTACTGTAAGAAATTAACAAATAAATGTATTTCTGCTAATAACTCTAATAATTAAGAGGAATTTCTCCCAAGAAAATTTTCCTCCTCACACAGAATTCGAATCTATATATATCTATATACTCTCGTTTATCGGACGAACGCTCTACCAATTAAGCTAGAGAGGAGCATATAGATTCGAGCGATAAATCCATGATATTTAAGAAGGACGTCGGTCTGCCAAGATCTTGGACATACCTCAAAATTTACATCATCGACCTGTCGACATAGCAGTAATAATTAGATCCATCAACTGCTAAACATCCCTCGAGATTTACGTTTTGTAGTTAATGAAATCAACGAACAAACCCTCAAACTAATAAAATCTCGTTTATTTTAGAGATATTGCGAAAAAAAAGCGATCATACTATTTTGTTGCTATATATTTCCGTATTGGATGGATTTGTTTCCAGGTTTTTTGTTTGTTTTCTGGCTCTCTGCTTCGTACGTGCGAGCGAGAGAGCCAGTGTGATATAGATATCGGGGTGGCTCACATGTGTTGTTTTCTTTTGCTTGGAATTTAAAAATTTTAATATATTAATCTATTAATTTGTTACTGATATTAAGCCAGTGCTTAATGTTTAATCACACTCGTGCAGTTTAGTTGAGTAACTAATACAGGTCTGTATTAAATTTAATTTTATATTTTAGTTTTAGGTATAAGAAGATTTTCAAAGAATTGTAGATGATAAAAGTTGATATAATTAACACAATAATCATGGTTGTAACAATTTAAATACTTAGTGTTAATTTATAAATATCTTAAATTTAACTTTGTAAAAAAAAGGAAATTAGACAATATATTTGTTAAAAAAAAACTATCTATTTTATTTAAAACACTGATTTAAATTTTCATTTGAGGTACTTCATCTACAGCAATACGTTTATTAAACCCGCGCACATAAAATCACAAACTTAAACTTGTAAATCTAACTGTTCCAAAAAAACGTACATTTCCCTCAAAGATACAAATAATAATTGATTTTTTTAGAAAAACAAAAATAAATTGGCAACAGCGCAGCCGCAGTTAAAAACTACGCCCCATCGTTAAATCGCTCTGCAAAAAGCCGACAAAGCAAAGCCGCCACTAATGCGCTTTGGTGCAGCCGACAAACAAAAAAGAATATATATAGTACGTAAATAAAGTAATGAAATGAAATATACAGTACGTAAAAAAGATAATGAAATGCACACAAAACAAACAAAGTAGTATTGTAAGTAAACACTAAACAATATATAAATAAGAACTATGCATGCGAACAGTTTTACTGTGCAATATTTGAAAGACAATTTTAATTCGTTTAGTTATGAACAAAAAAATCAAGTTAAAAGTATAGGCAGACCAAAAATCAGAACTTAATTTGACGCAAACTACAAAGGGCAAATTTAGAGAGTTTACAAGAAAATTTAAGAAGGACATGCACGAAATGATTGGATTTTAGTTAAAAATTTGCATGTTCTTGATTTTGTGAACACCCTACATTTCCGATCACGAGCCGCCACTGATTATAGCAATGGCAGAAAATGTTTTCTGGTCTGACAGATATATTCAAACGTGTAAAAAACCTAATGTGCTTTCTTTTGAAAGACTAACAACAAGGGATTTGTAAGGATTAGAAAAGTAAAATCCTTAATGTTTTCCTATTGCACTTCACGGTTTCAAAATTACTTTAAAGTTTAAGTAAAGAATGAACTTAAGTGATAAAACAATATTATTGCGAAAATACGGATGGCACTTCTAGCCACAATATTGAAATAATATACTTACAAACACAAATCTAATTTAAATTAGAAGGGAAGAGATCTTTGAATTCACAATACTTGGATATGTCCGACATATTTTAAGAAATAGTTATCATATTCAATAATTTTACTAAATTGCCACAAGCGTAAATTAAGCACTTACCCATCGCTTTATCAACTAACATCATTTAATAAAGATTTCCATCACGCTGACATGATGCCCTTCAAACTGCACAGCAAAGTATTAGCAGAACATGCACGAATCTCATGCTCACTAAGCCGTTACATATTCTTTTAATCGTTCATCTTTAACTGTGTCTGGTCGAATAGAAGGCGCCCGAAAAGCAAAACAACACTGAATTCAATGACCTCTCCGAGATGAAGCTGCAAGATCTATTTCGAAGACGAAAAAGGGCTAACAAGAAGTGATTAATGTGCGAGTCTGCTATGTGCGTTCGTCTCGTCATGCAAAAAAGGCATTAGGAGAGAGAGAGAGAGGTTGGTGCGCCAGGAGGAAAGCGAATTTATAGCTCATGTAGAGGTAGAGAACGTAACGTTTGATTAACGTTGGCTCGTAAAATTATGGCTCCCAGCGTTATATAAGTTGTATGGTGCGATGTAAAAAGAATTTAATCGATGAAGAATCAAGAATTAGTTGATGCGGTAATGATATAATATCATGTTAGGGCAATTATAGTAATAACCCTTTATTTATTGAGAATTTTGATCGTTTGATGTTGTAAAGAAAATGTTACAAGAAATTGTATGTTTAAGGTGAAACTTAATACGAATCTAATTATAAGATGCTTATAATGATAGTCAAACGGCTGCCCATAAAACTTCAGCTCCTTGCTTAGGTACACTCAGTTGACGAAATTTGTAGAAAGTGAAAAAGAGGTTTTGGGCCATATCTAGGTAATTAATATACAGGGAGACTGTTAGTTTATGCAGTTAACCGAAAGTGCTAATAGAGCACCTTAATTTGAATAATTTGTTTTAGTAAACTAATACATTTTTATTTATTCAGAAATCGAAACTTATTATGTATTTAAATGAACTAAATCTTGTTGGTTAAAACATACGAGTAAATTCTCTGAAAATACAATATACTCTTAGAACAAATAGTATAAATATTTGCGTTCAAGTACATTTCCTCCAAATGAACATTGTTATTGTTGTAAGGAATAAATCTATGCAATCATAGTGAGAAAGTCTGTAGATTCAAAATAAAATCCCTTATACGTTTGGTATAACGAATGAAACTATAGGTATAAAATTATTAAATGTTTTGTACTGAAAACATGAAATATCAAATTGAAATTACCATAATATTGAAACATTTGAAACGAATTTTACCCCACCATTTATTGCAGTAAAACTTATCCGTTATTGGTTCCCTCGTTTTTAGGGGAGTTTAGGGGGTTTTGCATATACATACGCTTTACTTTGTGTCACTTTTTGATTGACCAGCGAAGAGTGTTGTTGGTTGTGAGTGTAAGTAAATCTGAATGGATACCCCAGCCGTTTCATAGCTACTTAGAAGACGGGTGGAATGGGGCTGATGCACAGATGCTACCATCAAAATATTTGACGGTAAGTACTGCTGTGGCAAGCATTCCGTTTTTCGGGAGTGTATTTTAAGTTGCCTAATTTGTCATGATTTTCCGTTTTGCTGAATCATTGTATCGAGAAATTTCCACAATAATGTTTAGTTTGTATAAATTTTGGTTAAAGAGTTAATTGTATAATGTATTTAATTAAGTGTTTAGTTTTTTTTTAATTAATTCCTTTCTTTAAGATGTCTAGCGTTTGCTAGTTCTATTTAATGTTTGTTCTACTAGATTTTGTCGGTAAATTGTGCGTTTGCGTTGTTATGCGGCTGTAGAATTTTGTCAGGCAGTTCCTTGGTCGACTGTTACCGTGAGTACACGTATTTTTGTAAATCATTGTTTGCCATCATTTTGATATCGTAATTTAATTCGCATAATTTATTTCTTAAATATTCTGTCCATCAAGGAATTCGCTTTATAATAATTGTTATTATATTGATGTGTGCACATTATAGATATAAGATCATTTATTATTTCTGTGCAGGAAGATATGTTTCGGTTTAATTGTTCTCATTTTATTTTAAAGTGTTAATTTTTCCGTTTTTCTATTTTGCTGATTCAGTTTAATTATCAATCACCTCGGTTGGGTGAATAGAAGCATTGTTCTTGCATTTAGTTTTCAGTTTTGTATAATTTCGTGTGTTTGACCACGAATTTATTTTATTTTGTTGAAACCACGTGAATTGTTTTGGTAGAATTAGGATTATCTTCCTGAATAAACTAATCTTTTGCTTTGTATAGGAATTAGCATTGTGCTATTGTAATTTAGAATCAAGTCCAGTTTTTAAATTTAGGCCAGAACCATCAGTTCACGGTTTTTTTTTTCTGCACAAATTGTAATTAACCCTTTTTGTATAATAAATTTTGGTTGTTAATTATCTTTTTTGGGTTAAAAAAAATCTGTTCTTTTATTTTTAATTAAACCTTTTGAATTTTTCGGGTTTTCAAAGAAAGCCAGATTTCTTTCACTCACAATTTACTTTTCATAATTAGATTCAAGTTTTAATTCGCGAGGGTAACTCTGAGTTTAATAGTTCTTTTGCGCCCTTTTAAATTTTTATCCGTTGAGCTAGCTAATTTAATTTTCTTTTTCCTTGTTCAATTCAGTCAGCACACAGCAGTACGTACGTGCTATCTAATATTAAAGGATTACTGGTTTAAAAAACTTTGAAATAATACTTAGAGTCAGCGCCATTGTGTCGATAATATATGAACGTGGTAGGTGTGCACATTAACAAACATATGTAGGTATTAACTAGTTATTACTTTTCAGTAGGTAATACCAGCAAATTATTATACCGATTGAAATTATATCAGTAACCAACGCGGACTAGATACCAAGCCCAGGCATTGACTGGGAAGTATCCCGAGAACACCGGTCGCGACGGCGGGTACGCATAACATCTATACCTCTACGCATCAATATCCCGTGCACACTCCTGCAGTACCCCGATACGCTACCTTCTCTCAAACATTGTAAAACTATAAAGTATGACAGTAAATTTATTTAATTACATAATACTTCTTTATTTATTGATTTTCCCCTATCGAGGTTTTTTGGTGTTACAGACATAAAATTAGTAGGTAATTATTACCCTTGAATAGTAGAAATGCTTAGATTAAGCAGGTAAGTATTATCAGTTCAATATACTTCAGTACTTCAAATAATACCTTTATATACTGCTATCAAATGTACATAAATTATTAAGGCATAAATATGATAGTTTCCAGTTGAGAAAATCTATTTGCTCAAATCTAAAATTATTTTTGTAGTGAAAATATTATATGTTCATAATGATTTTAGTATATTGATTACATCTGAACTAAAAAATTATTTCGTCTAACAAATTCACGGGTTTGGAAAACTGAACAAATTTTATTCTCAATATAAATACATCATCTTCTTGCTTATATAGGAAGTTATGTTATATTCAATGTGATACATTTATATTCAAATTGAGTAATTATTTTACTAGTTCACAATTGTAATTCAAGAGACGATTTTTCGATAAATCAACCTGCTTGATTGGAATCAGTGATTGTTTATTGTATTGCTATGTGACATACCAATGTCATATTGATTGATGTTTTGATGACATTTATCAAATAAGCGACTTTTCGTCTTCTTACTGAAAGTAGATAATTTTTGAATAGCAGATCATTGGAATGGAAAGATATCGTCAGTCCAATGAAGAGAATTGTGACATGTTAATCACTTATGGCATGGCTAATCAATATGCTACCACAGCTAGAAAACTGCATTTGGATAGGTTTTCCAGGGGAACAATTTCTGTTCTCAATAAGTTTTTTCTTTTATTGTTACTTTGAATTTTCCCTGTAAGTATATATAATAATGATAATAAATTGAATATATGTGCTGCTGTAGCTACGAGTTCCATTTTTTTTCTGTGTGCATTATTTTGGACTGACTTACAGCACAAATCATGTTATGAATACGATTTTAAACTTTCATATAAAGAGTGAAATCAAAATTTGTTTATAATCAAGTACGAATTTATATTGAGTTATGATTGACTTTTTACATTAACACTTCCAACCTTCGATTTATTGATTATATTGTTGGTGCAATTATGTTTAATTGCTGGAATCATATAAGGTATATTTGAGTAAATTTATATATTATTTTACTTTTGATTTTTATGAAGCAGTTCAAGGGAATAATGTGTTTTTGCATATAAAAGTCTGTAAACTATATATTATATATTTTTGTAATTAATTATGACTATCGGTCATATTTGTTGTGGATATTTGTATTTCTTTTGTTTCTGGAAATATATACTTCTATACTTCTGTTGTAAGTTTATAAATAACACTTACTTCTTTAAGCCCTCTTAGTAAGTCATTTCAGCTAACTGCATAAATTAAAAACCACCGTTGTACATATATATATGTATATAGGCATCGCCTATGAGATGTGTCATCCAGACAGTGTTATTTAAAATCAAAAGTCTACAGTAGAAAACATACGGTTAGCAGAATTAGAACCAAAAGTATTGGTCACTCATGGTTTTAGTAGCAAGGTTTGTCCAAAAATTGCCACAAACATCCTTATAAACAGAATAATAAATAATAAAAGTTGTGAGTTCTGTTTCTGTGCCGGAAGATAACAGTTGACGAAAATGAATCTATAACTTATACATTACTGACTAAATTAATATTTATACATACTGCTATGGTCTGGCACCCCGGGTTTCGGAAATTTAAATGTGTATTTTTATTTATTCCAAATCAGCCTTGTCAAAACAATGATAGAGTTTCCACAATTCTTATAGTTGTTTATTTTGCTAAGAATTTTGATTTAATTGTTTGTATCATTTTATTTGTTCAGTTGTGTATAGTTAATTTCATTTATTTGTACATTTTGCGTACTCCTGTATTGTATAGTTTATATGCTAGTTTTTTCTTTGCGATGCGTTGCGCCGTCATCGTTCACAGATGTAAATTTCATATATATGCGAATGTTACCTTAGAGGCCCAAGGAGTTACCAGATAGACGAGCGCGTGTATAGTCTTGTTTAGTTGTTTTGGTTACCGTTTCTGGTAATCCTTTTTCAGTTTAAGATGTAGTTCGTTCTTTTGAATATTTTTAATATCGTCCATCTAGTAATTCGTTTGTTAATTAGTGTTAGATAGTTGTGCACAATATACATGTAAGGCTTTTTAATAATATTCGTTTTAGAAGTAATCGCGTTTAGAGTTTAAATTTTCCGTTTTTTTAGTAGTTTTCAGATTAATTTTATTTTATCACCTCGGGGTAGGTGAAGTGAAGCTGTAAGCTTGTTTTAAATTTCATTTTTGATTTTGCTTGTTTCTCCACGTTGATTGAATTAAATTTTAGTTTGCCTTGAATTTTTGAAACCACGTGGATTTTTTGTGGTATATGAAATTCCTTCTAGAACGAATTCACCATTTTGTTTGCTAAAGGATTTGCATTGTCCTTTTTAAATGTAAATTCACGAAAGGGGTTATTTTAATCCAATACCTTCTGTATTTAGGTTTTTTCCCCTATTGTTGTTATTTAAATGTTTTTTTTTTCTTTTACAATAAAATCTTATGATTGTAAATATCATCTTAAATAGTTCTTTTATTTCTGAATCAGCCATTTCAATTTTTGGGGATTTTAAAGAAAGTCAATTTTGCAAACGCCCACTTTTAATTTTTAAAAAAATTACTCTGAGATTTAAGAATCTCTGGCGCCCTTTTAAATTCATTTTTGCTGAGCTAGCTAAATTAATTTTGTCATTTTTAATTTCTTTAAACTTGTATGCTTGGACAATCAGTTCACAGCAATACGTATACGTAACCAGTGTTTTGATTATATTTTTTCTCACAACCTGCTAACTACACTACATAAGGTCATTAATAAAAATATTTTTTTTTATTGATACCAGTGAAAAAAAATACTGTGATAATATTATTTTCAATTATTTAAGTACACCGATTAATATGTCTACTTTCTTTTTCCATCTGTTAAAATACATTTGCAAAAAAGTTCATCAATCATGATAATCAATATCCGTGTAAATCTATTTTTTATGCACAAATGTATAAAAATTTTGTTCTCAGGGAAGATAAGAAAGATACAACATGACAGAGGATTAGTTATGCAGAAAGTCAGATGCAGTATAATAACTTAATCCACCAACCTAGATGTTTGTCACTGACTTCTGTCGGTTGCCGTTGATAGTCAGCTCTTCATGGTAGTAGGATTATCTGAAATAGAAAAAGTAGTCTTTAGTAATTTATAAATGAATTTATAATTTGAATTAACAAGTGATGAAAAATATGTAGTTAACAGTGTTTCTCCAAGTTAATTTTTAATTTTATCATCTGATTTTCATAATTTTGGATTTTTTTGTTATATACAGGGTGGGTCGCCACCCATATACGAAAAATGGTAAGATATTTTCAAATTGTTTTTGTTAAGGGTTATACGGGTTCAGAAGGACCATATTTAAAAATTATTTTGAAGTATACAGGGTGACTCAAAGAAAAGTTACATACCAAGGTTGTGAAAAATTAAATGGAATATCCTGTATATTATGACATATTTTAATAGCACAGACTAAATAAAGACAAGTTGGTGTTAAGTTTCTTATGCCTAACTCAACTCATTTACGAGATAATTAACTATCCTTCAAAATGTAGACCAAAATTGAAGAGGCATGCCTGTCATGCATATTTAAGCTAGATATTGTAAACCACAGATCACTTACATGTAGATATCTATCTAACGTTAAAAAGCGTTCCTATGTTGACAACGGGGGGATGCACCAGAGAAGGGTAAAGGGAACTAATTGTACAGGCAACCAGTAGTACACTTATGTTTCTCATAGGTATTTTATTGCCAGGAGCTAAATAGCATAAGCGACTAATTCATGAAAAATGAGTTAATGTGTTTTTTAGTATGATATGCACTGTCTCTCAAACTAAAATACACAATTACTCAATTTGCACGAATTAGTGACTTATACTATTTAGCTTCTCATTCCTTTATTTGTATCAAATATTGTGAATTTGGAATAATTTGAAGGATATAAGAAGGTGCGTCAAAATTAAACAAAAATAACATTTATAGTTTATGTAATTTCAGGATAACAATGTTAGTCAAATCTTAAAATGTTAATGCTATAGCGATTGTATAAAACAAACATATATCAATCCAAATATAAATTATTAGACGATTAAAGAAATGATAATTTTAACACACTACATTTTCATACACTTGCTTTGATTCCTATATTGTAATTTAATATTACATTGCAATTAAATAGATAAGCATTATATATTATAACTTGATTACTATACAAGTGCTATACATACTATAAGACAATGCAATTTAATATAAATGTTTAGAAAGAAATACACAACATGCCTAACAAACATCTACTTTAAAACATGAATAACAATGTCAATATTAATTACTTTTGTGAAAATACTAAAAAAAATTACAAGATTGAAAATTATACTTCCTTAGTAATGTCATTTTCGCTATTTTGACATAAGTTATTCTTGTTTTAGATAGTAATTTAAAAAAAAAAACATGTAACGCAGTTCTTAACAGTCTATCTTTAGTAAAGTTCTCATGGAAAATGTAAAAGAATTTAAACTAACACTTTTGCACATGTTTATGTTGAAATTAATTTTTGCTAAAAATTAGTGGTGGGCACTATCGATAGTTGTAAGTATTAATAGTTGACTGTTGAAACTATCGATAACTATAGATAGTTGACTATCGATAACTATCGATAGTCGACAATCGATAACTATTGATATTCAACTATCGATAGTTATCGATAGTCGACTATCGATAGCTATCGATGGTCAACTATCTGTCGATAGTCGACTATCGATAGCTATCGATGGTCAACTATCTATCGATAGTCGACTATCGATAACTATCGATAGTTGGTCCGACTATCGATAGTACTATCGATAGTTGAAAATATCGATAGTGCCCACCACTACTAAAAATACATTTTTACTGAAAATACATGTTATTTTTTAATTTTATGTTATGCACTTTCGGATGTGAAATGCATATCAGGTTGGGTGGCATTCTCTCCCACAAAAAAACCCTCTCTAAGGCCTTCGAACAATTGTGTACACATCACTTGATGGTGCTATTGGAATTTTCATTTCTTTAACACCACGAAAAAAGCAAAGTCCCAGTCGACCCGTTGGAGACTCAGCCCTTATCGGTGTTTCTTTGGTATTTACGATTATGTAAAAGTAATTTTGAAATTAGTCATGTACTTCACTCTACCGCCTCCTTCGAATTATGTTTATATATTTCTTTTGGGCTTGTATTTTCATATCTCCCTTTTTCGACAGTACATCCTGCTCTAAGTTAATCTGTGGACAAATTTTAATTAATAAATGGAAACTGTTTCACAATACCTGCTCGAAGTACCTGTTACAAAGCTGTCATTTACAAAATCGTCACCATAGGAAGTGCTTGGAGTAACTAAATTGAAACTACAAATGTTATATGATCTAACCAATACTACTTGACATAATAATGAAATATACTACAACTAAGAAAAACAAAAACAAAACTCCTGATTGGTAAACCACAACGATTAAATTAAATAAAGGATTCTTTTCACTTGGAATATAACACTGCGTGCGTTTAACAACACAAATTTCTATGAGAGACCACAAGAAGCAAGTATATACTAACAAAGATGGCGTCAAATAGACCGAGAAACATCCAATCATACATCCAATGCCTTCTTTTATACTGTCTCTAATGCGTACCAGTTATATCGGTTGCATACCTGTGAGGACCTCCCCGCTCCCCTTTCTGCAGCATGCCCCTCAAAATTTGCCAATGATAGGGTATTCAGTTACATATCTATATATGAGTGATCTGTGTTGTAAACTGTATTTATTTTTTAACTAAACCATTAGACCTGATAATAAAATAAAAGTAATGCAAAAAAAATATACAGGGTGAACAAAAACCTACTTTTAATTTTCGCTATCTTTAAAGGCAAGGAGCTTTCTCATTTTAAATGGAACACCCTGAGGAGCAAAGAATCGAAGTCACATTGAAATTTTCGAATTTTCTGTTTCAACCTTGCCATTGCAAATTGTAAACCGTAGTAGGCACTTAATAATTTGTCTTCCGAGAAATGTCATTTGTCATACATGTTATCTGTTGCCGTACTATAAAGTAGCATGTAAGTGTATTTGCTGTAGGTAGTAAAAATTCATGACATAACCTATTATGGTTTTGGTTTTAAAAAATTTGCTTTCTAACTCAAAAATGCTAAGCAAAATTGAAAATTTAAGACGCGTTGTTTGACATTTCCTAAAAACGATAGTAATTTTTTGTTCTACCTTTACAGATAAGAGTTATAGCGGTTTTGGTAAATTTCTATTTTTTTTGCAACTATCTAACAAAACACGCAAATCTTTCTTAATTGAACCCGGATTTCTAATGGTTTTTTAGATTCCTACACAAATAATGAAAAAAAAAAAAACTCGCTCTGTATCATGCAATACATATTTTAAAATTGATAACTTGTGATGTCAATTTTAAGTACTTATTATTGAATTAATGTATGCATTGCAAAGAGCTATTGGAATAAAATATACCATAAAGCTAGATTTATGGTGATGATAACGACAATTTAAAATCTGTAAATACACACAATAAAAAAAAAAGATTTGCCATAACACATGCTGGTGATATAAATATCTGTGCATCTCGTTGATTTCATCATGAGATCCCAAGAATGTACGTAATGTATAAATATAACGTAAAACAATTAATATAAGACTGCTGTACGTGCAGTTAACGCATTTTTCACTTATCAGAAATCTAAAATTCACACTACGCCATAAGGCGAATCGAGTTTGTTGACGTGCGTGCTCTGTTTATACCGCTTAATTATCAAGAGTGAATCATCGAGTAGACACCCCATTATTGTTCGATGACCATGCATGCATTGCCCGAAGCCTGCATACAGATTGGAATTAATCCATTCGATCAGATATACCTAAAGTGTGCACTTCCAATACATAGAAACTTACACATATGTTTTGCAAAGCTACTAGTCACTACTAACTCTATACCTTGTCGCGAAATTAGGACGAGTAGCAGTCGTGTTTCAAGTGTTTCAAAGATTTTTCTTACTAAACCGCTTTCGTCGCGATGATAAAATACGCTTATATTTTGAAAAAGAGCGTTTGACATTTACGGATGTAACACACGGATAATTAAAATAATCTTTATAGATAGATAACGGATCAGATGCACTTCCACCCATGTGTAATCCGATTTATGCCAGCACAATAACTGTTTATCGCACTGTACAAAGTATTTTGGCACCACCATAATTTAAATCCTGGAATTCAACGAATTACTTTTCTTCATTATGAAACAATTGTTGTTTTCTGAGATTTTCTACGCTCGACATTGTATTACATCTACAATGCGTAAAACGTTAACAGTACAAGTCTCCGTTAACGTTTTACGTCCATCTCACATCAAGACTCGACTAACACTGATACTAAATACTAGACACACGAATGAGGAGTGATTTTCGTTTTGAAATATTACTCGCTAAAGTGCTGCCATAGCGCGAGGCGAGTGCGGCAGCAGACACGTCCTACTACTCTAGTAATCACATAAATTTGAAACCAACAAATAAGACATTCTGTCAACAAATCGCCAATATTAGAATCGATGGTTTGTCAAAATACGTTCTCAAGCGTCTTTATTTAACAACCGCAGAGATTGAAGGGATATATAAATGTCAGTATTGCAGTTATACAGGGTGTCCCACCCAACTGGGACATTAGATTTTTTTGAAATTCTAGTAGAAATTTGATTTTAAACCTTGCAGTGTAGACCCGACCTACTGTGATCTATTTAAGGAAAATATTTTCAACTTTATAGCACTTTCGATATACAGGGGGTGTTGATATCAACTTTCTTATTTTAAATGGAATGGTACTATTTTTATCGGTCAAATGAATTTAGCGAGTCATTTGCAAAAGGGCAGGCAGTTTATATGAAGGTTCGCTATCCCTAAACTCGGCCGTTTTTAAGATATTTCCATTTTCGTTGATTTTTTGACATTTGCACTCTTTCAAATAAAATCAAATATTTCATGAGATAGCAGATATTTAGTGGTTCTACTAAAGTCGATGTAAATACAAGGACGTAGCTATAAGGTGATATAGCAATAAGCACTGAATCACATACAGGCTGTTCAAAAACGTGCCTCCAATGTGGATACCTTTAAGCTAACAAAACTTTTTTCTTTCAAATGGAACATGGTATTTTTTACTAGAGCATTGAATGCAGCGCAAAATTCTACTTCGATTGATATTAGGGTTTGGTATACCTATTCTTAATAATTTTTGAAGTATTAGCATTTCTTGCAAAAAAAATCTAAAAATATGTCTAAATTCCAAGTTTCAAACAAATAAAAATGAGTTTTTTCCTACAAAACACTCTGTACATTATTCGCCTAACCTATTTAAATATTTATGTTTCAGATATCTAACGTTTACTTTCTTACTAATAGTAATGTCTTTTAGTCATAGAGATCGTACATTAATTATTAGATATTAGTAAGCCATGAGATGTGCTAACAAACAAGTGATATCCATTGTTGGTAATTTACCAAATTGTCCAGTGATAAACCTATGCAGTATTAACAAGTCATATCTTTTATAGTACCTAAGTCCTAATACTCTCAACTCTTTCATACATTTTCTTCTAACAAGTAAAATATTGCAAATCGAAAGAAATAAGAAAACATTGAAAGTTACATATACAAATAACATTTTAGACTTATTTTACATTCATGAAGAATGTAACACTGATTAGATACCTACACTTACTTGCATTGAATAAAAACCTCAAAAAAGTAAAACAAAGGGAAATTAAAGCAGATATCCTAAATACACTCATAATATTTCAAATATTGCTCGCTTACTAGACCAGGTATTTTCTTTGTAGGGGAGCCGTCTGACATGGAGTCTCCGACAACAATGCAGCTTCTTGGTTTTTTGTATTAAACTAGGTATTAAGCAATACAGACAGATAACATAAATTAGGAACAAACTATTAAAAGTCGAAAATGTCCAATATAAATGTTCTTTCAGAATAATAGTTTCTTAGTTTTTTTCTTAATTTGACTTATTTTCGATGTTTTTAATAAGCAGGCAAAAATATTAACATGTAATTTGGTGTCGCGTAAAAATTATGGCTTATTATTTTATAATTACAATTACATAAAATTTGCTAATAATAGGAAAACTTCCAATGATAAATATCTCAGGTATGGAAACCAAACAATGCAATAAAAGATAACACATCATTCTAAAAAATAATATACAGAGTGTTTTTAGGAAAAAATATTTTATTTACTCGAAACTTGGAAATTAGTCATATTTTAGGCAATAAATACTGATATCTCAAAAACTATCAAAAATAGGTATACCAAACGCTAATGTCAATTAATGTAGAATTTTACACTGCATTCAATGCTATAGCAAGAAATACCATGTTCCATTTGAAATAAAAAAAGTTTTGTTGGTTTAAAGGTATCAACTTTGGAGATGCGTTTTCGGACACTCTGTAAGTGATTTGGTCAGTATTGCCATAACACTTTCTACCTACGTCTTTGTACTTACATCGATATTAGTAGAACCACTAAATATCTGATACCTCATCAGCTATTTAATTTCAGTTGAAACATTGCAAACGTCAAAAAAATCAACAAAATTGCAAATATCTCAAAAACGGTTGAGTTCAGGGATAGGAAACCCTTATGTAAACTAATTGATGACTCGATACATTCATTGTACCGATAAAAATTGTATTATTCCATTTAAAATAAGAAAGTTGAAGTCAATACCCTGTATACCGAAAGTGCTATAAGATCGAAAATATTTTCTTTAAATAGACCACAGTAGGCCATGACTACGCTGCAAGCTTCAAAATCAAATTCCTGCCAGAAGTTCAAAAAAATCTAATGACCCAGTTCAGTGGGACACCTGTATATATAAAAAATACTTACTAAACAATTTTAAACTTTTATACTAGCATTTTTCGTATTTTAACATCAACATTAATAAATCTCACATTTAATTGTGTATAATTGAGTAGTATCGACTACTGGATGGAATGGACTGTTTCCATTCCGTAAGTTAATGCTCCATACGCAGAAACGCGCATTATTAAGGTCCATTGTTGTTAAAACAGCTACTTCCGTTATTAAGACGGTATTGTAAGGGAGACGAACAATATGAGCACGTACGCTATTATCTGCGTCCATACCAATATTCCTGCGTGCAGATATGTATGTATGTAACATCCATACATAGACATGAGGACAATAAGGTATGTAATCGGAAAATCTTTCTTATACATACAATACTTTAGATGTATGCTAAAGGTCCGTTGTCCTATTTTAAGTGTGTCGCAATTTTAATCAAGGTTTATTCCATTATTAGTTATTGAAAATAATGATTTTGTTTATCGACTTGAATTGGAGTGGTTGGACGTGACACAGTTGCCATTCTATATTCTATAATAATTTATCATTTTCCAGATAAAAGATCCTTTTGTCATGAAAATACTAGTGATTAGTGAGACATAGCACCCCCATGGTTTCGATTAATCCCCCCGTCCACTGTAGAGCGGATGTTACCTTATAGTTCATCCTTCAGACCCTTAAGGTAGCTCAGTATCTCGCTGACTGAGATTGTTTTCAGGTCTTTTAGGGTAGGATCAGCATTTCCAAAGGTTACATACCAGATTATTGTGGCAGCAGAGCAGAGGTAGAAAATATGATGAACTATCTTATCGTCTTTTAAACATAGTCGGCATGCATCAGTCTTATCGGAGAGCCCGATTCCGTGTAAATATTTTCTGAATTTACAGTGACCTGTAAAACTAGAGACAATTACCTTGACACTTTTAAGGTCAGGTTCTAGCAATTTCTAGGTTCCGACACAATTAGGTGAGATACATAGCTTCGCATACACCAAGCTACAACAATTGTTCCAGTATTGGACCAATTTCTAATTTGCCCAGAATTTAATATGCTGTTTAGTTACCTTTTAGCTACTTTTCGCTAGGTGTTATGCCAATGGCCAGTGCTTCTAGTCCTTGAAATTGTTTAGCAGCACCCCTTTTCGGAAGGATGCTTGCTTCCTCATTTCCGTGAATGAGTAGATGCCCAGGTACCCAGATAACGACAGATTATTAGCCATCCCCAATGTCTTTCGAATATATGGAGAATTCGCAGGATATTTGTTTACTATGAGATACTCTTTAGTAGTTTTGACATTTCAGTCTTCATCAGGCTTAGGCTTAATGCACAATCCTATAATAGTCACCATATATGAAACCGACATATTGCTATTATACAGGGTGTTAGGTAAATATGCGGCAAAAGTTCAAGGGATTATTCCTTGGCTTATTCTAAGAATATTTTGTCCTATGATGATTTTTGAAAAACCCCTTCGTTTGGAAGATACAGGGCGAACAAGATTTATACCTATCGACGGAGAATTTATTTCTGCATTGAATGGTATAATTAGGAATATAATGTTACATTTGAAAAAAATGAATTTTCTAAGGTTAAATGTATCCGAATTGACAATCGATTTATGAACACTCTGTATACAATTTAGTGGTTCTTTTGACAGAATTTGGTATGGACAACTATTTTTCTTGGGTACTAGTAAAATGACATCATTATCTTTAATGGTTTGCAAAATATGGTACGTTTTTGAAAGAGATGAAAAACGTCAAAATTATGACAAAATCGTAAATATCTCAAAAACGGTTGAAGTTACGGATAGAGAACTTTAGTAAAAATTGTATTCAAATAATCTGTGGAATTCATTTATTGAGGTAAGAAAAAACATATGATTCCATTTAAAATAAGAAAATTGTTATCCACTTCCAGCGTAATGGAACGTTTGCGGAAGTTAAAAATATTTTCACGTAATTCTTTAGGTGGGGTTTTGTTATTAATTTTTTTGTTGCATTAATCTAGCTGCAATAGATCGCGAAAAAAAGATAGTGGACGACTAGTCTAAAACATCCTGTATATTGCAATATAATCCAAGATACGATCGGCTATGATCTTTTATGTATGTAATATCTGCTATAAGTTGTTTAGATTATTTTTTAACGAATAAAAATATTGAACAGTGTGTTAAATGCGTCATTTACTCATTAATGATTTATGTATGCTAAATATTTACAGTTAATCCTCATATCATTATTGTGGTATGTTGTTTTTACGATATGAAAAAATTGTGGTTACTATGTTACCAAATCTAGCCCACATATACATATTTATGTATTCAGGCCTATATTTGTGCTTTGTCTCTGTTGAACAAGCATGACTAAGGAAGAAGAAAAAAACTACAGCCCGGGGATATGTTTTAATTTTTTTCTGGTAATTATTACCTGAACATTATCTACTTAAAGTACTTGAGGAATGTTGATAAAAATATGGGGCACAATTTTAGAATTACTCACTATATAATTTACAGTTTATAATTAACGTCGTAAATGAGACGGGCCTATGTAATTTTGTTATCAACCATCAGGTGTTATTAAGTACATTAAGGTGGGATACATACGAATTAACAGTCATAAAAGTTTGACTTTGTCGTCACATAAAAATGTTAATGTAGTGGATACTAGGAAATTACTGTAATAATAACGATGTATGACGGTAAGTACACAAGCAAAAAATATTTTATGACATCTTGTTTTCAAACTAGACGAATGTTTTTCTCGCCATGGGCACCCATTGTTCACAGTTAATATTTAAAAAGCGCATACCCAAGGACTATATTCATATTTTGGATGATAATCTCTGATTATTTTTCTTTTAAAAGGCGTGAATCAATAGATGGCGCTGTCGGTTAAATTTACAAACAACATAACTCATTTGTAACTTATTGGAATATACGGGGCTTTCAGAAATAAATTTAACCCACGTGACCACTTTTATGAGATGCAATTTTGGTTGCATAAATATTACGTTGGTAACGAATTAAATATTCCTAAGTCCGTACTCTTGACTTGACAAGTGACACTTACATATTCTTTAGTCGTATTTTCTTCATTGTTATTTGTATTGTTAAGCTTTATTTTATTGTATCAGTTTTTGTTAAAACTCCTGACAGATTAATATTTGTGCTTAGTGAATTATTTGACACTTTAATTACAATCAAGGTAATAATTTTTGTCTAGGAAATTTTAAGTTATCACGTCGGTGTTCCAACTAGAACATGACTTTTCTTTTTGTTTTTTTTTCTATTTTTCTATTTGTTTATATTTTGACGTCGCTTATGTTTATTTTGTAGGACTCTCTGTTGGAACTTGTCATAAGACACTTACAAAAAAACTCCATATGCATCCATACAAAGTAAGCACACTACAACAATTGTTTCCACCTGATTTTGAACAAAGGATAACAATTCGCCACTGGTTCAATGAGCAGTTAAACAATAATAATATTTTTGACTTGACATTCTTTAGCGATAAAGCTTGGTTTCATTTGCAGGATACGTTAGTTCACATAATTACAGAACATGGGGTACTGAAAATCCTCGTGAATTTATTGAGACAACTTTACTTCCGATAAAAAATGGAATTTGGGTAACAATGTCTAGACGAAGAATTATCAGACCAATATTTTTCACTGAAACAATTACAGGTGAACGATACCAATCTATATTAAACGAATTTATTCCACAACTACACGATCATGAATCTCAACATGACAATGCACCAGCAGATATAGTTAGAGATACTCTGCAATATCTAACAGAATATTTTGACGATAGGCTGATTAGTCAAAATGTATGGCCTACACGCTCTCCGGATCGTATCCCTCCCCTTCCCCCTATTTATTTGATAACCTGAAAAATAAGGTGTTTAGAAATAGATTGCACGATTTGGAAGAGCTGCAAGCAGCAATTTAACAAGAAATTGCAAATATTACTGTGGGGAGCTTTAACGTGTGCTTGAAAATGTACAGCGAAGAATGAATATTTCCTTTGGAAAGTAATGGACGACATTTCGAGTATCTGCTATAGATAAACAGTTGATAAATTTTATTATCCTTTTCCTTATATTTAAGTTTTAGTTGTAACTGTCAAAGCAATTTAACTTAAAATTCTCGTTTTATTTGTTAATAAAAATATATCAAAGTAAGTACTAAATAATCAAACCACGCATCTACACTGTAAAAAAAATTCTAGTAAAATTACTTGTAAAATCGTTGGTAACAAAGTTGCCTACAATTTTACAGGTAAATTTGCTTCATAAGGTAAAATTTCTACCATCTAGTAAATTTTACATGCTGATGTATTTTTAAAAATTTAATTTTTTTAAAATTCGTATGGAATATTTATATGAACCGTATATTTATCGAACACTGAAGTAATTTTCAGATGTATTTTTATAAAATATTGGTTACCCAATTATTGTTTTGTATACTTTCGGTATTTTGAGTTATTGGGTTGTATTTTGTTTTATTTTCTTTGGATATTTGAGTTTTATAGTTGTAAAATCTTCTTCATACATAAAATTTAGATATTCTAAAAACGTGTGTTTGTATGTGTAATTTGTCAAATTGAAAACCATAAATATTTAGAAAATAAAAAAAAACATGAAATAAATTAAAATCATACATTTGATTTTAACGATATAGCAATTAAATAAGGAACAAAATTTAAAAATACGTAATATACTTGAAATGATTCAAATTCATAAACAAGAAAACACAGTTGACCATACAATTGACATACAATACTTCACAAAACTATATATAACTTAATTTTATAACTAAATACAGTAATATTTTTTAGAAGTCTATTTAATTACAATATTCAATAATATATACATATTTAACAATAAATAATCAAAACATATTACATTGAAACACAATCTTTAAATAAAACAAAACGATATATTGAAAATTAAGGAAAAGTAAACAAAACAATTATGATTTTGTCATTTATTAGGCAACAAATTTATTCATAATTTTCATTACCACTTTATGATTCATATTTTTTATATATTTTTAGTTGAAAAAGCTTTTGCAATAAAAGCGAAACGTCGTTGAACATTTCATTGTATTTCTGAAGACCTAAAAACCGAGAAAACGAAAAGAAATTAATAAATTGTTATATACAATACATATAGTTAAAATAAAAAAAAATATCTCGCATCAAGACTTGACTAACACTGACACTAAATACTAGATACCATGGTATAAGTATATTAGGTATGCTCATAAGAGGTACGAAAATAAGACTTTTCTGCGCATCACCATCGCGCGTCATCAGACCGCCATTCTATATTTTTCGAATTGCTTACAGTGTATGTTTGATTAAGTGTGTAATATTATAAACGTGTATTTTCATTATTTATTTTTATTGTTTTGTTGACGATTTTTATTTTAAATATAGTTTCCGAATTAAATTTTATTTTAATTTGTGTCTACGTATATACAAATACAACGTTTTGAGATGAGAAGTTATATGGTTGTTATACATATTCGTATATAGGTCGCTAATTGTATAAAATGCCTGCTTGTGCGGTGAAAGGATGCAAAACTCACCATTTTTATAACTTTTTATTATCTTTGATCAAATAACTGTTCTTTCTTTAATTGCCAAAGATGTACACTTTCCTCTCAAGACAAAACCGAAATATTTCAAATTGTCTGACTAGCTATGATAAAAAGTTTTTTTCATTAATTTGATGAACTCGTTCTTTGAGCAAATTTTAATGCATTATTTCATGTGACAATGATTTTCTTCATTGTTATGTAAACAATGATTTTTTTTTCATTTTTCAAGACCCGTTTTTCGTTCAGTGCATACTAATCTACAATATTAAAAACTGATACAACAATATAAATACGTATGAATTTTTAATGGTAAAATTTTGAGAACCGACAATTCTAGATAATCAAAAGGAATTATCATAAATAAAAACTCGTTAAAGAAAAAAAAATAAAAGAATTGAATAATAATTGTAATTTTAATGCGGGTATTATATACTGAAAACTCTGAAGAAAAACCTTGAGTTTTTTATTACAACAAATTTATTTTACTAAAAGGGTTTAGCGAACGCACATTCAACATTCAGAATCAAACTTTTACAATATCTCCGCTCTAACAATTTCAGCCACTCTCAAATTATGTAACGCGACGTGGGCGACTATTATTGAGCATGTCCATATCATCACGGGACATTATTTCGACAAATAATACACGTAACCAACGTCTATATATTACTGTAATGAGTGTATTGTTCCACAAACACTGCATAGAAGTGGGAATGTATGTAATGATATTCGAAACATGAGCCGTCAATTTAAAGCGAGCGCTTGTTTATTGGCAGCGCACGTTGACTTGTCTATGTCGAAGCAATTGTTACAACAGCTGCGATATACACATATCACTTCTCGACTCTATAACTTACATTTTATTGATTTTAGATTCTTATTGCTGAGTGATAACTTTAAGTTGAGAACGAATAAAATAGTAGTAAAGAATGCCACTTGAAATGATGCCCTTGGATCTGAACGATTTATGTGATCGCCGATCGTGCATACATACTGCTGTGCACTGATGGTACAAGCATAAATGTAAAACGAAATAGAAAATAAAAAAAAAATGATTTAAATTACAATTTACTAGCTCAGCGGATAAAAATAAAAGGGCGCAAAAGAACTCTACTCTCAGGGTTACTAATCTAATCATGAAAAGCAAAATGTGGGCGTAAGTAAATGACTATCTTTAATTATTAAAATTGCAAAGGTTGAATTCAAAATAAAAGATAAGAAATTTAGAATGACATTTACAATCATTGATTTTCATTTTTATAAAAAAAAGGAAAAAAAAACATTTGTTACAAATTGCAGTAAAAAAATAAACCATGGACTTAAGGTCCTGGACGAAATACAAAACTGCAGGAATCTACAATTAAAAAGGACGATGCAAATCCTTTATCAAACAAAAGACAGATTTGTTCTAGAAGAAAATCCAAATCGCACAAAAAATCCACGTGGTCTTAAAATTACAACACACTAAAATTAATTTAAACGTGGAAAAACAAGTAATAAAATTAAATTGAATTTTAATACCAAGCTCAATGCTTATCTTCACCTAAACCGAGGTGATTAAATACTCAAAACAAAATGGAAAACTAGGAAACGGAAAAATTAAACTCTTTAAACTAAAAAAAAAATTTCTTCTAAAGCAAATTACAATAACTGATCTTACATTCAACATGTGTACACAATTAAACACAACAGCAATTATTTAATGAAAGAGTTCCTTGAAAGCTGATAAATTTCAAATAAAACGAACTACATTTTAAATAAAAATGAATTTACCAAATATGGCAACAAAGAAAATAAACACATCTACTTACGGTAACTTTCAACGAACTACCTTTTAAGAGGCCCTACATCGCATACATATAACAAAATAGATGCGTGGCTATGCAGCGCATAAAATACAAAGAAAATCTCTTGAGTATAACAATGAACAAAATATATATACAATACTGACGAAGGCAATAAGTACAAATGATTGAAATTAATATAAACAGCTGAACAATAAAATACTTAAATTCATCAAACAAATCTATTAACAAAATCTTACTTAAAAATAAAATATTAACTTCTGAGAGAATTTGCCCGACGCATCGACAAAGATTGATCTCTAATAATAACATAACACAGAATTTATAAACCCCGGGGTGCCAAACCACAGCAATACGTTATGTAGATTTTAGCATGCTACAAAGTTGCATTTAACACATTTAACTATTAAAATCATTCTTTCAAGCCCATATACAGTTTATCATTCGTTATTATAAATAATTTTGGCATCAAGCACCTTATTATACAGAGAGAAATCCATATAATAAACACCTACACTTCGCAGTACTGACGATTTTATAGTATAGATTAATAGCCTATTGTAGGAAAACTTAGCATACAATTGTGTAATTATTTCACAGTCACTAAATGATTTTACTAGTATTTACTGTGATAATATTGCATAACAATTGTGACAATAAGACCATATAATAAAGACTAAATAAATATGAGATACTAATGGAGGATTAATATTCTAATACCGTTGAAAAACGTACACAAAGAGCTACTGTGATTGTGAATAACACCGGTACCAAAACCAACAAACTTTTTCAGTTCAGTTGACTGTTCACAGTTCACACGCAATAAGTGTTTTAGGTTATAATTTATTTTTGTACCACAACAGCCGTCGATGACAAATCTGTCGAACAAATAATACACGGAAAAAAACAGGTTTACAATATTTTTTATTAGAAATATTATATTAAGGTCAAATATAATTTCATGTTAACTCTAACATACCATTTTTCTGAGGCAAATATAATTTTATATTAAACTTTTATGTTACCTAAAACTACATGCTATATATGAAATTTGAATATCCGAAGACACTAAATTAACAACATATTTTATTAGAAAATAATTATTTGAATTAAATAAGTAAACCTTGTAGCTTTTAGTTTACGATTTATTAAGTCCAAATAAAATAAACATTTTTTTTTTCCGGATAATATAATAAAAACTAGGAAAAAAGAAATTATATGATTTTTATATCTATGGATAACTTACCAATATTCGGTCAAATAGAAGAAATTTTCTCTTCTAATAATCAGATCTACGATTCGAAAACTTGTCATATAACGAACATTTCAGTCATACAAAATTAGACAAACATCAATTTTTGGATGTATAGTACAAGAAGATTTACACTATGTTTATCGAGTAGTTTCTTGTGTATTATAAAATGCATGTCAATATGCAACATTAAGATATGACTACTTTTAGTTATTTAAAATTCTCCTAAGATTTACCTAAATTTATTGTTCTGTTATTATAAAAATTCTTGAATCAATATTTAATAAACTGTTACTTTTATAGAATGATTTTTGATTTTTATTTGCCTTACAATTAATTCTAGGAGTAGAACGTTTTTGAAACATAAACATGCTTTAGTTTAATTCAGGTAGTACGGAACTTGTTGTAGGTACCTTGGACCTACACATATGTTCCTTGGGCCTATGGTGTTTCTGGCGTTATCAGCTGATTTTATTTTAAAGGATCAGGCGCAATTTGTAGATTTCCGAACCTACATTCTTTTCTATATATGACTTACGCCTAAAACTTCAAAGTAAAATAATTTGATGACGCTAGAAACATTATTATAGGACCAAAGTATGTACCTATAGGTCCAAGGTATAACACGTTCCTCCCTGTACATACAGCAACACAAATTTTATTCAAATGCAATATATTATATACTAAAATTAAATAAATCACAGGACAAAGCTAAATAGAAAGTATATTTGGAATAAATGAATTTATTTCTAAATACTACAATTATTTTTATTTAATAATAAATAATAATTTTTCAGCTATAAATATATAATACTTTTGGTTTACATAAAAATTCTATTTACTATAAATGTAATGTATATTAAAAGTGAGAACTATATATATATCCTTAATTTTCATTAGAAAAAGTGTCATTTCAACAATATTTCATATTAACTATTAATATATTATCTATTTAAAACAAAAACTATTTATTTTTTAAATTTAATTATTTTTGTTTTCGTAAATATATAAACTTAATATATTTTTTTATTTATGCTTAATATATTATAGTCCTATCCTCTATTTTAATAAAAAATATGTTATATTGCAATATATTTATATTTGCTTTTACAATATATTTTTCTCTGTGTAGTTATAGCATATTCAGTATATTACCGCGAAAGGTAGGGAAATGAGTAATAAAATTAGAGCATCGGCTAGGGTTACGTGGGGTTTAAACGGTAACGCGGCGGGGTACTATTTTAGGGGCGCTATTGAACCGGCAATGTTGTACGCGGGGCGATATGGGCAGACGCGTGTAAAATTAAAGAAACTAAAAAATTAATCGGGGCGCAAAGATTATTAACAGTTAGGCCGCGAACGCGTATTCATCTATTTCGGCAGACGCGGCGTGTGTTATTTCGGTATTTTACCAGTAGATTTACGTTTGAGGGAAACTTAAATTTCGTAGGGATGCGAATAAAATAGGGTTTGAGGGTTTGATTACGGCAACGGGAATTAGATTAGAACCGGGCGATTTAGAAAGGCGAGTAGATATAGGGGGGCAAATTCATCCCGCGGAATTAAAAAGTATTAGTTATGATAAATTTATAGGCACTTTTCGAGAGGGTTTAGAAATTTTTACGGATGGGGCGGCTTTTGTTGTTTATAATAGGGGTATTGAAATACATAAGCAACAGTTTAAATTAGGGGATCATTGCAATATTTTTCAGGCAGAATTAGTTGTAATAAATCAGGCAGCAGTTTATAGTAGGCGCGAATGGGAATTTATGCGGGACGTGAGAATTATAACAGATAGCTTATCTGTATTAGAGGCGAATTTAAAAAATCCGACCGATTTGTTGTTAGATACTTGGGATATGTTGGGCGAGGGGGGTATAAAACTTTTTTGACTAGGCTCATGTAGGTACAATCGGTAATGAGAGGGCCGATCAATTAGCGAAAGAGGCGGTATCTAGGGGAGATAGCTTGATTATTAGATTTGGGCTAATTTCGGCTAGTGTAGTTAAAAAAGCGTTTAGGGATAAACTTGATAATGATTGGCAGAGTAGGTGGGATAATACCTTAAATGGGAGGTGGACTAGGACATTTATCGGTAGCGTTACACGTTTTAGGGAAATGAGGGTTAATTTATCATATCAGGCGGTAGAATTAATAACAGGTCACGGTAATTTTATATCATATTTATGTAGAATTGGGAGGGTTAATGATTCGCTTTGTGAGTGTGGTGGGGTAGATACAGCGGTGCATGTCTTATTTGAATGTCCACTCACTGATGAGTGGCGGTCGCGTACGGAGGTTAGGCATTAGCTAGGGGGTTAAATGGGGCGCGACGCGAAACAGATATTAGAGATAATGAGTCGATCGAATGGTGGAATTTTTTAGTAATGTTGCTAAAGAACTAGATAGGCTACGGCATGATATTTAGATAGTTAGTAGGGTAAGCACGCTTATAAATGAATATTTTATGCTCTTTAGTGTCGGAATTGGTGTTAAACTATAAATATTTAATATAAATATTTATTTAATTACTCTTGGTTAGAATAATTAGGATTAAGTTACTATTAAGTATTTAGAATAGGTACTGCTGTTGTTTTGTTTGTTTTTAGGTCATCATCTTTCCTGTTCAACTTCTGAATGCGTTGAAAAGGGAGCAGCTACGCGAGAACGGCAAGGCTGTCGGAATTGAGGAGACGTGGAGGCTGCCTTCTTCGGCACTCATTAAGGATAATAATAATTTGTGGCTATCAGTAATAAGGTCTGGCACTTCTTCCCAGATCCTCCCAGAGTAAGGTGTTTGCCATGGTTTTCCCTTACTCCGTGGCCATTGATTTTATATAAGTATATTATATATAATCAGTGTCCTTGGCGAATGCTGGGGGATAACGAAAGTCGTTCCATGGGCGCATTTAATAATAACTGATAGCTGACTGATTTACAGTAGACTCGCGATTATGTGAACTAATCACATTTTACATTTTGTTTATCATTTTCAAAAGTAATTTCGTATGGTCGCGAGGCTACTGTATTATATTTTTGTTATTAAAAATCATAGGGAAGTTATTTAGTTAGAGTAGGATCATTTCAATTGTTATGGAACCCATATAGTACTTAGAATAGGTAGCCTCGTATAGTACCTTTTCAGGTGGAGCACGGGGTTAGGATGATTTGTAATAATTTAGTTTTCATAAATAAAGTGTGTAGTTATTTGTATCACTAGGTCAGAAACTATAGTTTTGCGAATATGAGTACGAATACTCGCAAAAGAGTTTCTGGGCCGTGTGATACACAATGTTTTTTGGGCCGACAAATCTTAATTTTGAATTGAAAATAGAAAAGAAATTTTGACACTAGGGAGTTGACTGTACAAGTTGGCATATACGTTACATATTCATTTCATCAATTATGATGTTTTGTGAAATTAAACATAGTAACTTTTAAGTATTCATATCTATGTATGTTTTAGGTATGCGGTAACACCAACATTCTGCTAGATTTAGCAGAACTAAAAAAAATTAACATATTTAAAACAGTACATTGACAAACTCATTGATTATACCTTTCCAACAACACGAATACATATATCCAAGTGTCAAACGAAATTAATTTTAGGTATCTATATTTATCATTGGAGAGCATTCGTATGTAAGTTAAGGTTAGTAGGTTGTGTTGATTGTCTGTGTTCTCGTTTTGAAATTTCACTTTTTTTTTTCAATTACGTCTGAGTATGTTACGTTACAGCTTTCCAGAAATAAAACGCGCGCGTACACTGTTATTCAATGAAATTTTGACACACGAAAAGGGTTTATGAAAAACCGGTAAATGATTATTAGAGTGTAATTTGAAAACTGTGAATTTAGGGCACAAAAGTCGTTTTATTTCTCGACTGTAAGCATACAGATAACCTTATAGGTGCTACAGACATGCATAGAACCTCACCATAAAATGTGATAACATCACAATAATAATATACAGGGTGATTCTCAATATATGCGACAAACTTTAATAGCTGATTCCTGAGGTTATTTTGATCATAAAAGTTCATATGAGTATATGTCCAAAACGGTTTGGTTTTAAAGTTATTTGAATGTTTAATAGTAAATTATGAACTATGACTAATACGATATAATGTCACAGTTGGTTCTTTAAAAACTATTGTATTGAGAGGGAATTGTTTATTTGCAATTTCAATATTTGTCAATAGTTGTCGGAGTATTCATTCAGTTTGTTGCCAGTTTCTGTTTTCTAAAATAAATTACACGAATGCTGAGATGTGTGATATGCATTTCGTTTACGGTCTTGCCAATGGAAATTCGCGTGCTGCTATACGTCTTTATGAAGAATGATACCCGAACCGTATCATCCCGCATCATTCAATATTTGCCCGTCTTCACCAACGTCTTAGTGAAACAGGAAATTTTAAAAAACGGGCGACTGATAACGGGCACCCGTCTACAGTGAGAACTCCACAAGTTGAAGAAATGGTACTAAATGAAATTGAAAAACATCCTACTACAAGTACCAGCAAAATTGCGTTTGCTTTAAACATTGGTCAGGCCACAGTTTGGAGAATATTGAAATATCAACTGTTGTATCCATATCACATTCAACGGGTACAGGCACTTCTGCCGGCAGATTTTCCGCAAAGAGTGGCTTTTTGTCAATGGATGCAACACAAAATCCTGACTATTTGGCTCAAATATTCTTCACCGACGAGGCTACTTTCTCTAGAAACGCGATTATTAATTTTCATAATAATCACATATGGGCCGAAGAAAATCCGCATGAACTATAAGTGAATGCCCGTCAGCAACATCAGTTCTCTGTCAATGTGTGGGCCGGAATTGTTGGAGATCACTTGATAGGTTCACATTTTTTACCGATGCGGTTAAATGGCGAGGTATACCGCAATTTTCTTGAAGAGGAGCTACCCCTACTGCTGGAAGAAGTTCCGTTGCAATTAAGATTACAAATGTATTTTATGCATGATGGTGCACCAGCGGATTTTAATTTAGTTGCTCGCGAGTTTTTGGACAATACGTATCCAGATCGATGGATACGACGGGGAGGTCCAGAACCGTGGCCTCCTCGGTCTCCAGACTTAAATTCTTTTGGACTTTTTTCTCTGGAGTCACCTTAAATCATTAGTTTATACGACTCCCATTGAAAATGTCGATGGAACTGAGAAATCGTATTATCGCAGCTTTTCAAACAATTCGAAATACCCCTGCAGGATACAAACTTGTATTGCAGTTGGGGGCGGTCATTTTCAACAGTTAGTATAAGTTAATTTTGTTTTACTAACTATTTTGTTAATTTATAATAAAAACATTAATTATGTTAACTTACTATTAAACATTGTACAACTTTAGAACTAAGCGATTTTGGACATATGTTCTTATGAACTTTTATGATCAAAATAACCCCAGGAATCAGCGTTTAAAGTTTGTCGCATATATTGAGAATCAGGCTGTATAATAATTATTGTACTGTCTCAAAAATTTTCGAAAAAAAGTAAAAAAAGTTTATTTTAGTTTTGACATTTTAACAGCAATATTACATATTCTTACATAGTCTTAATTCAACTGAATATAACATTTACATAATTGATAAAAGCCCATGCTCTTCTATTCTGCATAATTCCTCATTTGGCCCATCAGTCTTTGGACAGTGCACTGAGAGAAATATCCTTTTCATTTAAAAGGAATTGCACTAAACCAAAACTTTTTGCGTTTTCTATATGGCCAACATGATTTGGGTGTTTCCTTGAAAAGGAATATAATTTTAAATTCACGCATTTCTTCGGAAATAATATATTTTTCGTTGAAACAGTTTATTCTTTTAAGTGAAAGATATGCATATTTGATTCAAGTCCTCTTTATTTTGAACTTGAAAACTGTGCAGATTGGCAGAAAACCGCAAGCATTTTGATTCAAGAGGTTTTTTCTTTCCTTATAATATTTATTCATTTTAGACTTATCCGCAAACACAACAAAATGCCGTGATCATTTTTAATCGAAATGAAAATGAATTATCTCCAAAAGCCCATGCACTAAGGAGGGATTTGCCGTCTGGTCTCCAAAGAAGCGGTCCCTTTGCTGTTGATTGCTAGAAGTCGCAACGTTGCACTTCTAAAAATATTTTAGAAATGTGGTGCACTTTAAGTAACTTGCAACTACAAAATTTGAGTTAATTCTGATGTTTGGTTCTCTATATCCTTTTAGTACGCCATCCACCTTGGGACACTCGATATATATTATTATAAATTAATGTTATTGGATTTATTTCCCGAAAACTTTTGGGGACAAACTGCTGTGTACTGATTGAATTGAAAATGCAAAATGAATATTAAAATGGAAAAGAGAAATAAAATTAGCTAGCTCAATAGATAAAATTTTAAAGGGCGCAAAAGAACTATTAACCTCAGAGTTACCCTCGCGAATTAAAATTTGAATCTAACCACGAAAAGTAAATTGTGAGTGAAAGAAATCTGACTTTCTTAATTACCCGAAAAATTGAAACAGTTTAAAAATAAAAATAAAAGAACAGAATTTTTAACCCAACGACGTTAATTAACAATCAAATTTATTTTTCAAAATGGGTTTAATTACAGATAGTGCAGAAAAAAATCGTGAACTGAAGGTTCTGGCCTAAAATAAAAACTGCACTTGATTCTAAATTACAATAGGATAATGCAATTTCCTATTGTTGTTCCTATATATTTTCCAAAATCTTACAATTTGAATCCACGTGGTTTCAACAAAATAAACTGAGCTTGGGAAATTTCTAGAAAATTACTAAAAATAACTAAAAGCAAGAACAATGCTTCTACTCACCCAAACGAGGTGATTGATAAAATAAAAATCAGAAAAATTTAATAACGGAAAAATTAACTCTTTAAAATAAAAAAGAGAGAATAATAACTGAAAAATATCTTCCCGAACAAAAATAATAATTGATCTTATATCTATAATGTGCACACTTCAATATACTAACAACTATTACGAAAAGAATTCCTTGATTGGCTATATTTTTAACAGAAATCAAATCTCAATATCAAATGAATTACAAAATGGCAACAATGATTGAAAAATACAAAAATACGTCTACTCACGCCAATAGTCGAGTAAGGAACTGCTTGACAAAACCCTACAATCGTTTTTCTTACGAAAACCCTCTCTCAAAAACGTACAACGCAAACGCACAATTCACCGACAAAATCTAGTAGAATAAGCATTAAATCAAACTAGCAAACGCTAGACAAATAAATGAATGGAATTAATTTAAAAAAAATGTAACACTTAATTAAATAAATCATACAATAAACTCTTTAACTACATGTATACAAAATAAACATTATTGTGAAAATTCTCGGAACATTGATTAATGGCTGAACGGAGTAAACAAAACAAAATATGCAACTCAAAATACACTCAGCAAACATGGGTTGCTTATCCATAGCAATACGTTATTCTATTTGTCGGAGTTATAATTTACATCAAATAATGTCAAAAACTGACAGGGTACAAACGTGACCACCACCAACGCATGTATTTTATGTAATAAAAGTGTTTATAGTCAGCAGTAGCTACGCATCGCAAGAATTGCGACGACCTTGCCCGTTAAACGACCAGATAGCGGGCGTTTCATATATGGACTGCTATGCTAAACTTGTACACAAATGTATTACAAGATCTGATGTAATTAACACCCGGTGTATGGCACGTGTAAACAAGCGACCCGGATTTTTTATTGCTGTTCATCACGTTTTCGTTGTCCACATTACCATGTATCCGTTGACCGAAGTCGGGTATTAATTATTATTATTTATGCCTGGGGCGAAAATTGTCAGGTGAAGAAAGTGTAAAATTACACGGCGCGCAATAAGTATTAATTGTAAGTACACACGTACAACCACGTATAAAAGTATGTAGAGAGGCGCGTACCTCTTTTCTAAAATAATTTACAAGACAAGCTGGTTTCGATCAATTAACTTCCTACTTGAAAATCTAGTAAAAATGTTACTTGCGTATCTAATAACTAATAACTGGCATGTGGTACATTGTCAAAATTACAATCAGATGGTGTGAAATTATACTTTCCCAATTCGTGCAAGACAGTTTATCATAAGAATATACACTTTAGAGAATGTACCAACTGAACGCACGCAATCTCACCAAGACTTTCTTGATTGTGAGTGGATAACAGTGATGGTCAATTTAAAAATGGATTATGGAATATAATATAAGAAAAGAAACTATTCATGATATAACAATTTTACTGTGGTTATTGCGAGGAAACTAGATATTTATTTTTAATAAAATAAAACTATCCCGGGAACGCAATTCTTAACTCAGGTACTATTAGTAACACGGCTGCACGTTCTGAAGCAACATTTTCTTTAATGAATAGTGAAAATAAAATTGTTCTAGATAATTTGGAACTGCAAATATATGCTTTGGAGATACTTGGCCCTAGGTGTTGTTTTTGCAGAAACATCGTCTGAATATAAGCAGGTTGAATTCGAAAATAACGTTTGCTATCTATGTTAAAAGTTTAGGAACGAGTTGACAGTTGTAAACAGCAAAATATCCTGTGCAAACGCATTATATTACTCTGATGCAGCTAGAAAATCTTTTTGTAATTTCTCAACCTGTTGGTAACCATCATGGGAGAGACACAAGTGGCACGGGTCGAAAGAGGATGTCTGCTAAATATAAATATACTATTATTATTACCTCGCTTTTTGTTAAAAGGAAAATATTTGAAAAAGTGATGGAAAAATTGTAAAAAATAAACAAATGGAAAAATGTTAAAAATAATCAAAAAAACAATGTTAAAGAGATTTGCAGAAAAATTAAAAAAAAAAGAAGAAGAAACATCAGATTTTTTTTCTTAACGGAAAAAGTTTTAAAAAAAGGAAAAATAAGCAACTGTGAAAAAAGATAAAAATTGGATTTTTTTAAATATAGAAAATGGAAAAAAGGGCAAAGAAAGTAAAAAATCAAAGAAAAGTAAAAATAAATGCAAAAAGATAAAAAAAAAATAGTTAAGAAATGTTAAAGTGGAGAGAATATAAAAAAAAATAAATGGTAAAAAAGATTTAAAAAAGTGAAAAAAATCCAAGACAAACATTTTTTTAAATATAAGCAAAGAAGGTGAACAATAATTATCGGGGATGTAACTCTTCTAAGGAATGATGTTTTGGAATACACTTGTTTAGTTAAATTATTTATTTATAAGCAGTGGCGGCTCGTGAGTTATGAAAGAGGGTGTGGGCACAATATAAGAACTTGCCTATTTTTTGTACATAAAATCCATCCTCCTATTTTTCATGCTGGAAAAGATGTCTATGACTTTGTTGTAAAAATGCGTTCAGTCGATCTTCTGACATTGTGCTTCTCAGAAAAGTTTTAATGCGTTTGAGGTTGGAAAAACATCGTTCACATACTGCTGTCGACATGGGGATTGTACAAATAATATCCAACAGTTTATATGTTTCGGTCAACACTTTTTTTAAGTTGTTGTGTGTTATGAACACTAAAAGCGGCAAAACACCACCTACATCTACGTCACACATGTCCTCGCGCTCATAAATTCCTGAAAGTTCACTTTTCAATTTTACCCTGCCCAACATAGGATAAGATTTCACATTTTTTTATATACATAATTAACCGACGCAAAATATGAGGATTTTTTTCCACATCTTCGTTGTACTTAATTTTATGTCGCAAATAAGCACTGTCTAACTATTCACGTATGTCCAATTTGCCTAGAACATTAAAATCCACGCATGCATTCATGTGAGAAACGGAATTTTCGTGTTTCTTTGCCCTCTCTGCTATATGCTTTAAATCATTTAACCCTTGTTTATTCTACGCACTGACCTCTTTCTTAAAAATTAAGCAGATAAAACAAAATAGTTTATTTGTTAGTGAACAACCGCACATCCACTCATATTTTTATTAAATACTCTATTGTAAGTTCGAGTTTTACTTGTGGAAGTGTAGTTTATTTGAAGAATCAGGAATAGGCCTTCCTTTCTCTTTAATTAAAAGTTTTTTTTCTCAAATGAGAGCGGGTTTTTTTAAAGATTTTGCAGTCAATTAACTTCCATCATTAATAATAAACGTCACTTCAAGCATTTGAAATCACACATGCGCGGTACGCCTTGAAAACGATGCAGTCGCAACGAATACAATACATTAACTGGGGACACGGCATTGCGTGCCCCGAAGCGACCATATAAGCGCATATAGCGAAGATAAACGGAGCCGCCCGATTCATACTCCAAATAGGTACATCGGAAAGAGTGCCCGGGAACATAGTTCGCTTCGGATAGCGTTCGCATATACGCTAGCGTCTGCGGTGCGGAAGGAATCTTTGATATCATCTTTATAAAAATACGTAAAAATAATAAAATAAAATAATGCACTGAATTACATGCGAATTTCTTTCTGTGTTTATCTTGGTGGTTGGGTGGGCACGTGCCCTTGTGCCCTCTAGTACCAGCCGCCACTGTTTATAAGTACATATTTAGTTAGGTATCTCTGGGTTACTGTTTTAAATCCATAGGTAACGAGAACGCAAAGAATAAAATGTATATCATTATCCGTTCATCAACAGTTTGTCGCTATTATTGTATTCCCTTTCTATATTGCTCGTAAAATTATATGGTGTTAATACAGAATTTATCTGTACTTCCTGTAAAAAATAATTGATCATATGTAATATATGTAACATAATTATGTTCTAGACCTCGTCATTGTTTACGGACAAGTAGTACATATGTAGCAAAAATAACAAATTGTTAATAAAAGCAACGCGCGTTTTCCGGCGTTTTGTATAGAATTATGTCTATAAAATTACAGTTATTTTCGCTTAACGCATGGTCTGGTCTATTCTACGTAACATAAATACCCATTACTAGCGTCGATAAAATTTATGAGCTGAAAAAAATCATTCCACAACAGATTTGTATATGCATAAAATGTCGACTTCCCGTACTAAACTGGTTATGTTAAAAAAAAATGTGATATGGCCTTCTACTTGGAATTATTTTTAACTGTTGTTATTAAAGTAAAGTGGGTAATTTTATTAATGCTTGTAATCAATAGCTTTATGTACAAAGCTTTTAAGGAAAATTAATTAAATCGATAAGTGGTTTGTTCCATAATAGGGATCACAATATACAGTGTGTTCACGTTGAGAAAAATAAATTCAAAAAAGGTTTATAGAGGATATTTTTTTTTAATTAAAAAAAAAACTAGTTTCAATTTTGCATCTACTCATGTAGGAGTGATGCATTAATTCCTCTTTTTTTTAACCGAAACCCTTTATTCATCTATTTCGATCGGCGCGGCGTGCGTTATTTTGAGTATATCCGTATATTATCAGTAGATTTACGAAACTTAAATTTCATAGGCGAATAAGATAGGGTTTGAGGGTTTAATTACGGTAACGAGAATTTATAAAGGCCGATTTATAAAGGGGAGTAAATATGGGGAGCCGAATTCATCCCATAAAAAATATTACTTATTACAAATTCATAGGCACTTTTAGAGAGATTTTAGAAATTTTTACGGATAAGTCGAAGAGTTACAATGGTGACAATTTATACTGGGGTGCGAATTATAACCAAGAAGCGGATAGGGGCAGGTACTATAAGCGATGATTCATACACTGAGAAAAGAGATTGCATTAAATGAAAAGTTTTATAACTTTTGGTTTTTATTATGTTCAACGAAAAGATAGATATCTTTTCTCAGAAAAGTGTTCATTTTAATTGAAAGTGGCGTGCTGTTTTGCCGGAAGACTATTTTCTTCTTAAGTACATGCTTTTCGATGAAAAATAACCGTAATTAAATGGAATGCACCTTACTTTGATTAATATTTTATAATTTCTGTATAACTTCTGCCATATTACATTCAGTGCAGCAAATACAACAGCTCTAACTCCTCAAGAAATACGTATTCTTAAGGAAAAAGTATGTAAAAAGATATTGTAAAGATTAACCCGGTGCATGTAAATGGTACTTTGTATAAAATAAAAGATATGATATTTGTTTCATCAGCCGCTTTTTCTACATATGGTAAGATAAAATATATTTTTTGTTCTGGACCTGTATTGTATTCTTTATTCGGTGGAAATTTTATGTGTTTCTAATACACAGTAATTTCTGAAGAATGCCCTTCATATTTTTAATTTCATCATTATTTTTCATTTTTTCTCTTTTGAAATAAACAGATACATAATTAAAATTACTTTATTGTTTGTCTAACATACAATGAATATGGCAAATTACTTTTTTATTTATATATTACCAGTAAACATTATGATTTATGCAACCCGAAATTTGTATGTTTATACTCGATTAGACTAAGTTACTTGGAATGAATAAATGATGAGTAATTGTAGTAGTTATGCCGGCAGTACGGCTGAGAAGGAAGGGTGAAGGCAAATATGTGGTACCGGTTGTTGGTGGGTCACCATTTAGACAACACTTCTCAGTGGCTCGGTGTGTTTCGGTACTTTAAGTCAAGGGTCTTCAAAGGCCTGTAGTGCTGAGTTATTATTATTAATTGTAGTAATTATACATACCGAATAACATCAAAAAGTTACCTATTGAACTTTAATAATATAATAACTTTAATGTCATGTCAACGTGTTTAATCTGATCTATTTCAGCTATTGAAATACAGTAAATACTAATTTGAAGTTGTAACTAACAAATTAGTATGTGCTGTCTTGTCAGTTTACAGTCAAGGGATACCATAACTTTTTGTGAGTTAATATAAATTTTCATTAAAACTCTACAAATCTTATTTTAACAGTAAGCAAAAACTATATTTGTGCTAAAGACATATACATTTTTTTTTTCAATTTAAAAAAATATATTTTCTTTTCAAATATAATTTTATTTTATGTGTTACAAACAATATTTTAATAAAAGACGTAAATTATGTTAAATTTAATATTCTTTTTTATATTAAGCGATAACATAGTTATTTAATGTTTAAAAATAATATATTATTTATTTAAAACCTAAAGTTTGTTGAAGCCAAATATAAATTATTTTTATTTGCTTAAAACAATTTTATATTGCATTTAAACAAATATTGTTGGAGGAAGCTGAAAATATTAGCGAGGTAGATGAATGGGAAGATTTGAGAACTTTTTGGATATGGGTAGAGCAGTCGTCACAGACAATTTTTAAACATCAATCCCTCTGGCAAAGTCGCTTTTAGATTCAAACACTCACTTGTTAGGAATACTTTGAAAAAAACAGGCGAGGCCTACCAAAAGAAACCATAAATTATAAATTAATAAAAGGAGAATTAGTTGGTAAAGACAGCCCGAAAGATAAGAGAGATGTTGCATTCCTTACTACCAAACATGATTTGGAAATGAAAACAACAGGGAAACACAACAGAAAGATAGAAGATATCAGAAAGCCGGTGGCTATAATAGATTATAATTCTGGAAAGAATGATATAGATCTATCTGATCAAATGGCTAATTATTTCTCGTTTCTCCGCAAAACCGTGAGATGGTACCACAAAGTAATCTTCGAAATGTTGCTGAACACTGCAGTAATCAACTCACTGCTAATTTATAAGAGTTTAAGAAAAGAGACATACAAATTGGTGACTTCAGGGAAGAGCTAATACTGAGCTTAACGGAACCAAAGAAAAAGTCTGCAACAAAGGAAAAGCATATACTCGAACATACAGAGGATAGAACGATGGATGATGGAAGAAGGAAACGGAAAAGATGTGTATCGTGTTATGAGAAAAGTGTGAAGAAAGGTGATAGTACTATGGCCATAAAAACCCCAAAACTAGTATCCACATTTTGCAGTATTTGCAACAAATATTTATGTGTTAGCTGTTTTATAGAAATTCATTAAATACATATATATGAAACTATTTTATAAAATTGAACGAAATAACTTACTGTAGCAGAAGTTTTAGGAAATGGATATGTATTTCAGCAACTGTGTTACTATTCTCGGTATCTGTGTTTTAGTATCAGTGTTAATCCGCTGAAGAACAATATACTTGTCGAAATATGAATCCAATTCCTGAGATACTATTGCGGTAAAGGTTTTTTATTGGATTTTATTATTTTCTAAACCAGAGTTTATAGTTTGCTATTTTACGTTATGATTTTTAAATTTGTAATGAAATATATCACGAACGATACACATGGCGCTCAATGAATGTCAATGGTCTATGTGTCATGTGGATCACCGGTGATTTAAGTTTGTTCTTTCAAAAAAAAAGCATTTTTATTTTGTGGACATGTTTAATATATAAATAAACTTCTGAAACAAAAGTTTTATTTATTATGTTGGCCCTTGAAAAGTCATTTTAACTCTGTTATGATGGCAGCCAATGTGTTAAAATAAATTTTTCTCAGTGTAGCAGTCAAAGTAGTATTGGATACTTCAACGTTCTCTTCACTTAAATTTTAATAGAAGCGAAACAAAACTTTATAACCCAATGAAGAAGGAACTAAATCATATACCTACTTTTGTAGCAAAATATGTTTCACAATAAATATTTATTCTTGCAAAGATTGCGCTCCCATTAATGAAAAAAAACTCTTGCAATAACCAGAAAAGAGTTTATCTAATAATTTCCTTGGGAAAATAAACAGTAAACTTCATATAATTACAAACAGAACAGAGAAACATTAAAATGAGTATTTATGCAATTATAATAATATGAATGGGATAGCTTCCTTAGAGATGTACCCATAAAACAGCAATTAAATTATCACATCCTGAATAGGAATAGAATAAATTCGATTACAACTGATATACGATGAGAATTATTACAACAATCACCTTCCTACGAAGGAAACGTACCTTAGAGACATATTCGTGCTCTTTTGTCTCTTGTCCGAACTAAGCAAATTACAGAGCTCTATAAATGCGTATGCCTGTGTTAAACTGTAATTTAATTTGCAATTTCCGTCACGTATATGGTATACTTGAGTAATAGGGCTACTGAAAAAACATTAAGTAATAATATATACTGATATATGGACGTATAGCAACATCTATTATAGTTTTACTAGAAAATTACAAACGTTAATGGGTTTAGCGTTTAACCCTGAGGCGCTTTACCACAATAAATTAGTTATCTAACATTAGATGTATGGCTTTGATTAATCATGCTCGGTTTTTTTATTGGTGTATTTTCAGTTAAGTACTACCTTAAAGCCTTATGAAAGTATGCAATTTAGACAATGCAGTTAGATTAATTAAAAAAAACATGTGTGGTATAATGATGGTTTGAATATTGCAAACAATTGCTCTGTAAACGTCAATAGAATCATGACATCCTGAATCCTGAATAATATCCGCGTTAAAAAAAAAAATTAAATACATGTATAATCTACAGAAATATTTGTTGCGATTAGAGTTATAATACATAACATTCCTTCCTTATCTTAGGAGAAAATAATGAATGAGAAAATCAACATAATACATGAAATAGTTACAAGACAAAAATAACTGATAAAAAAGTTATTTCTTTTCAGGCAGGAAACCTTTTCAGTACGACCGATATCAGGTTTAACAATTGTTTATACAAATAATATACAGACATCCTAGCAAAGTGCGTGGCATGCAAATAAACTCAAGGCGATAATACTCTTACTAGACGCTCAACATAGATTGTGTGGTTTAACAAAGCGAAATTTTCGAATGTTGTTTGAATATTGACGCCTCCTTAACACAACAGTTTTGTTCGCGGAACACATTTATCACCGATTCATAATCAATTCGAAATCAATATGGAATTGCTATAAAGCGCATGCGAGATTATGAATCGGTTCAGGAATTTAATTTACTGCGAACGATTTCGGAACAATTCAGAACCATCTCTTATCATATATTTACCATCAATCTGTGGTCATATTCCTGACCTAAGTTTTCTGTTGTTTTAAAGAAATGAGTGAAAATGAAAGAAGTAAGTATTTACCACCATTAATTTGGTAATAAAACAGGACAATGGAAAATAAATTTTAAAATAGAGTATCTGAGGGGATATGCCTTCATAATTTCTTTTATTTTTGGCGCCTTTGAGTGAGTTTCCGGTATTTCCAGGAACGAGCCAGCAGGAAGAACCTGATGATATATTTAAATGAAGTCACCAGATAGCATTGTTGTTATTAGAAATGTATAAAAAAATAGACTGTACAAGTGGGGTCACTCAAAATAAAAAACCTCAAAAGAATGTTTGAGGAAATATCTAAAGAAATAGGTAATGTGATAATAATATGTTGAAAACATGAATAAAGGAGAAATAGAGAAAGGAAAGTTATCGAATACTATGAAGCAATGAATGAAATTTTAGGGTAAAAAGAAATATTTTTGTAAGTTACAACAAAATATTTCATGAGGACTATTTACTAATAATAAAAAACATTTAAAAAACCTAAAGCCAATTATTTATTTTTTTTTTTATTACCAATTGCAAATTATTCATCACTTCATCGCTAACTCTCATTCCACCTCTGTCATCTCTCTCGGGTTCATCATTTTCATTTACTACTACTTCTGGGGCATCTTGATGTACACCTCTTATGTGTTCTTCGATATGAACATCATCTAAAGATAAGTTGTTCAAGACGGCACATGCTCTTATGAAATGTACAGTGACTGTTATGCTTTTTAATTTAATATGGTATAGCTGCCGAAACTTTTGCTTCATGATTCTAGGTAATTATAATTCCGTTGACGACGGAATAAATGTCCATTACCTTCTGCATGGCGTTAATAAATGTCTTAAGCAAGGGTAGCCACTATCACCATGGATATGATATATTTCATTGCATTTTACTGGCAAAGTTTCATACAACGAAGAATTTCTCAAAAGTCTGCTGTCGTGCATCGATCCAGGAAAACCCACGAAGATATCGCGAATTTTTTTTTGTGGTCACATACAGTTTGTGCCTAAAATAACATATATTATATAGCACTGAAATTAGATAATAACCATTTTTAAAACAATGTAGGTAGGTCAATATTTCTTAAAATTCAACGTTACATATATCACCTGGATGGAAAGGAAATGCTTTCTGTTGAAATATGAATCTGGATCATCTGCAGGCTTATCAATTTTAATATGGATATATATTCAAACTTTCCTGGCACTTTAAATGAATGAGGTTAGAGAAACTTCAAAATAAATGGAATATACTTGATGGAGTACTAACTTGACTGCGGGCTGGCGTACTCTAAGCGGACGGACAGGCAATTCTCTGGGTACAGGTTGGACTTTCGGTCCGACGGGCGCCCGTATCGGTTAATAGCATGGAATGGTATTCTGGCCGGGATTCTTCGTAGGAAATTTTATAGGAAATTTCTCAATTTTACGGGTAAAAGTAAGGATTTAAATTATTTGGGAGTAATATTGACAGTTTTTTAGGTAACACTTCGTGGAACTTTGATAATTTTTAAAGTGTGGCATAAAAACATATAGGAATTCAAGATCAAACCGTCGTCTTTCGGGCCAACAGGCCTAATCAGAGGTATGGGACTTCCATATAAATTCAATGAACATTATTTACCGGCACCTATCTGCGGTGATTTGTACTAATGTCGTCTATCTCGCTCATTCACTATTCCCGACTGTTCTCGATAATCGCGCTGCGTGGCGCTGCGATCACTCGTCTTTTGTTTGTTGACGCCATTTTGACAAAATTTGCTGGCGTCGTTTCGCATCGCGGTTTTATGCACGTTTTTGGTTATTTCAAACGTTTTGTAAGTGTGAAATGAATGTTATAACATTTAATATGCCAGATAATGTATTGATCAAACGATTTGCAGTAAGCAGATGTGTATAATTAAGATTTATCTAGGGTTATGCATAAGCCAGGTACACCTTCTAGAGAATTCTTCTGGAGACATTGCATTGCAATTTGCAGCAAGAAAATTGCTCCCGCATCTATTATGTTAATCTATTATATTAATATTTACAAATCAATTTTGATTAGTACATAACATGAAAAACAAGTGATTTATTAAATGTAATTAAGCTATAATCGACTATAATGGTAATATAAATTTATGTTTATTAGGTGCATCAGATCCATGGATATATCAAGAAATATTTCCTCATCTCACCTTACATCATAAAATATACACGTAAGTTAAAAGTAAAAGTAAACATTCTAAGATATACCACCCTAATCAAAGATATTATTGTAGGTAAATACAGCGTTTTTAGTTAACGCAGCATGGCACTGTCAATTAACTCATTCGAAAGGAAGACTAAGTCATAGTGAAACCCATTATGGTCAATGGATTGGAGTTTGAGGCATAATATCGAGGACATAGAGCGAGAACCCAAGAAATCAAAACAAAATCTGGAAGTGATTTAATGACAGCGAATCAAAAATTTTAGTAAATGAATGCAAACAAAATAACCACAACCGCTTTAGATAAAAAAAATATTTTTGGGAGAAAAATTTATTATTTAGTGAGTTTGCTCTAGGCGATTATAGAGGAAGGAAACTATAAACTAAATTTATTATGTTAATGGAAAAGCTGTTAACTAATTTTAACCAAATATTACTAGAAATATATTCTTTAATGCTAAATTAGTAACAGAATTTCAAATATCAGGTAACCTAACTTTTAACTCTCAATAATCTTTTAATTTGTATAGAAAACTCCCTGCAAGGAAAATCACTTAATCAAATTGAATGTGAAAAATAAATCTTGATTCGAAAATCACTTGTCTAGTATACAATAGAGTTAAAACTAAGGCCCGATTTATTTGCTTATCAGGGTTTCAGTCATGCTTTGTTTTTTAATTTTTTTAAAACAATTTCAAAATTTGCTTGAAATGATACTTGTTACATTTCATGTTTATACTATTTGGTTTCTTAGAATATTTATCTGTGGTTATATTTTGCGACAAATATATTATGTTAATGATTTTACATAGGGGCATTTGTGTAAGACTCACTTGACTGGTATTTTATATATTTATGTATAGGAAATATGGCTTATTGGTTACAATAAAACACAAAAAAAATTAATTCAGGACAGTAAGCTTCCAATGAACTTTGTGATTTTTCTCTTCAAATGCTTAAGAGAACCTTATTATTTTAGTGATTCAAAGATTGAATGGATTTGTAAATACATTGATAGCTATTATTGTAGAACGATTAAGATAATTTGGAATAGAGAACAAGGAGGATTAGCTAGTGTTCTCGAGTTTTAGATCAACAATTTAAGTTTATGTCACCAGCCTATAAATTTATTTTATGTATATATCGTTTTACCTGGTTAAAATTAACTAATTCTTTTCTAATAAAAGATTGTAGTTATTCAGAATGATATTCCGACTTATGTTTATGAATTCACATATTTCATCGACCTATTTCCAGAATTTAATTTTCTGTATGCATGCTTTATTTAGATACTGTTATTATTTACGTATTTTATTGATTTAATTTCCACATTTGTCTCTAAAAATGCACTATTCAATGCATATGTTGTTATTCCTTTTTTGCTTTTCATTAATTTTTAATTTAAAATAAATTTTTATGTATTTACGTACTATTGTTATAGGGAATAGTACCATGTACAGCCGCCGACATTAATATTTAGCACCATCAAAGCGTGGAGTCAATCGTTCGAGTTCTAAATATTAATGTCAGCGATTGTACATTTAATTTATTGTATTTTTGCATAATTAATAAAGATATTTTACAAAATCATGTGTTTTTGTTCTATTTCAAATCATAAATATAAAGGAGCAAATAATAGTAAACATTTAAATCACCCGCCAATAAATTTTTAGTACAAGAATAGTCGTCTGGCGTCACTAAGCGCAGTCCAAGTTGGCGTATGAGAGTTACCATTCTAGTCAGGTTATTCTATGCCACAGGCAGAATGAGGATTTAAACTAAATTACCAGTAATCAGCCTTCGATTGTTATCGCTATCAGATAAGCCAACATTAAATTTGAATATATACCACTAACTCACATTAAGATACCGTTATTTATTCTAGTTTGAGGGGAATACAGCAAAAGTTACCAAATAGACATCCCGAAGAATGAAAAATCTCCTCGACCAAAATATAATGAAAACATAAAAATATACCAGGTAAGCTTGAATTAACATAGAAAATAAAGTTTACATTACAATTAAGGCTATACTTAGCACCTATTGCTAAGATGGTCCATTTTTATAGTCATTCTCAACAAATTTAAAATTTGCCTGTAAAGCAGACAACCGAGTATGCGCTTCAACTTTCAATTACTTCTGCATTTGGCTTTGAAACCTATTTTAAGTGACTCTAAAATACATTCCATACCCCTGATTCCATAGCACACATTTTACAGATTCCTGTTTTCCAATTAGCAAAATTTAAAAAGCTAAAATGGCAGTAAACATTAACTACTACCAATAAAACAAAGAAAATCGCTTGACAATGAACGTCGATACGATATCTGTATTTTATTCCAACCAATTTACGCCAAATTCATAGACCGTTGAGCAATAAAATTTCCTACAAAGGAGGGCAATGATCTAATAAAACTTACCCATAAGTAAATGACAAAGCCATTATATTCTACACAGTAATAAAGTTGAATTAAAACCTTATATCAAAAAGATTACGAACGATTCTATCTTAATTATGGAAGGATCATCTCCGACGAAAAAAAGATGTAATTATTAAGGACTCGTCATGATCATCAATAATAAGAAAAAAAAAAACCAAAGCGTTTTCAAACAGCAACAGCATTAACATTTTCCTGTGAATACTACTTACAATACAATACACATGGCGGGTGATCGACCCTGTTCCATTGGATATTCGTGCGAGGTCGTCGAAAATAAAATGAGACCGAAAAAGAGAGAACAAATAAAAAAAAGGAGTACGGACCGCGAACTCTAACGAGTTAACCAGGTTCGCAGCGTGCGAAAGTCGTTGCAATTACATCGTTGACCTTCCAGCCATAATTCGGCCGAAAATCGTGCATCGTGTCTGGACGTCGGCCGTCGTCGCATTGCTCGGTTAAAACGCTGGCGGAATATAGATGGTATGATTTCGAAAGAATTGTTGGACGATAGATAATCATACTGAATTACAGCTTAATACAGAATATTTTACGAGAGTTGTTTGTATTGGAGCTTTACTAACTTTACTAATGATTTATTAAGGGGCACTCACAAAATACAAAAGGTCAAGAGCCTACAGTGTTTTCCGAGACTTTAGGCTAGACAGCTCCCCCCAAAAAGATATTTACAAGATAAAAAATAAAATTAAATATATTTCACATGAAAACTACCAAAGATGGGAAAGTTAGATTTTCTGTACGTGCACACAAAAAAAAATACATTCAATTTGTCCCGGACCAAACAAATCTACGTTTTGAATATTCGCAAGACAAAAACTTTCTTGAGGCAAGAAAAAAGAATGTATCATTAAAATCCTGACGAAAGATGCTAAAAAATATTCGGCTATTTTAAAGCGTTAATTAATAAAATGATAAAATGAGTGACTTGAAAACAAGAAAGACATGGGTAATGTCACCGGAAATCGGTGTAGATAGATTTTATTCCATATACATACCCAACAATATAAAAATATATGTATTATATATTCTTGGCTCATTTGTCTAAATATTTTTGCTGGTTTTTTAGCATGGTTTTCAAGATGCATCCTTGCAGCTCGCACTATTTGCTATAACAATTAGATCACCTTCAAGCAATGACATTTTTGAATATGTGAAAGATATTTATCTATTTATTTAGGTTTCTACAACAACGGAGCGAACCCATAAAAGTTGTAGCCTATGTATATACAAACACATAGAAAAGAAAAATAAACACTATACAAGTATACCATACGATCAATCAACATGTAACTAACTTTATATAGAAAGTAACATTGAAGGAATTTTACTAAAGTTGATCAAATAAACACTCCTAAATTTGAGGTTTAAAAAAAGTTAAACCACTATAAAATAAAATAAACTTTCGCTGAACGGATTTAAGCGGATTAATATAGACTGGATTTTACACAACAGATGCTTAAGGCATCATCGATTTTATGTATGAAAAATATAAAGATCTGAAGTACCTATACATGAAAAAATCTATTATCAATCTGAATATTTTTATTTATTCAGAAATCGAAGCTTAATATATATTTAAATGAACTAAATCTTGTTCGTTAGAACATAAGAGTAAATTCTCTGAAAACACAATATACTCTTAGAACAAATAGTATAAATATTTGCATTTAAGTATATTCCCTCCAAATGAACATTGTTATTGTTGTAAGGAATAAATCTATGCTATTATAGTGAAAGCTCGTAGATTCAAAATAAAATCTCTTATACGTTTGGTATAATGAATTACTATATAAAACTATTAAATGCTTTTACCAGCAAATTATTATACTGATTGAAATTATATCAGTAGCCAACGCCGACTAGATACCAGGCCCAGGCATTGAGTGGAAATATCCCGAGAACACGCGGCTCGCAACGACGGATACGCATAACATCTATACCTGTAGGCATCAATATCCCGTGCGCACTCCTGAGTACCCGATACGCTACCTTCTCCCAAACATGTAGAAACTATAAAGTATGACAGTAAATTTATTTAATTACATAATATTTCTTTATTTATTAATTTTCCCCTACTGAGGTTTTTGGTGCTACAAGCACAAAATTAGTAGGTAATTATTTTTGTGGTGAAAATATTATATGTTCATAATGATTTGAATGATAAGTGTATTGATTACATTTGAACTAAAAAATTGTTTCGTTTAACAAATTCATGGGTTTGGAAAACTGAACAAATTTTATTCTCAATATAAATACATCATCTTCTTGCTTATATAGGAAGTTATGTTATATTCAATGTGATGTATTTACATTTAAATTGAGTAATTATTTTTTTGTGTGTACAGGAAGATAAATATATGGATGTTCTTATAATAAAACAAAATAATTTGGTACAGTTACTAACAATATATTTAACGTGGTCATTATATCCAGGATGACACTGATATCTCTAATCTTAATCTTCTAAACTTCAGTTATATACATCAATTTATGGCATCCGAAAATTGAAATTTAGAAATGTTTCTAGTGAACTGTATAAAACTACATTTCTTCAAGTTTAAAAAGTTTATTTTCAAGACAGTAGTCACAGAATCTATCGAGATCCTGATGTAGCGCGACACAATCCATTATCGACTATACAGGTTTAAATATATTTAAACCAGCGTATTAAAGGAAACGCGAATTTTTGAAGCATTCGAATATATCATTGATATACAGATTAAAAAGTAAAGGATCCAAATGCGACCCCTACGGGACACCTGATGTGATAGCCACCGTCCTAGATGTATAGTCATCCAACTTAACAAATTGAGACCTGTTAGATATATAAGACTGTAGCCACCGAAGAATGTCCACACGCAAACCTAACCTTTATGTTTATATATTTGGTCGAAAGTTTTGCTGTAATTCGTATAAATTGCATTCACCTGTATTTTATAATTAAGTCTATCTAAAATTTAGTGAGTGAACGTGAGAAAACTCGTCATAGTGGGCCTACCACGATAAAAACCATGTTGTTCAGGACCAATAAATGAAGTTCATCAAAAACTATTTTATAAATAATTGATTCGAAAACCTTAACCGAAATGCACAAAATGTAAATAGGATCATAGTCCCCAACTGAGGTTCTGTTAGCACTCTTAAAAATCGATACCACAGTAGCAAGTTTCCATAGGGATGGAAAATGGTCCGCGCAATGACTTATTAAAGATTACAAAAAAAATGGGCTTTGCTAAATAATCGCAACAAGTACTACATGCATGTCCACTTCCAATATGTAGATACAATTTATAACGAATCAAACTGTACGGAATGACAACACAATGTAAATGGAGCCATGGCATTCTTAATTCTTAAAGATAAAAGATTGCATATTGATTGTCCGTCATAAGCAGTTGTGTTACCTAGTCGCACATTTTAGGACGAGACCTCATAAAAGACCAAAACTATCCGAGATGATTAATTAAATTACTTTCAACATTACTAATGTAATTATTAAAATCTCGTGTCATTAAATATTTGACACGACCAAGCAAATGCTAAAACTTAAGTAGTCTAAAGTCCAACTCATTGCGATACATCTTCAATTTCTTATACAGTTTATTTTTTCTCCCTTATAACCCTCTTCGTAGAATACTACAGCCATTTAGAGTATTTATCAGGTATTACAACCTTTTTAAGTACACATTCATTAATTTTATCTTCTTAATTGGAACTATGGCTCGGAATACATCAAAAGTCACAACTGGCTACGTTTCGGTTTATTGTAAACCTTTTTCAAAACCATCTATCTAATTTAAAATTTTAATTACTATCCACATCAAAATTTTTTGTTACTTTCGGTATAAAACCAACACGGTTTCCTGTCATAATTATAGGCAAACATTTTAAAATTGTATATGCGACAAATACAGTATATAAAGTTACATGTTAACGAATAAATGTACACATTTATCAAATAAAGAACAGATTACTAATCCATGTGGTTTCTGTGTCGCGTCTCGTAAAATAATTGTGGTGACAGAATTGTTGTTGCTTCCATCACATTTGTTGTATGTATCTTGGTGTGTAAGAGGTCGTAGTATCAACAAATCAAAACTATATCCAATTTTATTTTTACCTTATGTGAATTGACATTCTAGATGTGTGCCAAGTTGCAATATCAGATGTCAAAACCTCTACCTATCTGTTAATCTGTTATTTTTATGGTTAACCACAATAAGTCGATCTTAAAACTAACTCACTCAAATATTGTCCCGCATGAAATAACCTTGAGCTAACTATTTAAGCTTCTATCATTTCTAGTAATCCTAAGTCGATCAAATACCAAAATTAACTCACCAGGACTCATGTCACTACATTACTTTCAAATAGCTTAAGAGCAATAGTGGCCGGTATTCTAAGCACCTGAAACAAACATAAAAAACAATTAGTAAAGTATACAATACCACTGATACAATGATCAAGATTCAAATTAATTGTTGCAAAGCTATGATACTAAAAATTATAAGATACACGAATTGATTTAACTGCAATGGTATATCTGTGATAACATTAGAAATTCTATAGTATTTGAAAACCTTTGAAAAAGGTGAAGAAAATGAATTACAAAATTCATTAAGATGTATTAAGTAATGATCCGGAAATGCTAAAATAATGATGTTGTTAATAAAATATTTGCTGATTTATTTTTAGCTAGTACTTTTTGCTCGACCTTACCTTCGATTGCCGTAATTTTGTGAAAAAGGAAATCAAATTAACTTTCATACAATCAAGATTTAAGCAATAAGTACTAGCTAAAAATAAATCAGCAAATATTTTATTAACACCATCATTATTTTAACATTTCCGGATCATTACTGAATTATTGTATAAGTGCTGACGTTCATAAACAAGACCTTAATTCATTTTGAACGCCTATGGAATGAAGTTGTTTCTTTAGAACTGCTACATGTATGTATGAATGCATGTTGTAGTACCTACGTGCATAACCAGTAGCCACTCCCCAATCATGTTAATGCCGTTTAAAAAGCAAATGATCGCAGTTCTTCTCGTACCGGATTCTCATTCTCGGTGTATCGAATGGTCTCTGTAATATTCGACATTGACTTTTACCAAAAGTTGACAATTTTTTCTTTTTCGTTTTTTATCAGACCGCTTTGTTCAATGTTATCTTGGTGAAGTGTTTTGCTTTCGTTTTGGCACAGAATTACAAAGATATTTTTTTAAAAAAGAGATGTATGCTGGCACGGAAATTATAATTACATGTATTCCGTCTATAAATAATTTCATGGATAATTTTATTGACTATAAGATTTTTTATACAGTACCAATATGTGTTATTTGCTTACCAATAAGCAATACAATCTTTAAACTTAAATAGTGGTGATGTATAAAATTGCTTTTTTACGTTAGCAGCTACAACCTGCTTCCGCTACTTTTGGTTAGAAGTCTAAAAAAGCTGCTAGTTTTTGTAGTAGCAGTTTTCCTTAAATAGTGGTATAAGTTAAACAGATAAACTGTTTCTACAACTTTGCACATCGCCCCAAACTGTCCTTTGTTACTACTATTCACTCAATATTTATATGTATTTATATTGCGGACGACTCTATTTCATTCAGTAACCAGTGGAGGTAATGTACTTACATACGTACTGCTGTAGTTTTGCACTTCGTGAACCATACTACCCTTTTATCGCTGAGGTGTATTTTAAAGTTGCATATTTAGTTGTTGTGATTTCTTTAATCTGGTAGCAGCTGAATTTCATTTCCGAGAATTTTCACAATTTGTTTATTTTTGAATAAGTTTATTTAAGAGTTTATTATATTGATTTTATTATCCATGTAGTTTAAGATTTTTTTTAATTAATCCAGTCATTCAAATATCTATTGTTTGCTTGTGCTGATTTTATGCGTATTCTATTAAATATTGTCTTTGTAATGTTCTACGTCTGGGTTATACGAATTTTGAGAGAGGGATTTTTGTTGGAAAAAGAATTGTAAGGTTTGGTAAAGAGACTTCCTTGTTCGACTATTGATGTAAGTAGACGTATTTCTTAAGTAATTGTTGCCATTTGTTATTCATTTTGTATTGAAAAATTTAAAATTTTTCTTTATTATAGTCAATCAAGGAATTTTTATTGTAATAATTCTTAATGTATTGAAGTGTACACTTGGTAGATATAAAATCAATTATTATTTTTTTGTTTAGGAAGATTTATTTTAGTTTTTTCTCTCATTTATATTTAGTAAGAGTTAATTTTTCTGTTGATCTATTTTGCTGTATCATTTTAATTTTTTTTATTACCTCGTTTGGGCGAGTAGAAGCATTTTTCTATCATTTAGCTTTTTAATTTTTAGTAAATTTCTAGCTTTTGTCCACGCTGCGATTATTTTAATTTGTGAAACCACGTGGATAGAAATTTAACGGTTTTGTATATTTTATAATCTTCCTGAACAAATAAAACATTTCTCTTTTGCTTTGCATAGGAAATAGCATTATCCTATTTTAAATTAGAGTCTAGTGCAGTTTTTATTTTAGGCCAGAACCTCCAGTTCAGGGCATTTTTCTGCACAATTGTATTTTTGCCCGTTTTGTTGAAATAAATTTATGGTCTAATGCCGTCAATGGGTTAAAAATTCTGTTCTTTATTATTAATATAAACCTTACAATTTTTCGTGATAATTAGAAAGTCGATTTCATTTACTCACAATTTACTTTTCGTGTTAGATTAAGTTTTTAAATTCGCGAGGGTAACTGTGAGATAATAGTTCTTTTGTTTTATTTAAAAATCTTTGCCGTTGAGCTAGCCAATATTTTTTCTTTTTCTTTTTTAAATCATAGTTTAGCATTTTTTATTTCAATTAAACACACAGTACTACGTAAATACCTTATAACAGGTGTTGCCATTTCTGGATCGGTCCATCGTGCCTTACTCAATCACTTATCGAAAAATTTTTAAGTAAAAGGTACTGAAGATGAGTGCCTAGCTTAAAATTATTTTATATATGCAGATGTCGGTTTGTCGTACTTTATACAATTCTATTTTTTTAAATTGAACGTACTGTATATTATTGCATTTTTGAATTCCCCGATTCAAAAAAAATCACAATTATCTAACATACTCTACGGCAAAACTTAATAGTTTTGGAGATCTTCGAACTTAAAAAGATTGCTGTCAAAAAATTATTAGAAAATAACAGTTAACAAGGCAGAAAATCGATATAAAAACTAGGAAACTTACATTGTGTGGGGTTGTTACACAAATAACTATTATTACTTGGAAGAAAATTGTTTCCACCTGGGCTTGACAAAAACAATATTTCTATGTAGTTGTTAGAGAATTCTGTTTATTTTTTATTCTCTTATTTAATTAAGCGAATGCGATGTTCCTATATTCGTTATTTCTAAAAAATTCTTTTTACCACGTACACTTGTTAGTTATTTAACACACCACTAAAATATATAAGTATTTTTAGAAATATCTTCTTTATTATGTTTGTTAGTTTATGTTTACTTTTTTTACGGTAAAAAACATCTATGATATATAGATAGTGCCATAAATTAAACATGAACTGTTTCTTACAATAAAATATTTCCTGAATTTATATCAAATAAATATGGTGTTTATGTATTTATCTTTGTTCCTTGCATTATTATCACCACTCATATTCATATAAATAACAGCAACACGTACAAATTATTGCTAGTCTTGCAGTTTACATTACCACCAAAGTTTACTACTAGAATAAAATACAAACAACATATATTGCAATAGTTTAGTGTCAATTATTATAATAATATCAATGTGATTTTAATAATAGAAGAATCTCTTCAAATCTATTTGACAGAAACTTACTAAATTCTTCAATTTAATAGTCATATGAAAATAATTTTTATTATATATAAGCGCTGAAGTTCATCATCATTAGCAGAAACACTGAACTGTTTCTGCTGATGATAGTTTTGCTATTGAAACGTACGTCCAGTTTAGTGCAGTTTGTAGTGAGGGGTCTAGGAGTTAATTAATTAACTCCTAGACCCCTATTAATTAATAAAATTAAAATCTTATTTCTCTAGTTCACGATATATTTCCTGATTTTTTTTTGTACCTGAAAATATAATGTTGCAAAAAAAAAGGCTTAGCACCTAGAAAAAGAAATAAATATTCGGAGAAGTGAAACAATTTTATATTTAATTTTAAATGAACTTATAAAAGGAAAAAATAGATCAGACATATCTAAAGTAAAGATATAATTTAAAATCTTAGAGATTCTTTAATAACATACGGGTGGCCGATTTCTTCTTCAGCAGGATAACATTAGGCCAGATAAGAAAATAATTAAATATAAATATAAAATAACTCAGCCCTCAGGTCCTTGGCTTAGAGCTTTTAATTCTAAAACACTTGCTGTTAAGAGTTACATCAAATACGAAATCAATTTAACAATAACTTTTATTTATTTAGAATTAGCCTTATAAAAATAGCATTAATTCAGATTCACTTCTTAACTAAACATAATCTTCACAAGCAAATGTGGACACAAACTGCAATTCACTTATGTATAACCTTTGAACATGAGATTGCCCATTGAACATAACCGCACTCTAAGATTATAACCGTACCTATTACGGCACAACTCCCACACGCTATGTTCTTTATTGGGCATCATAAATCTGGGGTCATTCGACTATTTTTCGCCACATATCAACACTACATAATAAAGAAACGTTACCGTTGGCTCTTAAATATACAAACCGAGTTTCCAGCAACTCGATTTATTAACATTGCCAGCAGCATAATTGACTCTCCCAAAGGTCGCAGATGATCGCCACAATAAACCGCAATAGCACTTCTCACTAGATAAATAATAACATTACGCAGACAATACCTAGAGTTTACAAAGAACAAACACATGGCCAGCACGATGTTCCAGTTTAAACCATGTATGTATGTTGTATATGTGTGTTCGTTCCGGCTATATGCTTAAAGACGATCTTCCCATTCCGAATACCACGTTTCCAGCATCTGTCATCTTATTAAAAACAGCTGTTAAACGTGCGTTCGTATGATGGAGCGATAAAAATAGTGGTCTTACACACATATTCCGAAAAATTGGGTTAATGAATCCGGTTCGGAATTAAAGAAACACTTATTCGGTTTCATTTAATTGATGATTTATATGATTAGAGCCGATTGCCTAATTGGCGACGTCAAGTGCTTAACATCGGAATTACGTACTTGTCGATGTGGTTTTGGGTGTAAATTTCATTACGAGAAGTATCTTAACGATTCCGCTGTTGAAGTGTTAATCGTATTACGTGATGAAAATTAGTGTATATATAGTATACCTACTGTTGCTAATTCTAAACTTTCTGTTTAGATTATAAAATGTAAACGTTTAGAAATTTAAGGATATTTATTTGGTTTAGTTTATCAAAATGTTTGCCAATTCTAGCTAATGAATTTCTTGTGTAAATCGAAGGAAACTTGATAAATTAAAATGCAATGACGATAAGTAGTTCAATAACGTACTGAATGAAATTGAAAGCATAGATAGCAATGTTTAACTAGATATAAACGGCTTTTCAGATAAAGAAAATCGATTTTCGCCTTATTGTGGTTTGTGGACACGTGTGCATAACCTTTCTAAATAAACTCAGGGTTTCTCAAACATAATAAAAATAATAAATTAGACACACTTTATAGTTTTCACAAAGATATCACAGGATTGAGGACTTTCAAATCTAAAATAAAAAGACACTTAACAATGAAGTGTTTAACCAGTTTTTTTTTTTTTGTACCCAGCATATAGAGGTAAATATAATAATATGCTAGCAGCTGTAATCATATAAATCAGAAAAGTCTTCAGCACAGAGGGTCTATCTGTAAGCATTAACGAGAAAAAAAATATTTATAAATGCCGTGGGCTAGAGCCGCACCCGAGTATACCCCCACATACCACTATCATTCAGCCATTACCGCTGTTAGTTTTGTGTGGATCGCCGCTTGGAGTGCAAGCCACTCCGAAAATTTTATTTAAATTCTTCCCGTCTCGAAAAAAACGATCCCTTTCAGGACCATCACGATTTCATATAAAGAAAATCAAAGCTTGATGCATCGGCAAAAGCGCGGGAATGTATGGATTCATTTTCGCGCGATATCATAGTAAAAAGGCGTGTTTGCAAATTTTCTGTATCTACATTTATTTCTGTGTAATTCGATTCAATTCATTTTGGCATTATATGATTAATAAACCAAAAGAATAACTCAGATTCATGAGGTACCGTTTATTACAACTAACTCTCGATTCGACAAAGCAAAGAAAAATATTTACGTTTTTGTAACTACTGAAGTCGCTGTCCGGTGAAACTCGAGCGTCTTATCAGGATATTAAAAATAATACTTTGTAGACTTACGTAGAATGCTCTTAACAAATAAGGAATGTTTATTTTATAAAAACAAGAAATTTAAAATGCCTCAGTTTTGTTATTTTTACAAGGGCACACTGGCCTATTGGCCTTTATTTATTCAGAATGACGTTAAATGAACTTACGGCATACCATTAAGAATAATACTAAATGAGTGCAATGTATTTATACATAATACCGCGTTTAGCGGGTGCTTAACATGACGTTTTCTTGCATCAGGCAGAATTTTTGGCTCTAAATTTTACTTTTTTTTTATTCTTTAATGATGAAATCCGGTTTCGGTGGGTTTGTGCTTTATATGTCGTATAGTTAACACCCAAGCAAAATTTACTTTTTTATTTGAGACACCCTGTATAATGTGCAAGATTTTTTTCTATGCTCTTAGGAACATTTATAAACTTTTGTTTAATTATTTGTTAGTTTTTTTCTAATTTTGTAATTCTTTTTTTCTTACTATTTGTATATTTTTCTTTTTCTTTTTTGACTTATTTCATACTTGTTTTTGGTAATATGAAATAAAAGGGATATTATTCTAGCGTGGTACACATAAATATTTTATTTTAATTAGTAATTCCAAGTTTTGCAATATAATTTCGTCACAGAAATATAAATACTTTTAATTTTAAATTTCAAAATTGCCGCGTCTTTTTAAACTTTGTACCCATGTGATTTTATACATATTTTTACACCAGTTGTCGCAAAATGATTGGCGGTCGTATACAATTTTTTTTTTACCCAAAAATTTGTCGAACATATTGAAACAAAATTGCTTATAAGTATATTAAACTTTAGATAAGGATTAAAATAATGCGTTTATTTTTAGGTTGATATGGGTGCAGAATACCTTTGTAGGGAGAATTTACAAGCATCAGATTGGCCAGATCTGATTAGGACATCGAATAGGGGCCCTCGTATTTCAAATAACGAAGAATGGCTCAGAAATGGGAACATTTCTTAGAAAAATTTCCCAACAATAATGTAGGTAAAAATCTGGGTAAAATCAATATTAACTTCTTTTTAAAATAATCATGACTTTAGGTTGGAATTTGGAACAAATTTTATCGGAAAAACCGTTAAACTTTACAAAATTTATTTGAGACACGACCGTCTCTCACGAAGGTTGGTTAATGAATGATTTGAATTACAAAAAAAATCTATCTATCTATGATAAAATAAATAATAAATTGTTTACATGCAAACAGGTTGCTACACATTTAATTCTCGTGAAAGCAATGTGAAAGATTTATTTCATGCACAAATCCTTCATTCACCCAATGAATGAAATAGACTGTTTCGTTCCCAACACTAGTACTTAACCTGTTGGCTCCACGGTAACCTGACGTTTCCCACGCGGATGCGCATCTCAGGATCACTTCTCCTCCTCGAGAATCCAACTGCAACGCACTTGGATTCGTTCAAAGGCAGCCTCCATCGCGAGGACCAGCGAACGAGGCGGTTTGTGGCCGCCTAAAGGCGCCCACAAGCCAACCCCTCGCTTCTGCTTCTTGCATAGATGACCGTATCATTCGCATAAATAGGTAGGTGCGTGCCAGGCTCCCGAGGGAGGTCTGTCAGTAACAAAAGGAAGAGAAGAGGTCCCAATAGCGATCCTTGCGGTACTCCGGTGAGGATATCGCGAGAACTGAAACGGAAGCTGGCTGTCCTAACGCAGAAGGTTCTGTGTTCAAGGTAGGAACTGATCAACCTGATCAGAGAGGGATTTATGCCAGAAACTATCATCTTATGGATCAGCCCTTTGTGCCTGATAGAGTTAGCTACAGTCAAATACCACCATTGCGCGAGTTGATTTAATAGTGAAAAACTTATCTAATTTTTGGGTAAATTTATTCCTGGTGCATTTCACCTTTCAAGGAAATTTACATTACATCAAGAAGCACTTCTTTGATATACAGAGTGAGTTTTTTTTATCTTGAAACAACGGAATATCTCTAAAACACTGCATAAAATCAAAAAAAGATCTTAATGAAATCTGTTATAATCACAGGGAGGACAATTTCGGGGCAAACTGGCATTACATCATCCACGCAGAGGCGGAGGCCCCGTAATGTCCCGCCATCGTGCCGACTAGACTGCCCTGTGTCGGTCGACCGTGTTACATGCGTCTGGCCGTTACTGCATTTTGTTTTTTGTTGAGAATTGTTTCATATACATGTATACATGCATATAGATTAATGCGGTTACTGTTAGAAAAACAATTATGCCAAAAGAAGAAGCCTTCAATAACAGAAACTTGAAGTTCCTTCACCAAACTTTCAACTACATACAATATTAAAATTACGTTAATATACATGGTTCAGCTTGAAAGAATTTTCTATTATTTTTAAATCAATAGTAAATGACAGTAAACTTTGTAGTGGTCAGTACTATTCAGTGCTCGTGTAATCGTAGTCTTTTGCTGAGAATCGTACGTATATATTACTTTCATATTTCACTTTGGCTATAAAAGAGTTCCTTTTTCCTTGCGATTTGCGAATAATAATATATAAGAAATATATATAAATAATAAGGCGATTATTATTTATACATATTTCTAGGCGTTTTTTTAGCTTTTCTACTTCGTAACATACTTATTCTTTCTGTTTCAAAGTACATTTTCAGTTATATTTTTTGTTTGCCATCTCCTTCGGCTTTTCTTCCTAAAGGTTTTAAATTTTTATTTTTATATCATATTATATCTGGACGTCAATAGAAACAAATTCACAAGTAAACTCTTCCCTTTTATTAAAATATCGTCTGTAATTATACACGCATGCCGTTAATATTATTTACCTTATTTTAAATTGCACTATTGCGTAGTGTTAATGAAATACAGCTTTTGCAGTAATTTACTATTATAGAAAATCTAAAATTACTAAAAAGTATCACATTACTGCAGCTAAAATTAATAAACTGCGTATTGTACGATATATAATGAATAACAACTTTTTTAATTTTAATATTACAACAGCGCTAACAAAGACCTAAGGACGCCACTGTCTTTGCATATAATTGTATTTCATCGTTTATCGCGCTATAGAAACATGCTAAGCCCGCTGCGCTTGTATTGGGAGTATCACCTGTGATGTTCGTCCCCTTCTACCAGCCTACATACAAATAGTCAAGCGCCCATTTATATATACAGGGTTTCCACGAACTGGCTGGTTAGAAGTTTTTCGGCTTAACGAAATTCCTCAGTTTTAAAAAATTGGGGTTTGCAACAAGTTTGTACTTACTTTCTTTCTAAAATATTTTCACCTTTTTTGCACTCCGCGGTTAACCGGAAGTCGCCCACGAACTTTGTTATTTTAAATGGAACACCCTATATATTATTATATTTTTGAATTTACCGTAAAATTCTATAACGATTACTACTAGGGTTTCTTATACCTATTTTCAACTGTTTCTAAGATATTACGATTTTGTTAAAATTTTTGACATTTACATTGTGTATGTAATTAATTAATTCTCACTTGATTTAAGCGTCAGAAATCTCCGACTTTTGAAATCAACAAGTACTAACATTGTTTTATCAAAACGTAGAAAAAATTCATGACATTTACAGGGTGTTTAACAATTAGTGACATATCCAAGAATTTTTGAATGTTCAAAACTTAATTTTTTTAAATTGAACACCCTGTACATTTTTCTATTTTTGGATTAGATATAAAATTCTATACCAATTTGCTGTAGCATTCCCTATACCCCTTCAGTAGTTTTTTTTTTAAATTACTCGTTTTGTTTATTACCGCTTTCAATGGCCGAATATTTCTATCTGGAGGGCCATGACATTAACATCACAACAATTTATTATTATTAGTACGTATTATTGTTTTATAATCATGTTTGTTTACACGTCGCATGTTCGATCGATGAATATTATTGTGGACTTATGAATTAGATAATGGAAAATATTGGATGAGCTTATTCTAACCTAGATACTATAAATTTATTTTAGATTCACTGAGAATGCAGGAAGAACTTATAGAGAATTCATGTAATTAAAGGGAATTTAATTGATTGTTAATTATATCTAACGGAATCCCAGAAGAGATTTTTGAAATGATTTCTCTTTAATAGCTTTGTTTTCAAATTTATGGAAATGGCATAAACGATAACGAACGACAACATAACAAAAATTGTTTCACTAAAACCTAGTGTACTTGTCAGACAAAATTTTTAAGTTTTTGATATATAAAGTATTTTCAAAATTATAAAGGTTTTTATGAAGAATATTTAGATACATGCATATTTAACAAATGCAATTTACAACAGACATAAACTTGAACCATGAATAGAGCGTCAAAAAAAAAAATGCTCAATGTGAATTCCGTTTCTCCAAAGCATTTTACTATTCGACGTCTTAATGTGTCGCTTATACTTCTTCTCACTTCAATGGGTCTAATTCATCAAACGTTCTCGTCACACGCAATCATTAAATCTTGCTTGTAGTACCGAAAGTTGCGTACAGTGTGTAATCTGTGTAATGTATTATTTCAAAGTTTTCTGAATTTTATTAGATATATTAGCCGAAAATAAATTCCTATAATTACCGAAAATTCTCTGTAAGTTCTTCCTGCATTCTCAGTGAATGTAAAATAAATTTAAAGTATCCAAATTAAAATAAGCTCCTTCAATATTTTTTATTATCTAATTCATAAGTTCCACAATAATATTCATCCATCTGAACACGCGACGTTTAACAAACATGATTATAACAATAATACTTACTAATAATAATAAATTGTTGTGATGTTAATGTCATGGCCCACCTAGATAGAAATTATTCGGCCATTTTGAAAGCGGTAATAAACAAAACGAGTAATTTAAAAGAAAACTACTGAGAGGTAGGTATAGCAAATTCGGTCATAGAATTTAATTGTACATCCAAAAATAGAAAAATGTACAGGTGTCCCATTTGAAAAAATTGAGTTTTGCAACATTCAAAATTCTTGGATATGTCACTAATTTTTAAACAGCCTGTATAATGTCACTGATTTTTTTTTCTACGTTTGTTAAACAATGTTAGTACTTGTTTATTTCAAAGTCAGAGATTTCTGACACTTAAATCAAGTGAGAAATTAATTCCATACAACAATGTAAATGTCAAATTTTAACAAAAATCGTAATATTCTTAGAGACAGTTGAAGATAAGTATAAGATACCCTAATGGTAATCGTCATAGAATTTTATGGTAAATTCAAAAAATATAATAATATATAGGGTGTTCCATTTAAAATAACAAAGTTCGTGGCGACTTCCGGATAACCGGAAGTGCAAAAAAGGTGAAAAATATTTTAGTGTCAATTGTTGCAAACCGCAATTTTTAAAAACTGAGAATCGTTTAACCGAAAAACTTGTACCAGCCCGTTCCGTGGAAAACCCTGGTATACCTTTATTCATAAAGAGAAACATGCTTCTTGTATGTCGCCGCCTGAAATCATCCTCGCTGTGGTTATAACGTAGGGGGCTCACTGAATAGTGCCGAACTCGATCCCCCACCTCAACCCCCCAGAGTGGAAGGGGACAACTTTGAAATCTTAAATGGGAACCCCCCATTTTGTATTGCAGATTCGGATTCAGCCATCAAGTATGTAGTTTTTGTTTGTGAAACTTTTTTTTTCGTTTCGTTAAGATGCCTGGAATAAGCAAAAACAATTGTGAACGTTCTTTAGAAAAAATATCACACAAAAGGAAGCAAGCAAACATAGTTTTGTTTTTTTTATTTTCTAACATTAAATAACATTTTCAAAATGCATTCAACAACGAAGACTTACTTATCATACCCATTTCAGAAAATTTATTAATTCGCAATTGGAATGATTGAACACAACTGAGACGTGTTTCCGGCATAATCTTTGAACAAGCGTTTTCAATTTCGGTACAGGTCTAACATTACCCCAATAATAAGAGGTAGAGTCTCCCATTTTTAGGGTAATTTTTCCCACTTCTTGTTTCAGTGAATTTTATTTGTGAGTTTAGTGTATGTTATGCCGACATTACCTAGATCCTTCTGATTTATTCGATACGATGTATTTTAACATTAGGCATATGCAGTAATTGAAATGAAATACATCCTCAACAAGCAATAATCGAGATTAATAAGAACCATAATAAGGCTGCAGCAACTCATGAATTCCCACATATCTAATCCATTCAACTAGCACTAATCCCAGAAATTCTTATAATTAATTAATACTGACTACTTATCGCTGGAATTGCATTCCCATTCACATTTCTTCACCGACAATGGATAAATAATCGATGCACCGTAATTTTATTAAGCTTAGCGGTCGCTGGAGCAAATAAAGACGGTATGCACACTAATGAAGTATTTATACAATTTACGGCATACCATACAAAACATACGCGCAACCGAACCAAAATAAGACCACGTCGATCATTTCCAGCGAAGAAAGTATTAATCATTATGGCCCCAGGCTGTTTCTAGGTCAGTTATTCGCGCTGGAAACGGGTTGGGTGCCACATAAGGTTAAGGTGTGAATTGAAGTGCATATATATACGCTTTGGGGAAAAACACGCGATAACATCGTTATTTTGTAGTTTAGCAGTTATTGTCATGCCTGTAAGGATTACGTAAATATAGAGACCGCGAAGTTTAATTCTGCGGAATGAACGGAACGGATTACTAATTTATATTTTGTACATGCTGCTTTTTTAATGTATTTTTTATGAACTGCAATTAAATTTACGGTAAATAAGAAATAGGATAAATAAAATAAATTTTATGCTAGAGCATGAGAAATAAACGATAAACTATAATTCCTTATGAACATTTTTCTATTTCAAAATACGCAAAGTAAATATTTCTAATACAAGGAGCAGCGTCGTCCATATTCGCAAAAAGTTAATAACGGGGGACGGGGTACCCCGTACCCCACATTTTTTTTATATTTTTCTTTTTCTTATTCATCAAAAGAAGGCCGATTTACATAGAATACGATGATGTAATAACAAGTTTAGAAAATTAATAATTGTAAAATAGAAAAATAATAATAAAGCTTCAAAATTAATAAACTGTCTATTGATATAAATCAAACGAACTATACAGAAATAAGTTTTATCTTTAACATAATTTCCAGCATAATACATGGTCTAAGGTAGATATCTTCATAAAAAGCTAATACGGGACGGGGACCCATACCCCCGCATTTTTTTAATAATCAGTTCATTATTCATTATTCATCAAAAAAAGACCACTATTTTTAGTATTAAAGGAGCCTACGAATACGTTTGGACTTCAAGTTGCGCAATCATTGTTTCGACCTGTAAATGTGTATATTTCTTCTTCGTATCTCGTAAGCTCACTTCAAATCATTTCAAAACCTGGCTAACGGATGTTTTTCTCTCGATACCGGGCCAAAGAATGTCCTTTTGATTGATTCTTGGAGTGGCATTGTGTTGCCGACTCAGCAATTAGTGTCAAAAGACAAAACTTTGAACATTTTAAATATACCAAAAAAAACGACAGCGATGGTAGAACCTCTAGATGTATATGGTTTTAGACTGTGGAAAATTTTTTAGAACTTTTTCGGATATAGGATCTTATGAACTACGACATAGATTTACATCAGAGAAATAATATTATTAAGTTGCAATCCATAACCATAATCAGTTTTCTTCCCAAGATTTTCGACGTATTCAATACTCGTGGTATAGAGTGGATACGTTAGGAAAGACCTGGGCCTTTAAAAATCCTGTACAGTTTGTTTTAACAAAGTTCGCAGTCTACACCCTTGTGTAGATTTTGCAATAAACCAGCTATTGTGCGGTTTCATGGTGCAAACAAAATCTGTGTTTAAACACTTTTACACAGACTATCACTACTGTAATACTTACATAGCTTAATTACTGTATGTATATTAATCTTGTTCGCTATTGCAATACATATATACCAATAATCGCATTACAGTATGTCATGTATTTAACATTTATAAGATATATAATGTTTTCAATTCTTTCTATTTTTCCGAAATGTTATTAATCGTTACAAACACATTAGTTATATTTATGCTCCATTGATACTTAAATTGTACGAAAAACTTGAAAAAATTAAAAAATATATATGTATGTATTATTTAATCCTTCGTCCTGTGTAGCAAATTGTTTCATATATACGCACTAAAGGATTATGGTATTCTAAGAATGAATAACATTTTATAAGAAATATATAAAACGCAGTCACTAACTGCAGTGATAAAACGATTTATATTGTTACACCGATAAAAGTTTCGTATAGTATATAGTATAAGTTAGTAGGCATAGAAAGGTTTGACCATAGCTTATCGAGTAGATACAATTCTAAATTAAGAAATATTTAAGTAAGGAGAGCAGCGGAGTAACGATAACAAATAATTGTGTTAATTACTATATTATTATTATTACAATTATTTTATTATTAATCCCAAATTTATTACCATTGTTTCTATGTAAAGCGACCTTTTTTGATGAATAATGAATAAACTTATTATTAAAAAAATGCGGGTATGGGTACCCCGTCCCCGTTATTAGCTTTTTATGAAGATATCTACCTTGAGATGTATTATGCTGGAAATTATGTTAAGGATAAAACTTATTTCTGTTATAGTTCATTTGATTTATCAATAGACAAGTTTATTAATTTTGAAGCTTATTATTATTTTTCTATTTTTACAATTATTATTTCTAAACTTGTTATACATCATCGTATTCTGTGTAAAATCGGCCTCTTTGATGAATAAGAAAAAGAAAAAATGTAAAAAAAATGAGGTACGGTACCCGTCCCCGTTATTAACTTTTTTCGAATACGGACGACGCCACCCTTAGGCCATGCAATATACTGCAAATCATGTTGAGAAGAAAATTTAATATCGTTGATAATTTAGGGAATATTTGCAAAAAATGAAAAATCGTCCAAACTTTGGAGGGGCTGTACCCCAAAATCGTGCGGATACGCCGATAAAAAAAATACGTGTCTCTATTTTAAGTACTCTTTCGATCTGTTAAGTTTCATCGAAATCGGAGGGGGACACCCGCCGGTGTTCCCTTGTTAGACCTATTGTGTCTTGCGTACAAAGCCCTTTATACAACTTATCAAAATATTTAGCCAACTCTGTCTCTAAAATTATCAATAAAAACGATTACTAATCAAAAACTCCTTTACATTCAAAGACTTCGTGGACACTGTCAACATTGAAAACTCCGAAAAACTAATTTCCGTAGACGTAGTTTCTATCTACACGAATATTCCCGTAGATTTAGCCCTTGAAATAGTAGAAAAGCACTGGGATACTTTGCAGGATTTTACCGAATTACCGCTAAATAGCTTTTTAGAAGCGCGAAAACTTATTCTGTCAACAACCTATTTCCAATTTCAAAATACCTTTTATAAACAAAATGATGGTTGCGCGATGAGTTCACCGATATCAATCGTCATTGCACAAATAGTATTAGAAGATTTCCAAACAAACATCATAAACTGTCTCGATTTCAAATCAAATTTCTTCAAACGGTACGCGGATGATTGTATTGCATGTATACCAGAAAATAAAATTCAATATTTTCTCAAACAATTCAACAGTTATTACCCCAAATTAAAATTTACTCTAGAAACATAACACCATTAACTTCCTTGATATAACTCTAATCCGTAAAAACAACAAAATTCTCAAAAAGATTTTCCATAAACCCACTTCATCCGGAAGATTCGTTAACTTTAATTCAGTTCAACCAGTCTCGCACAAAAAGAATGTAGTCATAGCTCTCATAGACAAAGCATTACAACTTACAAGCCCATGCTTTAGACCCAAAATTGTAAAAGAGCTAGAAACCACTTTAAAAGAAAACAGTTATCCGGATTACTTTATTAATAAAATTATTAAAAACAGACTCCACAGGCAATACTATAAAACAAAATACCACAGACAGATCCACGGCACGCAATCTTCTGATAAATATGTTGTAGTTCCCTACACCCACCAATTGTCAGAAAAAATCGGTAAAATTCTAGCTCCGTATCATATTAGGGTTGCTCACAAAAATTGCAATATCTTAAAATGTTGCTACACCAACTTAAAAGACAAAGTGCCAATAAATAAACAAACACACGTAGTCTATAGTATTCCCTGTAATAACTGTAATGGATCATACATTGGACAAACTTTACAACATCTAAACGAACGAATAAAGAAACGCAAATATCAACAAAATATCACAGCATTAAAAAAAACACACTTTGAACACAGGCCACACATTTAACGTTAATTCAAAATTTTAGATAAAGAAAGAAATAACAAAGCCAGAAATATAATTGAATCAATACACATAAAAAAAAAACATAATAACGCTGTAAACGACAGATCGGACATTGAAAACCTATCCAAAATATATTACTCCATTCTGTAACATGTTTCAACTATTCCCCTATATCAGCATTATTAATTTTACCACCCCTATATAATATCCTAACATTTTATTTTCCAATACCTCTGTATATTCACTTGTCTATTTACCTTCACATTTTAAATCTTTTTCAATCTATAAAAAGTAACCGTGTTGTTGACAGGAACGGCAAATATGTTCGTATATTTAAGCATTACTTGTAAAACTCTCACCATGTAAACAACGAAAACAAACAGTAATTTAAAATCTAACATATTACATACAAGTAATCATTTCTATCTACTAAAATAATGTCTGCAAATTTTTAATAGCTAATCTTCAAAATTTAACTTATCAATTTCGGCCTCATTATTATTATGACATTGAATGTAAATACATAACTTTAAAACAATCACCATTTGTAACCGTATTATATACATTTTCTTTCTTAGCCTCTTCTTGATGTTGTAAATATATTATTATATATATTATATATATTTGTCGAAACGTAAAGAATTTCATTTTTACTTTATTCTTATATTAAGCCGCTACAACCAAAGAAAAAAAGAAACCAAATTAAATACATAATCACATGCCTCTTTTACCTTTCGGTGTAGAGGTAATAATAATTCAATTAAATTCTATTCTTTTTGCTACATGTGTGTTTGGTTTTATGTCAAATGTACAAAGTCCTCCTATTCTTTTCTATTTCCCGCTAGTTTTCTTGCGTTTATCACCGTTTGTCCTCTTCTCAGTATTGCCCCTACTACCACTGTATCCCACGTCATCCTTGGTCTTCCTGGTCCCCTTTTGATTATAATCCTCGCCTCCATTACTTTTCTCGCTTGCCTGTCTGCCTCCATTCTCTGTACATGCCCCTACCAATTTAGTCATCTAGTTCTTCCCTTATGTCCGTGTTCCTGATTCTGTCCCTACGTGTAATTCCCATAATGCCTCTCAAATATTCCATTTCCATGGCTTGTATTTTGCTTTTGAGTCTGTCTGTGAGAACCCATGTTTCATTTCTATAGGTGAGTATAGGTCTGTATATTGTTCTGTATACCGTCATCTTAGTTTTGTAGCTTATTTCTTTTTTAAATATAAATGTTTTCTTCATTGAATGGTATAATTTGACAGTTTTGTTAATTCGTTCGGTAATATCTATGTCTTAGTTTCCATTTCTTTCAATTGTAACTCCCAGATATTTATATTCAGAAACTTGTTGCATCTTTTTCCCATCAATATATATTCTTATCTGCTCTTCATTCCCTGCTGTTATCATAATTACCTTCGTCTTCTTCGTGTTAATTTTCATGTTGTATTTTTTCAGAACTGCATTCCATTCATTTATATTTTTCTGAAGCTTTTCTTCGCTACTAGCCGTGATAACCAAAACGTCAGCAAATATGCATTCTGTAATGCCTACTGGTGCCGAGTGTCTATATTCAACTTTGTTAATTTCGACTTACATTCTTTCAATAATCCTTCAATAAATACGTTAAACAGCAGTGGGCTTAATACATCTTCTTGTCTTAGTCCTCCTTTGGTACTAAACATTTCGGACTTCCTATTTTTACTTATGACATAATAAGTGTTCTCATTGTACATATTTTTGATATTTCTAATCAATTTATCAATCACCTTTCTTTGTTGTAAATATTTCCAAACTGTTCCTCTAGGGATTCTATTGAACGCCTTTTCTAGGTCTAGGAAGCCAAAACATGCTTTTGTCCGACTCAGAATAACTTTTTCTATTATCTGCTTTATTGTGAATATATGATCGTTTACACTCTCTCTTAAAGATTTTTTCATTATTCAAGGACACTATTTCGGCCGGTAGTAAATTGAGAAGTTTCAACCCAGCTGACGTTGGAGAACTCTTTGTTATGTTGAGCCTGTTTAAGGGTATACTATATTTGCTTTTGTGCATCAGAAGTTCTAGTATATACACACTAGGCAAGGGCAAGATATTAAATTTGATGAAATATGGCCGACAATAGTGGGTACTTTTAATATTTGCCATGCACCGAATAACACGCTTCTGAGCCAAAGTCAAAGACTACGTTTGATGAAATCGCCGCGCCCCAAAATACAATCCCGTACTGGATAACACTGTGTGCCCGACCATAATAAAAGCTAAGTAAGTAATTAAAGTCTATTATATGTTTTAAATTTCTAATTTGGAAACATGCCGGATTGATTTTCTTAACCAAAGCGAGACAATGATTCTTCTAACTCAAATTTTCATCAATATTCAAACCTAAAAATTTTACGGTAGTTTTTCGTTCCAAATCAAAACCATTAACCTGTACATTATCATTAGAAACTGAGTTATTTTTAGAGTTAGAAGGACGGAAATGCATATAATTTGTTTTAGATAGATTCATGCATAGTTTATTGATGTTAAACCACCGACCCAGGTCATCCAGAAGTCTCTCTGCCCTTCGTGCGGATACTAAGGATGTATGTAACATCCTTAGGATCCGCATCGGTTAGCACAGCAGATGTATCATCTGCGTACATGATCAAAATATAATACACAAAATTAACAATATCGTTGATAAACAGGATGAAAGGAATTGGACCCAAGATTCAGCCTTGGGGCACTCCCATTGCATATAGGGATAATTGGTAAGCTCAATGTTACAATTTGCAACAGCATGTCAGAAAAGAATTAGCTTTATCTTATGATTGCTTAGTTTTAGTAATGAAATATGACTATTGGGATCCAGAAGTAATATACTGAAAAGATTGATTTGCATATTATAATCCGTACTTGGATAATTAAGTATGACCCCGTCGACACACTAGAAAAATTCTCTTTAAATATGTATAATTAATAATGACACAAAATTGTTCACTCAAGCGTTAGATCTTGACCTCAATACTTAATATATAAATATATAACCTAAACACACATTCATTCAATTTTTGCTCTATTCTCTTGGTTATTTTAAAACCGGATTAAATGCCAGTTACTAGTAATAACTGTATCAAGTTCACGCTTATGTAATTATATTCACAACTTGATGTAAATCGTAATTATGCTGGTTACAAATAGAAAATGCTATTTTTATGATTGAAATACTTTTTCGTTCATTTATGACATCCACCAATGCACAGTTCTCTTTTACCACAGGAAAAGGAAGTGGTTCTACCATCGATTTAAGTACTAAATTGCGACTCATCTGTAATTCATATATATCATTTATGTTAAACGCTTTTAAAATGTAAGCAAAATTTTATTCCTAAATCGGGGACATTGAACTATTTTTTTTTATTAAGTAGTTAAAACATCCTGCATTTTTTCAATCTGCAAAATTTATTTGGCGGATATCTAAGGATAGAATGATTATCGATCCGTGATTAAGTGGTTTTAAAAAGGATGTAGATTTTTTTTTATGTGATTAATAAATAAATCCTGATTTAGTTCGGTTTTCCTATACCATTATTACGTAAATGTAGAACGTTTTATTAATTGCTTCCGCGATAATTAGTACCCTAAAGCAATTGGAAACTCGTGCCTCTTGGTTACTTAATTTTGGTTTAAAATAAATTACTTAATTAATGTTTGATTTCTTGTTATAGGATTGCTTTTTTTTAAAGTAAGTTGGTTGCACAGGCTTAAGTGGTGTACTGTTTACATTGTATCACATTAGTATATCCGTACTCATGAGAGAAACTTGCGAACTGTAAGGACGTATAGAACACTAGAGAACCAGCAAGCAATGTTATACGCGCAGACGATATGGGCGGATGCATGTAAAATTAAAGAAATAAAAGAATCAATCGGGATGCAAAGATTGTCAACGGTTAGGGTCGCGAACGCGTATTGATCTATATCGACAGACGCGGCGTGCATTATTTCGAGTATATGGAATCCGTATAGTATTTAGAATAGATAGCCTCGTGTTGTACCTTTAGGTGGAGCACGGAGGTTTAGATGAATTGTAATTATTTTGCTTTTCATATATAAAATGTAAGGAAGTTCGTACACCACGCGATAGATTTGCAATTCTAGTTGTCAAACGATTGAGAAATCAACTGCTTTGCAATCGGTTGTCATAAAAATCGGCGATCGTTTGTAATCAGTCGATTCATAGCTCCACGAGACCTGTCAAATGCTGGTTGTATGCAGTCTATACTGCCCAATTAATTTCGTGACATAAACTACAATGAAGTTCGCATCTGTTTCTTTGTATCCAAATGTGCATATTGTCATGGTATCACTCTACTGACCTTTACAATACATCTGTTTCATCCTATGACACATTACAAATGTATAAGAAATTTAAACTAGCAATGTATTGCTTAATATTTAAAATAAAAATAGGGTATTATACATTTCTGTTAAGTCAACAAATTTGGCTATTTGATTATAATATAGCGTACACACTAGAAAAATTAGATAATTTTTCTTGGTAAAGACCAGTTTTATGATAATCTTCCGCACTGAATGACAGAAACTTAAGAAAAATATCGAAATGTTATAAATTTTCCCATTATACACGTATTTTACGTAAATATTATGGGCCAAATTGTGTTTCTTAGAAAAAAATCTATACCATTGTAATATTGTAAAAAAAATGCTAATTTTCTTAATAGTACATGTATGACACACCATACTTGAATAGCATATGAGTTGGTATTTATTGTAGCTACATTGGTAGAGCTTATACAGAAATAAAAGTGTCTAGTGATTTTTATTTAAAAAAAAAATATGGCTCTCTTAATATTTACCTCGTTGAAATTACATACATAACTGTTTACATAGTAATAGAACAAACTTAGCTAACAGATATTTCTGTTATATTTACATGAGTTTATTATTCAACCGCGAAGAGCTTGGATTCATTGAAATATATTGAGTATGAATCCTAGTTTTTATGAATGGCCGAGTTTACAATCGTCCCAGATTTAACTGCACTTTTAGGCAATACTCATAGAACTAATGAATTTATAATTTGGAAATTGAAACTTTGAAGAAAAGTTTTGTTCTTAGTAATGTGTAATTACTGTTCCTAGTAAATTAAAATTTCCTGTTTATTAGAGCTATTGATGTCGTATATTTCCTAGAATTGTTTTTGTTAACCTTCGAGAGTTTATATATTTATTTCTTGCTTTTACAGAATGTGCTTTATTGTTGTTGTTTGAAAATATGCATTAGTAAGCACAAGTTCATTTAAATAAATAATATAATCAAGTCAAACACAGTTTTTATTTTTTACACACACCAATCTCACCGTGTTACTTACTTTAGTTATATCAAATAACTCTAGTTAATATTAATAATAAAACGTTATCAAATTTATATCTAAAAAAATAATAATATTAGTAAATCATTAGAGTTACAGTGAATTTATGAAGTATAAGTCTATCCTTTCTTATTTCCTACATTTTCAGAATAAGTTAATTAATGCGTTATACAAATAATATGATAAGTAGCAAGGTAAATAAAAGGAAAATGGTCCAATTTCTCACAAATTCTTTAATATCGTATAATCGATTTCATCCACTAAGGGACATCTTCAGGTCAGCTGAAGAAATCCAACAAGAAATTAACATTATGTAAATTAATTAATAATAAAATGGATAAAATTGTGTAAATAAGTGTACAAAATAATTAATTAAAAAATTAGAAAATGTCTAAGTAAAATAAAACGGTAAAATATTGCAATACTTACAATTATAAAACAGTTTAAAAATAAGTCAAGTGATAAAATAGTAAAAATTGGATTGTTTACTTAATTAAATTAACTGACATGACTTATTAAAAACACCTAAGACGGACAATAAAAGAAGAAAATATAACAATCTGTGTAACGCATTAATTTCGTCTAACATACCATTAGCCAGATTAAGCAATGTTCATTTGAAATCATTTCTGTAAAAATATTGCAAACATAATATACCTGACGAAAGTACCTTACGAAAAAATTATGTCATATCTTGTTACCAGCAAACAATAGCAGAAATTCAACAATTGGTAGGGAATAATTTTATTTGTATCATAGATGAAAGTACGGATAAGTGTGGCCGTTATATTGCCCATTTGTTAATAGGAATTCTTCATGAAGATATTGTAGGTAAATCGTATTTAATTTATTGTAAAGAACTTCAAAAAACAAATAATGTGACAATTGCCCAATTCGTTCAATAAGGTTTATCAATTTCTTTTTACCTGGAAGTATACCTTGTGAAAAAATTTACTAATGTGCCGACGCTGCACATACATGATAAGCCGCGCAAAATTTAATTTTTTTTATAGTAACATTATTCATACCACTTGTTTAGCTCATGGTTCAATCGTGTAGCCGAAGACATTAGGAATCAATGCCCTTTATTAATGGTTTATTAGCAATGTCAAAAAGTATTTTTAAAAGCACCTTTACGAATCCAATTTTATAAGGAGCGACTTCCGGTGTTAAGTTGCCTCCTGAACCGATTTATACGAGATGGGGTACATGGTTAGAGGCTGCAATTTTTTTCGCCGATAATTTGAAGGAATAAAAAATGTAATTCTTGAAATCACTGCTGACTGCATTGCTCTAGAAAACTGTAAAAAGATAATAACATCAACAGAATTGCTACAAAAACCTTTTGTATATTAAGTCAAATTATAGCTTTTGTTTCAAGTTCCAAGGGATGTCGCTCTCGGAATCAGTCGAAATAGTAGACGAATTTGATATGCTATGCAAGAGGGTTAAGGGTACAATAGGTAATTCTATATACGATAAATTTAAAAAAGCGCTAAATAAAAATGCGGGCTATTTGAAATTGAAGAAAGTTCAGAAAATTTTGGAAGGTGAAACAGTAAACGATTTCGACTTTAATTTTAGTTTAGAATGTATTGCAAAGTTAAAAAATGCACCAATTACATCTGTGGATGTTGAAAGAAGCTTTTCTATTTCGAAACATATGTATTCTGATAGAAGACAAAACTTTCTTTTACACAATTTTGAAAAATATTTAATTATAAATTGTTTTAGAAATATGTTGTGAAAAAATTTTGTGCAATAAAGTTCATGTTTAAATTTCTGCTCTTATTTATTTTATATAAAAATTTTGCATATTGTCGCAATTTTTTTGCATATATGCCCGAGGTTTATACATATTTTCTCAAAAATCGATACATATATATGCGCATATATTCCAGTTTTTCTTTGCATATAATCCGGTCTCTTGTGATAAGGGTATTAACCTGATTTCTTCCAGTAAAGTTTACTATGTAAAATAAGTAATTAATACACTGAACCAAAAATGGGCCATGAAACGATGAAAGAAATCATTGTTCACATGAAATAATGCATTAAAATTGGTAAAAAGAAGTGTTGTTTATCAAATCAATCAAAAAGATTTTATTAAATGACGAAGGAATTTATTGAGTAATAAATCATTCATTGTATTTATGAAACCAAAATCATCGAAAATGAAATGGTAGCTTGATTGGTTCAATGAAATATGTTATTGTTGTAACGAATACCAGTTTTATTTTAATAACTTTATTTGGTGTACTGATGACTACAAGTTATCAATTTTATGTATGAACTCCAGTAGCAGAATGAAGAAGGGCATCAATACAATGAATGTTATCCGTTAATATGTCAATCGCAAGTGGCTAATTTAATGTAGGTTATTCATAATCCTAATAAACTTTAGTTATTGTTATAGAGTAAACTTCTAATTAAAATAATGAGCTTAATCCATAATAATATAATAATCGCATTTTATTCATTCAATTCACTTGTTGAGCAAGCTTTGCAGATTTATTTAATTGGATTGCAGTAAAAATAAAAAAAAAACTGATGACAAGCATTGGTGATCACCAAAAAAGAACATTAAAAGAAAATGACGAAACAATTAAAGGGAAGAAAGCCACCATGGCAGGGGCTCATGATCTATTTTCTGATTTCATTCTGATTCATCAGTATCGTGTCTCAAGTATTATTCTCGATTTCCCAAAAGAGATCAGAGTTTAGATGTAGGTACTTCAGGGGCACGCGTCAAACTCTCATTCAGTCAGCAACCACAGAGTAAGTTGATAATTCAATCACTGCCTTGCACCTTTCATTTAGGCATGTTATCTGTTCGTTCTTGCAATAAATTGCAAATCATTGAACTAACGAAGAAGAGCACAGACACATTTAATACTTTGTTGCGTTCATATCGTAAATAACTTTATGAAATTTGTATACGTAAAAATAACGTATTATTAACAAAATTATTTATTGAACCTGAAAATGAAATGAATGAAATGAAAATGAAAATATAGTTACCATAACAAATATTATCCATGCACAATGGAATGAATTCGTTAGTAAAATTTATTTTACTAACTAATCTTGTTATTACTTAATTCAGTGATTGTAAATAATATTTTATCATAACAATGACACGTTTCGTTCCTTCGATGAAAATTCACTCAATGAATGTAGATTATTGATATCACGTCCAGTATTTTTCTCAGTGTACTATTCAATTTTCCATGCATATTGCCTAATTATTATCGTTAAATGTAAATAAGAAGGTTTTATTTTTCAAGCGCCATTTGAGTCCACGCTGTAAAATAGGTACTTCAATTTAAAGCTCATACAAATTGTAATATACAACGCTTCCTTGGGATATCAAATAATTTCAATTTTGCTACCCGGTTTGCATAATTACTAAGTGTTTTACAACTGCCCATCCGAATAAACTGTTTACCTGGAAAAAACCCAGGTACTAAACCTCAAACATCGAAATTTTGCACCTAATAAAGGAATAAATAAAAGATTTAATATGTGTTATCCAACGCATCATATATGTAACACCAGGCAATAATACCAAATTTTCCAATTCATCATTCCGTTCATAACATAGGTAACGCACAAAACACAATGATTCAGCCAACACCTTTTCGCACGAACGAATTTACGTAATTAAAATAGATTTTATGAATGGTGACTATAAAAAAAAACTTCACTTCTCCGTAACAAATGCGCATAGCACATCCAACGCGACATTTTTTTAATTATCTTTTTTTTTACGACTGTGTTTAACTGCGCGGTTACTCTGATTGCGTAACGTCCACGCTAATTACCTGCAAATTCAATGTCAGGCAGATAAGTAATGCGTTCTGTACGCTTTTACTGCGACAAACAAAATGAGAAAGGTAGGAAATTCAATTACCAGGAAATGACCGTAACCAATTCAAGAAGCCACGATTCCATCAATAATAATAGTAATGGTTAATGAGGTAATAACGAAAACAGTAAAGCCGACTTTCTTTCTATAGTAGAATCCATACGAAATCCATTCGAAAGGAGGTATTTAAATGACGCTGCGGTGATGCGGTTAATTGCTTTGCGTGCGTTGAATGTGCGCTCCTACGGTTTCATCTGAATGCATTCTTAGGAATGAAGTTTCATTATTCGATCTTAATTTACACCAGGAAGTGTCTATATATGTACTTATACGGGTGCCGTCTTCAAATAAATTTGAAAGTATTGAAGAAGAGAAAGATGCCTTAGCAAATTGGTTGGATAGTAGGACACTTTCAAAAACATATGTTGTGCTAGTCTTTTTCTGTATATATCTATGTTGTGGCATAATGTAACATATGGAAAGCACAATAAAAGTAGCTGTGAATACGAACTTTTATGTAATTTTAACATCTAATTGTGGAAGTGAACTAATAACATAGCAATAAAGCTATGGCCCGCCATTGCAAATCACAAATTAATCATTAAAAAGCTTTAATTTTTCTTGTAACAATACCGACAAATACATGTACACTTCTCACAGGAAAAATCGGGACACCAGCAATCGTGAATTTTAAAATTTCTTGGGTGTAAATACAGCTTTCAAAGGTATGTGCACTTATCAAAGCCATAAATCACTTTTTTGTGTGTATTATTGCGATCAAGGGCAAAAACAAAAAATTTAAACAGAAATATAAATGTATATAGAGAAAAAGGTTTATACATTAAATAAACATATTGGAATTTCGGTGGCGGTGTTTCCTTAGAAATACCGAATACGGAAATATTAATGCAAAAAAAAATACATAACAACAAAAATAACTCTTGAATAGACAGCTTCATTTACAAAGTCATATGTATTTAACTTGTTTGATGTTATGTAGAGATAATTCTTTTTTTAAGAAAACATATGGCGATTGGATTATAAAATTATATAATTATATGCTTAGTTTGATTTATGCCCGCAAGTAATACTTTAGCAATAGACAATCAGCCTCCTTAGTTTTTGAATAATGTGTTTTTCACATTGATTAATTACACTATTATTGATGTGTTCAATATTGTTGTTTAGTATTCTTAAATATTGTATTACTACAAAATATTAATAATATTATAATATAATATTTCTATGTATTAAAAAATTACCAAAAACAGTTTAAGATTATTTACAAAATTTTTAAAGCAATTAATTTCACAAACTTTCACCTTCCGTTTATTGTATTTTTAAGAAATATATTTTAACTATCGCCTGTGTAATCCAATGTTCTATTTTATTGAAATATAGCTAGCACTTTTGGTCTGTAACACAGCTTCGGGCAGTAGCAACGAAACAGCATTAAATGTATGAAATTCAACAATAAATATTTTAGTACTAACTGAGATTGACGAACAATATGCTTTCTTACAATGTTTGTTATGTATTATAAATCCAATATTTAAATAATTGTTAATAAACCTGTGCTACATAACGACAGTTTGTAAAGAGACCCAGTGTTGGCCATATTTCAAGAAAATAGATCAACGACGTCAGATTACACAGGCGATAGCTAAGATATATTTCCTGAAAATACAATAAACGGGGTACATAAAATAAATAATTTCTTTGTGAACTTAATTGCTCTATTTAAGAATTTTATAAATATTCTTAAACCTGGTTTAGATAATTTTATAGATAGAAGAAAACTTTATAGTAATACAATATTTAAGAATATTAAACAACAATAGTAATTAATACATCAATAATAGTGTCAATAGTAGTCAATAAATCTGTGAAAATCACATTATCCCAAAACTGACATATTTATCTATTGCTAAACTAATACTCGCGGGCACAAATCCAAATAAGTAACTAATATCAAAGCAGCACTAACGAGTAACATAATTTTAAATAATAAAATCCCATCATCACATGTTTTCTTAAAAAAGAATTATCTCTACATAACAACAAACAAGTTAAATACATATATATTTCTAAATGAAGCCGTCTATTCGAGAGTTCTTTTTGTTGTTGTGTATTTTTTTTTTCGTTGGTATTTCTAAAGGAAACGTTGCCACCGAAACTCCGATTTGTTTATTCTATACATAAACTTTTTTCTCTCGATATATTTATTTTTCTCTTTAAATTTCTAGTCGTTACCTTTGATCGCAGTAATATATATAATTAAGTGATTTATGACTAAAATAAGTGAATACGTCCTCCGAAAGTTGTATTTACAATCAAGAAATTTTAAAATTCTGAATTGCTGGTGTCCCGATTTTTCCTGTGAGAAGTGTACAATCGAAATTTTTAGAAATGTCATAGGGCAATATCGTTTAAGGGGCAAACCCATTTAAATACTCCAAATATGCTCGTCTAACATAAGCAAGCCACCGTGAAAACACAATTTATGGTTGCTCGTTAGGATAAGTGGGTACATGTTTGTTTACTTTTCACATAAGCATGTCTGTATATCACGCGTTTACCGAAAATTAAAAAACAATATACTAAAAAAAATTGATTTATTTAATTTTGTTAACTTACTACTTACTTTTGAAACTCTTAACTTATACCAATGCCATTTTGATTTATTACATTCTATTCACTCTCAATGTAAGACTCAACAAAGCTAGTTTTCTTTCAGCACAAAATCATTCATTTATTAGGCATCACAGAACGTAACGCATTTATTAACAGCAAGTACAAGGATGGATTCAGCGAACACGAGAAGAAGGAAACCAGTCGCTAGAAACAATTAGAGAGGGCCGTAAAGGTGCCACTAATCGCGAGGAGGACGCTGAAATATTAAATATAGTTTCCGAAAACCCATTTACGTCTTCCGTAAAAATTAAGGAACAACTTAATGTACATTGCTCCCTAACCATCATCGGCTGAAGATTACATGAGGCTGGTTATCATGGTGAAAAGCTTGCGAAGAAAAGCGGCATCTCACACCTGAACACGCTGCCACCAGACTTCTTTTTTTGCCAGCAAAATTTAAATAGGAACTAGCAGAATGTAATCTTTTCTGATGAAAAGATGTTTTCTTCCTCCGAAGATGCTCCTGTTGTCTTATGGAGACGAAAAAATACTAGATATAATGTAGAAAACATAAGACAACAGTTCACTGCAGGAAGAATAACAGCGGTTATCGGGGCTGAATGTGCGATGGAGGTCCTGGAGCATTGATAAATGTAACACCTCGCTTCACGTCAGAGTGGTACGTCTAGGTATTAGAAGAAGTGTTGAAGCGTTCTGTAAGGGCCATATATTCAGAAGTTGAGGTGGAAGTAATTACCTTTGCACAGGGCAACAGCTCGGTACATACTGCTGGAATTGTAAACAGGTGGTTCATTGATAATAATGACAGGAAGTTGTTGGATTGGCCTGCAAAATCCCCTAACCTTAATCCCATAGAAAATATGTGGGCATCTATGGTAACACAATGAGAGGATTGGGAACAACATGGTATTCGACAAAGAAATGTCGCACACCTCACTCAACATGTGCAAACTATTTGGGAGAAACTTCGAGGCACTAATTATTACGAAAATTTAGTTGCTTCTATGACAAAAAGATTAGCAGAGTGTATTACCAATAATGATTATTATATCAAATATTAATTCAAGAGTTTTGCGAAAATATTAATACCGATTTGGTAATAGCATTTTAAAATTGTAAATGAAGTATTCCTTGATATTCATTGATAAATGTTGATGATGTTATTTTCCCATTGGCTATATATTTCTTATTATTTTAAAATTAATAATGCATTGGATCAGTATCAAAATGCTGTGATTCAACATTTAGCTATTCCTTTTTTTAATTTTTTGAAGCACTGTAGTGAGTGCATTTTTTTATTATTATAATGTCACAGCTGTTTCCAAAAGCAATAAAACTAAACTAAACTTGGTTTCTACTGACATTCGATACCAAATGTTTTTTTTTAATTTATTTGAAATACACTGAAAAACCAATATATTTAACTAACCAAATATATTTTGTTAGGCATATTTCCTTTGAAACACGCATGCCCTATGTTGTTTCAAATATATGCAAAAAATATACACTAATGACTGAAACAAAATATTTGGTTAGAAAGTTTAATATATAATATATAACAAATTATTTAGTTTAGTATGGTCTTAACACAATAATATAGTCCAACTTTGTCAAAACGTTTGATTGGCTCAATTACTTTCATATTATTGAGACAACATCCGTACTTTGTTGTTAACTCAAACAAATTTGTTACTTCGGGAGAATAACAAAATATTTTGACGAATAATGTAGTTGGTTGGGGGTCAAAATTTATTTCTAGCCAATGAAATGGCGAGTAGCCACCTGTGTCTTAGATAATAGAACTTTATTTCCAACATTACAATATGTGAAAAACATGTCAACAAAAGCGAAGAAAAAAAAATGTAAAAGACAGAAGAAAAAGAATGAAAAAGAGAAAAATAAATTACATACAGATTGTTGAAATACAATCTTATACAAATTATTAACTATCAGTACTAAAGTATTCTTCTAATGAATAAAAACATTTTGTCAGCAGCCATGACTTAAGAACTTTCTTGAATTACAACAGCTAAAGCCTTAAAGTATTAGGGAGTTTGTTATAAATTTTTATCCCCAACACATCCAAACTAGTTGCTGTCATTCTTAAACTATGTTGAATTAAGTGAATTTTGGGATCTCTAATATTGTAAGAATGCCCGCTATTATTTTGACTTATTAATTTCTCTTTATTTTTATGAACATAATAACTAGCTTCCAAAATGTATAATTCAAAAATAGTCAATATATTTAAGGAAATGAAGTAACTCCTACACGAGGTAAGTTGATTGATACTGCACATACATCTAATGGCGGCTTTTTGTTTAAGAAAAACTGCGTTAACAAATGCACTCGAGCCCCATAACAGAATACCGTAGAGAAGCAATGACTGAAACTCTGCATAATAAATAATTCTCAATGTTTCAAAACTTACAGCAGCTTTTAGTTGTCGCAGCTTAAAAATGACAATGTTTAACTTGGATATTAAGGAGTTGCACTGTTCATCCCACGTAAGCGTAGAAGTAAAGGTAGATCACCCCATCACATGATTCTAACATGCACAAACTGGCATTATTTTATTTTATTTACCGTAAATTAGTCTTATTGAGTATATGCGTTTAATGTCTTTATTATTATTAATTATTAAGAAATAAGGATTACGCTAACCATAATTGTAGTTGATTTAATGTAATTATTATGTTCAAATTACTTTTTTTTCCAAACCTAATAGCCCTCACTTTTGTAAACAGGTTCTGATGTGATCTAAGCATTATTATTATGGCGAAGTTTTCTACGGATATCTATAGTTACGTTCTATAGGTATCTGTGATACAGCCATTGTTGTAAAGATGGCACCTCTCCTATATCACTCAAACACGGTTATAAAAAATTGATTTGGTGCATTTCCCGGAAAAATATTGTACACCGGCGAATGACAATTCGCAAATGGCACATACAGAAAAGAATTAATTAATGAGATCAAAACATCTCAAATTAAAGGATCCTCTATTCCTTAATGGACTGTTGGTCCAGCTTTACTGAAAATTCACTATTGCATTGGCGACAAGCAATATGCAATTTCTGCTCCTTTTATAAGTAGGTTATGTCAGTATTGTAGTAACACTTTATTGAATAGGGAAATTTTGTGGTGAGATTTAATATTAAATTTGATTATGGAATATAAGAACTGTCGTAACAGATAAGGTAAGTAATTCTGAAAAAATTATTGTTTGAAATAAAAAAGGAATGCAGCAACCTCAATTCAATATGTAGTAAAGTGAAACACAATATATATTTTACTTAAAACAAAAATATTGTTACTATAAAAAATATATATTTCAAATAAACAAATAAATCTAATTGTTTCAACAAAATGTTCTGTTCTTCCGTGTGTTATTTCTATTTCTTGCTTGACCTAAATATTCCATTTAATAATTTTACAAAATTTTATTTGAACTAGACATATAATAATAAATCATTGTTTCAATGAAATAATTACTTATTTTGAGTATTACATACATTTGACCCAATAAACCTTTTTATTTCAGCAAAATATTTTATTTGTTTAATTCCACTAAAGATATTGTTAAAATAAACAAATTTTATTAATAAAATTATTTGCCTCGCCCAACAATATATTTATTTGCCCATATTTAAACAAAGATTTTAGTCAATATAACTAAAATTCGGTTGAGTCAACGAAATGGGTTTTTCAGTATAGCTAACAGGCTGAGGATTAAGTTACAAAATACGTTGGCTCACAATAACTTATAAGCAAATTTAAACACTCCCTTTTATACCAAAGTAATTCAGTATTGATTTGGATCTATTTTCAAGTTCTTGTTGACTCTCTCTCTATGATTCATATTAAAATCGAGAGTGCGTAAGAACTTATGAGATGAGTTTTTGAGCCTATAAATTTAAAATATTTTCCAAAATAACATTTATACTTTACATTTTACTTTTTCTTCCAAAAACGGACTGTTACAATATTTTATCATACATAAATATTTAAACGTAGATCACGGCATGAAAGGAATTACTTTTTTAAACATGTATAACGATATACGTTAAGACTCCATGATAAAGGTAAGACAATATTTACACGGAAATATTTTGTTATCGCATGTTTTCCCTGTTTTTTTTGTCGTATTATTATGTGTGTGCGGTTTAAGTTGGTATCGGCCGTGCGCGGTTGCTTATTCGTGTATGCGTCTGTGAATCTTGGAAAATATTTATGGATGCTTCAACCGCATATTATCGAAGTGTGGAAAACCTTTTCCGTAACGCATCATTCTTGAGACAGATATTACCTGTTATAAAAATTTGTTTCTTTTTAGCGGGTTGTATTTTATAAATTACTAGAATATTATAGCCTGGATAAAATAAGTCACATACACTGAACCAAAAATAGGTCCTGAAACAATGAAAGAAATCACTGTTCACACGAAATAATGTATTAAAATTGGTCCAAAGAACAAGTTTATCAAACCAATGAAAAAGATTTGATTAAATAACGACGGAGTTTATTGAGAAATAAATCATTAATTGTATTAATGAAACCCAAATCATTAAAAATGAAATGGTAACTTGATTGGCTCATTAAAATATGTTATTGTTGTAACGAAACGAATACCAGTTTTGTTTTAACAACTTTATTTGGATTACTAAATAAGCGCTTGTTATCAATTTTATGTATGAGCTCCAGCAGAATAATGAAGAAATGCATCAGTATAATGAATATTCCTTGTTGATATGCTAATCGCAAAGAGTTGACATAATCTATGTTATTCATAATTTCAATAAATTTACTTATTGTTAAAGAGTAAACTTCCAATTAAAATAATGAACTTAATTCATTGATGTAACAATAATCGCATTTCATTCGCTTAATATCTTGTTGAGAAAGCGTAGCAGCTTTATTTAATTGGATTGTAGTAAAAGTAATATTAAAGGCTTGATAACAAGCATTGGTGGTTTACCAACAAAAAAACAAAAAACAACGTCCAAACGATTACCGTAAGAGTGCCACCGGTGGCAGAAGCTGATGGTTCATTGTAAAGGAATCACCATATAAGCAGAAAAGGGAATGGAAATATGAGTTTCTGCCTACCAAGCGTCATTAGCATTGCTCCATGCGCAAATTCACTTTCATCAGTATCGTGTCTGAAGTATTATTCTCGATTTTCCCCTAAGAGATCAAGAGTTTAGATGCACGCCCTCTAGGAGCCACATGCCAAACTCTCACTCAGTCAGCGACCGCGGGTTTAGTCTATAATTCAATCGCTGCTGTACACCCTTCATTAAGGTATGCTATCTGCTCGTTATTGCAATAAATTGCAAACCATTAAACTCACGAAGACGGTATCATTTAATGCTTTATCGCGTTCATTCAGTAAATAATTTTATGAAAATTTTACGCAAGAATAACAATTAATATCGCTTATATTCATATTATTAACAAAATTATTTATTGAACGTATGAAGATATAGTTACAATGTAACAAATATTATCCATGGACTAATGTGAAATGACTTGTAATAATAATAAAAGCTAATTTATTTCACTAATGAATTTTGTTATTACCTAATCAAAGATTGTAAATAATATTTTATCATAACAATGACACATTTTTCGTCGTAAACATCAGGTAAAAGAGATGCTACTACAGATATACTCTTACAAAAAAGAGAATGCCACGACAACTTTCATTCATTTTTAATAAAATTTTAATTTTACCTAAAATCGGGTTTGAAATGGGATTTTAAAATCGATGTTTTGACGCGGTAACAAATGTTAAGTAAGTAACTATTATCAGTTCAATATACTTATATTTTGGAAGCAAATGATGACAATACTTCGAATGATACATTTTATATACTTCTATCAAATGTACATAAATTATTCAGGCATAAATATGATAGTTTCAAGTTGAGAAAATCTATTTACTCAAATCTAAAATAATTATTTTTGTGGCGAAAATATTATATGTTCATAATGATTTTAGTATATTGATTACATTTGAACAAAAAAAATGTTTTGTCTAACAAATTCACGGGTTGAAAGCTGAACAAAGTTTATTCTCAATATAAGTACCTACATCATCTTCTTGCTTATATAGGAAGTTATGTTATATTCAATGTGATGCATTTATATTAAAATTGAGTAATTATTTTTTTGTATACGCCGTTTCAGAGATAATAATTGCATTTTTAAGGGAGGTATGCATTAATATCGTTAATAGGCAATAAATGTCTATTTTCTGTTGACACCACCACAAATATTCTTAATATTATTCCTTATAAGGATTGCCTTCTAAATAATTTTAAATAAGGATAGTATACAGCGACTTTTTCTCACAATCTCTTTATTAAAATGCAGTCAAAGTTAAACAAATGCGGGAATATTTAGCCATTCTCCTTCCATCTCTTGGTCTGTTGGGCCTTCTATTTCCTCTCATCCATTAGTTCTACTCCTAGATCCTCGCTATGTTCTTTACAATTCCCAATATTTAGGATTTCGTCAAAATATTGTAATAGAGTTTCTAGTCCCGGCATCTGGTCCCGGGGTTTCATAAAATAATTTTAGACGCGCCACCACAACGAAGTCTTAGGACCTCAAAAGTTCTGAAACGACTTTTATGGTTTGGATTCACCTGGAAATAACCCGCTATTTTCCTTTTTTTGTATAATTTATTATTCTAGCTTTGTACTGTTGCTTATAAAGCCCAATATCTAATATTATAATAAAAAATACTAAATCCTTTTTTTTTCTTTTTGTTTTCTTAGCGCAATTAATAAAAGTGTATTGATTTCGGAACTAGTACCGGGACTTAGAATTAAATCTCGAAATGCTGAAGACCCTTTTGGTCCCGAGGCTTAGATATACTAGTCATCTGTTTAACTTTTCTTCAATCTTTCCTATAAAATCCCGTTATTCTTTAGATAAGGCAGCATTCTCTATACCTGTTTGTTTTATTTTCATTGCGCTTTGGTAAGAATACCTTATTCTGCTTGTTTTCGTAGTTTTCTACGGCGATTCCGTTTTCCTTGTCTACTTTGGTATTACAAATACCTCTTCTTTAATGCTAATTTAAATCTCTGAGCTTACTATTATTAATATTATTATATCATGTGAAACATTGCGAGTATTGTTAATAATTACAAATATTGTTATATTATCACTCCAATTATAGAATTTCTGCCCGGATTATCATCTTCTGTTCACATATTTTTTTATTTTACATGACATCTCAATTGACTAAATGACCTAATTTTAAAAACAACAACAGTTAACAAAAATGTCGGCTGGGTAAGTTCACATACTAAATAAGAATATATATCAAATTGTCAAAACTAATCCTGATATTTATTCATGTCAAATAGGCCACTTAGTTTTCCTATTTCCTAGGATTGCCGAAAAATCATGGACTCCAACTATAGGAGTTTATCTTACAAATTTTTTTCTTCCTTTCAAGAGCTCACGCATTTGACTCCTAAATAAAACCCCTGCTGCAACTAAATTTGAATGCTGTGTACCTTTTAATATTAAAGACCAAAATATACCACAGCAGTATATTAGTAGGACTCCTTTTAGAAGAAATCTCAAATAATCTCAACTCACTAGAGCATAGAGCATATTAGAGAAATTGTTTAAAAGGTCTTGGGAAATTTAAGGAAGTATTCTGCAAATGTCTAGGGAATTAAAAAAAATGCCCCTGGCAACACTGATATAAGCTGTATATACAAAAATGTTTTAGCAAACTTAAGACACATACTTCATTTTTTGTTTGTATAAGGTCAATTTTTAAAAAACATATGATGGATATTTATTTATCCAGAAAGTAACAAACACAACGTTGAAAATTACGAACTAAACAGAATAATCTATCCTATATTACTAACAATTAGATGAGATTTCATTGTAGCCAAAAGATTTTCTCAGTTATCTATACGCAATGTTTATTCTAATATGCAAAATACTTAACTTTACAACCTTTGCATAAAGTCAAATATAAAATAACGTAAAAGCAAATTGGACTGTCAAGTTCTACCTTCCAATTTGCAGATGAAATAAAGTTTTATTTACTATTTTTAGTATTTTGTTCTTTATTTAAATTTTACAGTAGAATGTAAAAGGGAAGACAAATGATTAGTTATCTTTTTGGTTTGGAAGATTCCGAAGTTAACAAAAAAAATTTTAGAAGAACTACTTACATTTTTACGTAGATAAGCCAAATCTTATAATAAATCTTTTTTTCTTAAGCGATTGTTCTGATATTAATAGAAAAATGAGAAGCAGCTAACAAGATGTAACAGTCGTATAATCTTATTTACCTTAACTTATTTTTAAAACTCCCAGTCGAAAAACACATCAATCATACACAGGAACTACTCACGGATATAATCAAGAACCCTTGACACTTAATATTGCACTTCACCCGACCAGATAAAACTGAAAGTGTCCTTTAATATCCACGCGCACAGTTATTCTCGCCGCGCATCCACAGTTGCGGAGTCTACTGATGAGATGGGTGCCGTCAACTTATCACTTCGATATCCGAACACAAACTGAACGAATTTACCAAGCACGAAGCGGCGAAGAGAATCCACCGCTCTACGAGTACCCAAAGATGACGCCTCAGTTCGCGCTCTGTCTGTTGTTATGCACTCTCATTTGAATTCGTCGGCGATACCCGGTCAAGTACATCGTTGCGTCCGTTCATCGCCTCATTCTGGACATCTATTATGCCATAGTACCTTGCTTCGAGTGCACGAGTATTAAAGATTAGGCAAAATCCTAAGGACGCGGTGTGTCTTTGAATAAAAATAGCCTAATTAATCGCTACTGCTTGGTATTTTGTAAATTGTTATAACTGATAGAAGAAACAAACAAACGTGTTATGATTTCATCGTTATCGTCTTGAGTCAATGCTGTCACAAGTTATAGTCTGTTTAAAACTTACCACACACAATCCTCCTTATGTCGTAATGCAGTGGCGGGTGCTCTTAAAAGAGCCACGAGGCCACACTGACATGGTATAGACATTGATCAAGTGGGGGCAACCTTTGACATGTTGTGGGCCAAACTTTAGTGTGCAAATACGTTCGCGGGCCGCGTTTAAAAGTAGTGCATTTTAAAGTAGTGTTCATAATTTTTTTTGCGATAGATATCAGAAATGAAATAATACGACAATGTTATTATAATGCAATTTATTAAAATAAGAAAATGAAATGAAAAAAACGGGTACAACATTATAATTAAATCGTGAAATTTGGAATTATTACAAACTATGAAAGTTAAATAGCGACAACGAAATCAATGAGACCCTTGAGCTTGAATTTGGGAAACGAATCCATCGATGTTTAGATGAATTCCACTGATACAAAGACGTAAAAGAATTTTCCAAATTATCGTCAGTCAGCCTTGTACGATGTTTTGAATTATTAACTTTCATCATTGAAAAGAACGTATTTATAAGTACTGCCAAACGCACAAATCAATCTTCTTGTGAATTTTCTAAGCTCCGGAAAATGGTCTTCTTCGAGGTATTTTTTTGTAGAAATCGCACAATTCCACGTCTTCAAATTTAGATTTTAGGAGTGAGTTTTCTTGAAGCTCTATCAACTCTATTTGCAAGTGTATTGGAGTATTTTGTACATTACTTTTTGTTGAAGTAGCTAATAAATTGAAACTGTATTCCATGTTTTTAAAATCGCTAAATCTGTTCGAAAATTGCTCCGACAGTAACTTGAGTTCTTCTGCATATTGAGCATAAGCAGTATTTTCATACGCAGAGAGCGTGGTGAAATGGTAACTGTTACCAGACAAGAACTGTGCCTCCCACAAGCGGATTTTGATTTGAAACGCTTTCAAACGGTTGTACATACATTTACTAACCCTTTGTTTTTGAAGTTTCAAATTTAAATCATTCAAATGGCCTGTAATGTCGACCAGAAATGCTAAGTCACATATCCATTTTGGGTCACTCAGTTCAGGCAGTGGTTTATCTTTTATTTGCATAAAATCTGCTATCTCATTTCTAAGCTCGTAAAACCGTTTCAGCATTTTTCCTTTGCTTAACCATCTGATTTCACAATAATATGTTACGTTGTCATATTCGGCTGATATTTCATCCAAAAGCGCCTTGAACTGACGATGGTTAGGCCCTCGGGATCGAATAAAATTGATGGTTTTTGCTACCACATTCATAACATTGTGGAGTCGAATGGACTTAGAACACAAGTTCTGTTGGTGGATAATGCAATGAAGGACTATCAAATCATCTTTTTGCACATTTAATTCTGTTGCTTTTTCATACAAAATTCCGATGAAACCTTTACGGAAGCCGACCATAGAAGGTGCACCATCTGTGCATACACCAGTGTTGAGCAAGATAGGAGAAGTGAATAAATTTCTACAGCGACTGGATACACTCGTGTTTATTAGCGTCATGAGTGGGGAGCAGTTTTAACTAGTGATTTTACTGAGAGCGACAACACACGAGTATGTCTAATCGCTGTAGAAAATTATTCACTTCCCCTAACTTGCCTAACACTGGCATACACCAACTAATTTTGACCATGGCAAACCAAAACTTGTGAATACCTTTTTAACTTCATTAAAAATGTCCTCACCTGAAGTGGTTCCTTTTAGCGGCTGTAAACCAAGCAATTCCTCAGTAGCAGTGAACTCTTTGTCAACACCTCGAATAAATATAGCCAGTTGAGCTGTGTCAGACAAATCGGTGCTCTCGTCTAATGCTATGGAAAATGATTCAAAACCAGCCATACGGTCAGTCAAAGTTGTTTTTATATCATTAGACACAAAACACTGCAAACTTCTAACATACACTCCTTGATAAATTCTCCTTCGGCAAATGGTTTTAATGACTTTGCCAATTGCGGGCCGGTTGTTGTCCACATATGACATAGATTGAGGAATATCTATTCTTAATTAATTTTAAAGTCGAAAATGACCGATCACACCTGTGAAATCGGCAAGGAAAGAATATATATACGCCATCACCAGTGTGGAATACGGTCCCTTATGTATATATAGGTTACACTTTACAAAATTTCACTATAACAACCTGATAACAACATATTTTGCAGTTTTAACATTTTTTTTTTTTGACTCAGTGCACGCTTTGGCAGGTTTTGGGTTTCCTTCATCTTCCTTTGTGTTTAGTTGTCCTTCAAAAGAGGCGTCTATATCTGAATCTTCGCCATTAAATCCGGCATAATTTGTTTTGAAAGAATCTTGGATTGTTAATTTCACAGTCTTCTAGTTTTCTGCAAAACTTGTCAGCTATCCCTTTAATTTTGCAGGTGTTACAAAAGAGTAAAATTTGATCAATTCTTCTGGCAGTATTTTCAAGGAGTTCTCTGGTGACGCGTCTAGGAATGCATATGTTAACTACCGCGCAGTGTTGCCAATTGACAGAAGACATATTTTACTAGATCGGGATTATAATTCCACTAGAAAACCACTAGAATTGGGAAATGAATTACTTTATAAGGTATTTTAAGAAAAACAAAAAAATATGTTGTATATTTATGTAATTAATAATGGTTTACTATTAATCCCTGTCTATTTCATTTTTTGTTATAATTTTATTATAATTCGCACAATGTTACTTTTAAAAACCTTTTACACAAACTACATTTGATTTTGTCCATTATATATGAATTTAATACAACATTTATTAGGTAGTCGTCAAATATTAATAATTTACAATATACAACTATATAACTGTAACCGTGTTTTATAAAATCATAATATATATCCTTATTTTATTATTTAATTTTTGTTTGTACTTTTATTTATTTATTTACATATCAAAGTAAAGAAAACCAAGTCACTCAGGTTTTTGTAAGTAGGTTTTTAAGGAAAATTTTTGGTGACCTTCTACCATTTTGTTTTGTACATTGTGCACGAAACTTTAAAAATGTATGTGTATGAATTAAAATTAAAATCATTCTCATATAAACAAAAATACTCTCTAACATTCGAGAAGAAGAGGAAAAGCTACATTACAAAAGACTTATCTAGATTCCATATCATAGTACGTGTATTTATAAGTATTTTAACAAAAAATAAAAGCTTTTTAATGATTAATTTATGATTTGCAATGGTGGGGCCATAGCCCCGTCTCTCTTTAAGAGGGGCAGCCACTGCCATTTACATTGTTATACATTCCCCGTATTGATACTGTGTTCCTCTAAAAACGTTTTAGTTTTAGCATAACATACACCAGTTATTTAGTGATGCAATAAACGCAAATTCATTGTAACTGTCATACGTCAAATTAGTTTATAACGCTATATGTTATTTTAACATAAACGGTACAACATAGGGCGGATTACAAAGACTACACTGAGAGAAATATCCTTTTCATTTAAAAGGAATTGCATTAAACCAAAAGTGGTTTGCGTTTTCTATATGGCCAACATGATTTGGTGTTTCCTTGAAAAGGAATATAATTTTAAATTCAGGCATTTCTTCGAAAATAATATATTTTTCGTAGAAAAAGTTTTTCTTTTAAGTGAAAGATATTGATAGTTGATTCAAGTCCTCTTTATTTTGAACTTGAAAACTATGCAGATTGGTAGAAAACCCTAAGCATGTTAATTCAAGAGGTTTTTTTCTTTTCTTATAATATTTATTCATTTTAGATTTAAGCGTAAACACAACAAAATGCCGTGATCATTTTCAATCGAAATGAAAATGAATTATCTCCAAAAACCCATGCACTAAGGAGGGATTTGCCGTTAGAATGTTGTAAATCCTAGTAGTGTTGGCAGTTGGTCGTACCTTAGCACTCTAGTGTGTTGTTAAAGAAATCGTCATTTTAAGAGCGATGACTCCTAGCAGATGTTGTTCTAGTAAATATACCGGATTAGTATGTTATGATCGTAGTTTCGAGCCTATTTTATGCGAAATATTATCTGTTATTGGAATGAAATAGGAGATGCGCCATCTATTCGACAATTTCTCTACTACAGATAAGTATATTTGCTCATCTACTGTACTATATGGGGAGAAAACTGCTATACGAAAATAAAATGCGATATTTATTTTTACTTCCATGTAAATATTTAGTTAAATTAATGAATACTGCGCTAGCTTCAAGTAAATCTACTAACCAAATTATTTGTTTAATTGAATATAGGAATTTTTTAATATTCCTAAATCAAGTAATAATTTAGTAACTGTAACCAAATGCATGAAAAACGGTTGGAAACAACAAGATGGTTTTTTTCTAGTGTATAACAGTATTAAAACCTTCAACCACTATGTACTACTGTAAAGTTCCTTGGCTTATAAGTAAATCAGCATTAATTGAAAAAATTCCAATTATCTCTGAAATTTCTTTAACCTCGCGCGAAAAATATTTACTTTTGTTCATTATTGTTTGTGTATCTGAGACTTATGCACGTGGGAACATGAATAAAACTAAAATACCTCCGCGTAAAAAAGCACTCAGCTTGAATACAGGTGCTTGCATTTTCCGTTAAAAGGCAAAAGTTTTAAATCAATGTGTGTCCACGCAAATAAACCCAAAACGTTGGGCTTTTTTATTTAAAATACTGTTTATAATTCAATAATACATAAAAGAAACTAAAATGTGTTGTTAAATATGTACATAATAATAACAATATAATATGTAATGTGTATTGTCTTACTTAAACAGAAGTTATAAAAACATTATAAAATATTAATCAAAACTAAGGTGCATTCCATGTAATTACGGTTACTTTTCGTCGAAAAGCATGTATTTAAGAAGAAAATAGTTTTCCAGCAAAACAGCACGCTACTTTCAATTAAAATAAACACTTTTCTGAGAAAAGGTATTCTTTTCGTTGAACATGATAAAAATCAAAAGTTATAAACCTTTTCATTTAATGCAATCTTTTTTCTCAGTGTACATATACCATCTTTCACCAATCTTACATACTACTTTAATGCTACTATATTGAACCCATATACCTACAACATATTGCAAGTTTTTTATCTTATTAATTAAAGCACAAGTATATAAACTATAAACTGTTAAAGTATTTTATCCCGTGTGAATGTTTAAAAGGGCAAAGCTCAACGCTACACAAACGGTTCAAAATAATTAAATTCCTGTTGAATAAACTGTTGCGCAAGGAGTGATATATGATCTCCGACCTCTTCTTTGACGTGTACAAATTCCATGTGTAAAGCACCAACATCTGATTCCCCCAAAATGCCATTAATATTCGTCAACGAACACTAGAATCACGTTTCTCTAAAGTAACATAAAAAATACTATTTTTTACCGACAATCGAGCGATCAATTACAATTAAAAAATCGCCTTTTTCATTTTTTTTTCTGGCGACAGCATGCATATACTTACTGCCAATAAGCATTTACTTCACGATTTCTCCAATGACAATACACCGATAACGAAGTAGTGTTGAGCAATACGACCTAGAGGCAGTCGCTTCTGCGGAATAATCAGGTGGTAGATTGAATATCAAGTATGGCCAGTGCGCCTCGCTCAATTAATATAATTGTCGGTTGCCTGTCCGACGATCAATGACTCCAAAAACGTGACTTTGATATGGTTATGGTTGATTATGCAGCGTGTGCGTGTAGATGAGGCTGTTCTGCATTACATCCTTGAAAGTAGCATTTCAAGAATAAATAATTGACGCCTAGATAGTTCTGTTGCAATGTTACCTTTGATAAAGGAAGTTATAAGGCATTGGATAAATGCATACCTACTAAAATCCGCGCCCTCTTTTGTTCATTCCTTTCTATTTAGAAACTATAATCACAGAAAGTTAAAATGTCAGAATGTAAAGAATTAAGCGGCTGCTCTAATAAATATAATATCCATAATTTAAATTTAAATTTGTGCAATATGTAGTACGACATCACACTTCTAACCGTTTCTATTAATTAGAACACATAACAGTCAAAGTTGCATAATGAAAATGAAAAATGCGGCTCCTCCACCAAAATTTCTCCATTTTCTAAAGTCCTTTGTAAGGTAAAGTCAGGTAAGTGTGTAGTAAAAATTGCATAGTGCGAAGAAAATGTAACACTGTTCACATAATAAAAGACATTTTGATAAATTTTACACGTAGAAGTACGTAATATATGCCTAGTTGTGAGCATTTAATCAATTAATTGGCATAGAATGAAGAGACAGAAATCTACTGTGGCAACAAATCGTGCACGAATGGGAACAAGTGAGTGAGGAATATTGCCATGCATTAATAGAGTCTATGCCGTCAAGATTGGATGAACTAATTCAAAATAAGGGCGGATGGGCGTATTACTAATAAGCTTCAGCGACCACATCACGAAAAATAGAAGTAGTAATAATCCTTATTACAAAATTGTTTAATATCTTGAACACGTGCTGCCGCAACTTAGTTAATGTGTTCAGTAATACTGAAAAAAAAATGTTTCATTCATAACCGAGATATGCTTTACTGATTTCAGTATAGCTGAATACCTTAAACGTTTTCATGCGATCCATTTTGTTACTTTTATCATTATTTGCATATGTATAAAATGAATAAAAGTAATAAACCCATTGATATTGCTATTTATTGTATGCCTTTGGTTGAGTTCCTAATCGTAGTTCAACTGTAAAATGAAAATCCCTTTTAAAACCATTCAATAAGACTACAGTTATTCTAAATACTTCAAACATCAAATAAATTTATTGCTACGCAAAGATAACAAGTAGATGATGATAGATGCATTCAACTTCGCACATTAATAAATCCAGCCCGAGCTTTTTTAAAATAACAGAGACCGCACATCTGTGTTTACATATTTCGAAAGGGCCAGTTAATGCATAGATCCGTCTACTATCCACGCTAAAATATATAGGCTCTATTTTACCCTGTAGGTCGTACAATTAGAATGTGTCCCTGGTGTACATGATCATAATTGGGGAGGATAATAAAAATAAAAATGAATACAATATGACTTTTTGATTTTTTAATAGAGAAAATACTCAATTAATTAGTATCACGATTTTCATTGTATAATATCCTAGTTTTCGTATGCGGGAATTGTGGAACACCCGGTATAGTTATAGTACCCAGCAAATGGGGCAAGTGTGTAATCGTTCCGCATTTTATATATTAATAGCATTATCCTTTAGTTCGGTCAAGAGTGTAATACTAAACTGATGCCTGTTTAATAAGGTATGATATATTCACAAGATATTCAAGTTATTACGCGTTAGAAGATGCGAACTTTTATTTGTAAAACTAGTATGAAGTTTAGTACATTAGTATTATAACAAGAGGACGTCAGTATTTCAATTTTAAAAATAAATATAGCTAAACTACACACTTGCCCCGGTTACACACTTACCTGACTTTACCTTATGTCTTATTTATAAACTTATACACAACAATTACCAGTGGCGTATCCCAAGGATCTGTACTAAACCCAACTTTACTAAATGTTTCGTATGACGGTGTGCTCAGAATGAAACTCCCGAAGCAGACAACTGTTGTTGGATTTGCGGAAGACATCGCCGTAGTTGTAACCGCGAAGGACAAAAAAAATGCTAATGCGAATGCAATGTCGAATCGAGTGTCTGATTGGTTGGAGCAACGAGGATTGCAACTAGCACCTGAGAAGACTGAAGCGGTTCTTCATACCAAAAAGAGAAAATAACACCACTGCGGTTCGAGATCCAAAAAATCGTACTTACCCTAGCAAAATCCCTCAAATATACTTGAGGAGTCTGAATAGACCAAAAACTTAGTTACTCTGAGCACATAAATAAGACAAGACTGAAAGCAAAAAAACGTCGGCACTAGCTAAATTATTACCTACCATCAGGAGACCAAAAGCCTCAAAAAGAAAAGTCTTTGGCAGCAATTTGGCGGAATTTTACAAATAACAAGGACTTAATCAAACAAGCTTCAGAGAATACAACGACAGATATCAATAAGAATATGCAGCGCTAATGGAACAATTTCGACAGAGGCAGCTAATGTAATAGCAGGAGCGCCTCCCATACACCTTCTCATCTCCGAAAGAAACCAACGACATGCCGGTCAGAGCAAGAAGGAAGCGAGAGCTGAAAGCAAAGTATGGAAGGTGAACCCACAGATAACTCTCCAATGTTGTCTGGCTAAATAGAAAATATGAAAAATGCGCTAAGTAAAGTGTTTACTTGATAAAAAATTATTTACAATAGATAAAGTTTTACTTGGAACTATTCTCGTTAATTAATACCTGCAACTAAACCCAGCTTTCTGAATGCAAATTATTACTGTAAATAGTGCTTTTATCAACGGCTAATACACAGCGTACCTGACAAATTTGTGGTAAGTAACGTATTACTTATGACTACTGGTACTGTATCTAACTACAGCACATGGTTAGTAGAAGTAACAACAATGCTGATCGCTATTAAACTCATGTATTTTCTTAAATAGGTAACAACTTGCCACAACTATGATTATTTGAGTTTTGCTGCCATCCCGTGATTGTTTTACTATTCGTGATTGGCTAATGCGGCGGAGTAATGAAATAGTCCCCGAGACGGCAACGCGCGCAGGCGCGGGCTAGTGTGAAGTAAGAGTTACGGACGTGGGAAAAGGTCGTCGAAAAAGGGTGGCCAAGCAGTACGGCCATTGTAGGCCAGTTGGAACGCAAATATATTAAAAATACCGGGTGGGTTAACTCAAGGCCCCATTCGTATAAAGAATCCCAGCGAAAGAAGAAGTACCGAGCCTATAAGCAATCGGATGTTTCAAGATTGCAATTTTAAACTACTTGGTGGGATATTTGAATTCCCCATCATTGTGATGATATCTGCGCCCGCTGGTGAAGTTAAAGTGTGGATGCCGTCGCTAGCTGACTGATCCCACAGTCCAAGTGCCACCTGCAGTTAGGGATACCCCGACGAGGGTAGCCATTTTCGAGGCAATCACCGGATATAACAACCACGTACGCGACAGAGGATCAACTCGCCGAGACAACGCCCAGTGCAAAGAACCAACAGAAACCGCAAGTTTACCGCGCAGGTATATTATTTCTTTGTTTGTTATTAGTTGTAACTTCAAAGCCATATTTCTCTTTGTCCTTTGTTTAGATTTCAATAATTTCAATAACTAAATAGCCTTTCAAAGGGGCCCTTATCTTTTATTATGGTTTTGTTCATTTTTTCATTATTAAGAAATATATTTTTTATTTATATTTTTTTAAGAAAAACTGTTAAAGTGAAACCAATATCTTTCATTCATATCAGGTAGTCACTGTGTTTGTCCTATACAAAATAAGACTATTACTAATAATACTGTTTTTTTTTTCTTAAGTAATAAGTATTATGTACCATCTTTAGCAAAATAAATGCAAATTGAATCTTCAATTATTAATGCAATCGAAACTACAGCACACTGAATAGTAATTAAAAATTATTTGCAAACAATTTTGAATTACGCATTGCTCGGTTATAGTTGCGGTTGCATAAATAATCGAAGATTTGCGAAACTTTTTTTTTTGTGCTTTATCACTTATTCACATAGAGTACAGTAAGCTACTTAATAAATATTCACAAAATTTCCTCGTTTCCTACACTATCTATAGTTGAACAACAAATTTAAGGTAAGTATATTCAATATTTATAACAAACCATTACCTTTTATACATCGGGTATTTAGTGAACGTGCATTAATGATACTCTTTCCTTATCACAAGTAAGCTAAATAGCTTGTATTAATTATGAAGGTGTGATAGCTGTTATAGAATAGTTCAATCACAGCAATACACCTACTACTTGATAAGGGCAAATCTTTGCTTACTGCAACTACATATATTCTTTGGCTTAACTATTTCAGTTTAATTATCATAAGTAACTTCATAAGTTACCGGTATGAAGCAGACCGTAAATAACTAAGATTGCTTCTTGTTAGTATCAGTGTTTAGGATCTCTTTTTTACTAGTGCTAAGTAATCTGTGCTTTTGTCCCCTATCCAGCTGAACCTTTTACTTAGCATAATTGTATTTTTATTTATGATTAGTAAATTTTTTTCGCAGTGTAGAATTAATAACAGGTCACGGTAATTTTAAATCATATTTATGTAGAATAGGGAGGGTTAATGATTCGCTTTGTGAGTGTGGTGGGGTAGATACAGCGGGGCATGTTTTATTTGAATGTCCACTCACTGATGAGTGGCGGTCGCGTACGGAAGTTAGGTAGGGGGTTAAATTGGCCGCAACGCGAAACAGATATTAGAGATAACGAGTCGGTCGAAGGGTGGGAACTTTTTAGTAATGTTGCTAAAGAATTAGATAGGTTACGGCATGATATTTAGATAGTTAATAGGGTAGCACGTGTTTATGAATGAATACTTTATTTATCCTCTTTAGTGGTTGGAATTAGCGTTAAACTACAAATATTTAAAATATAGATCTTTAATTTAATTACTCTTGGTTAGAATAATTAGGATTAAGTTATTATTAAGTATTAGAATAGGTACTGCTGTTGTTTTGCTTGTTTTTTTAGGTCATCATCTTTTCTGTTTCAACTTTTCCAATGTGTGAAAAGGGAAGCAGCTACGCGAGGACAGCAAGGCTGTCGTAATTTAAGGAAACGCGAAGGCTGCTCCAGCGCTCAAAAGGATAATAATAATTTGCGACTATTAGTAATAAGGTCTGGGTCTTCGTCCCAGATCCTCCCAGAGTAAGGTTTTTGCCATGGTTTTCCCTTACCCCGCGGCCATTGATTTTATATAAATATATTATATATACTCAATGTCCTTGGCGAATGCTGGAAGATAACCAAAGTCGTCCCATGGGCGCATTTAACACTAACTGATAGCTAACCGATTTACGGTAGGCTCGCGTGGATGGAAACCTATGAAACAATAAGAAGCATAATGAAAGCTAAAGAAAAAGAACTACTTGCACAATAAGAAAAATAGAAAGAATGCAAGATGTAGGGATGGTTTTAATGGATATACGAACTCTAGAGAATTTTGGAATCCCACACTACACGGTTTCCACCCGACAAAAAAAAAAAGTTCGGCGAAGGCTAGAAGAGGTTGGTAGGGCATCAGTTGGACCAAAACTATTCCCACATAACCGAGTAGCCATATTCAAATTTGCACGCAAACATTTGAATTGGACATTGGCACAATGGAGTACTGTATTGTTTACTGAATGGTGGAGGTTCTGTCTACATTCACCAGATGGATGAAAACAAGTATGGAGACGAACAGGAGAACGATTTATGGAATGCACACTTAAACCCAAGCTTATCCATGGTGGAGGGTCGCTGATGGTGAGGACAGGAATCTCAATGACTACCTGTACTTATTTGATTGTCATTAATGGAGGGTCGCTGACTGCACAGCGTTATATTGAGAAGGTTTTGACAAACTACGTTGTTATAACTAACAGCTTCTTGCGGGTTTCGCCGTGTGTCAAAACTTTCGCTCGACGTTTCGCTGTTCATACTGACAGCTTCTTCAGGATAACTGAACTGAACTACGTTGTTCCATTTGCTCCATTTATCGGCTATGACCGCATTCTGCGAGATGCGTCAATGAATACTTGGATGCACTTGAGATAAGAAAACTAAACTGGCCAGCATGTACCCCAGACGGAAATTCTATAAAACATGTTTGGAACATGCTCAGCGGGCGTGTTAGAGGACGTGCAGTTGTACCAATCGCAATAAATGAACTTCGTGAGGCGCTTCAGAAAGAATGGCAGAATAATGCCATTGAGAGTTGCATTGTATGTTATATAAAATTTAAACGGACGAAAATCGAAGCCTCACTTCCTGTGGTATGATCGTTCATGGAAATAACTTGAAGATTTAGCAGACGAAGACACAGTTATGAACGAAACGTACGGAAGTAATTCCACAAGACCACGGCTCAATAGCCCGACAAAACTCTTTACAGTTTAACATATTTTCAGCCACTGCCTGCTACAAGAATCAGTATGTAATCTTCAGATAAGCTGACCCTTTCCTAGAATACCTGAAAATAATCTCATTCAGCAAGATGCTGAGCTACCTTAAGGGAAAAAAGAAGAACACACACTAAAGAACCACACTTTTCAATAAACTCTTTTATTGTATACTAATTTTCTTGTTTGATGCAGTTTGTAAAGTCAAAAATGGTGTGGTATAGATAATTTATATAGTCTAGTCTATATCACCTCCAGGATAACAGCATTTTGCTAACATATAGTGATCTTTATTTGTTACAACAGCAATTAATGGGCTACGATAAATAATTCAGGAGATGAATATTCACAACGGAAAGCATTTAACATGCAAGGAACCCCTTATCAACATCGCATAATGCACAATTACGCTACGGTAACGACATTTCATGACTGAGTAAACAGGTGGCCGATAGATTAAACAGGAAATGAGGGGAATTAATTGCATTATATTCTAATAAACTAACGAGCCAGCGATTTGAAACGACCCTCGCACACTTCAATGAAGGATGGACGCCGCTCGCGAGAAATAGGATAAGTAAAACAAATTTAACAAGATCGTATGTGCTTTAATGTTATACAAGACGGCAAATCAGCGGTTTCCTGTTCACATGGAACAGCTGCTAACACCGTTAAATCGAAAACAGACAAACAAGAGAGTGGCTCATTTACACTAATATTATGTGATCGTAAATTGTAAATGACTTTTCTTGTTAAAATAACTGGCCTTGTTTCTACCAAAAAACAAAAGATTCTAAGTTTTAGAATATTAAATGCATGTTTAACATATTATTATTACGTATATCTTATTTTATTATGTCTTGGTTTTTGATTTTGTAATTGTAAATGTAAAATCGCACCATATGAACATTGAGCATATTTCTTTCGTATACAAAGCACGAATTCTATTTAAAATCGTGGTTGCAGAAATGCAGTCGGAAATGGGTATCATTTTCACAACGAGATGGAACTTTGCCAACGTGATAAAGGTGGATTTTATTTATGATATCTAAATAATTACAGTTTATCTTAGACTCCGTCATCCACCTAAAGGCACTACACGAGGCTGCCTATTCTAGGTACTATATGGATTCCATAACAATTGAAAAGTTCCTACTTTAATTAAATAATTTCCCTACGATTGGGAGCAGACCGAAATCCCTATTACTGATAACCAGTCCAGCTTTTCCCATGTCATAAACCTGTTTCTACCATTAGCATCCTAATGAAATGAAAGCACATAAAACAACAGCCGATTATAATATTTAATAATAACTTAATCTAAGTAACCGCACGAATAGCAATTAAATTAAAGGCTTCCCGCCTTATTAATAAACACCATTCTAATAGCGAGGTAATATGATACTACTTAGCAGCTACTAGCTAATAAGATTCTAGTAGCAATTTAGATGTGGCAGCAATGGATTTTAACGGATATTTCTCCTAAAAAGATTCACTAACTGTCATATTCGAATATATAACAATTGTAATACCAGTAACAGTTTGCCTTGAATTATTTTCTTGTTCACATTACTTATGGAATAATCAAAAAAAAAATAGTAAAGCACTTTACTTCAATCATTAACAAGTAAGTAATATATCACATTTAGCCAAAGTTGCGAACTGTTTTAATATTTGTTCAGAAATGGAGAATTTGATAAATATTGATCAAGAAATAAGAGAAGTTCAAGAAGTTACATTGGGTATATCCACCTTATAAGTTCAAATTTTAGGTTAGTTTTATAATAAAAGTTTGGCTTAAACATACACCCTCGCACTACTAACATAAGTAAAGATTGTTAGTGGCATCTTAGTAGCTATTACCTTTCGTTATTAATAAGACGGTTATGTTTTAAATATTTATTTTATAGACCTACACTATGCTAATAGCTATAATTTAACACCAATTTAAAGAAAACGAAAGATTCGTTTAAAAATACCTACTACCCTGCTAACTATCTAAATATCATGCCGTAACATATCTAATTCTTTAGTAGCATTACTAAAAAGAATCCTACCATTCGACTCATTATTCCTAATATCTACCACATTTGCAATTCGAATCATTAACCCTCCCAATTCTACATCAATATGATTTAAAATTACTGTGACCCGTTATTAACTCTATCGCCTGATACGACAAGCCAACTCTCACTAAACTCGCTAAAACGTGTAACGTTACTGATAAATTTTCAAGTTCACTTCCCATTTAATGTAGTATACCATTTACCCTGCCTATCATTACGTTAATCGAAATTAATCCATACCTAATTATCGCGCTATCTTCCCCACACACCGTCTCTTTCGCTAATTCATCCGCCCTCTCATCACCGATTGTACCCACGTGAGCCCTAGTCCACTCCATTCACATAATATATGCCAAGCATAATAATAATAATAATAATAATAATATCAATTTATTGGCATTATACAAATTATACCTATGCATATACAGTGGAAAACGTTTAACACGAAAACGCTTAACATAAAAGATCGGTTAACACGAAATAGTACTGTAGTCCCGAGAAAATACTAAGTAGTCTCATACATTTTTGTTCTTTTAACACGAAACAAAAATCGCTTAACACGAAAAGATGTTGCCTCTCGGACGAACAAAATATATGTATGAACGTAGTCGTGAAAGTTACGCGCGAACAAAAAGGGCGGAATATAGCCTGTACTTTCCCGAAACTGACTTGCTGGTAAAATTGGTGGGCGTATTTTATGCACATACTGACTCACGGGAATCACGAGATACATGTGGCTGTTGTTAACAATTTTCAATTTAGCGATCAGTCAATTTTGGAACTAGGTGATGGATGTATCGAAGTAGGCGAATGGTGTGTTGAAATCAGTTTTACATATACAATGGCAGAGAAATCAAGACGAAAACAAACCGCTATTTCACTTAAAATGAAGATCGAACTGCTTAAGGCAGTTGATGAAAAACGGAGGTCGAAAACGGAAACCTGTAAAGAGTTTGGCATTGCTAACTCTACCTCGACGATAATTAAAAATAGAGACCAAATTACGGCAACGTTTGAGCGCAGCATGTTCAAGCCAGAGAGAAAACGTATGAGAACGGCCAAATACGAATATTTAGAAACTGCGTTGCTTCTTTGGTTTAAACAAGCTAGGTCTCAGAATGCTTCCATATCAGGACCTTTATTGCTGGAAAGAGCTGATGAAATTGCAAAACAAATGAGCATTGAATTTTCCGCAAATCCAGGGTGGTTGGAACTTTTCAAGAAAGGAAATGGCATAGTGCTGAAAAATGTTTGCGGTGAAGCTAACCGAGTTTTACCAACTATGACAATAGAGTGGCTGCAATCTACGTTGCCTTCAATACTTGAAGAATATGACGCGAAAGATATCTTCAACGCCGATGAAACTGGTTTATTTTACCGCTGCTTACCCAATAAAACTTTGTCGTTTAATGGGCAATTGTGTTCAGGGGGAAAAAATTCTAAAGAAAGAATTACGGTATTGGTAGGATGCAATCCGGATGGATCTGAAAAACTGCCCTTATTTGTCATTGGGAAAAGTTTAAAACCGCGATATTTTAAAAATGTAAGAAGATTGCCGGTTGACTATACAGCTAACAGAAAAGCGTGGATGGTGGCCAGTATGTTCACCGATTGGATTCTCAATTTGGACAAGCGATTTTTACTAGAAAAGCGCAAAGTTGTACTCATTGTAGATAATTGTCCAGCACCCCGATATTAAATTAAAAGCTATAAAGCTTATATTTTTGCCTCCGAACACCACAAGTGTTTTACACCATGTGATCAAGGCATTATACAAAACTTGAAATTTTGCTATCGAAAGCAATTGCTTCGAAAATATTTACTTGCAATTGAAGCAAAAGAAGATTTCTCCATCAATTTATTAGATGTACTGCATATGTTGTGATCTGCGTGAAATTTAGTGACACCAAAGACGATTAAAAATTGTTTTCGCTATGCGGGATTCTTAAAAGTAACAGATTCTTTGGCGCTTCAAGAATCAATTGACACTGACCCGACATTTAATGAGTTGTTTAGGAAAGCGTCTACATTATCAAACTGCTCTACATTATCATCGGATGAATTTCTTGCAGTTGATGATAATGTCTGCACAGCGCGATTATGACAGACGAAGATATTTTGGAGATCATTCAGAGCTCAAAAGATCACATCGACGCAGACTCCGATGATGAATTTGAAAATGAAGTCAACTTTGCAGTTCCTGTCCCCACTACATCAGAAATGTGGAACATCATGAAAAGTATTCGCAGTTATTTAGATGCGCATTCGAATGGTAAAATGAATAAGACGATGGACGATATCAATCAATTTGTCAGCAATTTAATGCTCAAAAGACACTGCAAACAAAAATTATTTTATTTTACCAATAATACGGTGTATTTGAAACCTAAATAGTGTATCTAGTATGTACCTGGTTGTGTAAATTTAACAGTAAATCGAATTAATAAAATTTGACGTCATCGAGATTATTGGTAAGTTTCTTTTTGCATGCTTCGTTTAACACAAAATTCTTTTAACACGAAAAAAATGTTCGGTCCCTTGAGTTTCGTGTTAAGCGATTTCCACTGTACATACATATCAAACTCATATATGCCAAGAAAGCTAAATCATCGTAAGATGCTCTTCCTTTAACCTCCAATCAGTTATAACGTCCAGATTTTCACATTGTAATGTTGGCCAAAAGTTTAATTTATGCACCTGATACTCATCCATTTTTTTCGCTAGCACCTCTAATACAAATAAACTATGAGTTATACCTCGTACTTCCCATATAAATTCCCATTTGTACCTAAGACAACATATTGCCTAATTTATTGCAACTAATTCTGCCTGAAAATGATTGCAATGATCCCCTAATTTAAACTTTTGATTATACGCCAGTACCCCTGTTATAAACAACAAAAGCAGCTCCTGTACCACCTTCACCCTTCAACCCATCCGTAAAAAATTCTAAACCCTTACGGAAAGTGCCTGAAAATTTGTTATAATACTAATTCAGAGGGACGAATGCATCCCCTGTATCTACTCACCTTTCTAAAACGGCCAATTTTAATCTAATTTCTAATTCTTTTCTAATTTGAACGCTCTGATCCTATTTCATTCGCATCCTTACGAAAGTTAATTTCCCTCAAACGTAAATCTATTGGTAATATATTCGAAATAACGCACGCCGCGTTGGGCGAAATAGATGAATACGCGTTCACAGCTCAAACCATCATTTTACACGCGTCCGCTTACATCACCCCGCGTATAACATTACCGATTCTTCATTTCCCACCCCGTTACCCTTAAACACCACGTAATTCTAGCCGATGCTCTAATTTTATCACTCATTTCCCTACTTTCCGCGCTAACATACTGAATATGCGCTTTAAACTTTAATTTATCGTCTAACTCTAAAATAACTCTGAGATGTCTTACAAATTCCTTGCATCAAACTCTACACTTCCCCAATTTAAATGTAGGCTTTCGATGCCTCAGTTTGCCAAAAAATATCGCCTCTGATTTATTCGCATTAATATCTAATTCAAACCTGATTAGGTCTATTTTTAACATATTATATTGGCCTGCGGTAATATAATTTCGAATAGACTATCGTATAAAATATTCCGATTCTTTTTGCAAGCAAAGTTAGGTTAAAATGCGTATTAACAACTGAATATTGAAATTTTCAAAACTTTGTGCAAACTCAGGATATAAAATGGAACGTTTTTTCGATTGAAGGGGTTAGAATAAGAGGAGTACAAGTGTTTTTTTCTTGTAATGAGTGCTTGTTTCTTTAGTACCGAAGTAAACAACTACCGGCCAATATCCATTTTATCAAATTTTGCGAAAGTTTATGAAATTTTTTTATTTCGTCACTTACGGGAACATCTTGAAAGTTTTATCTCACCTCATCAGCACGGTTTTGTTCGTGGGCGGTCAACAGTTAGTAATTTGGTCAATATCTCGCAGTTTATTTGTAGGGAGCTGGACAGACAGGGTCAGGTTGATGTGGTGTATACAGACTTTAGTAGCGCTTTTGATAGTATAAACCATGGCATTTTGCTTGAGAAATTATGTGGCTTTGACTTTACCACTTCTCTGCTTCATTTAATAAAATCCTATTTAAGTAATAGATCTAACTATGTACATTACAATGGTTTCAAGTCTTATGAATTTTTTCCATCTTCAGGTGTTCCACAGGGATCTAATCTAGGACCATTGCTTTTTATCTTGTACGTCAACGATTTGTTGCAGGGTTTCTCTTGCCCAGTTCTTGCTTATGCTGACGACCTCAAAATTTATACTTCCATTGCGAACTTGGCTGATGTTGTGAGTTTACAACGTGATATCGATTATATGGTTGACTGGTGTACTAAACATAATTTAAAGTTAAATATTAATAAATGCTGCTTTGTCTCGTATACTCGAAAGATTAATCCAATTCCTTCCGCCTATTCGTTGAGCAATGTTGTATTGCAAAGAGTTACATCCGTGCAAGATCTTGGTGTACTGTTTGACTGTTCAATGAGCTTTGCCCCACACATCACTGACCTTTGCTTGTCAGCATCCAAAACACTGGGATTTCTCATCCGTTCCTGCATATCTTTCCAGAATACTCAATTACTAAGAATATTATACTTCAGTTTTGTTGTGAGCAAGTTGGAGTATGCCTCTCAAGTGTGGTCTCCCCACTATGTCTACCTGCAACTATCACTTGAAAAAGTTCAACGACGTTTTCTCAAGTACCTGTCATTTAAGGAGGATGGAACATATCCGCAGCGTAGAGTTGATTATACGTCTTTATTGGAGAGACATTCAATGACTTCCTTAACTTATCGTCGTGAATGCCACGGCGCACGTTTTATATGGAAGTTGGTTCATGGAGTCATCGATAATCCTTTTCTTCTTTCCTCTTTAGATTTCCGCATTCCCAGACCTTCCTCTCGCTCGGCTTCCTCCTTTGCTTTACCCTTTTCTAGGACCAATTTGTTACAAGCCTCGCCACTGGTCACAATGTGCCGCTCAGCTGATCTGCACTATGGTGATATTTTCCATAATAAAATTAATGATTTATAATTGATTTAATTAATTAATTAATTAATTACATTTCCCATGTATTTTCTTTTGTATGTATGTACTTTCTAAATATTGTTGTCCTGTAACTGGCAATCTGTTGGACAATAAACCATTATTATTATTATTATTTACAAAAATAAAAATCTTACGATAAAAACAATTTTAAAACTAAAATTCTCTACAATACTTCACAAATGTATCATTAATTAAAAAATAGTTCTAAAGTTGTGTTTACTGTAAGATTTTTATTTTTATAAAAGAACAAGCACTCATTACAAAAAAACCCCTTTTTATTCTAACCCATTCAATTAAGATAAACAGCTAAGAATTGAACAAATAAGGTTGCCACGTGCAGGTCTTTTGCGAATATCTGGACAGATGCATCGCTTTGAACAAAAGAAATCTTTGGATAAATCTATTCAAAATTTGAAGTTGTGGCGTTATAATTAACGTATTTTGCCTTTATAATCTCATTTCTGCTAATAGTCTATTCCCTTTTACCTAGTTTATTCAAAACTTAAAAACCATCTAGTATATGCTAGTAATTTTCTATTATGCAACTTACCTTCTATGAAGCAACGGAAAATATTTGAATCGCAACAATGTATCTGACGTATGTAACCGGTACCGACCCACAAATATTTGTTTTTTATCAGAAAACAAATAACTACCCGCATATAACAAAAATATAATTCGTATTCGCGTGCCATGCCTTCATGCAATTTTTCCGTGCCTACATCATTCTATCTATATAGGACACGGAATGGCTAAGGAATTAGACATATTTTAAATACCGAACGAACAAAAACGTAAACAATGCAATACGAGATAATTTAAGCGAGTTCTTCGAAACATCTGTACGTATAAGTCAAAAAGTGGATTCATAAAAAACTTGTTCGATAAATAGGAAACTGACAGATCCAATTGTATCGTTCACGGATGAAGTGTACACCTTAAAATAAAGACTTTTAATTAGTACTCGATCTACGGTGTGTGGTCTTTCTGTTTCTGTACAGCGTTATGGGGTTTTTCAACGTTATTTACGAGGTGATAAGGTATACCGCGAGTAGGCTGAAGTGGTGCTATTTACTGGATAGCCTAAATTCCTTTGTTATAGGGTCATTCGAGTAGATAGAGCTATGTAAAGAATTGTAACTGATATGTCGTATGGTTTGCCTCGAAAAAAGAAAGAAAATACATTAAAATTATTCGGATAATTCGAAATATTTTAAGTATTTAGTGCGTGGAGGAACGTAATCTTATACTTGGTATACTTAGCTAGTGAATTGTATACTGATATAGAAACATTCCTACTAATTTTATACTTCAATAAGTACCTATTAATTTCGGCACGAATAATGCCAAATCTAGGAGGACCCAGTTACCAGTGTTGCCGTTTCAGTACATTTGTATCAAATTTAGTACTTTTCAGTAATTTTCAATACACTGTACTACTATTTTTAGAATACTATATTTTCAGTAGTATTAGATGTTTTGAAAAATATCGTAATGTTAGAAATTAGCGGTAATCCGATTATTATTTAATGTATTCAATCAAAATATATTAGAACATGATCATAATAGAAACAAATTCTTTTGCAATTTATATTGAACAGGGATTTCATCGATTAAACTTTTAGGATTTAACTACCGAACTAGATTATTTTCCATAAGAATCAGAAAGAAGCAGCTGACTTAAATATGCAACTGAGGTAAGTAACTTCTTAAATACTTTTTAACTCCTTTAAGAACTAAAATTTAAGATTTATTAAGTTATACGTGGCCTTATTTATTAATTCAGCAATCACCGCGAATTTTACAAGCTAAATTTTCAGGCTATCTTGATTTACGGCGTGAGGTCTTGTAACCGATTGTATGGGTTATACCCTCTTGTGTCGGTTTACATTTCTTAATAGCAATACATTGTAATAGCTAAATTATTGTTCGTTTATGTTGTTATTAATAATATAATTTTTTCTATAAGGAGTCCTATAGAGAAATCCGGTACACTTATCATGCATTAGACAATAATCTAAGTGCTTTTAAAAGAGTTTAGCAGTCAGGGAAGAGAAAGTAGAATAACGCATTAGTATAGTTTGTTGTATTTGTCCTAATTAGTTCTACCAATTGTTATCTATAGGTGATAGAAGTTTGGATTGTACTTAATATTAGGCAGGGTGGACCCTCTTAAAGGGCCATGGGGCCATGGCCCCACCATTGCAAATTACAAATTAATCGTTAAGGAGCTTTTATTTTCTGGAAAAAATACCTATGAATATACTGCTGTGTACTGATTGTAATAAATGAACTTGCAAAATGAAATAAACAAGGAAAAAGAAAATTAAATTAGGTAGCTCAACGGATAAAATTTTAAAAGAACAATTAACCTCAGCTTTACCCTCGCGAATTAAAACTTGAATCTAACCACGAAAAGTAAATGAGTGAAAGAAAACTGACTTTCTTGATTACCCGAAAAATTGTAAAGGTTTAATATAAAATAAAATAAGAGAATTTTTAACCCAACGAAGATAATTAACAAACAAATTTATTTTATAAAATGGGTAAAATTACAAAATAGCAGAAAAAAAAAACCGTGAACTGAAGGTTCTGGCCTAAAAAATAAAAACTGCACTTGATTCTAAATTACAATAGGACAATGCTATTTCCTATACAAAACAAAAGTGTTGGTTGTTCAGGAAGATAAACCAATATACTAATATCAATCCACGTGGTTTCACAAATTAAAACAAACTAAATTAAGCGTGGACAATTTCAAGAAAATTACAAAAAAAATAAAACTAAAATGCAAGTACAAAAGCTTCTACTCACCCAACCGAGGTGATTGATAAAATAAAAATGAATCAGCAAAATAGAAAACGGAAAAATTAACTCTTTAAACTAAAATGAGAAAATTACAACTAAAATATATCTATAATGTGCACACACCAATATATTAACAATTATTATCATATGAATTCCTTAATGGACAATATAAAAGACACTTTAATGCAAAAGTTAGAATATAAAAATGAATTACAAAATGGCATCAGTAATACTCAAAAATACGTCTACTCACGTTAACAGTCGACCAAGGAACTCTAGAACAAACTTCTACAATCGTTTTTCTAACCAAAAACATACAACGCAAACGCACAATTCACCGACAATCTAGTAGAATCCGCGTTAAATCGAATTAGCAACCGCTAGACACAAAAATGAAAGGAATAAATTTAAAAAAACCTAACACTAAATAAATTAAATCAAATAATCTCTTTACCTAAATTTATACAAAAATAAAATCTAAATTTGTGAAAATTCCCGGGACATTGATTCAGCAGAACGGAAAATCAAAACAAAATCTATGCAACTTAAAATACACTCGCGAAAAATGGGATGCATAGCAATACGTACTGCTGTGAACTGATTGTACAAGCATATAAGTTTAAAGAAATTGAAAATGACAAAATTAATTTAGCTAGCTCAGCAAATATGAATTTAAAAGGGCGCAAAAGATTCTTTGATCTCAGAGTAACTTTCATGAAAAGTAATAGTGGGCGTTTGTAAAATTTGACTTTCTTTAAAATCTCCAAAGATTGAAATGGTTGATTCAAACATAAAAGAACTGTAATTTATGATGATATTATATATATTATAATATATTATATATATATATATATATATTTGTCCTTTCGATAATACGACGTCACAACATTGGTTGGGGTGCATTGCATGTGGCGTCACCGTCATATGACGTCCGTATATGGACGCACAAAACATTTCTATGCTAATGTGATGTACGACTGCCTAGACCTTGTAAAACGATTTTTAGCTGGACGTTATTTTGGTGCCCGATGAAAGTTTTGTTGTATTAATTAGTTCGGCGAAATACTGTAGTGTGGCGCTGCGGAATTTCGTAATATACCCCAAATAACAAATTATGACATCCTTCCGCGTATGCGACGTCCAATCCTAAAATAATGTTTATAATATTTCGCGTATGCGACTCCGGTAGCTCTGACAACATTGCATGCGTAGTTATAGCCATTGATAGCGAGGGAGGGGTGTTAGGTCTTATTAATTTTGCATCGGTATGGTTGTATTATGAGTTTTAAAAATGCTTAGGTGTAGTATGTTTATTCTAGCCGATCCGCAGAACTCGCAGCTCGCTTCATCTCCTTACATTATTTCCACAACATCGGGATGTTACAGAAATATAATTTACTACAAACATGTTAATTCACTGTCTTCGATGCCCCAAAAAGTAATAATAATTTAATCCCAAGGCCATTCTCGAGTTGTAGAAAATTGAATTCACTCCCAGAACTATAAAAATAATAATAATAGTTTTCCTGTTACAGTATTTTTTTTTTGATTTGTAAATTATGAATAAAAGAAACAGTTTTAGCTAAAAAAGAAATAATATCTTTTCAATTCAGTCAATCAATTTAAGGCAATCCACTTAAATTGTTAAAATTTGTTTACCTATTTTATCTAGGATACATTAATAACAATACATTAATTATTCGTTTTTTTTTTTTCGGTTGAAATTCTTTGTTTAATAGCAAATTGGTGTTTAATTTTCATTCTAGTTTTACATACAGATGTATTTTTTTTCAAATTTGACTAACGTAAATAGTATCCAGAATAGATGCTTTGTTAGTTATTACAGCGATTTGTATGAAAGGATTCTCGTACTACCCGTATAGCAAAATGTTAGACATTTTTGGAGCAGTTTCTCTAGTTCTTTATTTTCAAACACATTCATATTTCTTATAAAAAATTAAATTATAATTTTTTAAGATATAAATGTTCCATTTCGTTAAAATTCGTGAACAATCGGGTGTGTGACCAGCAGTTCTGCTCTTATTGGTAATTCGTTTTCCTTAACATGCGCAGTGCTGGTTATACCTATGCGGGTTACAGGTTGTATTCTTTAGCTGTTTTTAGCTTTTTTCACCGTTTGCTGCATCTCGTGAGTGAAAGTTGTCGCGGTACACAGGGCAATGAAATTAACGTATGCGCATTGTGCAAACATCTGAAAAGCAACCGTCATCGAAATAATCCAATGCTATTACTTCAAAATACTTGTGTGGGTTGGAATATACGGCAAATTGACGCACAGTATCTTTCAGTGAATTTTACACTCATCATAACAAACGGTAATAGTGTCATGTGTAAAGTTTGTCACGCAAACCGAAAGTGTTGGGTGAAGTGTAATGAAATAAGAAATCAAAACGCATGGACTACAAAATTATCACAAGCCCAAGCTGATACAGGAAATAATGGACTATTAGGTTCGCAGTTCTATAACAGTCCAACAAGTTTCTGAACTATATAAAACTATGAATAGGTATTAAATATCTTAGTAGAATTGTGAAGCGCAGTTTCTAGACATCTCCTTTATAGCTTTAGTATTTTGTTCCACCTTTTTATTTTATATTGAAATTATTATACTTTAAACTATTTTAAATATTCGTCAGAAGAATGTATTCTTTACATCAGTATATGTTTAACTCATTTTCATACACATATAACTGTTTCTAAATGTCATTATAGTTTCTAAGCAGGTATGTAAGTTTCTTTCATGCATTTTCTTGAGGTGTAATCTTTGTTTATAAATAAGATTTGAAAAATAAACAAATTTCGAATAGATATCGCATGACAAAAATGTGGTTATTAATGACAGAATTCAGAATAACGTTTTACAACAACAAAGACATTTTGTTTTTGTACAAATTTATGTGTAACAGTTACTTTTAAACTACACTTATGTTTTTGATGTACAAATTATCGCAAAATATCTAACCAACGTTATGACATTAGAAGATCTACATGAGTATGATCCGGGTTTACCTAAGGATCATATAAAACTTAATTATATATAAAATTTGATTAAATGTCTACTATTAGTTATTAATTTCTTTACGACCTTAATAAATATGTTTGCATTATAAACATGTACAACAATCTTTACCCATTCCCTCCCCAATTTTTAAAAGTAATTACATTTCGCATTGGATTGCTGCTTGTATTAGCACTAGAATATTAAGTATTGAAATATATTAACAATTGTAGGAAACTTTAGTTTTGAGAGGTTTACAGCAGAGCAAGAGAAGGCGATGGTGGCAGATTGTTTTTTTATCTGCATTGTTTAATTTTAATATGAAAATAGATCTGTTTGTTTGTTGTTATTAAAGTAAATTTTAAAAGAAAAGAAGGTTATTTCTTACACAATATTACTACACACTTCTATAATATTACAGCAGTTTATTTAGAAAATCCACATTATATACATCCTAAGATAATATTCGGTCCATCAGACTAACAATTTGTCCTCGTCACGAATGCTATATACTAATTTGTATGAATTATCATTACAATAGTGTTGATACTTTTTTTCACTTTTTATCCATGTAATAAACTGACAAAATACCGAGATTTTCTTCCATTTCAGAACAAAGAATCTGGAATTAATTTATAGATGTAAACTGTGTGCCAAAAAAATTGCAACACCTTAAAGAGTTTATAAGGCTGAAGTTTCAAGTAGTATTTCATAACTACTAATTTTCAGTAGTAAATCATAGCAATTAGAAAAAAATACCAACAATTAGCAAAAATGTATCAATCAAAATGTTACATCTGAATGAGATGATCAATGGTATCTTATGGGATCTCATTCCAGGCATAATGTAAATGACGACAGATAGTTCCTGCAAGGTGTTTGCTGCTTATGGTAAACGCCTTATGTAGCAGCAACCTATCATATCCCACACATCCTCGATCGGGTTTAAATCCGGTGAGCGAGCAGGGGGTCTAGTACGTTTCAGCGCCGCCGTTTCATCGCCGCCGTTTCAGCGCCGCCGATTCAGCGCCAGGACATTTCAGCGCCGGGACGTTTCAGCGCCGGGACATTTCAGCGCCAGCCGATTCAGCGTCGCGTTATTGAACGTTAAACTATGGATAACTTGATGATTCATTTTTATGGAGAATTTTTGTACCATGTGTATTGGTTGCAAACTACATATGTAACATTTTTCGAATTTATTGTGATACCACTCCTTTTTTCTGTCTATAAACATAGTCTTGATTAAGTAAAATAATGAGATCCTATGCAACTGGAGTCGTGAGCTTCGATGAATAGAAAATTGTTTTAAGGATAATATTTTTTTTTCAGATTACATCTAAAGAAAAAACAGATAAATTAAATATCTTACTCAATAAGAGTTTATTTTATCTGGTGTTTTTCCTCGGTCTAGATTCTAGGACGTTTCGACCCCAGAACGTGTTAACGCCAGATGCAATACCAGTTGAATTTGATTTAAACATATGATGCAGAGATTTTTTTTGAACATCAGGAGAGAGGACACATCACAAGTCATCATATTTTTTTTAGTGTTGGAAAGTGACTGTTTTAAGTGATAATTTTCTTTTTTGCGAAACATCGTGAATGAATCAGCAATGTTACAAATCATATTTTTTTTAATATTGGAAGGCGGAGGGAAGGCAATTTTTTTTTTAAACATTCGAAGAGGATACATTAAAAATCTTTTAAATCATATTTTTTTTTAACATTGGAAGGACGAAAGGGGGAGCAGAGGATATTTCTTTTAAGGATATTTTTTCTTGTTTTTTAAACATCGGGAGAGGATGCATTACAAGTGTTTCAAATCATATTTTATCTAACATCGGAAAGAGGGGAATGGGAGGGGAGGAGGAATTGTTCTTTTTTAATGATATTTTTTTTTTCTTTTTTTCAGAACATCTGGATAAAGGATGCATAAGAAATGTTTTAGATCATATTTTTTTCTAACATTGGAAGGAGGGGAGAGGGAAGGGATATATTAGCTTTTTTAATGATAATTTTTCTTCTTTTTTCAAAACATCGAGAGATAGGATGCATTAGAAATGTTTTACATCATATTTTTTTAACATTGGAAGGAGGAGAGAGGGGTGAATTATTTTTTTTAAGATAATTTTAGAAACATCGGGAGAGAGCATGCATTAAAAATGTTTCAAAAGACTTTTTTTAACACTGGAAGGGGCGAGAGGGAGGGGAATGTTTTTTTAAATGGTATTTTTCTCTTCTTTTTTTCGAAACATAGAAAGAGAAGACAGGTCGGAAATGTTTCAAATCATATATATTTTTTTTAACATTGGAAGGGGAAAGGGAGGGGATAGAATGTTTTTAATGATATTTTTTTTTCGTTTTAACAACGGGAGAGGACGCATTAAAAATGTTTTAAATCATTTTTTTATATTGGAAGAGGTGGAGGGAAGGGCATTAGTGTTTTTAATGACAATGTTTATGATTTGAAACATTTTTTTAACGCATCCTCTCTCTTCTGATGTTCCGGAAAAAAAGAAAAAAAAATTAAAAAACTAATACCCTTCCCCCTCCACCTTTCTAATATTAAAAAAATGGTTAAAACGTTTTTAATGCGTCTTCTCCCGTTTTTAAAAGAGAAAAAAGTCATTAAAAACATTCTAACCCTCCCTTTCCCTCTTCCAATGTTAAAAAATATATATGATTTGAAATATTTCTGATCTGTCTTCTCTATGTTTTGAAAAAAAAAAAAAAAATACAATTAGAAAAACATTCCCCTCTCCTCTCGCCCTTCCAGTGTTAAAATTTTTTTTTTGAAACATTTCCAATCCATCCTCTCTCCGATGTTTCGAAACAAATTGTATTAAAAAAAATAATTTCCCCCTCTTCCCTCCTTCCAATGTTAGAAAAATATGATTTAAACATTTCTAATGCATCCTCTCTCTCGATGTTAGAAAAAAAAAGAAGAAAACTATCATTAAAAAAAGCTAATATACTCCCCCTTCCCTCCTTCCAATGTTAGAAAAATATGATTTCAAACATTTCTTATGCATCCTTTATCCAGATATTTCAAAAAAAGAAAAAAAATCATTAAAAAGAACAATTGCCCAAAAAATATCATTTAAATAATCATTACCTCCCCTGTCACCCCATCCAATGTTTAAAAAATGATATTTCGACAAAAAGAAAAATCATTTAAAAATCATTCCCTCTCTCCTCTTATCCCTTCCAATGTTAAAAAAAAATCAAACGTTTTAGATATCTGTGTATCATACGTTCAAATCAAATTCAGCTGGCACTGCATATGGCGTCAAAACGTTCCGGCTTCGAAACGGCCGCATCGAAACATCCCATGCAACCAAATATACGTCGTACAAAAATTCTTCATAAGAATGAATGATTAAGTTAAGATCATTAAATTATGAATCATTAAGTTATCTATAGTTTAACCATTCAATAATGCGGCGCTGAAATGTCCCGGCGCTGAATCGGCCGGCGCTGAAATGTCCCGGCGCTGAATCGGCCGGCGCTGAAATGTCCTGGCCCTGAATCGGCGGCGCTGAAACGTCCCATCCCGCGAGCAGGCCAGGGAAGAATTTCAACTTCCTCTTCGTTTATGAAGTTCTGACAGGTATGGGCAATATGATTATCAGCGATTTTTTACAAGCAGCCAGTTGTTTTGTTAAGATTCCAGCTTTGTGAGTGTCCTCCTTCGATCTGTTGCATTTTTTTTTGGCACGTATTTCATTTTATTTGCCTATACAAAATCTAATGTGATCAATTTTATTCCATTTCAGTAAAGAGTAATAGTAGTAATAAGTTTATAATTTTTGGATATTGCAGTTTTATATATATATAGATATTTCTAATTCGGAGATATTAGCCGCTCCCCATAAACTTTATATTTTATGTAACCCCATAGCAAAAAGTCAGAAGGGTTTAAGTCTGGAGTTCTGGCCGGCCACTTTACTGCCCCACTTCGTCCACTCCATAGGCTGGGGAAAAAATTATTCCGATAATTTCTGACCTCTAAACCAGAGTGTGGAAGAGCCCCGCTTGTTGAAACCAGAGGTTATTGCAATTGAGATAAATAGCTTGTAATGTCGGAACTACGTACTAGTTTTCTAAGGACGTTGAGAGTGAGCTTCTATTAGCCATTTAGGGTTTTCCTGAGCCTAATATCGACAATTATTTCTGTTAGTTAACATATTCATTTAACATAATTTCGTGGCTTCGTCAGAAAACAAAATGTTGTTTCAGAAATCCGAATTTGTTTGGAACGCATCCCTCATGATTTCACAAAATCGCAGTCTTCTATCGAAATCATCTGCCCTTAGTTCTTAGACTAATGCACTTTTTATGGATATAATTTCTCTTTTAAGCACTTTACGAACAGATCGTTCTGAAATATTATAGTCACGTTGTAGATCATTGGCACGATGTCCGGGGTCGTTCGTTCACGCCAGCAAAATATTAATGCAGCATCACCACCAGTAGCAGTTTTTGGTCTTCCCGTCTTATACTTTTCCTTTACGGTCGGGATGTATTTTTCACTAAATTTGGAAAGTCTGCGTAATAGCAGTACGGTTAGAATAGACGTAATTGAATAATATGCATACTTCTTGCTTGCGTAAATTTTCGATCACCATATCTTATTATGACAAAAATATTAAATTTGCCCTTTTCTGTTAAGTGAACCATTTTTGACACACTAAAACTTAAAACTAACTCACAAGAAATTTCAACAGCGACGCTGATTGTCGAAAAATAACAACTGATAAGCAATCAAAATATCGGCAAGGCAGAGCACAAGTAACAACAATTTCGTGTGACTATTACATTAGTATCTTGGAAATATTATTGTGGTGACCCCTCATAAAATGTAACTATTTGTACGTAGAAAAATTTCTGATTCTGAAAATAGTATAAAACGTATACATAATTATTCAAAAAACAAAAACAAAAGAACTTTTATTTGAAGATTAAAATAAGAATTAAATAAATAATGGCTTTAATCAATAAATTTTGCCGGAGATGCGCCTTGTAGTGTAGGCTCTTGTATTTGGATGGGTACATATAGAATATTAAGAAATAACCAAACGTTTAGTAAAATCATAAATCAAATGGGGCTGTAAAAAATAGATAGATATGGCAACATGGCGGAGTTCATTCTAACGGTATTATGAAAGTAAGTATATTTCGTGGTTGCTATAAAGCGGTAAAACATAGCGTGCATACCCATGGACGTCACATGAGCAACATACTGAAGGACGTCACATTAATTTCATAATGGGAATAAACTATGAGCGCGATAGAAAAATATAGAAGTGTACAGCGTTATATGTGGACAACCTTATTACAATCAATCGTCAAACTTCAATATATATTGCGCTATCAGGTGGACGCAATAAACGCGGTTCGGTGAAAAGACGTCATAATGATAGAGGGATGTATATATATATATATATATATATATATTCATTAAATTTCCATATAAAGAAGAAAAAAAAAAACATTTAATTACAATCAACAGGGGAAAAAACCTTAAGACTGAATGTCTTGGATTAAAATAACCCCTTCGTGAATTTACAATTAAAAAGGACAATGCAAATCCTTTAGCAAACAAAATGGTGGATTCGTTCTAGAAGGAAAATCTTAAACCACAAAAAATTCACGTGGTCTCAAAACAAAATCAAAGCAAGCTACAATTAAATTAAATCACACGTGGAGAAATAAGTAAAATCAAAATGAAATTTAAAATACAAGCTCTAAGCTTCTCTTCACCTACCCCGAGGTGATTAAAATACAATAAAATTAAAACTAACAAAAAAAACGGAAAATTTAAACTCTTAACGCGGTCACTTCTAGAACAAATTATTAACGGCCTTATACATAAATTGTGCACAATATTATAACACCAATTAATAAACTGAGTTGTCTGAATGATCAAAATTAACGAACAAATCCTTACAAATGAAAGATGCAAAATGGATGCAAAGAGCTCAAAATTTACATATACTTACATACGCGCCAATAATTCAGACACTGAGTTCCTTTAGAGGCCTCTCATCGCGTAAAATAGCAATTGCGCGCGCTGCGTCAGCCGCAAAAATCATAGAAAATGCCTTTTAAGAAGGACCTAAGACATGAACAAAAGCTAAACATATAAAGGAAAGAAAATAAACTAACTAACTGAACAATAAAATACATCAAACAAAACTACTAAATTCTTAGCAAAATACACAAATATTAAATTACAGTGAGAATTTGCGCGCGGCATAGCCAAAGCTTGATCTTCGAAAATTAACATCATTGAAGTCAAATAACCGGAGAGCCATGCCATAGCAGTACACACACACATTTTAAGTACAACGAAAGTTCCGATTTCCATGATTTGATGTGAAAAAACGCGCTTTATAGTTTTTTATGCAGATAAGCGGCAAACTGGGGCCACGTATAGATTTGCCCCTGATTTTAGACGTTTGTAGGTATCCACGCAGAGCTAGCGGAAGAGGGGTTGGTCGCAATATATACAAAAATTACATTGACATTACATTACAGCCGTTTCGTGGCCCGCTGGTTGATCGAGTTACCTCGTCGGTGCTCGACACTGTGCGGGAAGGGTCTCCCACTATCATATGATCTATTTTTTTGAGTGCATAGGAGATTTTTCAGTCGTTATTAATAATTTGTTCGGGTTCTTGCTACCCGTAATCTGTAAATATGTTATCTATATGCATGTGTTAGTTGTACTTTTTCTATTGCCTCTTTTACCATTAGTGTTAAACGAAACATATTAGTGATATTTATAGTCATTTTTTTCTCTGCTATTTTTGCTAAAGTCTATGTTAAAATCGCCGGCTAGTATCTGCGAAACGATTCGAAAACTGTTATTTTTTTAGTGCTAGAGACTAAAATACACAACTTTTTACTTATTTAACCGACACAGTGGTCCCAAATTCCGAAAAGCTGGCCAAAATATGAAGCTATTATATGATTGTAGCGAAACTCGGTATATGAGGGGTTTTCAAGTCGCTGATTACCAATGTAAAGGCAATTTTTTGAAAAACAAAATGGCGGATCCAAAATGTCGAACTTACTTAATGTAAAACTGCATTTATATTCACGAAACTCGGTATATGAGGGTTTTCCAAGTCGCTGATTACCAATATGAAGGTTACATTTATATTCATGAAACTCGGTATATGAGGATTTTCTAAGACGCTTATTACGAATAAGCATTTAAACTGAGCACTTAGTGAAATAACGAGTAACATATAAACAGTAAAAAAAAATTATTTATCTTTATTTTAAGTCTGTCAAAAGTCAATTTTTCTCATTTAGCGAAAATTTTATAGCGTTCTGTCATTTTTTTATTTATCGTTTTTTCATGGTTGATGGTAACAGACACAGCAATTGACAATAGGCGCATTCAGCAAAGGAGTGTGTTACACTATCGCAATTTGCGGAACATCGTCGATAGTTGGAACACATCCCATTTCTGCTGTATACATTGATACTTGAAATGTCAAAGTTACGTTAAAATAATCCAGAAATAACTGTCAGAAATAGAAAATAATCTACACAAATATTACCAATTATTTCTATATTCCTAAGTACACATATCTTATGTGCCCATTTTTTCCAAAACTGTCTCATGAATTTACCACATACGTATGTCATGTAGCGCAAGGACTGCAACAAAATATGACTATAAAATATGGCCGCCTACTCCTGTATACTGTTTTTGATGTTCATGTTCATTGTGATTCATTCATTCTAACGGTAGATATTTTTACATTTTCCCTTCAAACAACATATTTTCACTTGATTTCTGGCATCATTACACAAAATCTAGCATAAAAACCTTAGAGGCACCTATGGACAGCCAACTACTTAATATGTTTTAGAGAAATATTCAATCAACAGCCTACAATTTGTTTCGAGGCAAGATCCATCAAGACTTTTTACTTTTTGCCTTTTTCTAACGACTTTTCTAAAATCAATTTTCTAAATTACGTCAATAAGATTAACAACTGATTTATTAGCATGTTGTGAACATTAATTTTGATCTTCAAGAAAAGAATCAATTTTATAGAATTGAAAAATGTTAACCGATAAACTTTTTAGCGTGTTTGGAAAAACGTACTTACACTTGTGCTTCACGATTTCAGCAGTGATTAGCTCGATTGTTACAAAGAAAGTAAATTTTACAAACAGGTGTGAATGCATGGCTTGCTCTAATGTTGGCAATACATAATAATAATAATAATAATAATAATATCAATTTATTGGCATTATACAAATTATACCTATGTATATACATATCAAACTCATATATGCCAAAAAGGCTAAATCATCGTAAGATACACTTAATATGCGCTTCTACAGCTATTTCGATGGTTAAAAGTTTCTACATAAGAACTTTTTTTTCGACTTTTGGCCAGCTTTTCGGGATTTGGGACCACTGTGCGACTTTGTATTTCCTATGCTTCTCAAAATAGCAATGGTATTCTTATCAAAGCCAGCTAAATATACGAAACGAGTTACTTGCCGACCAAGATTCATTAAAATATATCATTCATAATTATCTACCTTAACTTTGGCCACTTGGCTGCGGGACACTCGGTATTTAACACCGTCAATTCCAAAAACATAATAATCCTAACATACCTCTACTTCGAGCCGTCAAGGAAACATTTATATATAATAGCATAGATTAGACATTTCGATGTTTATCTGCAAGAACTACAAGATCCTATCAATCCCTCCGTCACGCCAAATCGACTAACATAATCTTTCTTGTAATATATGCGATTACCAGCTACGATTTACCTTCCGTTAACGGGTTATTTACTTCCAGCAACCTTGCCAATGTCTATCCGAGTATATAGAAGAGTTTTAATGACCGGCAACCGGTACCATTATACCTACACAAAGAAATAAAAACTCCGAGACACGTAATCGCGCATCATCATCGTCGAATTGAATTTATTATAAATTACTAGATGTACTATACTACGAAGGAAAAAAAAGAATGAGAAAATTACCCTCCGCCAAGGTCGAAAAACAATGACGCAGAACAAGGTGATGTGTTATAAATTAAAATTTGATCCGTACCTACATTACATTACTTTTTTTTACTTGAAATAAATGCTACGTGCTATGCTGTTAAATTGTTTTTCCTTTCATCTGTTGTGTATAAAATATAAATTCGTGTCTTGATAATGTGATGATAAGTTGCGCCATGAAAATAATGGTTTTTTTTTATTGTCTAGGATGTGATGACAATACATAATAACACAAATGAATTCGATGATGTTCATGTCAAATAAAAAAAAATCAAATTACTCGGTATTTCTTATAATTTGTCTATTAGGAATTTCGTTAGTAATCCAGTATATATTGCTGTAGCATACGTTGGTTTTTAATATTAAGAATGTTCTTCGCACTGGAGCCACAAAAGACTAACATTATGTTCTTCTCCAGAACAAGAAACTTACCGACAGGCACAATAAAACTGGGTAATACTCTATTCCCAGTTCAAAATAACGTTAAATACTTGGGTCTATACATAGACAATAAACTAGACATATTAATGAAATCAGTCCAAAATGTGAAAGAGCGTTTAATCTAATGCGAAGCATAATGAAGGTGTCATGGGGATGCCACTTCAATTGTTCAATTAACATTTACAAAGCCTATATACGATCTCTGTTAGACTATGCTTGTACGATGTACTGCAACACATCTGAAAAGAATTTAAAAAGATTAGATGTTGTTCATAGTAGGGCTCTACGGTTGTGTGTGGGGGGAATCAGATCCACACCTATAGCAGCATTACAAACCGAAGCTCAAGAGCCACCACTTTTTCTACGTAGAAAATATTTGGCGGTGAAATATATGTATTCAACATTTGCAAAGAGGAATTCTAGAATTTTGGCTAAAGTGTGTACCCTGTCGAAGGAAGATCTAGTAAATAATTACTGGAGAAGAAAAAAATCACCAATACTTGCTGCAGCGTTTCGTTATTCATCTAAAGATCAGGAACTTATACGTTATTCACAAATATATAATGTTTCATTCACTGAGTTCCATGAATACATCAACATAGCTTTTCCTCCATACAAAAGCGATCCGAAGCATGATAGTCAATTATTTGCTTCAATAATAAAAACATTGGGCAACGCATTAATCATATATACAAACGGGTCAAAGAAGGTAAATGGATGTGGCTGTGCGTTTTATGCTGATCGGGCGAATGTCTATAGAAAGTTCGTGTTAGACCCTGAAACCAGTATTTTGCGGCCGAAGCTTTGGCGATTTTTGAAGCATTACAGTACGGTGTGACTATTAACTACAAACACCTGGCTCTCACGTCAGGCTCTATGGGTGTCCTAAAAGCCATACAACAACGAAAACACCCCTCCAGTATGCATCCAGTTATTTTAGATATTATTAAAATTTATTAGCGAGCTAAGATCGAAAGAGTTTTATTTACAAATGTACTGGATCAAAGGACATAGCGGCATCTAAGAACATGACAAAGCTGACCGACTAGCAAGGGAGAGCTGTGTGGATGGGCAACCATATGAGCCTGTTTTTACTCGAATGGATTTAATTCAAAAAACCAAAAGAAGTATATTGACGGATGACTGGAACGAATACTGGAGAGAGCTGTGTGCATCTCATATGACACAATATGCCTTTATCCACAAATCAACAAATACCAACTCATGGTATCTTAATAGTACCCTGTCTAGATGCGATCGTACCACCATAAGTAGATTAAAATTTGGACACGGCAGATTCCCATCCCATCTGCATAAACTAAATATAATTAATTCTTTTGTTTGGCCTTGTGGTCATGATGAGGCAAATTTAAATCATCTTATATTATCGTGCAACAAGCACACATGTTTACAACAACAGCTATACAATCTACTTATCTCTTTAGGAGTGCCATTACCAACTAGTATAATATCATGACTGTACTTATGAATAACCAAAAAAAAATCGATAACAAAATAATAGACCTTGTGAAAAGAGCGGAAATACTAATTTCATTTGCCCGAATGGGGCATTCCTTCCTAAATTGATACTTTGTTTGTAAATCCTACTTTCCGTTGGCCGAACTCTGTGTTGTGTACATTCGTTAATCAGTCTGATAGACCCCAGACTGTGAAGTGGGTATCCCTGTTGTATCCTAAAAGTGCCCCATTCGGACCATCATAACACAAGTAAATACATATAGCATGATGTCTTATTACTTTTGTTTCTTTATTTACAACCGGTGGCGTATGGGCTTTGATCCCGCAGGCCAAAAATAAAAAAAAATATTAAGAATGGTGCTTCCACGTGATGCTTATGAAGATTTAGATTTGATTACAGTAGCGGCTTTATTTTGGGAGGCAAATGCTTATACTTTTGACGGGGAAACAAATGGGCCGGTAAAATAGCGTAAACGGTCCTTTTATAAGATAGAATCCCATGAGAGCTGGAGTCTATTATTTTTCTGCAGCCTTTAGGAAACACGGAAAATGAGTGGCCCATTTGACATGAATAAATGTCATGATTAAGTTTCACAACTTGGTATGTAATCTAAAGGAAGTGAGCTTATCCCTACGGAGATATTTGTTAATTGCTTTTTGCGCTTGCGTCCAGAAACACTCATTTTGTATTAATTCGAAGCTGCTAGGAAACTACCGCTTTCCTGTCTAGGCAGGCAAAAATGTCACTTAAGGTTGTACACTACGTTCAACATGACAGATCTGTAATAAATTGTCATTAAGCTACTATGCAACCTTACTAACAAAACAATAAGATGAACTGGCGTCTCAATTGCACTTATTATTGATAAATAGATATTAAACTAGAAAGGAAATTACACAAAAAGACTTATTCTCGGAAACGTCAAAATACCAAGGTACGTAGCATATATGCCAACCAGTACATACTTTCAACTCCGCAGCGTCAAAATTTCCTTTCTATTTTCAATTCAAAATCAATATTTGTTGGTGCAAAAAATAATGTGTATCACACGGCCAGAAACTTTTTCGAGTTTTTGCAAACCGTACTCATTCACAAAATTGTAGTTTCTGGACTAGTGATACAAATAACTATTTTCCTATTTTCGATAATAGTTAATAAATAGGATATTAGTTAACTAACGTCTAACTGACTATATTTCAAAGAATATTTCTTTCTTTCCTAAATACTTATATACAGCGACCGGCATAAATATTGCAACATATGGGAATTTTTTTTATTATTCAAATATAGAATTTTTTTTGTTGGATAGGTTGTGCATGTCTAAGAACCCCAAAATTTATTTTGACGTACATCACGTGATCACTAGTATGGCGGTAAATTTAAAAAATATGCTGTGAATCTGCAAAAAGTCAAAAAGTGAGGTTAGATGACATGATACCCAAAAAAGTTATTTGAAAAAGTTGCTTAGAATTTAATTCTAAGGATGCACGCAATTTTTTAAACATATTTAAGCAAAAATAAATATCACAATTTTTCCAAATATTTTCATTGAATTACATATTTCCATTTTTTTGGTTTTTACCGGTACGGCAGGGATGCTTCTAAATTTGGTTCATACTCAAACAGTTTTGTTAATTTTAACACAGCGAAAACTGAAACGCATGATTTCAGTGTGACAGTTGGTTAATGTTGCAAGGGACTGTATCTAGTAGTAATAAATAAAAAAATTACAAACATTTTCTCTCTAAACCACTTAGCAATCATTATTGAAAATTATTATATATTTTTTTTTTGTTTTCTGCATTAAAATGAAAACCGTTAGTTCAAAACTGATATACGTGCACGCACCGATGGTATTAAAGTAGACTTTTGAATCGGAGAACAACGAATAATAAACAACAGGTAAAATAAAAATAATAGTAATTACTTACTTGCCAAATAATTAAAATAGTTTACTACAATATTTTGTTGTTTCTAATTTCATATAAGATACAAAACAATATATGTATCTGGCAAGTATGTATTTTTAGAGCTTCATTTTGCAACACTCGAACTTGCCAGATAGTCTAGCAAATATCGATGTGATGGTCCGGCCGCTCGTGAACCGTGAGCAAGGGCGTGGGTTCTTGATTCTTTTTGCTTTATTTAAAAGGGCGCCAGCTGTGGCCAACAGCGAGGAAGCCAGGATTCAGCAAACAACAAACAACAAGAATTTTGTCCAAAATAAAGTTTAATAATATAATATTTAAAATATATAAATGTAAAAATTATTGAAGATAGTTTGGAAAATAACGAAATGAATTTAAAATAATTATAAAAGTGAAAATTACAAGTTGACAATCATGTGTAATGAGTTGACGTGCATCAGCAATAGTAAACAGAGTAAGATTGAATTTAAATACAAAAATAAAAGAAAAATCAGTATTGGCTCTATATTATTGTAATGAAGGTAGAAATGTTCGTTATTCTTTCAGATTTCACACGGCAACGCGACAACAGCTGCTATCACCCTGCTAAAGTGTATAACCATCTAAGGCGTTTAAATTATGATAAAATACAAATAATATATAGGTACCAATTGGCACGTCACGTTGTTATGGGTTAAATTAAATAATACTGAAAATGTACCATAAAAGTACATAAATGGTGTGGCTTGATTTACTAACAAAAATTTGACTAACTGTGAATTAAATTTGTAAATAATTAACACTATTAAATTCCTTTTAGGTCGCTAATGAATTCTGATGAGTACTACAAGTATTAACAACAATAAATATGTACAGCACGGCGTGGCAAAATAACAAACAAATTCTTAATTACATAAATGAACAAACAAACGGGTAATAACGAGAAAAAAATAAATGACGGAGCAAATATAAATAAGTGAGAATTAAATATGGATGTCCTGCGATCTCTTTCAACGAAGACAATAAAATGGAGAAATCCTACCTCGGCAGATGTGTGTATGAGTTACCTTCCAGAGACGTGGTGGTTCACCCGAGTACTTCTGGTGGATACTCTTCACCTTGTAAAGTGTACGGGCTCAGCAAATTTCGGAGATGTGAAGTTCAGCCGCTCCACAGGGGTTTAAATTAACGTCTCGGACCAATCTCCAGGTAGGTATTGTGCTAAAATTCCAATATTTAATGCAGGACTATTTTCCAGATCTCATCACATTACGAGAAGCAAAATTAGCAATGTATAATGCAACCAATTTTCCAAAGATAAGAAGAAAAAAGGAAAAAACCAAAAAAAAAAAGCCTAAAAATCGTAATCAGTAATTACCATGTGCTCTTTGCAAAAAAATGTAATATATTAATATTAGCAATTGTAAAATATAGTTAAAATAATAAAATATGCAAAAGTAAAAAAGTTCATTATAGTTTGTGATTTCAAGATGTGAATTTACTAGAAAAATATATAACTAAATTTAATTTATTACCTAGATCTCTTAAGCTTCACACTAAAACGTCTACGCTTTGCAACAACTACGCCCGAAAAGAACGAATTTCTATGCGAGCCTCGAATCCTCGCGCAAAAAATTGTTATTTACAATGATCCAAAGAAATATGAAACAAAACTGCAATCAAATAATTAAATTATTCTAAACTTATAAATGTTAAATGAAATTAATCGACTTTCAACAGTATGAAATTAGATATATTTAAAAATTAAATTACAAGCACATGATAATACTGTATACACCGTTGCTCAAATGAAAATGACCGTTACAATTTCTTAGTTGTTCATTAGTTCACTATTAGTTATTGTTTAAATGTTTTTGTTTATTAAGTACTCCTATCATTGACTAGAAGCACTGGTTATTTATTTTTACTAAGTTTTGGAATTTCGAAACCTACTTAAATACCTTCGGCGCGTGCAATAACATTGTGAGGGCTTAGGTATACAATGTTATCAGATTTGGAGTAAGAATTTCCACTTTAATACAGAAAACAAAAAAAAAATATTATAATTTTCAATAAAAGTAATGTTTGCTAAGTGATTCAGAATGAAAATGTTTGTCAAACTTTATTTATTACTACTAGATACAGTCCCATGCAACAACAACTGTCATACCAAAGTCGTACTTTTCAGTTTTCGTTATGCTAATTATGCAAAAATTGACAAAACTGTTTCAGTATCAACCAAATTTAAAAACAGTGCTGCAGTTGACCTTCTAAAAACGAAAAAATGGAAATATGTAATTCAATGAAGTAATATTTGGGAAAATCCTGGTTTTATTTTTTTTAAGATGTTTACTAAAGTTTGCGTACAGCTACAGAATTGAATTCTAAGCAACTTTTTCAAACAACTTTTTGAATATCATGTCATCTAACCTCGCTTTCTGCAAATTCATTGCATGTTTTTTAAATTTACCGCCATATTAGTGGTCGCGTGATGTGTGTCAAATAGATTTTAGGATTTCTAGGCATGCACAACTTATCCACCTAAAAAGTTTCCGTATACTGTAATAATAAAAGAATTTCCCATATGTTGCAATATTTATGCCGGTCACTGTATATAAAACAAAGTGCTACAAGTCTTAAAAATATCGAAATGGTATTTATTTAAATGGAACTTACTGTATTTTATATAATATATATATTATATATTTTTAGTAGGGCTGTCGAAATCCGTCTTTTTCAGAAGTAGGGTACCTGTTTAGGGCACTACCCGGTTCCGGGTATCGAGCTTTACCCGAACCGGTATCACATCGTGTTTGACTCGAAACCGGATATTACCCGAAATTGAGCTTTACTCAAAACCGGGTATTGCCCGAAATCGAGCTTTACCTGGTATCCAGGTACCCGAAACCGGGTAGTCCGTAACCCAAAATTTCGGGTACCAAGTATTTCAACTGTTTGTTTTTATAAAAAAAAGGAAAAAGAATAATAAAAAAAAGTTTACAAATTTATCAGGAATACTTTGTGTTAAGGTAACTAAAACTTATTAAATGTTCTTAAAAGCAAAGAAAAAAAATCTTGCAAATTATATAAGCACTTCATTATTAAGTGTCTTTTTATTTTAAATTTGAAAGTTCTTATGTTGCAGTCTTTGAACGTTGTTGTAAAACTTGTGCGACCCACTCCTTTGTATATATATGTTTTGTCTATATACTTGAGGTACACGTAAGGTTTTATCACATTCGCGATTGTTGTAATAAAATTTATAGTTTGCTTCGCATTTGGCAAGTAATTAATTCACTGCGGTGTTTCTTTCCGAAGCACGCACGTTCATAAATATTGTACTATAATCCCGGTACAATAAGTCTATTATTCATTTTGAATTTTTTTTTTACAGGTCCCTCTCTCTTTAGTCCGAAAACACTTCCAATACATGCTTTCAAAGTCTAAACATTCTACGTCAATTGCAGGGTCGGAACTTCCGCCGGTACAACCGATGCGGTGCACCGGGGCCCACACACGTTGGGGGCCCAATCTTCGTCATCACTAGACATACATATTGCTAATTTGCAGCTTTTAGAAAATATTATTTAAGATTTACAGTAAAAAAAACTTTCGTTCGTACTTTTGTTTTTTGAATTGTATAGCTAGTAATACACACATATAGACACGTGCATGCGTGACGTGTTAGTCATAGGCATACTTAAATAATAATTATTATTATCGGCTTGTATTTATTCCTATGCGATGCTATTTCTTAGGATATCTGTATAAACAACTGAAAAATTGTTTGTTAAACTCGATTTGGACATGTTAAAAAGCCCTTTCAGAGACTTTCTAATGATTACATAATAGGCAAAACTTTGCTACATAATATTTTCCTTTCATATAACGCCCTTCAAAGGCGGTCGCATGTGTAAACACCAAAATGAACAAAACTAAACAACCAGATGTGTACTGTATTGCTGTAAATTTCAGTCTTCGAATTTCGTTGACGGGGTTAACTTTAATTTTGTCTCCGGCAGTAAATAAATTATGCGAAAAGTGATATTGTTTCAATTTTGACCGTGAAAATTCACTGCGTGTACGTGAATGATTTTTAAGATGTCATCTAAACCAAGATATAAAAATGGTGCACACAAAAAGGAAAACAGCAACTGAATGAGAAGAAAAAGAAGTCATCAAAACATGTTGACTTATTGCAAACCACTAACTATGTTATAAAAATGTGCAGAAATGGCAGAACGATTACGATTTTATCAAAAAACTCTATCCTTTTTTTGGCCGTAGACTGAAGAAGTGGAATATTCTAAAAGAACTACCATATTTCATCATTTAACGTTAAAAAAAAACTGAATTTTACACGATGATCGTCTAGATATGAATCGATAGTTACACTGAAATACAGAAGGTTTAACAAAAATTAGTTTATTAACTAAAAACATTAAAGAAAAGAAAATCAAGCATTTTTTACGAATGTAGATATAACTATAAGAAACGGTACGCACACTTTACATTCTAACATATAGGGTGTTCAAAACTGAGGAACAAAGTGACATATTTCCAAACGCAGAAAACTCAATTTTTCTAAATAGAACACCTTGTATTTTAATTCAAAATTAGAAAGTAAATATCATCCCCTATCATTTTATATCAGCATTCCCTATACCTATCTTTAATAGATTTTGAGATATGAGCGACTATTTGTTAAACAGACTAAGTATTCTTTTTTTTTTAATAGAGCACCCTGTATTTTAATTCGGAATTAAGAAGTAAATATCATCCCCTATCACTTTATATCAGCATTCCCTATACCTATCTTTAATAGATTTTGAGATATGAGCGACTATTTGTTAAACAGACTAGCTAACCCTATCTTTAAATGTTTGTAGCTGGCTCTGAATGGGATTAATGTCAAATTCATGTATTATTCTTTGAATAACCATAGAAGAATGTCGCTGTTCGAATAGTCATTTCTATTAATATTGCGTTGTACAAAAGTGTAGTTACGATGATATACATAAACACTTATGGTTAGTCAATGAATTTGACATTAATTCCATTCAGAGCCAGCTACAAACATTTAAACATAGGGCTACTTAGTCTGTTTAACAAAAACTCGCTCCTATCAGAAAATGCTAATATAAAGTGATAAGGGATGTTATTTACTTCCTAATTTCGAATTGAAATACAGGGTGTTCTATTAAAAAAAAGTAACTTTTCTGCATTTGAAAGTATGTCACTTTGTTTCTCAGTTCTCAGTCTACATTCATAACATAGCAAATTTGGGGTCTCTACTTGCAGTATTAATCGAGATATTAATTGCTCAATGATGCAATGATTCTGACTAAAAAAAAAAAAAAAAGAAAACCTTAAATAACCCAAAAACGGCAACATGTAGCTATAGGAATAGCTAATGAAAACTAACGTATTTATAGTCGTAGAATTCAAAAATGAACAAAAAATAAATTAGATCATCCTATTTAAAATAACAAAGTTGACGTCCATTTCCGGTCAACCGGAAGTGATATTTTAGTTAAAGTATTTTACATTTATAGCTCCAATCACAGATAATGGTGCCAAAATCTCAAATATAAGTAAATAATAAAACATCATAAACTTTTAATGAACACTTACGTGGAATAGCCTGTATACATTAGATCATTAGACCTTTTTATTTAAAATGGTGTGAAAAAACGATTATTTGGCGTTGCTGTGAGAACCCGAATACCTAAAGCTTTTGAACTATAATAATCATTCGATAGATAATTTAAAAATACATTTGTTGGTAAGCCATTAAAAAATATGGCGTTCTATTAAATTGAACAAGTTACAGCAACTTGAAGTTCTTATTTGATGTTTTAATTTTGTTTATTATACTTCAATTATAAAATATGGTCTACTGTTGCACTTCACTATAAATTTCGCTTACATACCTTAAATACTTCTTAATCATTTGAAACATGAAAATTAGGTTAAATTTTCAGGAAATTCAAAACTTAACGTTTAGGTAGTACAAGCCTTATTAAAACAACCACTTATTTTGATCGATGAATTCAAAAATGCACTAATGTACAGGAGATTCCATTAAAAAAAAACACAACTTTGATACTTTTAATGCTTTTGTAACACCCTGTATAATAAGAAAATAATTTTAAAAAATAACCGTAATGGACCTTGACCGTCATATATCCCAAAAGTGAAACTATTTGCACGTTGCGTATTTTGGCCCAAATATTGTGGAATAACTTTACATATGCTTTAAATACATTTATCTATCAAGCATTGAAATATTAGATGAAGTAAGGAGTAAATAGTTAATAAACCTGTATTTGTTACGTTTAACCAGATACTAAAAGGCAATTAATAATATAAAATAAAGAGTTAAAACCTTATATTCATATGAAAATGTCGGCGTTTACAAAATACATTGTATGTTTGATGTAATTAAAACGCCCCTTACAAAATTGAATCAAATTTCATACTCACCTAAGCAAAGTGAATCAGTCGGGCACAAGCAGCTGAAACCAAGAGATTTGTGTCAATTATAAAGTTCTTTGTTTCAATTTGTTATTTATTCTGTGTAAAAATGTTGGTTAGATTGTTTATTACCTTTAGATTTCTCGTGTTTGTACATGGTAAGTATGTAAGTTAAATTAAAAATATACAGGTGTCCCAGCGAACTGGGTCATTAGATTTTTTTGAACTTCTAGTAGGAATTTGATTTTGAAACTTGCAGTGTAGTCATGGCCCACTGTGGTCTATTTAAGGAAAATATTTTCACTTTATAGCACTTTCGGTATACAGGGTGTTGATATCAACTTTCTTATTTTAAATAGAATGGTACAATTTTTATCGGTACAATGAATGTATCGAGTCATTTGCAATTAGTTTACATGAGGGTTCCCTATCCCTAAACTCAACCGTTTTTGAGATATTTGCAATTTTGTTGATTTTTTGACGTTTACACTGTTTCAAGTAAAATTAAATAGCTGATGAGGTATCAGATATTTAGTGATTCTACTAATGTCAATGTAAGTACAAAGACGTAGGTAGAAAGTGTTATGGCAATAATGACTAAATCACATACAGGGTGCTTGAAAACGCATCTCCAATGTGGATACCTTTAAACCAACAAAACTTTTTTATTTCAAATGGAACATGGTATTTTTTACTACAGCATTGAATGCAGCGCAAAATTCTACATCGATTGACATTAGGGTTTGGTATACCTATTTTTGATAGTTTTTGAGATATTAGCATTTATTGCCTAAAATATGATTAATTTCCAAGTTTCGAGTAAATAAAATATTTTTTTCCTAAAAATACTGTGTATAATACTTTTTAAAATGAAGCGTTATCTTTTTTTCTATTGTTTGACTACCATACCCGAGATATTTATTATTGGAAGTTTTCCAATTATTAGCAAATTTTATGTAGTTGTAATTATAAAATATTAATAAGCCATAATTATTATGCGACAGCAAATTACATGTTAATATTTTTGCCTGCGCCCATTGACAAAATCGCACTCGATTTTGAAAATCATCGCCATGAAGTTGTTAATGCATGGAAACTCTAAATGGATGATATTTCCTGCGCTTCAATATTTGTCAGATAGTGGACTGAGAAATTCCTGGTCCGCGAGATATTTCTCGAGTACTAATGTGCGGATTATTAGCTACTGCAACTAATTTCATTATTTTCTCCAGCAACTGTTTTTCGGCGATTACGTTTTCTTGGCTGTACAGTTCCTGCGCTATAGAACTGTTGAACGACTCGGTAAAAAGAAGCGCTCGATCGCACCTTGTCGGGAAAACGTTGTGAATAAAGATTAACAGCATCATCGATATTCCCACCAGTTTCTCCATAGATGTAAATCATTTCAATTCTCTCTTGTAATGTTGTAGCCTCCATTACTGTTCAAATATTCAACACTAACTAATTTGTATTGGATTAATAATTAATAATCTAAATGGGGATCGGACAATGTGTAAGTATTCACAGCTTGTCAAACACTGAATAAAGTACGATTTTGTATCGTTGAATAGCATTCCAATTGCGAATAAATAAATGTATCGAAGTGAAGGGGCATAGTTTCGAACACATGGCTTTTTGGAATGTTAGTTTATGTTAAAATAAAAAAAACACGAAATCATGTTTGCTTGCTTCTCTTTTTTTTTGTATATTTTTTCTAGACGTTCACAATCATGCTTTTTTTGCGATTACAGCGCAATCTGTTACGAATCGAAAAAAAAGTTTCAAACAAAAACTACATACTTGATGGGGTAGAATGCGAATCTGCAATACAAAATGGGGGTTCCCATTTAAGATTTCAAAGTTGTTACCCCTAAAAAACTCACCCTGCATATTGTGTGGAACAACGCCATATTCTAACACTTATTTTATCGTTTTCAAATAATTTTTCAACTGATCATGCCAGGTTTCACTCCTGTCACAAAAACCTGGATTTGCAATACGAACGCAGATGACAAAGCAAACTGGGTCGGTGGAGACTACATGAACAATTGTACGGGATTTCACTTCCCAGAGAATTTCGGCGATATCTGCCTCATGTCTCTCGGAAGATTGACGACCAACGCCATATATTTACCACAGCAAGGAGATATAGAACTGCGTAACAACGCTGAAATCATATTTTCGGAAAGCTCAGACACCTGTATGAGAAAACTTTAAAATTGCGCATCGGCTACTCTAAGTGTCCAATATTCTTTTAGGCGTTAGAGTCAGAGATGACCTGGAAACTAAGGATTTTTACGATCCGCAATGCTGGAAAAACGACAACGAAGCGGTACCAGATCTAGAAAGATCTCCGTGCAGTTCAGACAACGTTGTATTTCCTAAAGATGCGACCTACAGTATTACCAACGCGATGAAATTATATCCTTCTAATGTTGTTTACATGTTCAGAAATACGATTTTTAACTGGTACACATGGAATAATTTCTTAGACACACCCGAAGACTGCAATGAGATCATGGTCCATTCAAATCAAAGAGTACATAGTAACGTAAATCTCTTTACAAACTTTTTTGGGCTGAGCTCCCTATGCCGTTTCTACTTGCACAGGCCTATTTGCGATATGAAAAGGACCTGGAGGAAAATAGTATGTTCTAGTCCAATCGTAATGCAAGGTCACTGCACATTATTCTGCGGTAAGTGTTAATGTCATTATTATAGATGTTCCCAGGTCGATAAATAGTATATTTAATACTATTTTGTTTCCAGCCAGACCAATTTTAACTGAATGTCTAAAATTATAAAAGACATATCTGTGAGTGACATGATCGATAGTAGGCTTAATCTGTCAAATATTTTTTGAGGACTGTCAAGTTAACATCGTTTTAAAAGTGTTTAATAATAGTTCAATTAAAATTTACTATCTAATAATTGAGAAATTATCTCATAAATGGGCTTAGACTGAGTCGAATGTACTAATATCATCTATCAATAATGTCAGACATTATAAAATGTACACTTTCATCATGTCAATGTCACTTACTTTCCGCCCTAAGGAGGAAAAGTACCACTTTCCTCCCTGCTAGCGAAAATAAAATATTAAACTCAATTTACGGAATGGGGTATAAATAGAAGCATATTTCTGAAAAACTATAGTTTCTTCAACGGAAAAATATAAATTGGCATTTTTTATCAATTATAAAACAGTGATTGTAACAAGTAACAATAATAACTGGTAATAGGTTCTGAGGGGTTACGTTCCATAATGATCGAGTTTCTATAGTGATATGTAGAGACCAGATTATATGCAAAGTGCATATATTGTACTTTTTGCATATCTTTAATTATAGTCTATATGTAGACATATTACACTAATTGAAGGTAATTAGCACTAATTAGTGATTGAATATATTGCATATTTAGGCATTTCTATGCATATTTTTGCGAAAGTTGCATATATTGCATATTTAAGCTTTTTCTTATCCTTTCTATTAGTAAACATTCCTAGTAATTCCTAATGTAGATCGACAACCGACAATTCTCAGAACCATAAATCTTTTACATTGGTTTCTCTAATACTTTTTTCCAAGAACTGCACGTATTTAATTTCGCCTAGCAGAAAGGATGTGGTAAATACGTTTTATTATTATTAATTCCCAAATAAACTATTCATTCATTGAATATCTTTGAGCGAAACAGCATGTAATTGCGTTATGTTGTTAAATACTGTGCGTACATACAATGAGTATAGCGAACAAAATTTCTTTATGGATCAATGTTGAACTGGTAAAGGATGGCGACAAAATATTTTGTCGAGCCTGCAGTAAACTGGTAAGTTTAATTTTACTAAAAGCTTTACAATTGTTTTTAAATTCTTTAACTTTTGATATAAAATAACAATTGTTGTTGTAGGTGTCTTCTGAGAGAAAATACCTGATTAATCAACACGCTAAAACTCCATCACATATTGGAAAATGTGAAAAACTAAAACGATCCGCATATGTGCAGCAATCTATATGTCAGCGTGTAGCATCAACTTCACGAAACTCAGAACAAGAAGAATATAATAGGCATCTGTGTAACGCATTCATTTTGTCTAACATACCATTAGCAAGATTAAACAATGTTAATTTGATATCATTTCTGCAAAAATATTGCAAACATAATATACCTGACGAAAGTACCTTACAAAAAAATTATGTCACATCTTGTTACCAGCAAACAATAGCAGAAATTCAACAATTGGTAGGGAATAATTTTATTTATATCATGGTCGATGAAAGTACGGATAAGTGTGGCCGTTATATTGCCCGTTTGTTAATAGGAATTCTTGATGAAGATATTGTAGGTAAATCATATTTAATTTATTGTAAAGAACTTCAAAAAACAAATAATGTGACAATTGCCCAATTCGTTCAATAAGGTTTATCAAAATTCTTTTTACCTGAAAATATACCTTGTGAAAAAATTTTACTAATGTTTCCCAACGCTGCACCAGACATGATAAAACCCGCGCAAAATTTAAATTTTTTTATAGTAACATTATTCATACCACTTGTTTAGCTCATGGGTTCAATCGTGTAGCCGAAGACATTAGGAATCAATTCCCTTTGATTAATGATTTAATTAGCAATGTCAAAAAAGTATTTTTAAAAGCATCTTTACGAATCCAATTTTATAAGGAGCGACTTCCCGGTGTTAAGTTGCCTCCTGAACCGATTATTACGAGATGGAGTACATGGTTAGAGGCCGCAATTTTTTTCGCCGATAATTTTGAAGGAATAAAAATGTAATTCTTGAAATCACTGCTGACTGCATTGCTCTAGAAAACTGTAAAAAGATAGTAACCTCAACAGAATTGCTACAAAACCTTAATAACAAAACTTTGTATATTAAGTCAAATTATAGCTTTGTTTCAAGTTCCATTCGTAAACTAGAAACGCAAGAGATGTCGCTCTCGGAATCAGTCGAAATAGTAGACGAATTTGATATACTATGTAATAGGGTTAAGGGTACAATAGGTAATTCTATATACGATAAATTTAAAAAAGTGATAAATAAAAATGCGGGGTATTTGAAATTGAAGAAAGTTAAGAAAATTTTGGAAGGTGAAACAGTAAACGAATTCAACTTTAATTTTAGTTTAGAATGTATTGCAAAGTTAAAAAATGCACCAATTACATCTGTGGATGTTGAAAGAAGCTTTTCTATTTCGAAACATATGTATTCTGATAGAAGACAAAACTTTCTTTTACACAATTTTGAAAAACATTTAATTATAAATTGTTTTAGAAATATGTTGTGAAAAAATTTTGTGCAATAAAGTTAATGTTTAAATTTCTGCTCTTATTTATTTTATGTAAAAATTTTGCATATTGTCGCAATTTTTTTGCATATATGCCCCAGGTTTATGCATATTTTCTCAAAAATCGATGCATATGTATGCGCATATATTCCAGTTTTTCTTTGCATATAATCCGGTCTCTAGTGATATGTATTATGTGTTATTGCAACAAATATCGGTATAAAAAATAGGAAAGCTAATCAGCGAAACTTGTATTGTGTAGGGTTGTTACACAAAATAACGATTATTACTTGGAATAAAATTGTCTACACCTGGGCTTGACAAAAACAATATTTCTATGTAGTAGTTAGAGAATTCTGTTTATTTTTTATTCTCTTTCTTACTTAAGCGGATGCGATGTTTGTATATTCGCTATTTATGTAACACACAACTAAAATATAAGTATTTTTAGAAATATCTTCTTTATTATGTTTGTGAGTTCACCTTTACATTTTTTTTACGGTAAAAAACATCTATGATACATATATGTGCCACAAAATAAACATGCTTCTTACAATAAAATGTTTCCTGAATTTATATACAGAGTGGGCCACTACATTCGCGTCGGTTTATATACGAAAAGTGGTAACATATTTTCAAATTGTTTTTATTAAAGGTTCAGAAAGACCGCATTTCAAAATTATTTGAAGTATATAGGGTAACTCACAGAAAAGTTACACACCAAAGTTGTGAAAACTTAAATGGAACACTCTGTATTTAGCTAACCGTACTATTGCTAATAACATATCATTCGGGGACGCATATTACTGCAATAGTCAAAAATAACCTAAACAATCCCTAGGCAGTTTTAATCTGTGTAATTTTTACTTCGTTTTTCTTTTAGGTAGTGTAATAACGATTACAGTAGAAAGTGACTTTGATATAAAATTATTTTTCAAAAAATTCGTGGATAATAAGAACGTAGATGCGTATTACAGCATGATAGAGTCTGACACACTACACTCTACTTACCAATTAACGATGACGGACGATGGAGAATACACTGGAGATAGTATCTTGCATGCTAAACAATTTTACGATAAAATAAAAGCTGGTAAGTTGATGAAGATTATTTGTATAGATTCTATAATTTTTAAAACAAGGTTAATAGAAATACGAGAGCCGTACACTTGTAGTCACATAAATGTTTCGAATCTAAAGCCGAAAATTCCTATATTTTTAACGTTAAGGCGAATCTGGACGTCCAGGTGTGGGGCAGAGATAAATATATCGGAAAAGTATTCCGCGTTTTTGGGAAAACGGTACGACCGATTTTGAAATTTAAACTGTATTTATCTTAAAATAATGTTTGAAATTGCGCCAACGTTTTAATTTTTTTATTTTCAATGTATTTAATTTTTTTTGTTTTTAAATTTGTCATTAAAAACAATTTCTAAAATCGGCTCAACGGCGCATTTGAACACCAACTTCTTAATGACAAAACTTTTTAAATTTTTGAGTTTGGACTAATAATAACGCCCCAAAACAGAAATATTTTTTTTTTTCCATCAAATGCCGACAGGTCGCCGGCTTCTATCGTAACCTAACGCACAGACCGATGTTTATTTTGAAGACGTATCTACGTACAGATGGTCTGCTATGGAATCACGTGAGGTATAAATATAAGGATATTCAATTTTGCTTTCAATAGTGTCTTTTTGTGTATTTTACACAACCCAACCTACTTCCTACCTATGTTTTAAATAACTGCGAAATTCATAAAATGTGTAGGGGTAGGTGGGGCAAGATGGGAACATTAAGCTTTAGAACACTGTATCAGGATTGCAAATTGATATACAAGGTTCTAAGTACGCTTGTTGTAATCTTTAAACATTTATCTGCTGATGGATGAATTTACAATTTTTCGATGGGTACTCTTGATGGTGTGAGAAAATTTTGAAAAGAAATGTGTAAATACACCATCTTGCCCCACCATGGGGGCAAGATGGGTTTCCAGGTGAGTTAAGAATGGGTCGTACCACAAATCTAGGTAATAGGTAAAAAAATAGATTCTTAAAATATTCTTAAAAACATGCAGGAACAAAGCTTAAACTCTTTAAAGCAAAACTACTTAAAATAAAAAAAAAATACAATAACGATAAGAATATTAAACTTAATCTTCACAATTGAGACAATAGAAGACGAACTCATCTACGTTATTCGCACAGCCTCCATGTACCCGATGGCATTGTATCAATACTTCCCCTTACAATACTAACATTGAGCGTCATCTTCCTCAACAGAAGAACTTGATTATTTCCTTGACGTTTTCTAAAAATCTATTTCTTTGCTTTTCTTGCAAAATTCGGCTTCTTGATCTTTTCTGTTTTCTTCTTTGTCATTTTTTTTCCATTAACTCTTCCTCAGCACTTCTAGTTGCTAGGGATTCTCCAGACTTCTATTTTCTTGTAGCAGATTTTTATACGCAGTGCTTGTAAGGATTGTTGTCTTTCCCTTGTTACGCTTTGATTGAACCTGTACTTTATTCCTAACATGAGAAATAGGCATTACGTCTTCGAGAAAGCATAATGGCATATCCAGACATAACGGATCAGACTAAGAGTGAGATAGTGATGTCCCCATGTTGCCTCATACCAATAGCCCCTTCTTGCCTCTTTGGGACACTTTCTGGTTATGTTATAATAACATATTAAATATTTGAAATAAACAAATAACGCACTATAGGAAATACATGCAATACATGTCAATTAATAAGCACAAAAAGTGTAGTTGTAAATAATTTACTTATGCTTCCGACACTGGCCGTTGAACTCACCATCAAAATAATAACGAGATTCTGGAAATTGCAAAGTTCACGCACAAACAGCAATAACTTTGTTATTACGACTAGTAAAGCTTCCTACATTACAACAAACATAAAAGAGCACTTGTCAATATTAGAACTGCTATTATATGACAGATGCTTACTGCCGTTTTGTAGATAAGACGATGTCCCCATCATGCCTCGTGGCCCCCATCTTGCCCCACCTTCCCCTAAATGTTAATAATAGATAATGTATCTACTTTTTATTAACGAGTCATAATTATAAATATTAAACCACTTCAATAATTTCCTTGATGTCAATTGTATTACGAAACAGAACATCAATAAAATGCAAATAAAAAAATGCACACAGCATTTTTTTTCGACTGGGTAAAATGTACGTATAAATTACAATTTCTTTTATATCTGCTTAGATTACATACCTAGCATCATAGTCATTTATATTGACCGCCCTAGAATTATTTTTGGATTTTGGCGCACTGAAATACGCAATGACAAAGTAATAAAATGTCTAGCTAAGTAGATACGGTACTTACATTTTGTGCAATAGAACATTAAATCTTAGAAGAAACCTTTTTCCTTTCGCGCTGATACGAAGATGCTTTTTCCTTTTTGACGAGTATTTTTTATCCATTTTTAGATAATGCGGTTTGCTACTTGTAAGAAAGTAAATATTCTTCGTACTCTTCGTACACTGCAGTTATGCAATGCTAAGTCAGTTCCAGAGAAAAAACTTTTGAGGTACTTGACCACAGGTTTGCGATGTCTGTGTGTGTGCGTGTTGAGTGAGGTTTGTATGTTTGTGACAGTATATGACATCCTGACTCATTTATCTTAAGTTACTCTATAGGAAGTTGTATTGTAAAATCATAGATACAGGTATAGAATAACACTCAATGAATCGTAGCGAATACTCTAGACAATCTTAGCAATTCATTTTGGGACCATGTAATATAGAAAGCAAACAATTCATACCATTCAAAAAGACAAAAGGTATTTTTCTTTTCGATCTGACTATCGCTTGAGGTTCATTCCTGCAATCACGTGTTCTACAAATGCTCTTCACATTTGTGCATACCTCGAGATAATTCAGTTCTCGAAAAACAGCAGTTACTCAATTTACAAAATAAGTCACTCCATTCTACCGATTCATAGTACGGATTTATACTATCAGTGCTATAATTATTTATTTCTGAATTAATATCTTTGTAGCCCAGTAAATCAAATGAAATCACCGATAGCACCTTATTAATTTGCATTTTAATTTTGATTTTTCTAAAAAAAAACACATGAAATAGTGTTACTTTATAGATTCAAGTTCATATGACAGACTAACTAATGTTTTGAAAAGATCTGATTACTCGAACCGGTATCATTCCTGTAGTGCACTCAATTCGACGCCGTGTGTTACCGTCCTAGTTATGAGTGTCCCGGCGGACGAGATCAAAGAGAAAACACATTTCCCTCTTTCGAACGCTATTTGCTATCAGAAGGAAATGAAAAAAAAATGGTTTAACGGCTAAACCGTTGCCCTTGACCACTTTTCTATTTTTCCTTTTTGGCAGCCAAATAGAACCAAACACAAAAATTAAAGAAATAAAATTAAAAAAAATGAAACGTTGGTGCATTTTTAAATACTGTTTTTAAAACAATCTCTTTATCAAATTTAAAATATTATGGTTGGTATGTCTAAAAACAGCGGAAAAAAAATCCGCGCCATCTACTGGCAGAGAATCTCATTAAAAGACCGTCCAGATTCGCCAGAAACGTTCGAGGGCAAGCTTTTCTCTCGTATTAGAATTTACGGGTATAGTAGCAAAGAAACAAGCAAGTTAAATTAGGTGATAAATGAAGCAAAGCTGTATGTTTTGCATGGTTTATAGAACATCTCACAGGAAGAAAAATAATTCTTAGCAAGAAACATAACATAGCATTAAGTATTTCAAGTATGCGATGGATCATGTTAGAGCTAATATGAGGTTCAGAAGAGTATCGGAGTTAAGTTAACTAATAATATAATAATTAATAAACAATTATCTATTTTAGAGCAAAAATGAATAAAGATGTAGTAAGAGTTAAAAGGTGTCATTTTGAACTTCATGATAATCGCCAGTAGAGGTTGCCGATGGAACGTCGCAAGATGACGATGTACGTACACTTCTTACATCGTCATCTTGCTAAGATCTTTGAAAATTCAGGTCTCATTGGTGAAAACAAATTTATCAGCTTTTTTATAACGGACATACTTCTATAAGAAGTTTACTCGTTTTAAGCCAACGTGTGAGGTAATTTTATCAGCGTTCTTCTTGGATCATCTTTATTATAATGAAATGCAATGTCTTACAGGATTTTCCAGAGTTTGTCCACCTACAAATAATATTTCACTCACATAATGCAGCTCTTAAGGATTTGAGAGTAATGTGTCTCTACAATTGTACAAAATTCAAATTCATTAAAGAATATATGAATATTTTTTTTAATGTTCTCACTGTTTCCGTACACACTAAAAAAAATCAGGTAATTTTTCTTAATAAAAATCACTATTTTTGATTTACCCCAAACACTCGGTTACAAATTATATCCATTTTTCGTTACTAAAGGGATAAAAGTATGGATGATCTTGGAAGATCACTGTATATAGATAAGTAATAAACTGGAATTGAAAACGAAAACTAAACGTAAGGTCTAGAGAAGATACACCATGTAATTTATAGTAGGCGTTTTCGTAAACTGCAATCTAATCGATTACATCGTGATCGAAGATCCTTCAGATTACTCTACAGCTGACGTGAATTCATTGAATCAAACGCAGACACCTTTGATCTAGCACCGTTTGCGAACGTTAAGATCACAATTGGATCGATCTAATTGTACTTTTTGAAAACCCCTAATGTTATACTAACAACACAATTTACTAATTTTTAATGTTTATTACCTTATCAACATAAAACAAAACCATCACAAGACATACACAAGTGTTAGGTTAATTTTCTATCAAAATATAAGCATCCACTACGAACTATATTATATTATTTATTAGTTACTTACCAAATACGTTTTTTACTAATTGTAGCAAACTCTAACCGATTAACATTTTACTCCACGTTTGTAACCGTTATTTTTATAATTGAAATAACACAAGATATACAACAATCAAACACAAACAGGAATCAGCAAGAACGTACTAATAAACATGTGCCGGTAATTTTAGACTCCAAAATAATGCCGTCTTATTGGTCGGTTTCATCGGTAAAGTTCGACGATGAATAAAGCAAAGGCTGAGCGCGTTATAAAAAATTATTGTAAAAGGTGGATATACGTCTAATACCAGATAATATTGCAGACAATCACACTACTATCTATATAATCCACGTTATTATACAGGATTTAAGAAGTAGAGTATATTAGCATTTATTTCCGTTGAATGTAGACGATAAAATCCAGATTGTATCTCTTATTATAAATATTTTAAAATCTGATTATTTTACTATTAATAAACAACACATTATCCTTTTGACAATAATTATTTTATTATTTATAATCTAATTTCTACAATCTATTTTTCTCATCGTCAGTAAAGAATTGATATATTGTCTATCCGATTTAAGAAAAGTCCTGGACCTTCCCAGCGGGGAACAAAAACTAATTCTTCCTTTCAGAAGTGAAGGAATGATTTTTGGTAAATTAGCTCTCAGCTCATCAATGAATGAATAATATGTTTCAGATATTAAACCTTGGAAAATTGTCTTCATTGAGGGACGGTTTTCTGGTCCCCCACTAGCGCCAGAAAGAGCAGTTGCAAACGCCATCAGGATATTATTTGGTACATTCTTCGCTGTCATTTTCTTATTCGTCTTAATGTTCCTCTTCTACGTCGGACCTCTGCAGAACGTCAAAATCCTACCAAGGTAATTAAATGCATCCCAAACCGACTCTTCATAGCGAATCAGGCGAAATTATCTTCGTAGGAGATTTGCCTTCATGCAACCGACAAAGAAAGCTGGAAAGCCTTTTGTTTTCGCTAGGTTCGAGAATAGAGACGACGGCACAATGTCGATGGGCGGTTCTATAGTATCGCTAGATAAAGCCTTCGACAATCCAATGTACGGTCAGCAGATGCCGTCGACGTCTGCCGGTTTTGGAATGGAGCCCGTAAGATTATTATGCAGTTCACTCATCGATTTGATTAAATGTATTTTATGCGATTTTCAGGTGGTGGAAGCCGAGGAAATGAAGGAGACCCACCCAAAGATAATATCGGAATCCCAGTTTCGTAATCCCATATACGAAGATGATAAAATTGACGTAGAGGAAATAGATGAAGAATAGTTATGTATTTGTCAGTTATACCTCTCATAGTAAAAGTTAAATTAGCTCCGCCATTTTATGTATGTTTTACTCAGAGAAATATCCTTTTCATTTAAAAAGAATTGTATTAAACCAAAAGTTTTTGTACTTTCTATATGGCCAACATGATTTGGTGTTTCCTTGCAAAAGAAAAATAATTTTAAATTCACGCATTTCTTCGGAAATAATATATTTTTCATTCAAACAGTTTATTCCTTTAAGTGAAAGATATTGATAGTTGATTCAAGTCGTCTTTATTTTGAACTTGAAAACTATGCAGATTGCCAGAAAATCGTAAGCATGTTGATTCAAGAGGTGTTTTCCTTTTCTTATAACATTTATTGATTTTAGACGTAAGCGTAAACACAACAAAATGCCGTGATCATTTTTAATCGAAATGAAAATGAATTATCTCCAAAAGCCCTTGCACTAAAGGAGGGATTTGCCCCGTTAGAATGTTGTAAATCCTAGAGTAGCATTGGGGGAATTGGTCGCAGTGACCATCCTAAGCACTCTAGTGTACCGTTAAAGAAATCGTCCTTTCAAATGGCGATGACTCCTATCAGATATTGATCTGGTAAATATACCAGATTAATATGTCACGATCGTAATTTACAGCCTATTTTGTGCGAAATATTATCTGTTACTGGAATGAAATAGGAGATGCGCCATCTATGCGACAATTTCTCTACTACACATAAGTATATTTGCTCTCATCTGCTGTACTATTTGGGGAGAAAACTGCTATACGAAAATAAAATGCGATATTTATTTTTACTTCCATATAAATAATTAGTTGAATTAATAAATACTGCGCTAGCTTCAAATAAATCTACTAACCAAATTTGTTTGATTGAATACAGGAATATTTTTTAATATTCCTAAATCAAGTAATAATTTAGTAACTGCAACCAAATGAATGAAAAATGGTTGAAAACAACAAGATCGTTTTTTTCCCGTGTATAACAGTTTTATAACCTTCAAACACTATATACTACTGTAAAGTTCTTTAGCTTATAAGTAAATCAGCATTAACTGAAAAGATTCCAATTATCTCTGAAATTTCTTTAACCTCGGGCAAAAAATATTTAACTTTTGTTCATTATTGTTTGTGTATCTGAGACTTATGCACGTGGGAACATGAATAAAACTAAAGTGTTTCCGCGTAAAAAAGCACTCAGCTTGAATACAGGTGCTTGCATTTTCCGTTAAAAGGCAAAAGTTTTAAATCAATGTATACATGCGTGTTCACTCAAATAAACCAAAACGTACGGCTTTTTTATTTAAAATACTAAAATAATTCAATAATACTTAAAAGAAACTAAAATATGTACATAATAATAACAATATAATATGTCATGTGTATTGTCTTACTTAAACAGAACTTGTAAAGACATTATAAAATATTAATCAAAACAAAGGTGCATTCCATTTAATTACTTTTCGTCGAAAAGCAAGTACTTAAGAAAGCTAACAGCACGCTACTTTCAATTAAAATAAACGTTTTTTTCTGAGAAAACGTATTCTTTTCGTTGAACATGATAAAAACCAAAAGTTATAAAACTTTTCATTTAATGCAATCTCTTTTCTCAGTGTATAAAATGCAAAAGCTATATTATTTTCTAATGAATGTAGGTGTAAGTGACATTTTGTTTTTCAATACGAAAAAAATAGAAGTTTTTCAAAAATTTAAGTTTGTTATCATGTTCCGCGTCTTAGTATTTTGACTTTTTGGCACAATTATTCGGTTGCCAAATATTATTATTAGAATCTAAATAAAGCGGAAGCAGACGAGTTAGAATGTAAATTTAAGTGAATGAATCTATTACTGTGGAAAAGTGGTCCAGTTTCAAAACATTTTTTTTTATCACATAATACTAGCGCCGCATTTCGTTTGCTGAGATAATTATTATATATTATAAACTATAATCGGAACATTTAGCGTATAAGAAGTCATAAATTAAAGCAAAAGATCTTTACTAAGAAATTTTTTTGGCGAAATTCAATATAAATATATTAAGATCAAATATCATTTTTTTGTTAAAAACTTTTTCTTATTTTTCAAACTACTATCAGATTATTAGAAGCGATTATTGAATTCTTTTTTGTAATTGCAGTAGACTTGCATTTTCTATCGTTTCTCTGTGACTCTATTTATATACAGGGTGTATCAAACAAAAAAGTAAATTTTGCTTGGGTGTTATACACGACATATAAAGCACAAACCCGCCGAAACCGGATTTCATCATTAAAAAAAAAAAGGAAAAATTTAGAGCAAAAAATGTTTAAGTCCGGGCCTGATGCAAGGAAACGTCATGTTAAGCATCCGCTAAACGTGGTATTATGTATAAATACATTGCACTCATTTAGTATTATTCTTAATGGTATGCCGTAAGTTACTTTAACGTCATTCTGAATAAATAAAGGCCAATCGGCCAGTGTGCCCTTGTAAAAATAGCAAAACTGAGGCATTTTAAATTTCTTCTTTTTATAAAAAAACATTCCTTATTTGTTAAGAGCATTCCACGTAAGTCTACAAAGTATTATTTTTAATATCCTGATAAGACGTTCGAGTTTCACCGGATATGCGACTTCAGTAGTTACAAAAAACGTAAATATTTTTCTTTTGCTTTGTCGAATCGAGAGTTAGTTGTTAATAAACGGTACCACATGAATCTGAGTTATTTCTTTTGGATTTATTTAATCAAATAACGCAAAATGAATTGAATCGAATTACACAGAAATAAATGTAGATACAGAAAATTTGTAAACACGCCTTTTTACTATGATGTCGCGCGAAAATGAATCTATACAGTCCCGCGCTTTTGCCGATGCATCAATATTTGATTTTCTTTATATGAAATCATGATGGTCCTGAAAAGGATCGTTTTTTCGAGACGGGAAGAATTTAAATAAAATGTTCGAAGTGGCTTGCACTCCATGCGACGATCCACACAAAACTAACAGCGGTAATGGCTGAATGATAGTGGTATGTGGGGGTATACTCGGGACAGTAATTAGATTGGGCACAGGTGCAGGTCTAGCCCACGGCATTTACAAAATATTTTTTTTCTCGTTAATGCTTACAGATAGACCCCCTGTGCATTAAGACTTTTTAATCGTATATGACTACAACTGCTACATATTATTATATTTACCTCTATATCTGATACACCCTGTATATTTACTCCCCATTTACTTTAATAACATGTAGGTACTTATCAGAAATTATTCAGAAAAAGTAGCGCCAACATATATAAATATTACCTGCTAGCCGGGATACTGTTATTACTGGGCAAATTATTCTGTATGAAATAAAATTGTATGCAAACTATGAATGCTTTATTCAAAGTAATACATACTTACAAGGAGACTGTCAGGTCAGCATATCGCCGATCGAGCTGAAAAAAATTGAGGAGATTCTTGAAGCCAAAAAACAAATCGAATGGAGTTTTTGAATAGACCTCCGATTGGTTAAAAAAAAATAAAAACGATATTTTTTGAACGGTAAAAAAACATGCTTAATCCTGTAAATTCGTAATTTACATCATTATATTAATAAAAAATGTAATATGAGCGACAAAACGCCTTTTGTCTCCCGTGGCCGTACTCATATAACATCAGTAATTTCTAATGCGAAACAAACGGGCCGTCTAGTGTAGTGAATAGCGCGCTCGGTTTCTAAAGGCAAAGTTTTGGAGTTCGAGGCCACTGCCGTGCTCATTTTTTTTTTTTTGTTAATAAGGTAAGTGTAAATAATTCTTAAATTTAGTTTTCGCATTTAAATTTTAATTGTTGCGACACGTGAATCGCATATGAATTAATATTCAATGATAAGATAAACAAGATATGAAACATTAATTATAAAAAAAATATGGCAATAAATGAATTAATGAAGAAAATAAATAAAAATTGAAAATACTTGAAAGTACGTGATACCAGGTCTGAATGTTTAAGTATATATTAAGTATACAAGTATAATATTAAGTTTTTTTATTTGCAAAAACCATATAAGTTTCTAGAAATAAGCTGCGGCGTTCCCCAAGAGTCGATTCTAGGACCGACTCTATTTTTAGTTTACGTTAATGATCTCCATCTCTCTTTGCCATCATGCACCCTTTCTCAATATGCTGACGACACGAGTTGTATTGTTTCTGCTTCCGATAGCGTCGCCCTTTCACTTTCTATTTCAACAGTAATAAATCAGTTGACTGACTGGTGTGATGCGAATCATTTAATACTTAATAAAAATAAATCAAATGTTATTAGGTTCACGGCGTCAGTGACCGACAATGGTGGACTTCATATGGGTTGGATCGACGATTTGCTTTCGGATAGTAAGGGTGGTTAAATTTTTAGGACTTCTTGTTGATCACAATCTAAAATTCAACAGTCATTGCGAGATGCTTGAGGGTAGATTATGTACTGCTTTGTATGCCATTCGTAACCTCCGTTGCGCCGTGAATGTGCACTCGCTTAGATTGTTTTATTTTGCATACGTTGAGTCTCGTCTTAGTTATGGCTTAATATTTTGGGGCTCATCAGTTGGTGCTAAACGATTATTTATATTACAAAAACGTATCATTAGAAGCATGCTGTGTGTATCGTCTATGGTATCGTGTCCGTGTACTCTTTAAAGAATTAAATATTCTACCTCTGCCATGTTTATACATATTTGAAATCCTGAAATTTTGTAAAGCTAATGAAAAAAATTTCGTCAAAAACAGGGATATTTGTAAGGTAATGCATACACGCCATTGCCTAGATTTAGCAGTACCCTCTCATACTACGAAGTTCTACCAGACGAATCCCAGGTATAGAGCGGTAATATTCTACAACAAATTACCTCAGGCAATAAAAAATTTGCAATCGTTGAGAGAATTTAAGTTCAAGTTAAAAAAATTTCTTCTCGAGGAATGTTATTATGCTATCGAGGAATTTGTGGAAAGTTAATTAAGGTAGTTATTATCATTTTTAGTTACTTGTTCTATTTTGTGTAATTTTTATTCACTGATTTTACATAATATTACTCATGTATTTAATTTTCTGACTATGTCCATGTTCTCTTGAACCATGACATCAAAATAAATAAATATAAAATATACATCGAAAGATTGTATCATTTATATAGTTTTCTTGGGATTGTTAATATATTGTTAATATGTTCACATGATTGAGTGTGTATGCATTATTTCTTTTTATTATTTATTATTTACCTGAACTTCGTAATTTAAAAATCGAAAATTGTGTTAATACGGCGAACTGCATTGAAACTTTCGAATGCAAATATCTCAGAAACGGATCAAGATATCAAAATTACACAAGTATGTATTTTCATGTAAAAAAGGTTGCTCTTTCAAATCTTCTATTCGGTTTATGTGATTCTGCATACACAAAAAAAAATATCAGTTCCGATGTACCTATTCGGCAGGGCGTAAGTAGAGCCCTCTATGAGCAACGGTAAAAGTGATGACAAATTCCTATTCAACATGCTGAAAAATGTAGTAATACCAATTTTCACGTTGATTCTATGAAAACTTACTGAATTATTGGGAAATTTTAAAATTATTAACTTGAACATCTTGTATGTCTTAAATGAGCAACATTTGTACATATAAGGCATGTGACGCTCAATCCCTCATGTTTTAGGCTCTACTATTTCCAATTTCCGGATTTCCCATTCTTAACGACTCACACTGAACAAGAGCAGGGGTGAGAAAAATTTGTATTATTTTAGCCCCCTAACCAGCCCGTGAGTGCACCACTGTTAATGATAATAATAATAATAATAATAATAATATTAATTTATTGACTCACAAATGTATATAACATTTTATGCATACACTGTTGAAAATTTTAACACTTTTTTGACTAATTTAATAGTCAGGAGAGGTCCACACTCTTTTCGTGTTATTTTGTCGAGACTATAGAAGTTTAAATCTGACGAGCAAAGATAGTCAAGTATTGTCTATTGCTAAGGGGTTATTTTGTCCAACTGAAACGTGGAATTATAAAATACTTCTAGTCACATTTTATTTGATCTAGACTAGACAAATTTACTAGCTGTTTAACTAAATGAATGCGATCTATTGGGTGTTTTAACACCATTTTCTAAACACAACGTCTTTTTTAATATGCAACTCCTATTTCTTAGTGCTATAATTCTCTCTTTAAGACGTTTTCTCAATTATAAATATGCAAAACCACTCATTCACAAGTTTTGGTTTCAACTAAACGTACCAATTTTAAAATGATTTTTTGAGAACCATTATAAAATTAAGTGAATGCTTATGCTATTTGATTCAAGTCTAAACTAATTGCGTAAATAGATGTTCCCAATACATCTTTAAGATGGATTTTTTATGCCCACTGGAATTAACGTTTAATAACACGAGGTTACACTTCGCAAGTCAGTCACATTTGGTGGTTTGTTTGGATATGTTAATACGGAGAATCAAACACGAAAACAGATACACGTGCAATGCAGGTGGTGCGTATAATGCAATACTGTATTAGAATAGGTGGGGTTTCTATATTTCTATCCGAGGGAAAAATTCTGATTGGTTGACGCTTCTGAATGTCTAGAAAAATTGTCAATCCTCATATCTGAACAAAGAATTCACACAAAATTCTAGTCATTTCTGTTCTATTAAATACGCGTAGTCAACTCGTCTGGCAAAGTTTGGAAAAATCAACACTAAAATATTTGACTAGCGCAAAATTAACGCCAACACCGTAATATTTTCAACAGTGTATGGGCCAAAAAGACTAAATCATCTAATGATGTTCTTCCCTTAGCCTTGATTCATCTTAATTTTCGTAGATTTTGTCTGAAACGGTCATTTCCTCTACCTGACGCCCCAATTTTGTCCAATCTTCCTTCTAAGAACTGCTCTTCTTTCATTGACACCTTTTTGGGTGTCACTGCCTATTCCATAAAACCAACTTCAAAACTTATTTTACTTGCATCTTTCTTCCTTCTATTTCCAAAGTCCTCGAAATGTGAGACCAAAAATTATATCTTCTATTATTCTTTTTTGAATCTAAAATGTACGTGAGCTAACATGAAACGATTTGATCTTTACTTGATCTCGATATCTCTTCCCGTTTCTGAAATACTGCAAAAAAAATTGGTTTTTTAGGGAAACTGTGCGCCTGCATTATACCTCTAGAACCCAAAACGGGACGTTAGAAAAAATACGTGTAAAATATTTTTCGGTGTTCTACATTCCTATAAAAATCGGAGAGATACACTTGAGTGCCTTTCCTTGTGAGAGCAAAATAAACTTGAAATTATTTGATGAAAAACCAGCAAGTTGCACCTATCACAATCTATTTCAAACAACTTTCCTTGTATGTAGACATGCCCATTTTTTTTTTTCTTCTTAAATTCCAAAATGATAAATGATCAAATACAACACCAGTTCTTAATGTTTATACAACGCTGTCGCGTATCGCGCTAAACACACGTCATACATAAATATTTGCTAAAATACAGTCTCCCGGTGGCCTTACATTACATGGAAATGCGGCATATGGTCAAGTATCGGTATTCGCAAGTAGGACTGACTAACCTTCGAGTACGAAAATATTTACGATGTAACCGTTTCCTAGTTGCGCTCCAACGAAATAAACTATGCCACGGCCTACTATTTATTGTTAGATTTAGTGCATCGAAAATAATTAGCAGCGCATCCTACTTTTTCGCGTCATAGTTGTGCCAATTCGCCAGTTGCAGCATATTTTACGCAATCAAGAACTATTATAAGAATATAATGTACGGTGATCGCAAAGCTTGTATATTCATAGATTTTTTAATTATATGTAGGTCTGACGCAACTGTTCGCTGTATCCTAGATTTATAGATTTACAATTCGCCAAGTTTTCGCTGTTTCATTTATCTTTTTTCTTTTGGATGGTTAGGGATGGGGCTGCAGCAAATATGGAAATACGCGTAAATCCTATTTCCCAGGCGTCATTTCAGCATATGGCTTATTCCCCTCAGTTCAACCCCCACTCCGCAAGGGGTGAAAGGGTAGAGCTGGCAAAAAAGTCTCGTCTGTTTGATAGACCTATAGAAAGGATATTCAGAAATTTATAATTTATTTTTTATATGTTTGAAGGTTCATAATTAGGTTATATAATCAAACGTATAAAATATTTATAGTACTTAATAGTTAATTTATGTTATTGCTTACCACAATTTTTCAAATAATTTTTACAATTAAAAACTACATAAGTAGAAGGGTTGTGGAGTAATCGCAGGCGAAGTTTCTCCGATTGCTTCAAAAAATTCAAGAAGTAGTCAATGTAATCAGATATAAAGCAGGACTGTTTTTTAACATCAGAACATCAGTTTAAGAAAACTCATAGAGAAGTGCATTGTAGTGGGTGGTGGACATCTCGAGCAGTTGCTCTAAATAAGTTATTGACCAGCAGTATAATGTGCGCGCGCTTGACAGTTTCTTTCGGAATGTCGATTTTATAAGACATTATGTTCTTTAAGTTTCTCTGATGACTTCCACTTCTTCATTCATTTCATTTCATTAGGTTAGGGTGGGCAATTGATGTCCGACCACTTGAACTTGGTGCTCATTGTACCATCCCTATTGATTCTCTTATTTCCAGTCGAGCACCTTGGTGTTCTCTATAAAACCCAGTCTCTTGCCCAGTGGAAACTTGAGAATTTTCGAGGGCTCCAATAGATCCTTCCCAAAATATTTTTGCCTGAGCACCTTTAATCCCCCACATGTGCAGATTACATGTAGACTCGTTTCCTCCTGTAGTTCGCATCTTCTACACCACGGTTCGCTTACTCGGCCTGTATAAATGCTTTTTCAGAGGACAGTGTCCAGTTACAGTTTTAATACACTACAGATAATTGCCAAGTTCTCGTGTCCATGTCCATAATTCATATCTGATTCATATATTGCGTTTTCGCCAACATGCTGTCAACCACAATCACAGAAATACAAATATTCATAAATTGCGGCTAGGATTTTGAATGAAACCGAAAAAAGACTTTCAGTTATTCAATGACAGCGCGTCATAATTTCGGTACCAACACCAAGCTAACTTGCATGCTACCAATGCTACCACACTCACCTTTCATGCCGAACGCTGTGCTCGGAGTTCGCCAAATTCCGAATCGTGTCGGAGTACGGTCCGTCCACACGATTTGCGTTGAGGTCGGTAGTTGGCAAACATTCGGAGTGCGGGGAACTCCGATCGCGTGGATGCAGGTTTACATAAATAAATAATTTTCCTCTTCCCCCACCCCGTACACTTGTGTTAAACGTTAATGTCACATACATGAAGCTTAATACTGACCTGGCGCGCAGACGAAAGTTGACCACTCTACTCACAATACAACTAACCTAAAATTAAGTACCCACATGTTCTACTATATTTAATTCTGTTATTTATGTGTATTTTCTTATTTTGTAGTAATATATGCCTAATAAAGGTTTGTTAAACCGGAACCGGTCGCAGAAAAATTGTAGCAAATAATAAAATAAATTAATTACTAAGTATTACATATTTTACACGGCCGATTATTTTTTTTTTATTCCTGATAACGGTGTGATTTGCAAAAATCCTAAAATCGTCGAAATTTCGGGGTCAGCTTTCATCCCTACACCTTCAACCTCCGCCAAAGCGGACGTCGGTAGTATACCCGATGGGTTCTACAGATGTGGCAAGTTTCATTCAAATTGTTGAGTGCCAGTTCACATTTTTCCCTTATTAGCTATTTTAATGTTCAGTAGGTAATCCCAGCAAATTATCATACTGATTGCAATTATATCAGTAACCAACGCCGACTAGATACCAGACCCAGACATTGATTGGGCAGTTCCCGAGAACATCGATCGCAACGACGGATACGCATAACATCTATACCTCTACGCATCAATATCCCATGCGCACTCCTGGAGTACCCCGATATGCTACCTTCTCCCAAACATTGTAAAGCTATAAAGTATGACAGTAAATTTGTTTAATTACATAATATTTCTTTTTTTATTAATTTTCCTCTACCGAGGTTTTTTGGTGTTACAGACACAAAATTAGTAGGTAATTATTACTCTTGAATAGTAGATATGCTTAGATTAAACAGGCAAGTATTATCAGTTCAATATACTCATATTTTGGAAGCAAATAATGGCAATACTTCAAATATTAGTTTTATATACTTCTATCAAATGTACATAAATTATTATGATAGTTTCCAGTTGAGTAGTTGAGAAAATCTATTTACTCAAATCTAAAATAATTATTTTTGTGGTGAAAATATTATATGTTCATAATGATTTCAGTATATTGATTACATTTGAAAAAAAAAAATGTTTCGTTTAACAAATTAATGGGTTTGGAAAACTGAACAAATTTTATTCTCAATATAAATACATCTTCTTGCTTATATAGGAAGTTATGTTATATTTAATGTGATACATTTATATTCAAATTGAGTAATTATTTTTCTGTGTTTCACCTTAGATATTTGAACAACGATGCCTATTAACAATCATTAATTCTGTCAATACACTATATGTGACTTTGCCGCCCCCTGAAATTGCCGCCCGAGGCAGGAGCTCCGGCTTGCCCCCCTTTAGATTCGGCTCTGGTTATCTCAATGGACAATGAAACGGCCGGACACCACAGACTCATGTGTGTCTACGGAGGGCTAAGGGTTAAGTACGCGAGCAAGCCTACACTGAGAAAAATATTTAATAATCATAAATAAAAATACAATTATCGTAAGTAAAAAGTTCAGCTGAATAGGGGACATATTTATTTAACCGAATATGTAATTAGCAATAGTGCACCGAAATCTTTAAACATTATGTATAGAACCTAATTCGTTCCTGTACGCTCTGCACCTTCTGCACGCATTTTAGTAATTGAAAATCTATTGTTAGACTATTCGTACCGGCAGTCGTGATCCTATAATATTATAGAACTCATTAAGCAGCAGGATAGGGCGTGTCAACCTTTCGAAACTTATTCACTTATATTCTTCTAACGAAAGGAAAAAGCAAATTGTTAGCTCTGCTCTCATTTTGATTTATTTTAGTATATACCGCATTTAGATTGTAATACGGGGTCGTGGGCTGCTTTAACCGGTCGAGTAGAATAATGTTACTTGCTGTACTATTTTTTGATAGATAAAGATCTCATACCTTGCACGTGAACTGTCATTGCATACGCATATCTGGAACAAAGAGAATAAACGTTAGGTTAATTATATGATAAATGATATAAGGGAATATAAAAAAAAACTTAACATATGTATGAATCATACCAATCGTTATGTTGCCAGTTATAACACGCCACTTCTTTAAGAAGTTGTGAAATTAATGACATATAACCATGATGTCTACATATACTACATTTTAAAGTGTAAATAACAGTAAATTCTATATAACTATATTTTTCCAATATGTCATTGTCTTGCGTGGTTAATCAGTAATTTTTATGGCATTTTTCCCGGCATTACCAAAAATAAGTGAGGTAATATCGGTCTACAAAAACGGAAACAAAGATCTTGTGTCAAATTATAGACCAATTTCTATTTAAATTATCATGTTTTTCAAAACTATTTGAAAAGATAATGCTCCTGAGAATGACGTCTTTTGTAAATAGTAGTAGCCTAATAATCCCAAATCAATTTGGTTTTGTTAACTTTAAGGCATGTTTCAGACGAGGCGGTTTAGTTGATTCATCTAAGTTGCCTGGTTTACTCTCAATTAGCTAATTGTCATTGAAGACCTACTAAAGCCGCCAAAGCGGACAAGTTGACTCCCTGTGAAAGAATTCATATCAGTATGGTCCTTGCAACTTAGTTGAATCAACGCAGGATACTTCTTTTGAGGCTTTAGTCTTGTTTCAGACGAGGCTTCAATAGGTCTTTAATGACAATCAACTTGTTGATAGTAAACCAAGCAACTTACACTGAAAAAACAAAATTAATAATCATCGTTTATTGAATTGGGTTTATTAAAATAAGAAAAAGATATATTGTATGGATAATTTTTTTTTTATTAATAAAGTAAGTTCATATTATATATAAACTGGATTATCATATTGCTAACCCTGGTACATTGCATGAATTAACTTCTTTATTGCTTATATGAAATTTATACATTCCGTTAATTAATAATAGTTGTAGAAACTATGAATTATATATTATACCTATTTATTACTAGAGTTTGCCAAATAATATAACAGATTTCGAAAATATGCAATTAGTGTAAGAGGTCCAAGTCTTTTATACTAACAGCACATTGTCGAAATCCGGTTATACCATTTGGCAAACTTCAGTAATAATTAATTAGCTTAATAATACAATCAACCTCAAAAAGGTGCAGCTACAGTGCAATGAATAAATTTACTTACCAATACTATCTATTGATAAATTTTAATATTAGTATACATTATTTATTTACAAATCAAATTATTATGTTCATCCTGTCAGCATTTCTTATGTGATTTAGTCTTTAGTTCGTACAAGCTTGCCACAAGCTAGTGATGGAGCAATCGGATCCAAAAAGCATTCAATAAGCGTAAACGGATATGTAGTCACTACGCTAAGAAAAATCGGAATTTTTTCTTAACGATTCTGATTCTTTTGCTAAACGATTCAGATATCGGTTCATACAGATACCGATTCTTTTTAGTCGATAAGGAAAAAGAATCGTTAAGCAAAATGTAGTCGGTAAGAAAAAAGAATTGTTAAGCAAAATGTAGCCGATAAGGAAAAATATTCGTTGAGCATTTTGAAGAATAGTTAATTATCTCGCAAACGAGTTGAGTTAGGGCATAAGAAACCTAACACCAACTTGTCTTTATTTAGTCTGTACTATCAAAAGATGTCATAATAAACGGTGTTTTTTTACAACTTTGGTGTGTAACTTTTGTTTGAATCAACCCTGTATACTTCAAAAGAATTTTGAAATGTGGTCCTTCTGAAACTGTATAACCTTAACAAAAAAAAATTGAAAATATGTTACCACTTTTGGTATATAAACCGACGCGAATGTGGTGGCTCACCTGTACATAAGAAACAACAAAAGTCAGTTTATTAGCATACAGTAATATTACTTCGATTATTTTATTATGTATTTCGTAACTAAACAAAAAAGATACTTGTATTTATTATACAAATGCACCACCACTAAAATTTACCTAAATCATATTAAACCAATGGTAATGTAATTCTAGTTCCACTAAAATAACGTATGTGTGTGTATTAAGACAATTCTATACAAATATTATGCAGCTAGCTTATAAGAAATCGCAAAAAAAATCAAAAGAAATATGCCGCAAATATGCTCGCCTCGGCCTCGGTGTCTACATATACATACATCGGCTCGACTATGTGATGCTTAACGAATATTTTTCCTTATCGGCTACATTTTGCTTAACGATTATTTTTCTTATCGACTACATTTTGCTTAACGATTCTTTCTCCTTATCGACTAAAAAGAATCAGTATCTGTATGAACCGATATTTGAATCGTTTAGCAAAAAAATCAGAATCGTTAAGAAAAAGTTCCGATTTTTCTTAGTGTAGTGAGTACACTTCTCACAGAAAAAATCGGGACACCAGCAATTCAGAATTTTAAAATTTCTTGATTGTAAATGCAACTTTCGGAGGACGTATTCACTTATCACAGCCATAAATCACTTAATTATGTATATTACTGCGATCAAAGGTAACGACTAGAAATTTAAACAAAAAAATAAATATATAGAGAGAAAAAGGTTTATGTATAGAATAAACAAATCGGAGTTTCGGTGGCGGCGTTTCCTTTAGAAATACCAATGAAAAAATATACATAACAACAAAAAGAACTCTTGAATAGACGGCTTCATTTAGAAATATATATGTATTTAACTTGTTTGATGTTATGTAGAGATAATTCTTTTTTAAGAAAACATGTGGTGATGGGATTTTATTATTTAATATTATGTTACTTGTTAGTGCTGCTTTGATATTAGTTACTTCGATTTATACTCGCGAGTATTAGTTTAGCAATAGACAATATGTCAGTCAGCTTCCTCAGTTTTGGGATAATGTGATTTTCACAGATTTATTGACTACACTATTATTGATGTATTAATTACTATTGTTGTTTAATATTCTTAAATATTGTGTTACTATAAAATTTCCTTCTATCCATAAAAAAATACCAAAACCAGGTTTAAGATTATCTATAAAATTCTTAAGTAAAGCAATTAAGTTCGCAAGGAAATTATTTATTTTATGAACCCTCCGTTTATTGTATTTTCAGGAAATATATTTTAGCTATCGCCTGTGTAATCTGACGTCGTTGATCTATTTTCTTGAGATATGGCCAACACTGGGTCTCTTTACAAAAGGACAGGTTTATTAACAATTATTTAAAATATTATTTGATTTATAATACATAACAAACATTGTAAGAAAGCATATTGTTCGTCAATCTCAGTGCTAAAATATTTATTTTTGAATTTGATACATTTAATACTTTTTCGTTGCTACTGTGTTACAGACTAAAAGTGTTAGCTATATTTCAATAAAATAGAACGACATTGGATTACACAGGCGATAGTTAAGATATATTTCTTAAAAATACAATAAACGGAGGGTTAATAAAATAAATAATTTCTTTGCGAAATTAATTGCTGTAAAAATGTTATAAATAATCTTAAACTGTTTTTGGTAATTTTTTTAAACATAGAAAAATATTTTGTAGTAATACAATATTTAAGAATACTAAACAACAACAATAATGAATACATTAATAATAGTGTAATTAATCAATGTGAAAATCACATTGTTCAAAAACTCAGGAGGCTGATTGAGATATTGTCTATTGCTAAAGCAATACTCGCGAACATAAATCAAACTAAGTAACTAATATCGTAGTAATAGGTAATATAATTTTAAAATCCCATCGCCATATGTTTTCTTAAAAAAAAAATTATCTCTACATAACATCAAACAAATTAAATACATATATGTGTATTTCTAAATGGTGCCGTCTACTCAAGAGGCCTTTTATTTGTTATGTATTTTTTTTACATTAATATTTCCGTATTCGGTATTTCTAAGGAAACACCGCCACCGAAATTCCAATGTGGTTATTTAATGTATAAACCTTTTTCTCTCTATATACATTTATATTTCTGTTTAAATTTTTAATCTTTACCTTTGACCGCAATAATACACACAAAAAAGTGATTTATGGCTTTGATAAGTGCATATATCCTCTGAAAGCTGCATTTACACCAAAGAAATTTTGAAATTCACGATTGCTGGTGTCCCGATTTTTCCTGTGAGAAGTGTACATATCCGTTTACGCTTATTGAATGCTTTTTGAATCCGATTGCCCCATCACTACCACAAGCTGGGTAATAAGTTATCAAATCGTAACGACCGTATTATAGCTTCTGTCCCGTCTTCAAAATCTGAAACACTAAATTGGTAATACATACTTAATATTTGAGAAAAGAGTGTATATACATATTTATGCATACCAAATTATTTGCAATATTTTTGTTTTGGAATTCTCCTTATCAATTTTGCGTATCCGTAAATTTATTACTTATAAATTTTCCCTTTTTTTACCATCCGATAATATTCCTAAAATATGTTGAGAGTTTTATATTAAAGTAGATACCTAGTTGTAGCTATAGTAATCTTAAATTACCAACTTTTCCGTCAGAAATCCATTAACTATCGCTTTTCTAACCGTGATATCGTTCCCGACGATAAATGGTAATCGTTTTCTATAAAATACTAAAACACTATATTTGTATTTAGGTTAGACACATATTTGAAATGTCTGACTAACATATCAAGCTCGGCAAAATTAGTGTTACACATAAAACAAAGCATATTATACTTAGTTTAACGTTCACACACATGCAAAATGTCAAATAGTGGATATCCACTTATTGTTCTTTACATATAAAACTAGGTTAGGTAATTTGAATATCTAATAATAATTACGTATTGCTGTGGTCTGGCACCCCGGTTTTTTGTAAATTCAGTGTTTTTATTTTATTTATTGAGTTTTGTCTTTGTCAATGTGCCGGGAAAATTTTCTCAGAAATTGATATTTTGCTTTTAAGTAAGATTTTGCTAATTGATTTGAATTGATTGTTTAATTTGTTTATTTAAATGTCCAGTTGAAACTGTTTCACTCTGTAATATATTTTTATTTGATCATGTACTTTATATTCTTCCTGGAAGAATTCTTCTTCTATGATCTTTGCATTTATGCGCTGCTTTAGCACGCATCTGTTTGTTATATGTATGCGATGTTTGGGCCCCTGAAGGGCAGTTACTTGAACGATAGCGTGTAAGTAGAGTGTTATTTTATTTTCTTTGCTGCCATTTTTGGTAATTTCGTTTAATTTTAAAGCTTTGTTCGTTTAATTTGTATATTTTCTCATCCTTCAAGGAACTCGTTTATAATAATTGGCATTATATTATTGTGTACACAAATGTGGTATAAGATCTGTTATTATATTTGTTCTAGAAGGTATTTTTTTTTTAGTTTAAAGAGTTTATTTTTCCGTTTCTTAGTTTTCAAATTAGTTTTCTTAGTTAATCACCTCGGTTTAGGTGAAAAGAAGCATTGTGCTTGTAATTAAATTTCAATTTTGTAAATTTATGTGATTTGTCCACGTTTAAATTAATTTAGGTTATTTTAAATTTTGAGATCACGTGGTTTTTTGTGAAAAAAAGGATTTTCTTCTAGAACAAATTTGTCCTTTTGTTTGTTTAAAGGATTTGCATTGTCCTTTTTAATTGTAGATTCATGCAGTTTTTGTTTTCGGCCAGAATCTTAAATTCATGGTTTTGTTTCTGCATAATTGTAATTAAATGTTTTTTTTCCTTTTTTTTTAAAAAATAAAATTTATGATTGTTAACGTCATTCAAAATTTCTGTTCTTTTATTTTTGAATCAACCATTTCAATCTTTGGAGATTTTAAAGAAAGTCAATTTTTCAAACGCCCACATTTTATTTTTCATGATTAGTTCAATTGTGAGAATAACCCTGAGGTTAATTATTGTACTTTTGCGCCCTTTGTTTTTTTCCGCTGAGCTAGTAAATATAAATTTTCATTTTTTTTTTTTTACTTTTCATTTTGCATTTATGCTGGTACCATCAGTACACAGCAGTATTTAACAAGTTTTCAAGTGGGATTACGAAATAAAAGAAAAGGGAGCGTAGTAAATACTTTAATTTTACCTGTAATAACACTAAACACACTACTTTTATGAATGCAAACAGATAAAATACGTTGCAGAAAAGATGCATTTATACCTGGGTAGAAGGGACTATGTAGAATGTGAATCTGAAGTTCCGAAGAAACAATTTTAACAATTGCACACGCTATATCTGCAGAGAAAGGGTAAAACATAGTATGTTTAGAGTGAAATGATTAGAAACAATCAATACCGTTATAAATTCATTTATTAATACAATTAACTCAGTATTAAAAATACGTTATACCTCATAGAAATAATAAAATATTTAATCAAATTAATAACATACTACTTTCAATTAACAAACTACTTAATAATTTCCTTTTCTAATAAGTAATAAACTTTATTTTGTTAATACAATAAACTACTTTTTCAACAACATATCCTTTTCTTATTTTAATAAACCCAACTCAATAAACGATGTTTATTAATTTTGTTTTTTCAGTGTATGTTCGCTAACGTTTAATTTTATTTGTTAATTTAATTCTGACATATGTATACAATTTTTTTTGTCACGCACGAATAAAACTATCTACAGACGAAATCATGAATGTTTGTAGTAACGTCATTAACAGGTCGGTAAAGTAAAGACAAGCGTAGTTTAAAAAAATTGGAAGCATTCATATACACAAGCGAGACAGAAGTATACAACATAAGTCGTAGCTACTTAAGCTATACGTCCATATGTTATTAAGTATTAACAAACTAGTTGAAGTGAGATAGAATACGGTCGAGTAATGCGTAAATAAGACCTTTCATTATGTTTACTTCAGTGCATGCAACCACGCCATTTTAACCCATTTTACCGCTCCGTTGACATTTGACATCTGCTTTTTACTGTTTATTGACCCTTCTTTAGGTTTGAATTTTTATTTACTTCTATTATTTCTTTTACCAAAAGTCCTTTTCAGAGCTATAGTGTTGTAAATCGTTTAGTTTGTGGTAAGTTTAGAGGTGTTAAAGAAACATACGAAGACTTAAAACATTTTTTTAAGTTCAAGATGCCCGGTAAACGACTTAGTTCTTGTTGCCAAGACTTGGTCAGTCGTTTACTAGTGTATTTCGAGGAGGAAAAGCGAAATGGAAGTCCTCTAATATCCGTTGATGCGGTCCATGAGGTAAATTGTAATTGATTATTATTAAATTAAAACTTACATACAAATTGTAGAGAGTTGCGAATGCTTTGGGCATTTCTATGGGTATCATCTACAACACAAATCGCAAGAAGGAAGCTACATCTGCTATTCCTTCATCGAGTGCTTCAACAGCCCTGTACAAGCCACGATTGATGCCCAAAACATGTGATGTGTAAGAGAAAAATAAAATGGATGTTTGTAAAGCAATTTATGGTTAAGGTTTATGTTATTGATGAATTACTGCGAGCACATGGGCATAAAGTTTCAAGACTTCCTCTGTATCACTACAATTTCAATGCTATCGAATTGATATGGGCACATGCGAAAGGATATTATAATAAGCATATTGGTCGGGATGGTTATAGCGATAAACAAGTATTGGGAATGTGGCAAGAAAGTCTGGACAGCTGTACACCAGACACCTGGCAAAATTGCATAAATCACACAGGGAAAATAATTAAAGAGTGGTACGAACGTGAAGCAAACATGACTTTGTTCTGACAGTTAATTGCGGATCAGAAGATGAGAGCGAAGACACAAATTAAATATATTTTTAATTGCACTATTCTTTTCTTTCAATATTGACATATTTTAATTTAATTTACTGCAATATTATGTTTTGTATATACCATTGTATAGAAATGATGTTTGCTACATAAAATAAAAACATTTTTCGTTTAATTAATCATTGCTAACGTATATTAAACTAAATACGTTTATGTTGCTTGAATAATTTCTACATTTTGATTTGCAAATAGGTTTTTGATATGAGAACTATATTATTGCGGTAATACATTATTTCATTGAGAACACATTTAATAATAAGCTTAGCCTGATCACGAAAGCATTGTCAATAGAAAAGTTCACTATTTAGAATCCTATTAGTTGCATTACTCATGATTATTGTTAAAACGCAACGTTGACTAAAAACTGAACCAATCCATTGTAAACAATGTTGGTGTGCCTGAATTTGTTTCAGACGCTGCATACGTCATAAGCAAATATGACGTAACTACAAACATTCATGATTTGGCCTGTATCTATTTATAAGCGGTCACAGTGGACGAGACGATTAATCGAAGCCTGTGCATCTCTCACTAACTAACTATAACCTCTATCAATCGTTTTATCAAATGAATCTACAAAATTTTCATAAACTTAATGTTAAAAAAAAGATATGACTTTCAGTAAAACGGCACTTGTTGCATCAGCACTGCAATTATGCCTCCCTTTAAGTAGTATGCAACACGATTTACGCATGCCCGTAAAAGTAAACAATTTTCTCTTTTTATTCCCGTCTTTAGTCGTTAGTACACGCCTAGAAATAATTAGCGCCTCTTCTTAATAAGAAAACGAAACATACATGAATGCTCTACGGTTCATAATAATTACCATAAGGTAATCGGAAAACGTTTCCTTTTTTTTTGCTAGTCATTCGAAGCAAAAACAAACTAAATAACTTTGCTCGATAACTGTAAATATCCTATTCGAATACACAAAGTGAACGACCAGTCATGACTGCCCGTAAAGCCCGGGGGCAATCAACAACTACTACTCGACCACTACTACTCGACTTTATAATGATTTATCTCCAGTCCTAGGTGCGTTAGTTGGCGTACTACAAGTTCGTCCAGAAACCGGCTGGCCGACAGCGGAGGACAAATTCAGTTATCTGAGATCGGTGTTGCGTTGATTAAAAATAGACGCCGCACGATCGCAGGTCGATTTTGACATTCCGAGCAACGGTGTTTTCCCACCGTTGTCTTACTAATACCATACAATCGTCCGCTACGATTTTAGAAGCGATAAATTATTCATGTGGTCGATATTTCGATTCCTACAGCAGGTCGTGTGACGTCTCTGGAGTTGAATTCGAACATATTATGAGACGTAGAAAGTAGACACGTTTATTGTTACGGCTTCTTGTGATAAGAGCTACTGTTGTTGTATATCTACTCATCGATTGTATAAGTGACAATCACGATGCCTTGGGGTATCGATTCGAATAGGAATGATCAGGAAATATGTGTCTATGGATATTCAACAGAAGAAAGGGTAGATAGTTTCCGTTTTGTATTAACAAGGGAAATCTATGCGCATTCTACTAGTGATGTATAAAACTGTTTCTTTACGTTAGCACACTGAGAAAAGAGATTGTATTAAATGAAAAGTTGTATAACTTTTGGTTTTTATCATGTTCAACGAAAAAAAAAAATACCTTTTCTCAGAAAAATGTTTATTTTAATTGAAAGTAGCGTGCTGTTTTGCCGGAAGACTGTTTTTTTCTTAAGTACATAACCGCAATTAAATGGAATGCACCTTAGTTCTGATTAATATTTTATAATGTCTTCACAACTTCTGTTTAAGTATGACAATACACATTACATATTATATTGATATTATTATGTACATATTTAACAACATATTTTAGTTTCTTTTAAGTATTATTGAATTATAAACAGTATTTTAAATAAAAAAAGCCGGACGTTTTGGTGTATTTGCGTGGACACACATGAATACATTGATTTAAAACTTTTGTCTTTTAACGGAAAATGCAAGCACCTGTATTCAAGCTGAGTGCTTTTTTACGCGAAAGTATTTTAGTTTTATTCATGTTCCCAGGTGCATAAGTCTCAGATACACAAACAATAATGAACTAAAGTGAATATTTTTCGCGGGAGGTTAAAGAAATTTCAGAGATAATTGGAATCTTTTCAGTTAATGTTCATTTACTTATAAGCCAAGGAACTTTACAGTAGTATATAGTGTTTGAAGTTTTTAAAACTTTTATACACGGAAAAATGATCTCGTTGTTTTCAACCATTTTTTCATGCATTTGGTTACAGTTACTAAATTATTACTTGATTTAGGCATATTAGAGATATTCCTGTACTCAATCAAACAAATAATAATAATAACCTTTATTCATTTGACACACAAAAAGGTGTATATGAAACGTCATATAATACAATATACACAAACAAAACAAAGAACAAAAAAATTACAAATCCTTTAGCCGTCACTAGCCGCTGCCATTCGTGCAATACCGTCAAAATACTTTTCAGTTGAATAAATGCAATTTCGTATGAGAAAAGATTTAATTTCAGACTTAAAACGTGTTTCCTTTGGAATTGTTTTAATGTTATATGGTAACGCATTAAAAAGACGTAAACCAAATATGCGGGATGAATTACCGCTCAAAGCTAATGAATGTGAAGGTATATGGAAGTTAAACTTAGATCTGGTATTATATTGATGAATCTCATTATTACAAATAAAGTGGTTTTTATTCTTGTATATATATACTAATAGCTCGTATATATACAATGGAACGCAATGGAAGAATTTTCCATTGCCTAAAATACGGCCTGCATGATTGCATATTGCTAATACCAGCCATACACCTAATAATTCTCTTTTGTGCCAAAAAAACTTCATTACAAACGGTGATGTATCCAGATTGTTTATACATACACCAGTCTACTATGAACATTAGCATAATAATAACACAATAAACTGTTTACGTCAATAAAATTTCTCAGGTTACGCAGCAGATAACACGTGGAATTCAAATTGCAATGAGTTTAAAGCAGTGTGTACGCCATGTAAGTTCATCGTCAATATATAATCCTAAAAACTTAATTTCAGAGTCACGATTTATTTCAACATTATTTGAAAACACGCCGGCAGTACGGCTGAGAAGGAAGGGTGCATCATTGCCAATCTTGAAAGTCAAGCAGCAATATGCGGTACTGGTTGTTGGTTGGGTCACCATTCGGACAACACCTCTCAGTGGCTCGGTGTGTTCCGGCACTCTAGCCAAGGGCCTTCACGGCCTGTAGTGCTGAGTTATTATTATTATTATTTGAAAACACATGAGTACTAAACTGCATATTCAAAGATTTTGAAGAAATCGTGAGGGGCCGATAATTATTAATATCAAACTTAGAACCCTTCTTATGCAGCGGAATAACATAAGATTCTTTTAGTTTCTGGGGAAACACACCACATTCAAAACATAAATTAATTAGAAAAGTTAATGGGGTTATCAAACAAGTAGATACTCGTTTTAATAAATTACACGGCAAATTAAATCTATTAACCAAATAATTTGGTTAATACATTTATTTGAAGCTAGCGCAGTATTTATTAATTTAACTAAATATTTACATGGAAGTAAAAATAAATATCGATTTTTATTTCGATAGCAGTTTTCTCCCCATATAGTACAGCATATGAGCAGATATACTTGTGTGTAGTAGACAAATTGTCACATAGATGGCGCATCTCCTATTTTATTCCACTAACAGATAATATTTCGCACAAAATAGGCTGGAAACTACGATCGTAACATATTACTCTTGGTATTATTTACTAGAACCACATCTGATAGGGTCATCCGCCATTAAGACGATTTTTTTAACGGCATAACTTAAGTGCAGGGGGTCACTGCGACAACTCCCCTAAACTACTAGAATTTACAAGCAGTTCTACGGCAAAGTAGTTCTCCTCCATAGCGCATGGGTTTTTGGAGATAATTAATTTTTATTTCGATTGGAAATAATCACGACATTTTGTTGTGTTTACGCTTAAGTCTAAAATGAACAAATGTTATAAGAAAAGGAAAAACCTTTTGAATCAACATGCTTACGGTTTTCCGCCAATCTGCATAGTTTTCAAATTCAAAATAAAGAGGACTTGAATCAACTATCAATAATATACTTCACTTAAAAGAATAAACTGTTTAAACGAAAAATATATTATTTCCGAAGAAATGCGTGAATTTAAAATTATATTCCTTTTCAAGGAAACACCAAATCATGTTGGCCGTATAGAAAACGCAAAAACCTTTGGTTTAATGCAATTCCTTTTAAATCAAAAGGATATTTCTCTCAGTGCAGCTACAACTTACTTCTGCTACTTTTGGTTAGCAGTATAAAAAAGCTGTTACTTTTTGTAGCAGTTTACCTTAAATAACGGAATACGTTAAACAGATAATCTGATAAAGATAATACACAGATGATTAGGAGGATAAATGAAAATAATACGAAGGAATTTAACGAACTACTGCATTTAGAACTCCGATTGCTAAATTTGCCAGTGGGTAATAGCAATGAGATGTTTGAGAGATTTCACCAATGTTTTATGAGTGAGTTTAATAGGTGTTTACTTGAAATAAAGATATGTATTAACAATAGAAAGCAAAAGCGTCAAAGAATTACAAATGATGAGATTCTTCTTCTAAAAAACACATTAGATGTTTGGCCGATAGTACCAAAAGCAACAATAGCTTGTTCTGATTATCAAATATATCGCAGAATAAAAAAAGACTGCATCTCAAAAGTGACAAATTTGACACAACCACATAACATTCACAGAGATATCTGGAAACACTACTAATATCCGTAATAGCCGTTAATAAAAGCACTATTTTCAGTGACAACTTGCATTCAGGAAGCTGGGTTTAGTTGCAGGTATTAATTAACGAGAATAGTTCCAAGTAAAACTTTATCTATTGTAAATAATTTTTTATCAAGTAAACACTTTACTTAGCCCATTTTTCTCAGTGTACAGGAAAGGATGTTCGACAGTTACTGGGATCTCACAAATGGTTCAGCATATTAATAATACCCTTGGTTCAGGTACCTGGGCGGAAATGACGTTTCTCGATTTAACAAAAGCTTTCGACTCGGTCAATCACTGTATCCTACTGGAAAGCTCCAGTATTATGGCGCACGGGGAAACTCTCTTGAGTTGGTCAAATCTTATCTGTCTGGAAGAGTGCAGCTTACAAACTGGAATAACTCACGCTCTCACCTTGGATGGGTTGAGTATGGTGTGCCTCAGGGATCAATCCTCGGACCTCTGCTTTTTATAATTTATATAAACGACATACTTTGCAATGTTGATGCCCTCCAGATTTGTCTTTATGCGGACGAGTACGTTGTTATTGGTACACTTGAAGAAAAAAGTATCCGAACGATGCGAGCGGAAGCGAGTGAGACAGAAGATATCGGGTCCCTTATATTACAAATAGCCAAGGCTATAGTTCCGTAAGAGGACCACTGATTTGGCGATTTATATGCAATATTAACGGAAACAGCATGGGTTCCGGAATATAAAATAGCTATTCATTTTTTGAGCAAACGGAAAGAAAGTACTGGAAACAGTTTTCGAAAAGTGCTATTTCGAGGTTATGTGCGAGGCGCTTTAGACGGATTTAACATGTGGTAGTAATGATTTTTCTCTAAATCCTCCTCTTCTTTATGGTGCGTAAGCCTATTTGTAGAGATGTTTTGCCTGTTAGTACCGCCGAAATGAAACAAATGAAATAGGTTTCTGATTTCTTTTAACGTGAACAGCTAATTCTGACTATTACAACATTCGTCCAGGAAATGTTGATGGAGAAGAGCATAATGTAATGTATCGATGACACTGCTTGGTAAGTATACACAAAAAATAGTCCATATTCGATTTAATGATCCCATTTCAGTATCTACTGATGTTTCTGTACACACATTCTTGCAAGTAAAGAAACCCTCGAATAAGAAATAGGGACCCTTCTTTTACGGGAAAATTGAATTGGAATGGAAGAAAAGCAATATTCAAGTGGAGGTTTCGCTGAAGGAAGCGAAACTGTCATCATCAGAGTCACGACAAAAATCACTGGATACTTAGGCCCATAGAAAACGATACTGAGTACTTTAGGACGACATAACACCAGTTATATCATGGGATCTTAAAATACATAAAAATAAATATAGGTAATGTGACCGATAACAGACATTTTACGATATGTATTGTGTAATTCAAATTAAATTTTTAAAATCAAACAAATTTCATTCCATTATTGTGATTTAAAGATTTTATTTAAAATTGAATAAAGCCGTTTGTTGTTTCTATATCGTCTTTTTATAATTCGGTTTTAAATGTGAAACGAAGTAAAATTAGTCTACGTATTAAATTAAAATATGGGATACTTAGTTATTTTGCAGATATAATTGTCTTAGGGTTACTAAGAAAGAAGAAAGAACTCTACACCTCATTACATTGACAAATTCATTTATTCAAACAAGTCATTAATCTTTTTATTAATGCTTTACTTACGGTGTAATCTAATAAATTGCTTTTATATAAAATAATTCTGTTATAATTATAATTTCAACTATACAATGTTAATTACAGTTTATATGTAAACTTCCTACGAATCATCTATATGAAATATGAATTTATTTCTATCCGATACACCACCCAATTTTAAGAAACCAATAATGAGAAATGTGAAAACTTATAATAATTCTTACAATTGTACTGCTCAAAATAAACAAATACTTTAAAATAAAACAAATTCCAGGATATGGTATCGAACTGCTGCCTAATTATTACTTTAATTTACAATTGATTCCCATTATCTTAATAAAAAAGTTTGTATTTGGCGCCCGTTTTATCTAAAATTTGGGCACTTTTAGTAACTTTTTCTTTCTCATCATTACTATCACATGTTAAATCCGTCAAAAACGCCTCGCACATAACCTCGAAATAGCACTTTTCGAACACTCTTTTTACTACTGTCTTTCCGTTTGCTCAAAAAATGAATAGCCATTTTACACTCAGGAACACTTGCTCTTTCCGTTAATATGCATATAAATCACCAAATCAGTGGTCCTCTTACGAAACTCTTACCATAGCCGATATTTTCTTTCTTGCTTGCTCAGGCTTGAATCGTTCGGTTATTATTTTCTTTAAGTCTACAAGCAGAAAAGCTCACGGTCTTCGTGAAAAGTCCGAGAAGGCTATCAAAACTGCAGAGAATTGATTTATAGCAAATAATTTAAAAATAAAGCAAGACAAAATCAAGTCCATCAAGTCCACATGGAATTTCTGAGCATCACTATTGATAGTAATTTAATATGACATCACCACGTGGATAAGTTATGCAGCTGACTCTCAGTAGTCTTATATGCCATTAGAAGAGTGAAGCACACTGCGACTCATGTGGCTGCAAAGCAAGCATATTTTTCTATGCATCTCTTTTATCATATGGTCTACTTGTCTGGGGAACATCGACGGAAGCGGATAGAGTATTTATGCTCCAAAAGAAGGCAATTAGAATTTTGTGCAACCTAAATTACGGTGAGTTGCAGGTCGCATTTTAAACAACATTTAATTCTATAAATATTTAAATAAATTTAATAAACATTTAAGTAAAATATTTAATACTAGTAGTTATTGTTGCTTTTGAAGGCATTAACCACGGTTACCAGGTAACAAATAGGTAAATAATATTGACATTTTACTTTTAGATTACCCGCCATCATTTGAACGATTTGAATTTTGGCAGTGTGATACGGACGTCGATTGCAGCGCTATTTACTATATTCCTAACGTGAATGGACTATAGATTATTTTTACTATAATTTGTCGATAATTTCTATTTTTTACACTACACATTTATTACTACAGAATTCTTTGCGAAGTGCAGTGACAATTAATCACCAAGTATCATATGTACCTAATTGCTTTCCGAGTTAAAATCAGAATCTAGTTTTATAATAACCACTTATAAAGTTTTCTTTTAGGAACATAAAGCGAATATACTTTCAGCGACCGAATACAGCAGCCGGCTGCCTAACTTCATTTCGCCGCTTTGTAGTAGTAGGTCGTAAATTCACCACAACACACTTTTATTTCTTCAACCTATCTCGCCATTAAATACTCCAACTTTCCTCTTAGAAAGGCGAAGTTCTCGTCGAAGTTGGCCGATAAAAGTTGTTGCACCTAAGCGTGTATTTCTTTCTTATCCCTCGTCTTCTCAAAGTACATACTCCAAGAAACTTGTATGTACTCTGCGACCCCACTTGAGGTTAGTTGTTTGTAAGTTTCTGTATAATACATATTTTGTACTTACGTCAAACCAAGAGAAATAAAATATGCTCAGTTTGCAAATAAATAATTGAGTAAATTGATAACATAATTTTCGTAAACATACAGGGTGTATCAAATAAAAAAGTAAATTTTGCTTGGGTGTTAACTACACGACATATAAAGCATAAATCCACCGAAACCGGATTTCATCATTAAAGAATAAAAAAAAGTAAAATTTAGAGCCAAAAATTCTTTAATCCGGGCCTGATGCAAGGAAACGTCATGTTAAGCATCCGCTAAACGTGGTATTATGCATAAATAGATTGCTCTCATTTAGTATTATTCTTAATGGTGTGCCGTAAGTTCATTTAACATCATTCTGAGTAAATAAAGGGCAATCGGCCAGTGTGCCCTTGTAAAAATAGCAAAACTGAGGCATTTTAAATTTCTTCTTTTTATAAAATAAACATTCCTTTTTTGTTAAGAGCATTCTACGTAAGTCTACAAAGTATTATTTTTAATATCCTGATAAGACGTTCGAGTTTCACCGGATATGCGACTTCAGTAGTTACAAAAAACGTAAATATTTTTCTTTTGCTATGTCGAATCGAGAGTTAGTTGTTAATAACGGTGTCACATGAATCTGAGTTATTTCTTTTAGATTTATTTAATCATATAACGCAAAATGAATTGAATCGAATTACACAGAAATAAAGGTAGATACAGAAAATTTGCAAACACGCCTTTTTACTATGATGTCGCGCGAAAATGAATCTACACATTCCCGCGCTTTTGCCGATGCATCAAGCTTCGATTTTTTTTATATGAAATTATGATGGTCCTGAAAAGGAGCGCTTTTTCGAGACGGAAAGAATTTAAATAAAATGTTCGAAGTGGCTTGCACTCCAAGCGGCGATCCACACAAAACTAACAGCGGTAATGGCTGAATGATAGTGGTATGTGGGGGTATACTCGGGACAGCATTTAGGTTGGGCATAGGTGTGGCTCTAGCCCACGACATTTATAAAATATTTTTTTTTCTCGTTAATGCTTACAGATAGACCCCCTGTGCATTAAGACTTTTTGATTGTATATGATTACAGCTGCTACATATTATTATATTTACCTCTATATCTGATACACCCCGTATATACAGTGCAGCGTGGCGAAAAAGCGCTGACAGCTTATAAATGAATATAAAGTGCGAATCTGATTTGTAGCCTTTGCCATTAGATAGTTTTCTGTTTCTTTGCGAACAGAAGGGACCCATCTTTGCCATAGTCCAGTGCTCTACTAGTTTCCTCCACTGCCTTAGAAACATTCACATTTTTGGCAAATTATATTAATTCTCTTGACAAATAGATTTCGCTTCCATACTTCAATTCTAATAATACATCACTTTTTGTATTATAAGCAGAGTTTAAAAACAGTTATAATAACGATTTCGGTTCTCAAAACAGTTATGAAGAACCGTTATTTTCAATAATTGTTATTTAGAACCGAAATTCTGGATGGTTTCGATTACGGTGTTAACCAGGGTTTCAAACGGTTCCAAATATAAGTATTTCAAACTGTTATATATCGCTTTTTGACTGGAACAGTTACGAGAACTGAAATACTGCCGTAAAAGTTATTATTATAACAGTTATGATCTAATATCGATTTCGATTACGGTTCTATATCGGTTCTTTTTAGTTCTATATTGGTTTTATTTTAGATATATGTATCGGTTTTGGTTATAATTATACCTGTTAATTCGGGCGAATCGGGAATCCCCGCTTGTTTGGACTATGTCTCGGGACAAGATTTCCCGTAGCGATGCTTATCGGGAATTCCGGATTCCCGATGGCTTGAAATCGTAAATGTACAATGTACAGGCATTTGAATGTGTCCCGTGAGTTTTTCATAGCTCTGAATATAATAATGTTAAGATTTTTCTAATTTTTGGACATCAACGGGAATGCGGATTGTTTTACATGATTTTTTTAACATTAGAAAGGTTGAGAGAAGGAGGAGAACGATTCTTTTTTTAATAAAAAAAATATTTTTTTTGTCACAGTACCGGGGCAGAGAATGCATTAAGAATATTTTCAATGATTTTTTTTTTTGACATCGGGAGGGTGAAAGAGATGATTTTATTACATGATAAAATAATTCTTTTTTTCACAATACAGGAGGCGAGGATGCCTTAAATATATGTTATAATTATATTTTGTTAAGGGTTAAAGAAGGAGGGGGATGATCATTTTTAATGTTTTTTTTTTAACATCTGGGGAGAGGACGCACTAAAAATGTTTCAAATTATACCAGATATGAAAAAAAAATATCATTGAAAACATTTTTAAAACTTCTCCTCGCTCGGTATTTTGAAAAAGACAATTTCATCATTTAATAAAAAATCATCCTTCTCCCCTTCTCATCCCTCCCGATATGAAAAACATAATTGAAAACATTTTTAAAACATCCCCTCACCCGGTATTTTGAAAAAAAAAACAATTTCATCATTTAAGGGGGTTGCTACATATCTTTATCCATATGGGAAAACCGCCATTACGTATTGCTGTGTACTGATGGTACCAGCATAAATGTAAAATGAAAAGTAAAAAAAAAATGATTTAAATTTAAATTTACTAGCTCAGCGGATAAAAATAAAAGGACGCAAAAGAACTCTAATAACCTCAAGGTTATTTTCAGAATTGAACTATTCATGAAAAATGTGGGCGTTTGAAAAATTGACTTTCTTTAAAACTAAAAAATTGACTAATTGAAAAGGTTTGATCTAAAATAAACGAACAGAAATTTTGAATGACGTTAACAATCATTAAATTTTATTTTTATAAAAAAAAAGAAAAAAAACATTTAGTTACAATTTGCAGAAAATTTAGCCTTGTACTGAAAGTCCTGGACGAAAACAAAAACTGCATGAATCTACAATTAAAAAGGACGATGTAAATCCTTTAACAAACAAAAGACAGATTTGTTCTAGAAGAAAATCCAAATCGCACAAAAAATCCACGTGGTCTCAAAATTCAAACACACAAAATTACTTTAAACGTGGACAAACAAATGTATTAATATAAATGAAATTTAAACACAAGTACAAAGCTTCTTTTAGCCTAAACCGAGGTGAGTAATTACTCAAAACTAAATTGAAAACTAAGAAACGGAAAATTAAACTCTTTAAACTAAAAAAACAATTTCTTCTAAAACAAATTACAATAACTGATCTTATATCCAAAATGCGCACAACTAAACACAACAGCAATTATTTAATGAGTTCCTCGAAAGATAATAAAAATTTCAAATTAAACGAACAACATATTAAATGAAAATGAAATTACCAAAAAGGCATCAGAGAAAATAAAAACATGTACTTGCGCCGGCATCGTTTAAGGAACTGCCTTTTAGAGGCCCAAACATCGCGTACATATAACAATTTACAATTGCGTGCCAAAACGACGCATAAAATGCAAAGAAAATCTCTAGCATGAACACTACAAAATATACAATACTGACGAAGGCAATATGTACAAATGAATGAAATAAACATACACAACTGAACAATTACATTAATCTTAACAAACAATTCTATTAACAAAATCTTTTTGAAATAAAATATTAAAACTGTGGAAACTCTATCATTGTTTTGATACAGATGATTTGGAATAAATAAAAACACAAATTTGAATTTCCGGAAACCCGGGTGCCAAACCACAGCAGTATGTGCCTTTTTCTCAGGAACGCCGTGTCTGATCTCATTGATTTTTTTACATACGTTATCTAGTATTGTCCCAACAGTTTAAGTGAAAGATTTCATAAAATTTCTGAAGAGGTTTTTTTATGAGTTTTACAAAACCGATATTTTCTTCGCTCACTTTTTTAAATTTTCGAATTTTTTTGTTGAAAGAGCAGAAGTTTATTTCAAAAAACGCTTCATTCAGTATATTCTCTATCTAATTCTACATTTAGAAAAAATATATATCGCGACACTTTGCAGATTGCGAGAAAACGGAACAAGTATGTAAAAAAGCACAAGCGAAGAAAATATCGATTTTGTAAAACTCATAAAAAAAGTGTTTAGAAATTTTATGAAATGTTTCACTTAAACTGTTGGGACAATACTAGATAATGCGCGTAAAAAAAATTCAATGAGATTGGATACGGCGTTTCTGAGAAAAAGGGACATATGTAATGGCGGTTTCCCATATGGATAAAGATATGTAGTAACCCACTTACTAAAGATTCATCCTCTCTCCTTCTCACCCCTCCCGATGTGAAAAAATCATTTAAAACACTTTTAAAGCATCCCCTCACCCGGTATTGTCAAAAAATTATATCATTATTAAAAAAATTATCCCTCTCCCCTTCTCATCTCTCCCGCGATGTGAAAAAATCGCTTAAACCATTTTTAAAACACCCCCTCACCCAGCATTGTAAAAAATAATCATTTAATAAAAAAATCATTCTCCTCCCCTTCTCACTCCTCTCGATTTGAAAAAGATCATTTAAAACATTCTTAACCCCGTTGATGTAAATAGAAATACGGTATACATCAAAATAAGAATTGATACAGAACTGAGTGGACGTATGCAAATGGTCAAATTACCAGATGGAGTTTCCAATATGCGTTTTGTTATGAGGGGTGTACCTCAAGGATCCATTCTGGGGCTATTACTCTTTTCTATATATACTTGTGATTTTTGGAGGGTCTTGAATCACTCTTCCATGCACATGTATGCCGATGACACGCAAATTTATCACTCTTTTTATAGTTCAAGCAGTATTGATGCCATTAGTAAAATTAATCACGACTTGGATAGTCTTTACAAAATATCAACTAACCATTCTCTACATATTAATCCCACTAAATCAACTATCTTAATGTTTGGCAATAAAAATGAAACGTTGGGCCTCATTGAGAGCTTCGAGTGTAGGGTGGGGGGTGCTAAAATAGAATTGCGTCCAAGTGCGAGAAATCTAGGAATTGAAATGGATTCTTCACTTCGTTTTAAGGGCCACATCTCCAACTGCATTAAAAAAAGCCTATCTTGCTCTAAAACTCCTTTACCCTCACAGATCTGTTCTGAGTCAGACGACTAAAGCGTTGCTTTGTGATGCATTGGTTTTGTCTCCATTTGTTTATTGCTCGACTTTGTACGGCGCATGTATTGATGGGGACACTTCGCGAAGAATACAACGTGTACAGAATTCCTGCATAAGATTAATATTTGGTATACGGAAATACGGCCGCATATCGCACAAATTGGCAGAGTTAAATTGGTTAAATATGTATAATCGACGATTACTCCATTCCTATTGTTTGTTTCATAGGATCATTAGTCATAGGCAGCCTGTGTATCTCTATAATAAAATCACGTATCGCCGGGATGTGCATATGAGGCCGTTGCGCAATGTTGAGCACACTATCACTCCTCCACCCCATCGGACAGCACTCTTTGAGAGAGGTTTTAGTTATTCTATCTACAAACTATTTAATCCGTTACCTCTCTATCTCAAACAGAGTAGCATAGTGTTGTTTAAGCGTAATATGAAGCGGTGTCTATTGGGACAGCTATCGATTTAGGTGACTGTGTAAATGCGAAAGAGTTCAGAATACAAGTTTTATAATGTGAATCATGCTCATCGCACACTTTAGTATTAAGTTAGTTATAGGCATTTTTTCCATTACTTTCATTATTCCTCTACTAAAATTCAAGGGTAAAGATTAAAAGCAGGGTGATATCTCTGGTATCACATCTGAACTTCCCCTTGCGGTTTTCTGCCAGCACAATTTCATTTACCCCTTTATTATTATTCTGGTTAATTTTTCTTCTTTTTCCCACTTGTTATGTAATGTTTTATGTTTTTAAAATGTATACCTGTGTCTGAAGCAGAAAATAAAGACTATTATTATTATTAACCGATATGAAAACTGATATAGAACCGAAAAGAACCGATATAAAGACCGATATGCAACCGTAATCGAAACCGATATTAGATCAAAAGCGTTACAATAATAACTGTTTTGGCATTATTTCTGTTTTCATAACTCTTTCATTAAGAACCGATATATAATAGTTTGAAACAATTATTTTTGGAACCTTTTCAATCCCTGGTTATAAGTAATTATAATAGCTGTTCTGGTTGTACCATATGGTCAAGTATTTTTACCTTCTTCAAATTTAAGTTGGTAGTATTAGTTTAAAAACGAGTAAGTTGACTTACTCTGTTGCGTGTGTGTGGTGAAGGTTAGGTTTTACCCTTGACAAATCAATTAGGTTTTGTCATTTTGAAAAATAACTACATACAAACGTTTCAGTTGGAAAAATAACAAGTTTAATAACAAGACACAGCTGTAATAAATGTTCAAAATGAACTTTCTCATTTTGTATACATAACACCACACCATGTTTCATGTTATTGAAGGCATTCCTTAAATTATATGGTGTCATTTCCTCTCAGACATTTCGGATAGCTTCATTAAGTTCTTCAATTCTATGAGGATGATTTGTAAATACTCCACTATTTAGGTGTGGATAGATGAAATAATCCATAATTGTCAATCTGGGAATCGTGGTGGAACGTCTACCATCCAAGATTTTTATCCCAAGCACAAAAATGCCTGATTCCCATTTAGTTTTAAATGATTGGATAATAAAAACTTTATGATTTAAATGTTTTTGACTGTCAATAAACCAATACGGCACAAGACAGATGTATTTTATTTGTCATTACTCATTACCAACATGCTATTTTGAATAAATAACATAACGGCTTGCTAGAGGGTAAATTTAATTGATAATATTGTATTTACGTACAACAGACAACACAACTACGTAATATCAGAAAAAAATAGCAAGATAATCTCAAGTGACACAGAATGATAATCAAAATTGACGAATAAAGAAGAATTGCTAGTTTTCACATTTCTTATTGTCGGTTCCTTATAATATATTTTAATTTATACAAAAATTTAAATAAACAGTTAAAACCACAATTAAACGTACTTAACTGTACACCTAGTTTTTATTTATTGGTATTTTATTTATACCACTATTCCGCGTGCAACAAACTACGTTGTAATCAAATTTATATTTAAATATCATAAGAGTAAACTATCGAACCATCACTTTGCAAAAAAAAAAAAAAACATAAAAACAGAAATGCCGTTAATGGTAATTATATGACTTTGTTTGTTAATGTTTTTTTAGTAATACGAAGAACGAGTCATGAAATAACGATTCCTCCTTTGACATTTCTTCACGATTGTAGCGCAAATCTGTTATTGCGTGAAAATAACCAGTACTTGTAAGTGCAATAATGTTAAAGGGCATAAAAATACCATTTAGAATGTCTCTAGTTTAGAAGAGATTGTCATCGTACACATCTTAAAGGTTAACGCCGAAGCATAGGTTTTTATTTGCGTTTCTAATTAAAAAGATTACAATATTTAAAATTAATATGTACATAAATAGAAACATACGATAATCGAGCGTAACTATTCAAAAATAAAGAAAAAAGTAACGGAATTTATTAACGCTTAACTGTTTCGTCTTGTGGTTAATAACTTACAGCATCTTTTATTACCGTAAACATACCCAGACGTTAACTAATCGTTCAATTATGTATAATTATCTACGTTCGTTATGTTTTTAATAATTTTCGATATATACGTTCCTTACTTACAATTAGGATGACACAAAGAATACTAATGTAAATGAAAGAATCTAAGTGCCACTTACCTTTTCAGAAAAGGAAAGTTATAGAGTAGAGGAAATCTTATATAAGAACTGAAAGGCATCAATCAAAATCTTTAGATGCTATTGAAGTCTAAATATCTGAAAAAAAATTAAGGCTGGTACACACAAGTCGGCGAGCGTGAATGTAATTGTAATGTAACTGTAATGTAATGGAGACATAATTTTATTTTGATTTTACCTATTTTAAAGATGATTACTATAGATATAGACAAACTTATGGCACTCCTATGGGCGGTTCACAGAGTCCCATAATTGCGAGTTTTTGTGCCGTTGTTAAGATGTTTGGATTTTGCTTGAAGAATTTTGATCTTCTAAAAAAAGGCATTAAAAATGAATAATTATCCGATCTATCTAATTAATCGAGTAATACATTCTAATAAAAATACGGCATTCTATCTATCACTTACGTTGATCAAATCTGAGATCTTTTAGTAAGCCTATTTACATATTCGAATTGCGACAGAAATTAAAACAGATTCTTGAAACAGACAAGAATAAGCTAGTATTTTACAATAATAATACATACCTTACAAAAACTCAACATTTTTAACAACACTAAAACTAAAATAGATTCAAATGATGAAGTGGCTAGTTAGAAGTTTTCCGGCTTAACGAAAGATCTCAGTTTTAAAAATTTGGGGTTTGCAACAATTTGGCAGAATGTGGAAAATATTAGAACAAAGGGAGGTTAGTCGACTAATAATTGAGGCAATTAAATCACTGTATAAAGATAATGAGACTTATGTAATATACCAAAACATGAAGTCAGAAACCTTTCTTACAACGGATGGTCTTAGGCAAGGAGGTGTTATAAGTCCACTGCTATTCAATGTACTGCTGGATCAAGTCATAAAGGAATGTCAACCCCAAATGAGAAAACTAACAGTTGGATACAGAAATTTGAAGAGAGTAGAAATATCAGAATGTGCATTTGCGGATGATGTAGTGATAATGGCAAGAACTGAAGAAGGACTACAACAAAACATCAATACATGGAATAAGACACTAGAACGATATGGCATGATAATAAACACAGAAAAGACGAAAGTAATGGGTATAATGCAAGATAAAGAGAAAATTAACATTAAAATCAATGGAAAGAGCATAGAAGAGGTGAATGAATATAAATACCTAGGAGTAATTATACAGAACGACGGAAAACAAGATAAAAACATACAAGAAAGAATAGAAAAAGCAATAAGGTTATATCATGCAATAAACCGTACATTTATAAGGAAAAAAGAAATAACTATAAAAAACCAAAATGACCATTTTTAAAAACTGTATATAGACCAACTCTGATGTATGGTAGTGAGACATGGACAATAAATACGACATGGAAAAATAAACTTCAGGCGACCGAAATGAAGTACCTACGAGGGGTTAAAGGAATTACAAGACGAGACAAGATCAGGAACGAAGACGTGAGGACAGAATTGGAAACAAAATCAATATTAGACTTCTTAGAAGAAAAACAGCTAGGATGGTGGGCGCGGGAAGCAAGAGTGATTGCAAGAACAGGAAGAGGACGACCTCCAGAAAATTGGGACAATACAGTGGCAAAGGCTATAAGGAGAAGAGGGATGAGTGTGGAGGAGGCAAGAAATATCGCCAAGGACAGAGGAAGGTGGAAAATAGTGTGCAGAACATAGAATAATATATCCCTACACCGAGAGGTATCTTAGGATTACGATTATATATATATAACAATTTGGCACTTAATTTCTTTCTAAAATATTTTCACCTTTTTTTGCATTTCCGGTTAACCGGAGGTCGCCATGAATTTTGTTATTTTAAATGGAACACCATATATATTATTACATTTTTGATTTCACCACAAAATTCTATCACAATTGCTACTGGATTTACATTATTTTATGTAACAGATTAATTCTTACTTGGTTTAAGTATCAGAAGTCTCCCACTTTAGATTTAACAACCACTAGCATTTTAACCAAAACCTATCAAAAACTGTTTAAAAATTATAGTGAATAAACTCTTTTGCTCAAATTGCCGTTTGTGATCATATTAATACTGAGGCCGTCTAAAAAATTAAAAAAATTAGTTGGGGAAATGCAAAAATAGTTATTAATCTCATCTAAATTTTTTAAGGTGTCCGATATTTTTAGGTTTGCCTTACTTTAAATAATCTAAACGTTTAAATGATTCTTGTGTTAGGATTTATTTGTGTTATCTTTAGTTTCTTCCTATATTTTATTTTAGTTTATTTGTGTTAATGGAGTTTATTATCTATTAAAATGCAGTAAAAAGGTTAAGGGTTTGTTTTGTTATTCGTAACTTAAAATAAGCGCTACCCGTAAGGCACCTTAAAGGGAGGGGCGCATGATAAAAAAAAGGTCAGTGCTGAGTGCTTAAGGGTGTTGCTATTGAAGGGCGCGGTCGCTGTGTGCGGATTATATTATCATTGTACAAGTAAGTACTTTTGAATTGTCCCTTATTATTTGATATACTGTGTGTATATGATATTATATGTTGAATGTATTCCGTATTTAATCTGTGCTCTGTGTATGCCATGTTATATACTGAGTGTGTTCCGTATTTAATCTATACTGTGTGTATTCGATATTGTATACTGGATGTGTTCCATATTTAATCTATACTATGTGTATACGATGTTATATACTGGATGTGTACCGTATTTGATCTATACTGTGTATATACGATATTATGTACTGGATGTGTTCCATATTTAATCTGTGCTGTGTGTACACGATATTATATATTGGATGTGTTCCATATTTAATATATACTGTGTGTATACGATATTATATACTGGATGTGTTCCGTATTTAATCTATACTGTGTGTATACGATATTATATACTGGATGTGTTCCATATTTAATTTATACTGTGTGTATACGATGTTATATACAGGGTGAGTTCCACATGTGATCTATACAGTATATATCATGTTCCAAATTGGATGTGTTTCATATGCAATTCATACTGTGTGTATAATATTGGACATTGGATGTGTTCTATATTATTTAGTATCGCGAGTGTTCTGTGTGAACCCGCTCAAGGGGCCACCACTCTCATCTTGGAGTGGACCTGGTGCTGTTGAAAAGTAGTAGAATCAGGAAATGGTTGGATGTTGAGACATGCAGAGACATTGGATACTGACCTGTGAAGATAACACCAAGGCGAAGGAAGATTCGTCCCTCGAAAGTATTGTTTTGAATATATTAATTATTATTAATTGTTATGGGCCGTTCTTCACTATGTTTGTATCGAGAACACACAAATGTAGGAGCAGCGCATAAAAACAAAATATATTCATAAAGGGGAGGGTGGGGCAAGATGGAGCCACGAGGCATGATGGGGACATCGTCTTATCTACAAAACGGCAGCAAGCATCTGTCAAATAATAGCAGTCCTAATATTGACTAAGTCCTAATATTGATTAAGTGCTGTTTTATGTTTGTTGCAATGTAGGAAACTTTACTAGTAGTAATAACAAAGTTATTGCTGTTTGTGCGTGAACTTTGCAATTTCCAGAATTTCGTTATTATTTTGATGGCGAGTTCAACAGCCAGTATCGGAAGCATAAGTAAATTATTTACAACTACACTTTTTTGTGCTTATTAATTGACATGTATTGCATGTATTTTCTATAGTGTGTTATTTGTTTATTTCAAATATTTAATATGTTATTATAACTAAAGCCAGAAAATGTCCCAAAGGGGCAAGATGGGGCTATTGATATGGGGCAATATGGGGACATCATTATCTCACTCTTCAGTCTGATCCGTTATGCCTGGATATGCCATTATGCTTTCTCGAAGACATAATGCCTATTTCTCATGTTAGGAATAAAGTACAGGTTCAATCAAAGCGTAACAAGGGAAAGACAACAATCCTTACAAGCACTACGTATAAAAATCTGCTACAAGAAAATAGAAGTCTGGAGAATCCCTAAGGCAACTAGAAGTGCTGAGGGAGAGTTAGAGGAAAAAGAAAATGACAAAGAAAAAAACAGAAGAGATCAAGAAGCCGAATTTTGTAAGGAGCAAAGAGATGGATTTTTAGAAAACGTCAAGGAAATAATCAAGTTCTTTTGTTGAGGAAGATGACGCTCAATGTTAGTATTGTAAGGGGAAGTATTGATACAATGCCATGGATGGCGAGATTGGGTACATGGAGGCTGTGCGAATAACGTGGATGAGTTCGTCTTCTATTGTCTCAATTGTGAAGATTAAGTTTAATATTCTTATCGTTATTGTATTTTTTTTTATTTTAAGTAGTTCCACTCTAAAGAGTTTGTAGCTTAAAGCTTTGTTTCCTGCATGTTTTTAACAATATTTTAAGAATCTATTTTTTTTACCTATTATCTAGATTTATGGTACGACCCATTCTTAACTCACCTGGAACCCCATCTTGCCCCCATGGTGGAGCAAGATGGTGTATTTACACATTTCTTTTCAAAATCTTCTCACACCATCAAGAGTACCCATCGAAAAATTGTAAATTCATCCATCAGCAGATAAATGTTTAAAGATTACAACAAGCGTACTTAGAACCGTGTATATCAATTTGCAATCCTGATGCAGTGTTCTAAAGCTTAATGTTCCCATCTTGCCCCACCTTCCCCTACACTTCCCTTTGAAATCTTTTTGTTTGACTGACCTTGTTTATTACACTTGGGAAGAGCAAGTTTTGGAAATATGATCAAAATAGGCTTTCTTTTCGCGCTTGTATGTTGAAGTTGTTAAATTCTTAAACTGGGATTATTATAAAGACTTTTATAATAATTTTTAATTAACTAATGAGCAGTTAATTTAGTACGCCAAAATTTGGCTTTTGCTGTGTCTCTAAGTTTTACAGGAAGCTGTAGACTGTTTGTAAACCAAAGTGTATATGGCCTTAAGAATTGAATAAATAATAAATCCTGTTACTACTTAATCCAATATTGTAAACAATATTTTACCATAACAATGACACATTGCGTTCTGTCGATGAATATTCACTCAGTGAATGTAGATTATTGATATTACGTCTAGCATTTTTCTCAATGTAATCAAATTGTAAATCTATATAGTGCACACAATCATCCAGCAGAATAGCATGCGTATTTTTCGACTATGTCAACTGATAGAAATCATATTTTCATCCTTCTTTTATTCATATTACGGCAGGTCGAAAGTGCGCTCTCGGTACGATGTGTTCATTGCGAACCAATTAGAGTATGAACGAGTTATTTATTACTCGAAAGTTCGAAATTCGATATCCACATTCATATCCTAACATAATATAAATTGCATTTAATAAATCGTCATTTATAAGTAATACATAGAAATAAGTATTACGATGTTAGCATGTACATATATAAATATAACCTCAGTACTTTCTTATTCAAGAGAAAACTACGAAGTTCCGCATTTTTCTTTTCGATTGATTAATAGACCAGGATACGAAACTCGGTATCTCACGAACTTCGTTTCTGGTTATGCTCTGCGTAAAACCGATGCCCCGTAAAACGCTAAGCGTATAAATAAACGGTTACTTCACTTTATCAACAAAATCCTTAAAGATTTTATTAATTTTATTGCTTTCATTGTATACATATACCTAATATATTTGTTTTACGTGAATCATCTACTAACATCGTCAAACGAAACCTTAACGTGTTGTGTATTTATAAATTTACACATATTTGCGCAGGTAAAATAGTCAAGGTAAAGTTATTTCCTAAGAAAAAATACACATCCATGGTTAGAAGACAAATAACATTAGTGAGGAGTACATCGCAAATGTGTGCTTTGTATATTTATTTATAGATCGGAAATTTACTCACGCGCGTGATGTAATTCAAAACTGTGTACTACCAATGTCGCTGAAACATTTGTATTTATATTTTTATAGATTCTTTGTGTTTGCATGTATGTAGTAGTTGTAAATATGCATACTCTTGTTCATAAGATAACTATTTAGACATACATACTGCTGTGTACTGATGGTACCAGCATAAATGCAAAAATGAAAAGTAAAAAAAAATGAAAATTTAAATTTACTAGCTCAGCGGATAAAAATAAAAGGGCGCAAAAGAACTATTCATCTCGGGGTTACTCTCACAATTGAACTAATCATGAAAAATAAAATGTGGGCGTTTGAAAATTTTAACTTTCTTTAAAAACTTCAAAAATTGAAAAGGTTGAATCAAAAATAAAAGAACAGAAATTTTGAATGACGTTAACAATCATTAAATTTATTTTTATAAAAAAAAAAGAAAAAAAAAACATTTAATTACAATTAACACAGGAAAAATCAAACCTTGGACTGAGAGTCCTGGCCAAAATCAAAACCTGCCTGAATCTAATTTACTAAAGGACAATTCAAATCCTTTAAACAAACAAAGAGGTATATTTGTTCTAGAAGAAAATGCTATTTCACAAAAAATCCACGTGGTTTCAAAATTTAAACACACCTATATTAATTTAAACGTCAACAAAACAAGTGTATAAATATAAAAATTGAAATTTAATTTCAAGCACAAGGCTTCTTTTCACCTAAACCGAGGTGATTAACAAAGAAAACTAATTTGAAAACTAAGAAACGGAAAATTAAACTCTTTAAACTAAAAAAACAAAATCTTCTAGAACAATTATAATAACTGATCTTACATCCGACATGTGTACACAATAAAATACAACAGCAATTATTAAATAAAGAATTCCTGGAAGGATGAGAAAATTTCAAATTAAACGAACTACATTTTAAATAAAAATGAATTTACCAAAAATGGCAACAAAGAAAATAAAAAAACATGTACTTAGAAGGCAATATGTACAATTGAATGAAATTAAAATACACAACTGAACAATTACATTAAACTTAACAAACAATTCTATTAACAAAATCTTTTCAAAATAAAATATTAAAATTGTGGAAACTCTATCATTACATTGATAAGGATGAATTGGTATGAATAAAAATACAAATTTGAATTTCCGGAAACCCGGGTGCCAGACCACAACAATACGTAAGAACTGTAAAAGAGTATTACCTAAATCAAAGAAAATGCGTAATTGTAAGTAGCACAGTATATCCAGTGGAGATTTCTTTCATTATGTGGAAATACGGATACACTGTGTATGTATATACATTGCATATACGTTTATGGACATTTTTTCAATATTCTTATGTTTGATCGAGTCACGCGGTAGTTAGTCATGATACATTCTTAGCGCGTCATCAGTATAGGAAAGACACTAGTGAGTGCCAGGTCAACAAATTCGCGTGGGGTCGTTATTATTTATTGTGTTTTCCTTTTCTGTGTTGTGCCGTGTATGCGTGTTAAAATAAAACAATTAGGATGGCGCTACTGGATTTGGATATTTCAGAAACTCAAAATGTTTGTGCTGCTTCTAAAATAGGAACAAGAAAAAATTAATAAAAACGTTTACTTAAAAAATTGGATTAGATTTGAAAAGCAAGCTGTTTTTCGTTTTGCTCGCGTTTTATTCGGAGGAGAATTAACATGGGTGAATGACGATACTACGGATTTAGTGTACATCTGGGAAAGAATTAAAATACATGAGAAATCGAAGGTACACATGAACAATATTTTTGGTTTTTCTATGCTTGGTAAGCTAAATATTTTAACTCAATTAAACTCTATGGAAAATAACTATGGAAACGTAAAATTAGAACAACGAAACAGTGCACAAAAGTTGATATGTATTAAACATAATCATAAATTGTATTCGATTTTGCGGTATACTAGAATTAGCCTTACGAGGGACACCAAGATTTGTAATTTAACATTTTATTTAATCATCGTAACATTTCCTAAGTTTTTAATTTAACATTTATGTCTTTATGAACAGTGAAATACAAAATGGGCAAATGGTATATCCACTTTAAAATGTAAAATGCATTTGCAAAAAGAAACTGTTTTGCGATTCGAAAATCGAAAACTTTTCACGGAATTGTTATTTAAAAAAGAAAATGTGAAATTACATCTCGACAATGGTCTGTCTTCTAAGAACAATCAACGAAAACTTTTTTCATTGACGTTATCTAGCGTTCTCGGGCTTCTTTTGTTTTCAAGGAACGGAAGATCAATTTTAAATTTGTTCACCAACCGGTGAGTCACAACTAAAACTTCTTTAAAATAACCAATTAAAAAGATATTAATTGATTAAAAGATCTAATTTTAAATTTCTAAGGATTTTTCTTAATTTACAAAATCCGTTACAACATATTCATCATCATCAAATAAAGTTTACAATAAAATCAAAGGTCTGATGAGTCACAGTGATTGAATCTGTGGCTGTCGTGACTGTCAAACAATTCTGTGACATTACAATTAAATTCAATAACTTAAATGAGTAAGATATTAATATCACTACAATATATGTAAGTCCCAGGATCGAGCGAATGAATGAGTCGTTGTAAATTGATTTTTTTTTTTACTTTGATAAATAAACCAAACGATAATTTGGCTCTTTATGTACTTACCATTTTTTGTATTTTAAAGTATATATACCATTTGCTCACGCTAATATTTTAGAGAGACGTCAATTTTAAATTTCATTATATATGCAGTACAAAGACTAAATACCTATATGCAATACCGAAGGAAATACGTTAGTATTTATATTTAGGTAGATAAGTATTCCCGATAAGAACTTAACGTATTTTTCATTTTAAAATAGCTTCTGAATTTGTATACATTAATTTTTTTGTGTCGGCATTATTTTAGTTAGATATAGACATAGATAAAAAAATAAACTCGACCCGGCCTTATTTAATCCTTAAATCCCTATTGTAATAATGGCCTTTAGCAATAAATGAGATAATAAATTACCATAAGCTGAGCTAAACTGATTCAAAACTTTGTAAAATTATTAAAATGGAGGGGAAGGGCGAAGTTGGCCTGTGATTGGCTCCACCACTCAGTATTGTCACGAGTCCTCACAGGCTAACATACCAGATTCTACTCATATCCTCTAGTTATTATATTTGACATTCTTTCTTTATATTGCACATTGACACATTTAGGTGTAAGATATGCATTTCATAATAATACACCAAAAGAAAAAAAGCTCAATATGAACGGAAATCCTAATAAATTCATGGAAATTTAATTAATTTCAATTTGATATTGAAATTATATTATTAAATGTAAGCAGGCCCAGCTAAATCGAAGCCGGTTAAGAGGAATATGTACTGATTTATCGTACACCTATTACAAATATCGTATTTAGTTACATATATACACAATGCATGTTAATTAAGGCACAAATGAAACCTGTCACTATTGCTGCTGTTATGGAAATAACGAGTTGCTAATAGCACTGATTACGATATATAATTTATTTATGAAGCAGGCATCCAATTACGTTGGGAACGTAAATTAACACTAGTATTTTTAGTAGGAAAACTGTAAATATACAGTGTAAATATTTTACAACCGTTATATGCTTAGAATATTTCTGAATGAGGATTGAAAAACTAAATTTGTAAAACCTTGGATTCTTCACACAAAGAAATGTTTAAATATGCTAATTACCGCTAATGAATCTGGTGTTTTTGTCTAGTATTCCCGTATTACACAGATAAGCATAACATATTAAATCTAAAAACATGTCTGTAACTTCAGACCTCTGTGGTTCTCTGGCAAATTATGTTGAGAACGCAAGGAACAACTATGAACGTTAGCTTTGTTCTTTTCGCCTCTTTGCGTTGGAACGCAAAACGAACGGTTATATGCCGTAGAGATTTTGTGTTCTATTTGAGTTGCGGTAGGAAGCAACACACAAGATGGTTGTTCTTTTTGGGAAATTTCATTTCGATGAGATTTCCCAGGGCGATACAGAATTGACCCGGAAGCAAATATTTTCAGGTAACCACAATTAATGTTATGATAATGGATACGTTATCATCTAAATTAAATCGCTGGCATGTCATCTACAAAACGTTGCACAACCAATTTTCTTTCATTACCAATATGTCTGATTTGAGTACCGATGAAATAGTTGACAAAGCGATTGAACTGGCTCGGTTATACAAAAACGCTTTACCTGCTGAATCGACAAATCTCATAAATCATTCCATTTTCGGGGATTCCTAAACAGTCTAGATGTAGCTTCTTGCACAACTCTCTAATTAAGTAAAAGTATTTAAGAAACAGGGGTCGAAGATATATATCCATGCATAAAATATCGCATTGCGAATATTTCTGTGTATGCCTGCGTCTAACTGCACGGCAAATATAGTACTATGGCCTAAACGCGTCTGAATTCTTTAGCTGTTGAAAGCAAACTGATGAGTGATATAGATTTTGAAGATTTAATTGATTCGTTCGCTTCACAACAGTCCCGAAGAAAAGTTCTTTAATAAAAGTATACTGACAATAAGAATAAATAAATGCTTTGAGCAAAGAAAAATGTGTCAATATTTTCTATTTAACGATTTCTTTTTTTTGGAATTATGGCTAAATTGAAACAACTTTATTTAAACAACGTTTCGACAATTTATTGTCTTTTTCAAGCTTTCTAATTCATTTTATCTATAATATTCATTAAATCTACTGTCAATGTAACATAACGCAAAGATAATTAAGACTTACGTAATTAATTATTTGTTTCTATTTTCTTCTAATTGTTTCACAACATACGTTGTTTGTCGCAGCTACATTTAACATGTTAAAAAAACTGTATGAGACGATTATACTATTTAAACATTTAAACTATTGAAGAGTATGTATTTTCTGTTCTCGGGGTAAAGCAAATAATTTTTTGTTAACAGTGACTTTTTGTACATGTTTAATATATATACGTTGGTCAATAATAATATACAATGTACTGTAAAAGTTAAATTGAATTTTAAAACAAATATGAATAATTTTTTGATAAGTTATTTGTGTCTGTTCTGAAATTTATACTATTTTTTCTTTTTTAATATAAATCATTTGTAAAACATTTCTTGTATAAAAGTTTCTTTCATTAATTAAAATTTTTGTATCTTTAAAGTTAAAACTATGTTAATTGTTTATTTCATGTTTTTTTAGAGCTGTAATATTGTTTGATGATTTATGGTGTTGTATTCTCTGTTTTAAGTATTGTTTTGTTTGTCCTATGTACACTCCCTCACAATTGGAACATAGGATGGAATAAACTAAATAAGATTTCTTTGCCATTGAGTTTTTGATTTTAATTTTGTGAAACAACATTTTAAATTATTACTGTTTTTATGTGCTATAGTAATATTAAATTGTTTTAATATAGAGTTAATTTTTTCTGATAAATTCTTAACGTAGGGAATGGCAATAAATTTTGTGTTATTATTTGACTTATTTTTTTTGATTATTTTAGTATTATTGTATAATTTGTGTAACCGTTTCTTAAGTATTTTATTAAAAATAACTGAGGGTAACCATTGTTTATTAAAAGGTATTGGATGTTTTTTTTAAATTTTTGGTCTATATTCTGAGCTTGTTAATTTTAGGCCTCTGTCAATTAATGCTATAACAACATTTTTTTATAGTTCATTGGAGAAATTGAAGCGTAATGTAAATATCTGTTTGATGATATTTTTTTATTGTGCCAAGTTGTGAATAATTTGTCTTCATTTTTTATAATTGTGATATCTACATAATTTAGTTTGTTACTTTTTTCTATTTCTAAAGTGAATTGGATTTTTTGTGATCCATATTGAATTGACCTAATGCGTAATTAATTTTGTTCTTGGGTAATATTAGTAGACAATCATCTACATATCGTTTATACAGTTTTATATTATAATTTATTTTTTTGATTACCGACACTTCTTTTGATTACCACACAAATCTTCCAATACCAGCTGTGCTATTACACTGGATATGGGTGCTCCCATTGCTTATCCTTCGATTTGTTTGTAAAATTTATCATTATGTTGGAAATATTATTACATAAATATTCAAGAAATATTTTCTAAAACTAACATTGTATGTATCGTGCGAAGAAATGCTGGCTGAAGTGAAAAGGGAGGGGAGGGGTTAGGCAGTCAGATTTAAGTAGCCCCGGGTGGCGCTAACTGTTAATACGGTACTGGTAATTAATATTCTTTTAGATCCTACCTAATTTTTTTTTTTCTTTAAGGCTACTGAGGTGTTTATACTACCACGTTCGGATCTAGAAGAGCCCGAATATCCGCGCATGTTCCTCCATAGTCGTACGTCGAATGAGAAAAACAAGTTACTTTTTTAAAACTGAAAAAATAATGAAAATATGCTTTAAAATCTTTAAATAAAACGAAAATTGTTAAATTATTCAAAGTCGTTAAATATCTACTAAAATTAATAGATATATAAAAATAAGTTTAGTTATGACGCTAATAAAACAATTTTCACTAAAATGTCCACTTTAATTTTTGAACTTTAAAGGAGCATAACATAGAAAACAAAAATGATCCGATTTTAAAAAAATAAATCGCCAAAAGATTACTACATAATAACAAAACCCTTACAAAGACATATCACTCAACGGCTCTTCTTATTTGAAATGTTCGATATAATTTTCACCTCCGATTAGAAGTTCGAATTACGGGATCGTAGATACATGTAAAATCTGTGCCCCCATAAATCAAAATTGACCTGTTTTCTTGTTAAATTCAATTCACGGTATTTTAAAAGTTATTCCGGGTGGCTAGTTTTGAAATGAAAGCTCGGTATGTAAAACCTCTGTTTTAATATAAAAACTTTTAAAAACATGCACACAGTAATTACAAGAGCATTCTGTTAATTCAACACGGTAACTTTTTCTGTGTGTATATTTAATCTATCACTCAGATAAGAAATATGATTATTGAACTCATATCGAAAGAAATATTTAATTTCTTAATGATTTTCTGCCATATCTATAGACTATATCTTACCAACATTGGTAATACAAAGCACGCAACGTTCAGCCGAGTTTGTAAAGTTTTTCTTTATGCATTTATATCGTTTTATTTTACATGAATTTTCCTTTACCGAACAGGAATGTCAATTCAGAGAATAGTTTATTCGCCAATGTAAAACTCGTTTGGTCGATGCGAACTGGATACCAGAAGTTAGGTTTAGTAGAGACGGAGGGCTATAAAAATAACCGCGATACACACCGTCTGATCGGATCAAAATCACGTTACATGTTACACTTTCTACCGTCAAGAATGCTATTTACCAAGTTCTTTTTTATTGGATGCATTAGTGAGGTAGATATGTACAACTTCTACAAATATAAGTTTTGCTACAGAAATTGTATAGAATATGTATTTTTTTTAAATGTTTCTAATGCATCTATCTGATAGTATTATGAAGGGCAGATTGTGCTCATAAATTTAAACATAAATTAATTAAAATTCGATTATGTATTGTGTTAACCCGTACGACATTTCACTCAGTGTAGATACTTAAACATAAGCACGACAAGCATGAAGCCAATATTATATAACAACCAATAGGAAAGGAGTTCCAGATATGGTAAGCCACAGTATACCGATGCTAATACAATGCATTTCATTTTTTGTCGTTTTGCGTTAGAACACAAAACGAACGGACATGCACAATAGAGTACTTTTGTCGCAGTAGGAAACAATACGCAACACATAGCTCTGCATACGAAAACCTCATCGCACCAGGAAAAAACTAAAACTAACCAAAGTCAAACCAAGAAACCATAAACTATACACACAAAAAAAAAACTATTATCAATCTGAATATTTTTATTTATTCAGAAATCGAAGCTTAATATACTTAGAAATTTTCCGGCTTAACGAAATTCCTCAGTTTTAAAAATTTGGTGTTTCCAACAACTTGGCACTTACTTTTTTTCTAAAATATTTCCAACTTTTTTGCACTTCCGGTTAACCGGAAGTCGCCATGAACTTTGTTATTTTAAATAGAACACCCTACATGTTATTATATTTTTGAATTTGCCATAAAATTTTATGACGATTACTACTATACCTATCTTCAACTGTTTTTGAGATATTACGATTTTTGTTAAAATTTTGACATTTACAACGTTATATGTAATTGATTGATTCTCACTTAGTTTAAGTGTCAGAAGTTTCCCACTTTAAAATTAACAAGTACTAACATTGTTTTGCCAAAACGTAATAAAAAATTCATTGAAACTATACAGGGTGTTTAAAAATTAGTGGCATATCAAAAAATTTTGAAAGTTGCAAAATAGAACAAAATAGAACAAATAGTTCAAATAGAACACTCTGTATATTCTTGTATTTTTGGGTGTAGAATTAAATTTTACACTGATTTGCTGTAACATTGCCTATACCCATCTTCAGTAGATTATAATAATATTATTGTTATAATCATTGTTTGTTACACGTCCCATGTTCAGATGGATGCATATTATTGTGGAACTTATGAATTAGATAATGAAAAATATTGAAGGAGCTTATTTTAACCTGGATACTTTAAATTTATTTTACATTCACTGAGAATGCAGGAAGAACTTGTAGAGAATTTACTGTAATTATGGGAATTTATTTTCCGCTAATATATCTAATAAAATTCAGAAAACTTTCAAATGATACATTACACAGATTACATACTGTACACAACTTCCGGTACTAGCAAGATTTAATGATTCGTGTAACGAGAGCGTTTGATGAATTAGACGCAGTTGAAGTGAGAAGAAGTATAAGTGACGCATTAAGGCGTCGAATAATAAAATGCTTGCCGTAAACGGAATTCACATTGAGCAATTTTTTTGATTCTTTATTTCATTTTTCAAGTTTATGCCAAGCAAATGCCAAGTTCTTGCAAACCCCAAATTTTTAAAACTGAGGAAGTTCGTCAAGTCAGAAAACTTAACTAGCCACCAGAAAACCCTGTATATGTAAATGAACTAAATCTTGTTGATTAGAACATAAGAGTAAATTTTCTAAAAACACAATATACTCTTAGAACAAATATTATAAATATTTGCATTGTAGTGTACTTCCTCCAAATGAACATTTTTATTGTTGTAAGGAATAAATCTATGCAATCATAGTGAGAAAGTCTGTAGATTCAGAATAAAATCCCTTATATGTTTGGTATAATGAATTACTATATAAAATTATTAAATGTTTTGTACTGAAAACATGAAATATCAAATTGAAATTACCATAATATTGAAACATTTGAAGCGAATTTTACCCCACCATTTATTGCACTAAAACTTATCTGTCATTGGTTCCCTCTTTTTTTAGGGAGGTTTAGGAGGGTTTGTATACACATACGCTTTACTTGGCGTCACTTTTTGATAGACCAGCGAACAGTGTTGTTGGTTGTAAGTGTAAGTAAATCTAAATGGATACCCCAGCCGTTTCACTGCTACTTAGAGAATGGGATGGAATGGGGCTGATGCACAGATGCTACCATTAATATATTCGAAAGTAAGTACGTACGTGTTATCTAATATTAAAGGATTACTGGTTTAAAAAACTTTGAAATAATACTTAGAGTCAACGCCATTGTGTCGATATTATATGAACATGGTAGGTGTGTACATTAACAAACATATGTAGATATTTACTAGTTATTGGTTTTTAGTAGGTAATACCAGCAAATTATTACACTGATTCAAATTATATCAGTAACCAACGCCGACTAGATACCAGACCCAGACATTGATTGGGCAGTTTCCGAGAACATCGATCGCAACGACGGATACGCATAACATCTATACCTCTACGCATCAATATCCCGTGCGCACTCCTAGAGTACCCCGATACGCTACCTTCTCCCAAACATTGTAAAACTATAAAGTATGACAGTAAATTTATTTAATTACATAATATTTCTTTATTTATTAATTTTCCCCTACTGAGGTTTTTTGGTGTTACAGACACAAAATTAGTAGGTAATTATTACCCTTGAATAGTACAAATGCTTAGATTAAGCAGATAAGTATTATCAGTTCAATATACTTATATTTTGGAAGCAAATAATGGCAATACCTCAAATAATACTTTTATATACTTCTATCAAACGTACCTAAATTATTAAGGCATAAATATGATAGTTTCCAATTGAGAAAATCTATTTACTCAAATCTAAAATCTACTCAAATCAAATTTCACCACAAAAATTATTTTTGTGGTGAAAATATTATATGTTCATATGATTTTAGTATATTGATTACATTTGAACTAAAAAATTGTTTCGTCTAACAAATTTACGGGTTTGGAAACTGAACAAATTTTATTCTCAATATAAATACATCATCTTTGCTTATATAGGAAGTTACGTTATATTCAATGTGATGCATTTATATTCAAACTGAGTAATTATTTTTGTGTGTGTAGGTGTATACAGCGATGCAATCTGTGGCAGCTGCCGACTATACTGAACAATCAAAATTTAATTTTCGTCTTGCCGATTATCCTCGACTAATTAATCTTTAAAAGAAACTGAGATGCTGTTAATCATTGCCATGATGTAAATAATAGTATGTCCGTGATAACTGCACTCGTAATTATTCTTAGATAGAAAAAACGGCAATCTTTACCAGTTAATTTATTCTTATAAATTCATAATTCAATCAGTAATAGCATGTGTTGTAGCAGTTGATTCGTATATCTTGAAATGCATTATACATGACTAATCAGGTAGTAGCATTGTATCAGGTCATGTAAAATGGTTGTAAATGTACGAGATTGGGTGACTGTTAAGGATTGTATACCGGTTTACCGGGAAACGGATTAACCGTAATTGACCAAAAAACGTTCGGTAAATTTACCGGTAAATTACAAAAATTTACCGGTAATTCGGTAAATGAAAAATCCATACCAGAAATTTTTATCTACGAAATATTGTGTATAGATATGTATTTAAAGGTTTAAAGGGACATTGAAAATAAAATAAAAAAACAGGTAAGTCTAAGTAACAATATACCCACTTATTAATTTTATTGGAGATGTTTTTTGTTTAACTTTAATTTAAACTTTCTTGAGATTGAGAACCGCTTTAATAGAGAATATAAATAAGAAACTGACAAAAACTTTTGATTAGAAACGTATAACCTCCATTCCAGCGAGTTAGTCAGAAAGAGAAGGAATTAAAGATTCTCAACAAGAAAAAGCAAAAAATTTAAAAAAGGTCGTGCAGAAAATCAGAAATTAAAAGAAAATAAGGACGGAAACAAGATGGATAACGAAAAGCAACGCAAAGAAAAGCGAGATTAATGTTCATTTGTTGCTAGGACGGTAGGAAGCAAAACACCCCATTTTTCCTACCTGCCTTTGTCAACAAGTGCAATTTCAATTCTCTCATTTTATGGTTTTTTTGTTTGGATTTTATTTATCTCTCGAAAAAAGTTGGGTTAGCATATGCTCTGGATTTCTTTAAGATTTTTAAAAGTTTTAAATCGTTTTTCTTAAAGAGTAAGTAAATGTCTCATTTTTTAATATTTAAAAATAATAATAATAATTCAGTACAATGTAATATGTAAATATTGTATGTGATTTTTTCATATTATAATAAATAAGAATAACATTTCACATATTTAAATTAATAGCAATTTAGAATACACCACATTATGAGAAAACATTAATGCAACAGTGTTGTAAAAATTTGAACCTTAAATATTTTGTTTTACTTCTTACAACTGTTTAAAATAATTAAATACAAATATTTATTACAAAATTCTAATATTATGCCTTAAAATTTATGTAAAATATGTATTATTCTAGCCTAACTTCTAACCCTATTTTCTTGAGGAATCTCCATTAATGTCACACATGAAAAAAAATTACTAGTAATTTACCGGTAAACCGGTATTTTCATTTTCATTTACCGAATTAATCAGTAAATTTATAATCACTAGTGACTGTATATGTGTAATCAAGAAAAAGAAGAAGGCTTGTTTTAGAAATCTTTCGACAGTGTGCATTTTCAGAAGCGATTTCGTTTCTATTTGCTCTACTTTTCCGTAACGTTAAATGTGATCTTGAAAAACATTGTGCACACCATGCAAAAACTATAAACAAAATAAACATGTCTCTTTACTAGCGTCTTTATTTTTGATTTTCATCTTTTCTAAACTGCTTTCTCTTCCCATTTCTAGAAAAGAACCCCTTCTTGAAGTAACTATGATAACGCTATCTTCCCCAATAACGCTCCTACACACATCTTCCATTCTTCCAATTGTAAATTACACAAACAGAGATGCAAACAAACGTATGGTTGTACGAATTCACCGTTTTCCGCAGACGGAGATTATTTTATAGAAAGTGGGACCGTACGGTAGTTCCTCTCTCTATATACTCTGACATTTAACGGGGAGAAGCGTTAGATCGGCAAAGGTCGCGTTCTTGCCGACGTAGGGGGGTCCCGGCAGACACATAAGAAGAAGACACCGTGTTACGGCCTTGCATGCGGCGATCGTGTGAGAAGAAACACCAGATCGTCGGCGTGAAGGCGGAGAGAGGAAGGCGTTTGAGTTACTTGCAGACGTTATACAGTCACGCGCAAAATAATTGGACACACAGAAAAACGATTACTTGATGCAAGTGATTTTCATTTCAGTCAAGTAAACGGCACGTTTATATATACGCAAAGAAGTAGTTACTTCGACGAAGAATAATATATTCTTGAATATTTAAATAAATATGTAGTTGATTTAAACACTTCATACTCATGTGTCGCGTACGCGTTTTCTAGCATCCCCACTGTTGGATCAGATGGTCTAAAATCACCAATAAGAGTGTGCAATTCCTACCATTACCGACTAACTAAATTTAAGTATTTAAAATACTTTGACGAAGAAAATTACTATTTGGTTTCAATAATATCCCAAGAAAATAAAATATTTTACACAAAAAGATGTAATTACTTAAACCTATAATACTTTCTCGAATGAAGTCAATATTTACTTGTGTTAAGTGAATATAGCCAAGAAAAAGTTTTTATTTCAATTAAGAAATCGTTTTTCTGTGTGGAGATAAACGGAATTTTAATATATTGTTGCAATTTATTTATATTTGTTTGAGTGTTTCCGATTTATTTTATTGTATCGTGTTACGTTCAGTTTTATTTTCTTGTACGCGTGGCGTATAGCTAGGGTTATCGCCTTCTCGCTGTCCGTCTTCTGTATTTGGACTCTATGTTATCATTGTATACTCCTATCTCAGGGTCACTCGGCTCGTATCGCCTCATAGATGTCGCATATTGTGCGTTTTTGGTCATCCTTTTTTTTGGGCTGTTATCGGGTATGTCATCTGAGGACTTTCGGAATTTTCCGTAGGCCCTCTCTCTGCAAGTAATTGTCGAAGCGAGCGAACGCGACTGCGAGTCGATTTTTCTGTAGTGCCTTTTGGAAGGTTTTTTTTTCGCTCTTGCGGATCCATTAATCTACTCGTGTAAATTTTTGTGTTGAAATTTTAGCGTCTTAGACGCCGTTTTTCTTTCTTGTATCAACGTAATTATTGCGGATTGTGTTTGTCAAGTTTCCACGCTTTACTTTTGCATTGCGTCAGTTGTGCCCTATTTGTCCCCCAAATAGGGTAAGTTCTTTCGTTAACAGTTCTCTTTTTTTCTTGGTAATCTAAATTTGAGGTTTCTGCGATCTTCTCGAATAGGGTTGTGGTACGGGACGAGATACCAGCGGCCACACGTGCCACCGCGTGTTGGAACCCCGTAGACCGGCAAAAGAATTTCCGACGGCTTTGCAGCGATAACGCCGTTTGATTCAGCGAGTGCCCCGCTGCCAGCTGAAGGACACTCAGGAGCGTCAGCTTGAGGCCCGGCCTAGCCCCGAGGTACAACTAACTCATCCTCGCGAGGTAGGATTGTTTTAATTTGTCTTCACGCCATCGCGGGTTAGACGCGCGAAGCCGCTCCGACCTGGGGACTCTGAACCTTTTTTTTTCCTGTGACGGCCGTGTACCGAGTGCTTTTTTGTTTTCACTTAATTTTTAACTTATGTAGTTCAATTTTTAAATTAATAGTCTCCTTGTAAACTTTGTATACGATTTAACGTTCACTTTTACATTCTTTTCAACTTTTGATCGTACAATTTACCGTAGTGAATGCTCTACTTGTCCCCTCAGGACAAATAGTTTTTTCATATATTTAACTTTTATTATCGGCTTCAGCCTATCAGAGTGGCATTACCCCGCGTGGGGGTTGCCCCTTTCTAATCTTACTTGTACTGTTGTGTGCGATTAACGGGTTGCCCGACTCCTTTCTTAGAAATACTAATTATTGAAGTTGTAACCGATCAAGATCTTGGTGGGGTGGTATATGATATTGTATTATTTTAATCCTATTTTGTCTATACTTAACCTTGGGGTTGTCCTAAAAGGGCCCGCCCCCTGTTGCGCTATACATTTGAATTTTATACTGTTTTCTAGTAAAAGTCATTTTCGAGTGTTAACGATTTTAAATAAATTTTGTTTCGTTTCAATTTAAATTATTGTTTTCTTGTAAACTGTAGCGTGTGCCACGGAGGGTTATTTTATACCTCCACACTTACCCGCGAGGTGCGCTCTGGGGACTCCCATACCCCGGGGATTGGCCTGGGGCTCCGTGTTTTTTTTTGAACGTGGGTGGCGCTCTACCAGTCGCCCCATCACCTGCCGAAGTGTTGTTACCAGAACCGGCACGACCATCTGCGGCTGAGCTGGCGGCCACGGAAGCTCCTTTCCCGAACATCCACCGTGGTGGTAAGTGAGGACGATTACCCAGGTAGGTCTACGTTTTTCGGGTACCACCCTGGACTCTAAGCTCACTACCCCTCCCTGATACCACCTTATTTTCGTTACTTTTGCGCTTAACAAGACTGGTGGTAGCAATCGGTAAAGCGATAATACCTCGCTTCACAATTACAACCGTATGTAGAACAAGCAGAATCATACGTAAAGAACTCCATGCATTTCACTGATTTAATCGAACAACATCACCTTGAAAATAAAGATATTTTGGTGGCTTTTGACATGGTACCATAATTTACACAAGTTCCGGTAAAGAAAGCAATATCTTTAATTCAAGAATAATACAAACCGCTACAACATATCATTAATCTGGCGAACCACTGTTTGCCAATACTTATTTTACATATAAAGATTGGCACTATAAACAAGTTGAAGATGCTGTAACAGGCTCACCGCTTTCTCCTGCTTTAGAACAGCGGTTCTCAACCTGGGGGCAGAAGAATTTCGAGGGACGCGTGAACATATTTAAAGAAAAAGAAAATAAAAAAGTGAAACTGTAATTTAGTCAATTAAATATTATCAAATATTTCCAAAATTATCGTATTTTTGTAATACATTACTCAATATTACTTGTATTGACCACATATGGTGGTGGTAGAGGGGAGGCGTGACCTCACATGAGAGTTCAAAGGGGGGCATAGAGCCTGAAAGATTGAGAACCGCTGCTTTAGAAAATTTATTTATAGAAAACTTCGAGGTAGCAGCTTTACAAACAACTCGAAAAAAAACCGAAGCTGTGGTTAAGGTATGTGGATAACACTTTTGTAATTTGGTGTTACGATCTTTGCTTCGCTTACCTCGCATTTGTTTGTGTCGAGCTCATCTCCTCTTCGGTTAGCTCTTTCCGACAGGACTTTTGTAACGCTATTTCCTTCTTTGAGAGATGCTCCTACGTCTTGTAATTTCACAACGTAAACATTATCGTTTAATTTTTGGTTCCTGAATTGTGTTATCTTTCCCCTGCTAGAGCGCCTTGCCGGTAGTTTTTAGTTTTCTGAGTGTGTGTCGAACGCGTAGCTAGAATTTGTATCTTTTAATTTTCATTTACTTACAGATAGTTTCTTATACTTAAAACGGTTTTAGATTTTCGTTTAAATTCCTTCAATTCCAGTGTTAAGCCAGATTTTTGTTGACGTTTCCTCTTTGGTAAGGTCAGGACTGTTCGTTTTGGACATGTCGGTATTATCGGTTCCACGCATCGATTCGTTCGATTGATCGTTGTTTCATTTAGATCCGTTTATCTGTGTTTACACCTTTTCGACGTTAGAGGGCACCTCCATACCCTTTACTTGTTTTATTTGTCTGTCTTCTGATTGGTTGGGTGACGTATTGATTCTTCCGTTTGTTGTTCCTTCTTGGAACGACGCACCCTCACGAGTAAATCTTCCTGTCTTTGGGAATTTTTGATATTCACACATCTGTGGATTTTATTGGAAGGTTGCTTGAAATAATCATTGGCCGTATCTTCGCTTGTGTTTGAAGTGAAAATTTCGCGATATTAATCAGCGGATGAAGCTGATATTTGGGATATAATTTAAGAACCACGCGTCTCCAACGCCATTTCTGTATATTGTTCTTCTCTTCGTTGAAAAACCTCGTTATTTAACGGTAAGCAAATCTCATTAATTCTCTTATTTTACTAAATTTGGGGTATTTATTGTTTTTAGAGGTCTTTTTAATTCCCCCTTATTTTTAACTCTGGAATCTTCCCATCGTTTTGTGTGAGGTTTTGAACACCCACGTGCGGCTGAGGACTTCTGCGACTTTTTAAGTCTCCTATCTCCTTTGGAATTACACGGACCACCTGGTTTCGGTTATTGCTGAGTCAGCCTAGAGGCTACGATCTGTCTGTCCCTATAGGAGAGGATCTCTACGCCCCACTGATCGAGGGCAAAGCTAACTTGCACGTTCCTTTTTTTGTAATCTTTCTCGCGTTTAAAATTATAATAATAGAAAACCACCCCGATCATTTTTTTTTTGCGTTTTCGTTCACGAACCTGTAAAATTTCACATGTTTTATCTTGGATCGGAGGGTGCTACTCATTTAATTCATTCAATTAATATTTAATTATCTTATCATTTACCTATCTTTTCATTTATTTATTAAAATCAATATAACCGTTTAAACACCAACCGATTAAATATCGGCTTGCCATATACATATATGATTTATTCACCATCGTTGTAGTCAACTCAAATATTTAGTTTTATTTTTGCTTTTTTTTGTAACTGTAACAAGGTTTTGTTGAATTTCAATTAATATTTCTTATGAATTTATGTGAACTGATTGCGTTGACAAAAGCGGTGTTCGTGTCCTTTTTTAACTGTTTTGTCAGTAAATCCATCTTTTTATTTATTTGTTGTATGAGTTTTTGCAAACCGCTTTACCCCTCGATTTTCTTTTATCACCGTGGATTCCTGCTTATCTTGGGGGCATGACAGGGTAAGTAAACTTAAGCAGGTGGCGCCGAAATTTTTTTCCATCTTTGGGTTTGTGTTACTATCAACCCACCCCCTCGCCGACGAGCCGGCTGGCACCCTGCATGATTGCCGAATATCATCCCACTTATTCGAAGGTTTGTAAAGCGGAAGTGCATCTTCTGTTGCATTTTCTGTTTTTATTTTGAATTTTTGCCTCGCGGTTTTTCACGGTACTCTACCGTCGCTTTCGGTGCCGATAAATTAGGTAACATTGGCCTCATGGAGAAGAAAAACTACAAAAGTTGCAAGCGATGGCTCTCGAATTGTTTTTGTCTGAATCGCTTTTTCAATCTATTTGACTCACAATCAGTACGGAACTTCTTTGAAAATAGAGACAATGAACTGAACAGTTCATTGTGCAGGTTACGTCCAAAAATGACATCGCTTATTTGACAGTCCTTTTTAAAACATTTAATGAAGTTAATTTATAATTGCAAGGTGATGAGTTGAATTTCGTAGAAACAAAAAAAACGTCATAACTGCTTTTGTGGGAAACTTCTTCTATTCAAACGAAATCTAGGAAGAGGTGAATACCACTTTCCGACATTATCAGCACTGCCGGTAAAATAGGAAGATTTACTTACTCACTGCCAGCACCTGGACGCTCTTCATGCTGATTTTACAGAGCGATTCCAAGATATTTTAAATATGAATATAGCAAGCTGGGTTTTAGACCCTTTCGCAAATGCAGATACAGCAGAATCATCAAATTAAAAACTAATGAAGAATTAAAAGTAAAATTACCAGATATCAATAGTTCTGGCTCCAAAAATCAATATCAGCTTCCACCCTGGATTATGGGTAATAGTACAGACATTTTTAATTGCGTTTCCTTCATCATATTTGGCTGAGCGTGGGTTTAGTGCAGTAGCTAACTTACTGTCTAAGAAAAGGAATAGACTGCAGATTACTGAGCGTGGTGATTTGCGACTGATGTTAACTAAATTGAAACCCAACATTAACAAATTGTTAAAACTCCACCAGCCTCAACCATTTCATTGATATTTATTTTTCTTATTGAATTTTGTTTTTTTTATTATATTTTTTTTTACTAATATTGATTAATCGTCTTGTCTTTGCCTTTGTGCAGTGCCCCAGTGCGGGGTGTTCCAGCTTTGCATTTGTTGGTGAAGTTATAATTTTGTTAATAACACTTTGTATGGTCGTTGTCTGAATTAAATGTTTTTATTGTAACATGTTTTTGTATTTTTAAATAATTAATAATCACGACCCTCAGTCACGACCACAAGCAGCACGATTTTTAATAGATAATAGACAGACATAAAATTGGTATAATTAAATCTATTATATAAAAGGGGCGTTGGAATTTTTTTTTTCTTGTAAAGGGGCGGTAGTCCATAAGAGGTTGGGAACCTATGCTTTAGAGTATTCGACTAAATAAGTAAAGGTTAATTTTGTATTTTTCGGTATAAAATTTGTTTATACCCAACCAGATAGTGCTAATATTTTACTTACGACACTTTAAAAAACACCTAAAATATCTAACGGAAATTGCAAAAAAGAAATTGTGGCAAATAATTTATGTCCAATACTGTATGTAAAGATGTTTAGAAAGCGCCATAGTGTATGATTAATTACTTCTTTTAACAAGCAAACACTATTTCCAGTCACCAACTCTATGATAATGAGATGTAGTTACATATGTATTATATTAATAATGTTAAGAATTAGTATTGATAAGCGCTGTATTAAAATTTCCTGGCTTTCAGGCATTGTTACGGTAGCTCTTCCACGGAATATTGAAAGTTAAATTAGAAAACAACAACTACGCACGACTTTGCTACGGCTATTCACCAGAAAAATAGACTAAATAACAGAAAGAACTAAAAACTCGTTTGGAAATGTGACCTTCTGAAATCTATAAATGATGTATAAATATTAATCACGAACATATATTATATTTTTAGCTACAATTATGTACGCAGAACACGTCTGCATTTTCTTGCAGGTATTTATTAATACTATCAACTACATTGCAATCTTTAGAATTCACGGGTTTATACCAGTATGTAGTAATTAGTACCTCATGTACAGAGATGCCAGAAATAGCGGCATTACTCTGCTTTATAAATCAGTTATTAAAAATACAAAAACGTCAGTTCAGAGACAATACTAGCACTAATAACAAGGTGATAATCCCAACTCTTAAAATTTTATAAAATAAAACTGAAAATAACTTTCATTATTTCCATATGCAGAGGTGAACATAGATGATCCTGCACAGCACATGGAAGAAGCATGCATTGGCAATTATGCCTGTGTATAGTTTTTAACGTAACGCGACGGGTACTTTTTACAGGGGCGTTATAGAACCGGCAATGTTGTAGGTACGGGGGGGCGATATGGCCAGACGCGTTTAAAATTAAAGAAACAAAAAAATTGATCGCGGCGCAAAGTTTGTTAACGGTTAGGGCTGCGAACACGTATTCATCTATTTCAGCAGACGCGGCGTGCGTTATTTTTGGTATATCACCAGTGGATTTATGTTTGAGAGAACTTAAATTTCGTAGGGGCGCGAATAAAATAGGGTTTCAGGGTTTAATTACGGCAGCGTGAATTATATTAGAACCGGGCAATTTAGAAAGCGGGTAGATATAGGGGGTCGAATTCATAAATATGTCAATTATTTTCGTTCTTTCATTCGTCCATTTCTATCTGCGTCCGCACTAGTATTGCAGTAGTATCCCATCAAAAATACAACAAATCATTCTTTTAATGTCGAACTGGAAAATGATAGTTCGCGAACACGATTGTAATGCTGCTGTAAAAGCAAAACACACCTCACGCCGATTACATTCGCCTTGCATGACAAGTTATATTCGCACCCGTCCTTTTGTGTACCTCAGCTTAAACTGGCACGGTGTTAAATATCGGTGCATATGTACACTTTCGATGTATTTTTTTCTCTTCATTTTATAAATTCAATGTTTTTATATGTTTAGAAATATCCCGTATTTGTCCATACGTGTGAAATTTTGTATAAACAAGGCTACTTTCCTGTAAGCCTGCTGGATATTGTGCAGGTTTAACTTGGTAAGATCTTGAAATTTAATTGAATGAATTGAATTTAAATTGTAAATAAAGATTTTTATTATATATTAAATAACAAAACGGCAAGAACGAAAGCAAACACCTATAAATTGAGTTAAAAACGTTTTTGAATTACTAGGTGGGTAATGTTTCGTTAATTCTAGTTATGCTCAACGTTCGTCAAAATCAACACTAAAACATCGACTGCGTTTGGGGGCAGTGTTCTTATATATTTTGATCGGCAATTCCCGGCGCCGACACGAAAAATTCCCGTTTTGACACTGCAATTCCCTTTTTTTGGCGGCAAATACAAACTTATTAATTTTTTTTAATAAATTACTTACGAAATTAAAATAAATGTACCGATACAATGGCAGATTTATTTTAACTAGAGCAAATTAATAACAAAATACAAAAATAATAAAAATTTAAATTTATTTTTATCGATGTAATAGTAATATTTTATCCTATAATTCCCTCTAAAACAAAACTTTTTCCCTCTAACGTTCAAAATTCCCTCTAAAAAGGGAATTTCCCTCCCATATACGAACACTGTTTGGGGGTAGATTCTTAATAAGAAAATTTTCGATGAATCTCCCATTGGTTCCTATAATCACGTGGTAAATTAGTTCATTGCGTTGAAAATGATAGCGCTGCATGCAGTTAGAAAGCTGCATTATCGACGTGATGTTGATTTGTAAATAACTCATAACGCCTCGTTCACCTGCGCATAAACTGCGTTGAGTCAAACCAACAACAAGTTCTGAAGTTGGTAAGACATTTCAATGTGTTTTTTATCATAAATGGTCGGAACGATATGGGTAGACCAACAGTAAATATTTTAAGCCTCAAAAAATATCTCCGAAAGTTGAGGTCCATACTGAGGAGATAGTAAAGTGGTAATACTACTTTACGCATGTTTATGCACATGTGGACAAAGCTTAATACAGTATTTGATGACTGTTTGAGTAGGCGTGTCCAGACCATCCATGTTGTTCTATACTGAAAGTTATTATTGTTGTTATTATAGTTACGGTGTGGTTATAGATTCATTTTGGTTTAATTTTGTACCTTATTTTATTCTCATTACGACTATAATAAAACTTCAGTGACATTTCTTTTTATTGTATTAAGATGATTAGCCATTTATTGTGAACAAAGTTCTTGACAATTTACAAAAATAATATTTGCATAAACCCATGTCAAAGACCCATTAATTGCGCTGTATTAAACTGCCTCAATACTGTGAGAGACACGTCGTTGTACATAACTTCGTTTAGATACTATAACTTTATAAATATGTGACGCTTCCCGCGACTGCTACCACTTCCTGTGAGGAAACCGACCTCACAAGGAATTGGTTCAAACCCTGACGCTACTTAAATCGGAGGCTGGGTGTGAGTTCGTGATAAAATTTTAAAATGGGCGCCAACCGATGACCAAACGGTGGGGAGGTCGGAATATCAGCAACAAACACACATTTAACTATAGTTAATATTTATGTAAGAAACTGTCCTAGGTTAGTATGACTGAAAGACGAGAGAATGCGTAAAATGGCGTATTGGTGTGTACGAAAATAAAGTGATGCAAAACGAGAAAACGTGTATTTAGTGCTTTTATTTAAAAGTATCGGCCCCCCTTACATTTAATAATAATAAAGATAATAAATGATTTATATAAACACGACAAATAGTTGTAAAAAACAAACATTAATAAATACAAACAAAGGTCACCCACGATTAGGGAAGAGCTATATTACATATACATGTCAACAGTCAAGCAAGGCTTTCTTGTTGAATAATTATTAAAAGATTGAAAACTGGTTGTAAAAAGAAAAATAATGATCAAAGTGCAATTTAAGAAGAGCTATAAAAATTATGTAAGTATAATAATAATTTGTTCCTCAACCACAAAACAGCTGTTAGGTGTTACATGAGAAAATTCACTAAATGCTTACAAACTAATACAATATGTTTCATTTATTTCTACAAGTACCTTAATAAGATAAGTCTTGTTGTAGAACCTCTGTGACTGGTAAACTTTGTCCTAGTGTTCCCAAATCGGAGAGGTGGAGTTATTTGTAAATTACGTTGATGGTGCAATCCAGGTAAAAGCCTTTATAATAAAATTGCCTTCTTGTTAATCGTTGTTTATTTGTAGTAGACTATAGCTCTACTCCTATACATATCAAGTGAAGCGATATGGACTTTTATTTCGGCAATGATGCCCCTGATTGGCACAGGTTCCTCGCCTTTGACTTGATTTATCAACTACCGTTGGATATAATTTGTATCGTAAAAATAAAGAATGAGTAATTTAATAAAGTTGTCTTCACATTATTAATATTAAGTATGCCCACGATGCTGCATCTACCATTACATAGTAAGTCGGCACAGATGTGACATCCTCGACTGAATTTATGGATTGATATTTAGAAATTAAAAAAAGCTTTCTTCCCTTAATATATTTGTAGTAAAATTGCCCAAAACGTGGTACCCTTAACCCGATAGCCTGAAAGTTAGAAAAACGTCTTACCATGTGCTCACTAAATGAATTCTAGAAAAGTTCTTTTTTTTTTCTTTCCTCTTAGTCACTCAGTAAATTAAAAAGAACGAAATCAAAATTAAATTATTTACAGCTTGAGGAGCTAATTAAAGGTAAAATCAATCTATTAAATTAAACAATATTAAAAGACTTACTTAGGTGTTATAAGCACTTAACTAGCTGGCACCTGCTTAACGTGCTACGAGGTGTGACCGGATGCCCTTCAAGCATCCTCGCGAACCGGCCAAGATCTTAAAACTTGTTTTTTGTTTTCAAAAATTTGAAAAGTTCAGTATGACCAACAGAAAACTTTTAAACAGAAATAACAGATGATAGGTGTTGCCAAAACTAGATTACTAAACAAAGTTGATAAATAAATTACTAACAATAGTGAACACATGATAATCCGCCTTTCAGTCTATCAAATGAAATTAAGAAGAATTGTGTACCGTTACAAATAAAGTATCTTGATTTATTATTTCAGTGTTGTATTCATATCCAGATTTTATCACTATTTGGTATAAATAGTTCATGACTGTAATAGCATAGTTATGAAACATTTAGTGTATACTCAAGAAACCACCAATTTAAATGTACCACCAGATTAATTGTAGTTCAGTGTGCTGAAGTCTGTGGCGCGCAATCTTGTCGACAAAGTAGAGCATTAAGTTTCCACTCCCAGGACTGCGTCTCTAAATTGACAGACTAAATATGTCAGACGTGTTACCTTATATACACGAAATTCTAATAAATCTAAATATCATTATCAATAATAATCAAAATAGCTATCTATTCTATGTACATATATTACTTAGCAACATACTAATATGCTTCTAGATTGCAACCTTTATGGTATAGAATCGTAAAAATAAATTAAATTAAATTCAAACAAAACACACCTGCCACCCAAAATCAATCTTCTGTCTCGGCTAATGGTAAAATGCGTCCTTACCTGCAACAAGAAATAAATTTTATAGTAGTGATTCAAAACACTACCGACCATTGAACAACTATATAGTAAATCACTGGTAACTAAATAAAAACGACAGGTATTCGAAAGAAAATAAAAATGTATTCGTAAATATTGAAAAAAAATGTTATTTTAAAAATTATACTAGTTGTCCTAACTCTATGGCCGGTAGTGTATATACATAAAACATCTATTTACATTTCTTTCTCCCTCTGCACAATAATAGTATATTATTACGGACCATTTACGCATTTTACTCACAATCAGTAGTATGGAATCCATAATTTTATTTCTAAAACCAAACATTCCCTTACTTTTATAACTATTCATGCGAGAACCGTCAAATAGATTCACATCTATGCTGGCTTTCTATCTAATCTAGTGACTTTCCCAATCCCGTAATAGCGCTGGTAAATTACCACAGAACGACTCATTTCAAGACACGATTTTCGTTAAACTACCAGAAACTTATGTTAATCAGAGTAGGTTGTGTGTCATTAGTGTCGTTATAGATCATCCTTTACCGTGTATTACATAAATGGAACGAGTTCGTCTATATCAATACGATATAGTTTCACGTTCGTTGCCATTAGATACTTAGCCTAATTTGAAATCTTTTACGTTAAATCTATTGCAAGTAATTGTAGAGTGAAGGTAATTATAAAAGGTATTATTTTGCATACTACACTGAGATCGAGAATGATTGTCCTGATCCTACACTACTTTCCGCGATGCGCAAATCAATATTTTCATCCAATCATTGTAATGAAATTAATAATACAGTGTTTCCTCAAATTTTGCTGTCAATATTGACATATGTTTTATATAGCCGTGCGTTTCGTGTTTGAATTTTGCTTATTTAGTCATTCCGTATTATTGTTTGTTAATTTTCACATACAGTTTTTCTCAAGACTAGGCCTTCATTTCGCATTGAGAGCGTAACGTGTTCTTTTTTTTGGTAAAATGCCATTTATACTGGGCCAAGATAAATTTATTTTGAAGGCATGCTTTCGAAATGGTGAGCGAGGAGGTGATGGGCAGTGGAGATATTCAGCTGTACTTTGTGCTGAAGAATTTATAAATCAATTTGTCGAACTGCAAATTGATAATGAAACTCTCCTTCGACACATCAATCGGGTTGTCTATCGCTTCAGAGGAACCGGAAGGAAAGTCACTAACTCACCCATCAGTTCTAACCGAAAATGTGGTGGAAGACGTACGTTCTCGTTTGGATTACAGCCCTGGAAAGCCATTACGGCAACTTGCACAACAAATTGGTAGAAATATACATACTAAATGGTGTTATAAAAAGTAATGTGACTTTTTGTGTAGGTTTATCTTATGAATCAGCTCAAAAAGCTGTAAAACGGAAGCTTCATTACCATCCATATAAAATTTCTATCGTAAGTAAATATGTAAAAGTAATAATGTAAAATGTAGTAAACTGCCACTAGATTTCTAAAAACGTATGGAATAAGTATTGTCATTGGTTTAATGTACATCTAGGGAATGACGATGATTTAAATCTTACTTTTTTTCTGACGAAGCCTGGTTTAATTTAACAGTTGATGTAAATTCTCAAAATTTAGGATTTGGTCCGCACAAAATCCATGTGTTATTCTGGAAACGGAATTGCATCCTGTAAAAATAGGGATATGGGTTGCAATGTCCAGGAGACGTATAATAGGACCGATATTCTTCGAGGATACAACAACAGCAGCCAGATATAGACTTATATTACATGAATTTGTGGAACAATTATTTGATGATGAATTACAGCTAGGCTGTTTTCAAAATCTCAATGCTATTGCTCATACAGCAAGAGAAACAAGAGAGTATTTGTAGGAATTTTTTGAAAAACAGAGTTATTGGCTTTGAACTTTGGTCACCTAGATCACCTGACCTTACACCGCTTGACTTTTTTTATTTGGTCATCTAAAAAATAAAATTTATCGGAACCGCTTACATAATATGGATCAATTAAAAGAAGCAATAAGAAATGAAATAGAGAATATTACAAACGAGCATTTAAATAAGTGCTTTGAAACATGAAGAAGAGGGGTAGAACTTGATAAATAATACTAACTACATACGGCTCTGGACCCACAAGTGTCTCTTAGAGCCCTCCTGGTTAGTTCATCGGCTATACGATTGCCCTTTATATCCTTTCATGGTCCCGGCACCCAAATCAGAGACACGCGTGTTGTCTCGTGTCAGTGCATTGTTGTGGATTGTTTGCAGTCCCTAACTAGTTTTGACCTAGTTACAGGGTTTGAGACTGCCTTAATGACAGCCTGGCTGTCAGTCATTATATTAATTTTCCTCCTCATGTAGCCCCCTTTTGCAATCATTTCTGCACAGGCTGCAAGGGCGAATACCTCTGCCTGGAAGACTGTTGTATGTTTCCCCAGGCTTATAATATCTTTGATTAAGGACTGGCCTACAAAATACCGGCTCCTGTCCCCTGGCTAGGATTTTGGATCATCCGTGTACCAGTTTTCTTTAGCAGTGATCTCACTACGTGACCGAACAGAGACCTGTTCGGTATGGAGATTTTCACCTTTTCAGTGAAGATAATTTCGGGCGCCATGCTGTCCGTGGGCATTTGTAGCAATGGCCCTTCCAGCAACGTGCCCGTAGTATAAGTATGTCCTCCCACCTTGAAGTTGGGATGCCACAGGTTGTTGGCTTTCAGTCTAAGGATCGCATTCATTGCCTCCGTTCTCACATAGAGTTCCAGCGGGGGGAGGCCCACAATGGTCTCCAAAGAGGCGGTCCCTGTACTGTTAGTTGCACCAGTGATACCCAGCAATCCTTGGAATGTTATTCAAGAAATGAAATAGAGAATATTACAAACGAGCAATTAATAAGTGCTTTAGAAAACATGAAGAAGAGGGTAGATACTTGAATAAATAATGGTGGTTCTCACTTTGAACACAGATTGTAAGCAGTGCAGATATGTTTAAGAAACATGTCCCCAATTTTTTAAATTATATTATATTTTTGTTGTAGAGCGTATGGCTATGAAAAGCATCCATCCATTATTGTCCATTCAGTACCTCGTATAAATTATGAAGAATGTCTGATATAAGTTAAGACATGACATAAATGTGTAATTTTTAAATATATATTGTTTGAACCTTCTATACCTTTAATTAAACCTTGTTGTATTTGTTATCAGAAATATACTGTTTTGAAAAATGTTTGTTACGTTATTTTTGCGCGGGAGTTAGTTGAATGACTCATACCTTAGCTACAATTTTGGTGCACTACACTTGTTGTCCAGATTGATATTAGTGAATATTAAGTTGCATACGCACAATAAGACAAAAATCTCATAATGACCGCACGTTACTGTGTTTTATTAACTAACTTCATTCGAAACAGTGGATGTAAATATTGAAATAATCTTCGTGGAAAGTGGAGTAGGATCAGGACAGTCTTATTCGATCTCACGCTATTTATTTTACTTATTATTTCTATTTATTGCAATTTTGTAAGAAATTTCATCTACCTTTGAGCATTTACGAAACAATACATGAATTCTTACTACACTATTGTAGGGATAAGTTTTCACGTGTGTACTAATATTTGTACATACCACTATGCACTTGTACAGATTACAATTATTTAATTAATTTCGTGGTGTAGCAGATTACGTTTCTTAATAAAAACACGATAAGTATTTTGATTTTTTCCTATTAACGTTTGAGAATAAATCCATTGTCAATCAATGATTATTGTATCGTAATTTCAAATATGTATTGACAATTCCCATCATCTAACAGTGTTATATGCTTACTATACGCTTTATGCAAACAATGAGCTAATACGAAAGGGAATACAGATTGACTGTAAAGTTTTGGTGTGTGCAATATCTACTGGGTAATACGACCTATTCAATATTGACAAAAAAATAGTCATTAAATTTATCTTATTTTGGCAAACCCATTTTGCTGGGTGGCTTACCTCAAACACGCAATATACGTCATATTCTCCTCGTTTGCGTTTTCGGAAACACATTTGTGTTTCTGACTCACACACTTGCGTCATCGCTGCATATGAAAGATGCTAGTTAACAAGGACGAAGACAAATTGCATTTTTATGCCTAATAAAAGTGCCAAAACTTCATAATTGGAAACGGGCATAATAAATGGGTAATAGCAAACAAGATAAAGTACTGCGGGAAATCACAGGAAAGCGTCTGACACATTTGGTTTTTTTAATCAATATTTATTTCTTGAATTACGCTATATTAATATAAATTAAATGAAACATCGACATAATAATAATAATTAACAGTAATAATAAATTATATTAGTTACATCTTGTATGTATACTAGCTAAACAATAAATAAATAAAATTAATTACATAGAAATGTAGCACTTCTTGGTTTATTTCTTGACTAACTTGCATAAATCGGCTTCAAATGCAGGCTATATTTTTTAGCAAAGCAGTAAAATGTTATAGCTTTTTCTGTACACATACTGAAGCAGGTACTATTTTTATATGAAAACACGATTAGTTACTTAGCATTTATTGTAAATATCAAATGCTATTTGATGTTTTGAACGAAATGTTGCCGGATAATAAATAATTAATTGTTATAAAATAAGTAGTAGTTTGTTTATCAAAATTTATAATTTTAACATCGGTAACCACGCAAAACAATTTCATAACTTTTCATACTAATATCAAAATTGAAACGGCAATTGAAGATGTGCATTTCCGCAAATATACAGTGTGAGTCGTTAAGTAGTAAGTAGAGTAAGTCCTTGAATTAATCAACTGGTATCAAACCGTAGATGAGGTGGATTGTAATAAAAGCTATAATGCTTTCTCTGAAATTCTGAGGAATGCGATAGAAATTACATGTCCAAAACGAATTGTCAAGTTTGAAACGAACCACACTAGAAAAAACTGATTAACTAATGAATTGAAACAAAAACGTCAACTTAAAAGGCAGCTATACGAGAATATGCTGAATCATGTTATTAGTAAGGAGAAATACAAAGGTTTTTGCAAAAATTTGAAGCTTGAAATAAAAAATCAAAAAGCAATCACAAATTCAGAAATCATAAGACGTTCTAAAAACAAAACAAAAGCAACATGGTCTTTAGTTAAACAAATAGCTTCACCTACATCCACCTCCACTACAAGTCATCGTAATATACATGATATTGAAATTGAAACACTCACGAAATTCTTTTATTTTAATACATACAACAGATCTAATGAACTTGCTGCAGCCCAGAGATATTTACAATTATATCCAAACCAAAGACAACCAAATCATAAACTTTTTAGAAATTTTTATAATCGCCTGAGAGACACTGGCTATTTTCGTCCTAAGCGTTATAATGGTGCTCCGAAAACAATTTCAGTAGAACAAGTGGAGGAAGTTCTAGTTCACGTTACCGAAAATCAAGGCGTAAGTAGTCGCCATTTAAGTGCGGCGACAGGAATAAGTCAAACGTCTATCAATAGAATCTTACGAAAAGAGAAACTCTATCCTTATCATTTTCACTCCTGCGAGCAGATTTATTACCTCAGGATCCTCCTGCACGTCTACGATTTTCGCAATTTTTTACCGACGAAACAGAACGAAGCCCGAAATTTTGTTGACAAAATTCTCTTCACCCATGAAGCAAAGTTTACTAGACGTGGAGTTTTCAACTGGAGAAATAGTCATTTGTGGCATTCTGAGAATCCGCACGCATTAAGGAAAAGATTCAAAATAAACATTTGGTGTGGTATGATATGTGATTTCTTCATTCCCTTCCACCGAATCTGAACGGTCAACTATACTTAAACTTTCTCGAACAACATTTAAATGGACTGCCAGATGTACCACTTGAACAAAGACAAAATATGTGGTTTATGCAAGATGGAGCGTCACTACATTTTCTTTGCTTACGTGCGAGTATCTGAACGAACAGTTTCCACATCGATGGTTTGGTCGCGGAAATGAATTTCCTTGACCACCTAGAAGTCCAGATTTTAACCCCCTAGATTTCTCTATTTGATCTAGTACGAAGGAAATAGTCTACAAGGAATAACTTGAGTCCCGCGAAGAGTTGCTTCAAAAAATTCAAGAAGCTGCAAATGTAATCACAAATAAGGCGGGACTGTTTTTTAACATTAGAAGATCTTGAAGTTGCATCAGCTTGCTACCCTTTTGGAAAATCAATTTTATAAGACAATATTTTCAAACATACTGCTGTGGACGAACACTTTGAGTTCGCGAGAGTTTTTTTTTTTAAGCGGCACTTTCTATCCCAAGTTATCTTTATCAGTGCTATGCATAAGTTTCCACAGTTCTAATTTTTGATTTTGACAAGATTTTGTTAATTGATTTGATTGTTGGAATTATTTTAATTGTTCTGTTTAACTTTAAATTCATTCAGTTGTACATTTTGCGTGTACCAGTATTGTATATAGTTCATTGTAATATTCTAGTTTTTATTTTCTTTGCGTTTCATGCGCTGCTTTGGCACACAATTGTAAATTGTTATATGTATGCGATGTTTGGGTCCCTAAAAGGTAGTTTCTTGAAAGATTGCGGAGTAAGTACATGTTATTTATTTTCTTTGCTGCCATTTTTGGAAATTTCATTCTTATTTAAAATGTTGTTCGATTAATTTGAAACTTTTATCATCCTTCAAGGAACTTTTTTATTAATAATTGCTGTTATATTTTATTGTGTGCACAAGTCGGATGTAAGATCAGTTATTATATATTGTTCTAGAAGATATCGTTTTTTTTAGTTTAAAGAGTTTAATTTTCCGTTTCATAGTTTTCAAATTAGTTTTCTTTGCTAATCACCTCGGTGTAGGTGAAAAGAAGCTTGTTTGTTTGTTGTCCACGTTTAAATTAATTTTGTTTGGTTTAAATTTTGAAACCACGTGGATTTGTGAAATAGGATTTTCTTCTAGAACAAATTTGTCTTATGCTTTGTTTAGAGGATTTTGAATTGTCCTCTAGTAAATGTAGAGTCTAATGCAGTTTTTGTTTTTGGCCAGAAGCTTAAATTCATGGTTTTGTTTCTGCATAATTGTAATTAAATGTTTTTTTTTTCTTTTTTTTTATAACAATAAATTTAATGATTGTTAACGTCATTCAAAATTTCTGTTCTTTTATTTTAGATCAAACCTTTTCCATTTTTTTGAAGTTTTTAAAGAAAGTTCAAATTTTCAAATGCCCACATTTTACTTTTCATGATAGGTTTTATTGTGAGGGTAACCCTGAAGTTAGGTACTCTTTTGCGCCCTTTATTTTTATCCGCTGAGCTAGTAAATTTAAATTTTCATTTTTTTTTCATTTTTAATTTCACTTTTCATTTATGCTGGTATCATCAGTACACAACAATACGTATTGCTGTAGTTTACCTTAAAAAAAATTCAATTATCTGAATAAATCTCTTAATTTAATGTTATTTTCATTTGAAAGTTGTTTTAATATCTTAGGATAGCGGTGTATTTCTTTATACTTTAAGTTTTAACAAAATTTTCGTGAGTATGTATAACATTATATTATTTATTTCACTATTTCTATATTTTTCCGTTTGGGACGGATTTGTTTTCAGGTTTTTTGTTTGTTTTCTGGCTTTCTGCTTCGTACGTGCGAGCGAGAGAGCCAGTGTGGTATAGATATCGAGGCGGCTCACATGTGTTGTTTTCTTTTGCTTGGAATTTGTTGCTGATATTAAGCCAGTGCTCGATGTTTAACCACACTCGTGTACTTAAATGTGTAATTAATATAGGTCTGTATTAAATTTAATTATATATTTTAGTTTTTTTTCGGTTGTTTTGTACTTTTCAAAGAATTGTAGATGATAAAAGATGATATAATCAACATAATCATCATGTTTGCAATCATTTAAATATTTAGTGTTAATTTATAAATATCTCAAAAAAAAAAACAATTAGACAATATTTTTGTAATAAAAAAAAAGAAAAAAACTATGTTCTTTATTTTATTTAAAACTGGTTTAAATTTTCGGTCGAGGTACTTTATCTACAGCAGTATGTTATTACTTTACTGATAAAGTATGATTGAGTGTGTGTGCATTATTTCTTTTTATTATTTATTATTTACCTGAACTTCGTAATTTAAACATCGAAATTGTGTTAATTACGGCGAACTGCATTAGAAACTTTCGAATGCAAATATCTCGAAAACGGATCAAGATATCAAAATTAAACAAGTATGTATTTTCATGTAAAAAAAGGTAACTCTTTCAAATTTTTTCTATTCAATTTATGTGATTCTGCATACACAAAAAGATAAGCTTAGATTTACCTATTCAGCAGGGTGTAACCAGCGCCCTCCTGAGCAACGGGTAAAGTGATGACAAATTCCTATTAATTGTGCTCAAAAACGTAGGACTACCAATTTTCACGTTGATTCTATGAAAACTCGCTGATTATTAGGAAATTTAGAAATAAATTATTAACTTGAACATCCTGTAAGTCTTAAACAATTTGCATTTTGTTGGGCTCAATCCACATGTTTTAGGCTCTACTATTCCCAGTTTCCAGATTGCCCACTATTATTATTTTCCCATATGTAACCAGCAAAAAAAAAAACATTGTTAATTAACATTCTTCTTTAGAAAATTGCATAATGGCGACGCCGTGTCGGTTTTACCATTCCAAAATAAAAGAGATTCCAGCCCATAATCTATCCGATGCGCTTCGAAACAAGCGCTTATGTAGAATCTCCTAGTATAAAGTAGATATAAATTACCTTCTCCCATCTTTCGTGGCCGATTCCTAGAGTTTCGCAATGAGAAATCTAAGGACGGAAAGGTCAAACGTTTTAAGTTCACCGACACCGTGGTACTACATAGCGTGTTTACCGGAGCAGATATCAAGTTTGCATTAGCGCTGGATGAAGATAGTTCAACTGTAATCACGCACGCAAATACGTGACGTTCCTTAATGGGAGAAAATTAAAATGGGAATTGCATTTACATACACGTAGGACAGTGCTGTAGAGGCAACGCAAGAAGGAAATTTAATGATGCTAATTCAAAAATAGATAAAATTACACCTAGCTGATATTAGTTAGAAAAGTCAAGACAAACCTTTTAGGGGATGTAATTACCACTGTTAGTGGAAGCATATTTTGATGTCACTTCTCAGCGGCGTACAGCTGAATATGAACTGCACGCGCATAAGATCAGTCGTCAATGTCGTTTGGCGGATCAATGGGATCATAACAATCAGTACACTACGTTAGTACCGTTAGCTTATGTTTATAATAATAATAATAATTTATTGAGACCATAAGACATGAGAAACATGTATAGGTTTCGTCATATGTTAAATTATACAAATAAAAAATTAAAACTAAAAAATAAGAATATATATGTCTACACATATTCGTCCAAAATATAAAAAGCACCTTTAGATAAATATTCCTTTACAGATGTAAATTTTTTCATATTTTCGCATTCCTTAATCCGCACAGGTAACGCGTTAAATAATTTTAAACCTATACATTCTGGTAACCTCTTGGTTACATTTAATCTAGCAAAAGGAATGCGCAAATCCCCATACGATCTTGTCTTGTAATGGTGAATGTCACCATTTTTAACAAATTTGTCCATATTTTTAAAAAACATATACACACATTTCCAATACATATAAACTTGTAAGTGTTAATATTTTATATTCTTTAAATATATTCCTACACGAATGCGTTGTGCCCACTCCTGCGATTATTCTTAAAATGCGCTTCTGCGCAATGAAAACATTTCCCACTAATGTTGAGTCGCCCCAGAAACATAACCCGTAACGCAATCTAGATTCAACCAAAGCGCAATAAATCGTCACAAGTTGTTCTGATGTTAGTATGTATCTCACGTTACGGAAAAGGTATGCCAAAGAGTTTAATTTAGCAATTAGTTGTTCACAATGACCTTTCCAATTTAAATTCTGATCCAGTACTAATCCCAGGAATTTACTTTTATCCGCTTGTGCGATTTGATCATCATGCACCCGAAGATTCAGTGATGGAGCAACCCTCTGATAATTATGAAACACAACGAATTCCGTTTTATTTTTATTGAGCAATAGACCATGGTTGCAAAGCCAGGTCTTCAGTATGCACAACAACTCATTGCACCTATGCTCCAGCTCATCTCGATTTCTATCAGACAAAATTATGGGCGTGTCATCCGCATAAAAACTAAAGTTGGCGCCCGCATCTACAACAATATTCTCAACATCATTTATATAAAGTAAAAAGAGAATCGGACCGAGTACCGACCCCTGCGGACACCTAATTCATTCATTAAACGTGTCGAGGTAATCATTTCATTGCAGCCTTCTAAATTAAAATTAGCGGAAACATATTGCTCTCTATTACTGAGAAAGGAAGATATCCATTGATGCGCTGGCCCTCTAACACCAGACTTATGTAATTTATTCAGCAATACCATATGATTGACGCAGTCGAATGCCCTGCTGAGATCACAAAAGATCGCAACAGGACACTCGCCCGCATCCAGAAACCACAGGATTCTATTGTAAAAAGAGTCCATAGCAGTAAACGTCGATCGGTTCTGCATAAACCATGTTGGATTTTTTCGTAATTATCTCAAACTATTTCAAAAATTCCTGAATGCGGCGTCAGAAAAGCCATATTCAAAAATCTTAGAAAAGGCCGAAGTCAGGGCAACTGGTCTATAATTGTTTACATCATGTGCACTACCTCTCTTAAGCGCCGGAATTACTTTACTGACCCTTAACACCTTCGGGAAAACACCATTTTGAAAGGATAAGTTAATTAAATATTGGTTTAATTGTTAATAACAACTGGTACAATGCGTCCAGACAAAAATGCACCCGAAACTAAAACAGTCTGGCAATGAAGGAACTTCTATCTCAAAATTATGTGAAGCATTTGTTTGCAGTTAACATTCCTTTGTCTAAATTGCAAAATCCTGTTTTGCATAGACCTTTAAATAAATACACCAATAGGCATATCCCTCATGAAACCAAGCTCTGCTAAATATATTTACCTCAGCGCCACATAGAATATATGGCTTCTATAAAATCTAATATTTCTAACAACTTTATTTGGATAGGCAGTTGAAACAACTGATATTTTAATATTACTGTGGAATTATTATATAATTTCCGGATTTGCCTTTGCCTGCGCAGTTGCGACAAGATGGGGCACTTGTTGGAAGGCAAGTTTTTTTTTTTGCAAAATTATTGGCTATATTCAGAGACATAGTTATTTAATCTAAGAGATGAGTCATGTTCAATAACACAATGCAAAGATATTTTTAAAATCCTTTTAATCAATTCAGCTACATTTTATACATGTATGTAATTTGACAGATTGTTAATTTCTGTATAGAATTTTTTTTTGAAAGATTGAAGTATTTCACTAAAAAAGAATATACTAATTCGGTTCCGGGTGAATTTGCAGCAAAGAGTCAAAAATATATTTGATAGAAACTCCGATACCTATATACTAAAACCATTTTTCGCTTCGATATTTTACAGAAGGAGTAGCTGACAAAAAAAATATACAGTACTAAAAGTTATTTTAATCATCCCCGTTTAGCATGCTGATATTGAGGCCATTGGTTCTCCATTTTTCAAAGATATTTTAATCCTAACAGAGAAAACAAATATAAAGGAAATAGTGTTAATGTCAATAAATTGAATCTTTACAACATAAATGATAATTAAGCGAATTCCACGCCCAATTAATTTATTGAAATTAGATCATTGTCGGATTTTCTTGTGCCGCCTATGGTTGAAGTGGAATTGTGTTTACAAGACGTACCCGCACGGTCGTTTTCACTGGTGTTTTGATAAATCGAACCATTATTTATATTCATATGTGGGCAACAACCGGGCCGCTGTAAGATTTGATCCGGCCCGCGAGACATTTTGAAAAACCCAATTAAAAAAAAAAAATTACACTACTTACTCTTACTCATTCCAAATGAGGAAGATCGAGTGATATGGGGTTTGTCGCTTGCGCCTGTGGAATCAAGTGAGGCAGCAAGCCGAGTGGCGGCGATCATCAAAGAGTGAGGCGGCAAACATCAAAGCCTTTGATGTTTTCCGCCTCACTGGCGGCGCAACAAAATATTATAGCTTCTCAAGTGTTCTACACTAGACGATTCTAGATCATTCCCTCCTTTTGCCTATATAAGCGGGTGGATGGCCCGAACTTTAGTTCAGTTCTATTTGAGCGATTTCGACAAGCGATATCCTAGGGAACTGCTAGTGCCGTCAATTTGCTTTGTGACTTTGTGTGCATCTTGACTGTTTACTAATTATATTTTGTTATTAAGTTTATCGAACGAAAAGTAAACGAAAATGATGTCTGGTGGAAAGAAACGAAAAGTAGATGCAGAGGGTCGCCAGTTTCAAGAAAAATGGACTGAAGAATTGTTTTTTATCTTGCACAATGGTAGGCCTATTTGTTTGCTGTGTAATGAATACATTTCAGTGATGAAAGAATTCAATATAAAGAGTCATTGCTCAACTAAGCATCCTATGCTGCACTCACTGACAGGACAAATAAGAAAAGACACAATCCAGAAGCTTACCGCAAATTTGGAAAAACAGCAGCAAATATTTCATAAACAAAGAACACAACTTCATAATGTTGTGAAAGCTAGTTTTATAGTTAGTTCAAAATTGGCAAAGTCGTTTAAAACCATTTGCCCGAAGGAGAATTTATCAAAGGAGTTTATATTAGAAGTTTGCAGTGTTTTGTGTCCTGAAAAGAAAAATGAATTTGAAAAAATTAGTTTGTCAAGACGAACTGTTGCCCGACGTATAGAAATGATGGCTAATGATATAAAAACAACTTTGACTGACCATATGGCTGATTTTGAATCATTTTCCATAGCATTAGACGAGAGCACCGATTTGTCTGACACAGCTCAACTGGCTATATTTATTCGAGGTGTTGATAAAGAGCCCACTGTTACTGAGGAATTGCTTGCTTTACAGCCGCTAAAAGGAACCACTACAGGAGAGGACATTTTTAATGCAGTTGAAAAGGTATGCACAAGTTTTGGTTTGCCATGGTCAAAATTAGTTGGTGTGTGCACAGATGGTGCACTTTCTATGGTCGGTTTCCGTAAAGGTTTCATCGGAATTTGTATGAAAAAAGCAACTGAATTAAATGTGCCAAAAAGATGATTTGATAGTCCTTCATTGCATTATCCACCAACAGAACTTGTGTTCTAAGTCGATTCCACTCCAGAATGTAATGAATGTGGTAGTAAAAACCATCAATTTTATTCTATCCTGAAGGCTTAACCATCGTCAGTACAAGGCGTTTTTGGATGAAATATCAGCCGAATACGACGACGTAACATATTATTGTGAAGTCAGATGGTTAAGCAAAAAAAAGGAAAAATGCTGAAACTGTTTTACGAGCTTAGAAATGAGATAGCAGATTTTATGCAAATAAAAGATAAACCACTATCTGAATTGAGTGACCCAAAATGGATATGTGACTTAGCATTTCTGGTCGACCTTACAGGCCATTTGAATGATTTAAATTTGAAACTTCAAAAACAAGGACAGTTGGTAAATGATTTGTACAGTCGTTTGAAAGCATTTCAAAACAAAATCAGCTTGTGGAAGGCACAGTTGCTGTCTGGTAACAGTTACCATTTCAGTACGCTCTCTCCGTATGAAAATACTGCTTATGCTCAATATGCTGAAGAACTCAAGTTACTGTCGGAGCAATTTTCGAACAGATTTAGCGATTTTAAAAACATGGAAGACAGTTTCAATTTATTAGCTACTCCAACAAAAAGTAATGGACAAAATGCTCCAATACACTTGTAAATGGAGTTGATCGAGCACCAAGAAATCACCAAAAATCTAAATTTGAAGACGTGGAGTTGTGCGATTTCTACAAAAAATACCTCGAAGAAGACCATTTTCCGGAGCTTAGAAAATTCGCAAGAAGATTGATTTGTGCGGTTGGCAGTACTTATAAATACGAACAGTTCTTTTCAATGATGAAAGTTAATAATTCAAAACATCGTACAAGGCTGACTGACGATAATTTGGAAAATTCTTTTACGTCTTGTGTATCAGATGGAATTCATCCCAAACATCGATGGATTAAGTTTCCAGCAAATTCAAGCCTCAAGGGTCTCATTGTCGTTTCGTTTATTTCTTGTCGCTATTTAACTTTCGTAGTTTTGTAATAATTCAAATTTCAACGATTTAATTATAATGTTGTACCTATTTTTTTTCATTTCATTTTCTATTTTAATAAATTGCATTATAATAAACATTGGTCGTATTATTCATGTCTGATTATCTATCGCTAAAAAAATTATGGAACACTACTTTAACATGCACTACTTTTAAAACGCCGGTCGACGAACGATATTTGCACACTAAGTTTGTCCACAACATGTCAAAGGTTGCCCATACTCGGTCTATACCTCTCTCTCTCTCTATTTGATATCCCCCTCTAAATGTGAGGCAAAGCTTTTGTCTTATACAGTACACTAATGTAGTATATTCCAACAAGTTTTACGTTTATTTTTGAATTTTCTATTGTATCTATAGGGGGCCCATCTGTTTTTTTTTGAATAATAATTATTATTAATTTCGCAACACTTACCACTATTATTTATTGAAAACGAAAAACCAATAGCAAATATATGTTTAAAAAAACTAACGATATTGCACCCACTCGGTTAGTCATGCCACATCAACACGTAAGTATATCTCCGCAACTTTTACATGCAACCCTATAAATCTCACAAACAATTAGGGAAACGATTCCTTCGTAAGGTTATTGACTTTTCACGTAACTACGTGCGCGAGTATTGCACATACGTATGTACCTACCTATCGCATTTATGAAATGAAATGTTTGTGTCTTGCGTACACACGTCGTCTGGTCATAAATTACCCGGTTCTCCATCTACCTTTGCCATGATACCTTCTTTCAACGGACGACCTGGCGCGCGTTAACGTTAAAAAGACTCGCCGCGAACACGGAAATATTTATTTGTGAATATCCGGTAACGTAGAGTCGCCCCGGAGGTGACACAGGCCGGCGGCAGGTTCACACGGAATTCAGCACGGAGAGTAATGTCTGAAGGAGTCGTGACTTCCAGGCCAGCGTCTCCGTTCTATTGTGGGATGTTGAATTATGTCTTTGAATCATGAATATATTGTTCCTTTGTTTATATTCCTCTATTAATGGATGTTAATACTTTCTTTCGCTGTGTACAAGTACAAGTAGATATTACTTCCCAGTCATATTGAAAGAAATTATCGAAGCTCTATACAATAAAAGCTATCATAAATTATTTCGCTCTTTAATTATCTTCATTATTTTGGTTTTTAAACAACCCATTTGTTTTAAAACTAAAAGTATAAGTGACCGCAAGCATTGAGTTAATACATTACTTTCGCGTTGTTTTTATATAGATGGCCATTTTACGTATTATATGGATGTACGAAAATAGCCAGGTAAAAGTGTTAGTATTTTTATTTAGTCGCGGTAACGAACTGTTCATACGTATAAGACGCCAGGTGCTCTGGAACGGGATCGAATAAAAGTAAGCAGCGAAGGAGTGCGCCATCTCATCGTTCGCAGGCCTAACTCCTAGCCAGTGCTCAATTTTTCTCGTCTCTCGGAAAGTCTTTCGCGAATTTTAGATACCCCTGGTCCAGTCCGACCGACTCAACCCATCCCTTCGCCATTTGTTGAACGCCCAAGTCGTAGCGTCTTCAGATCCTTTAGCATAGAAATTTTTTTTTACCGATTTACACGCGCTAAACGGAGCACACCACTGTAGTTGTTAGAAAGAGAGGGAAGTATCAAACTTATATATAATGTAATATTATCCGTATAATACGTAAAAATGGCATAACGCATATTCTTTATTCTTTAGTATTTCTGATTTATTGCTAGCAAAAATAGCAAAAAAAATAGTCCAAATTTAATATTTAGTTAGACGTATAAGATAGTACGCCCTAATTATTTCTATTTATCACAATTTTTCTACCACCGGTTTCATCATCGGGTCATCGGAGAAGGAGCCTGCGATGGCCTCAAAACCTTTCTCCTCATGTAGTTTTCGAATTTATTCATCTTCTGACTATTATTAAAGTGAAAAGCTTATAATTTTTATTACTTCCATTTTATTTTTTCCACACTGAGAGAAATAGATTGCACTCTTTAATATAAATATATTATACTTTAATATATTTTATAACTCCTATAGGGACAATCATATTTTATATTACCGCTGAGAATATTTGTATAATAAGTTTCTGTTAATTGTGTCTATTAACTCGTGTAGTAGAGGAAGTATATATACTTGTATTTTAATTTAAGTATTTATGCTTTAAGTATCCAAATAGGCACTGATAATTCTTGATAATAACGCTTAAAATTTTTATTGTACTTTCCGTATTGTAATCTTTTAATGCGTGCAATACATGATGCTCAAACTTACTATACAGGGTGAGTCCAGTAGTCCGATATCAGTCGATATTAACTTTTACATCTCTCATAAAAGATTTTTCAATGTGGCATTAGAATGCCACTTCTTTCCGTCATATAGACATGATGGAAAGAAGTGCACGTTCTAAAAATATTTTCACGTTCACGGGGTGTATCAATTTTCCAGGGCTGTACTGAACTTAATTTTTTGAAAATGAAACCATATTCATTTCTTTAGGCATGCTGATTTGCTGTAGTGAATGTTACAAATACATATGTTCGTTTCAAATTTCGAATGCAAGGTTGCCAAGTTATTTGACTTTTTACATAAAATTTTCAAAAATGCACGGTGTTCATTAACATTGTTTTTCGGCATTATCACCGACAATTCAACTCTAAAATTTGCTGTGTAGCTTAGGAAAGCTTAGATCCTTTTTTATGAATTGAATGTTATTTGATAAAATTAAACAGGGTGGTCTCCAGAAGCAATTTCTGTAATATTTAAACGGCTTTTACTTTGTTATTTTAAATTGAACATCCTATATTTTTTTATTTCATCATATGCACTTTTTTATGATCTTTCCTTTTTGTTAGCAGTAGGGTATATGTAATACTTATACTTTCTGAGATAATTTGACATTTTAGAAATTGTTTCCACAAATAAACATTTATTCATAAAACTATTTTTTATGACATACCAAACTGTCAAACACGCTATGCTAGTAGAATTTTCTTTATTTAGTGTTAATTAAAATGAATCACGTGGAGCTTGTTGATATGGTGTATGTTTTTGGGTGAGGGAGAACGAAATTCTATGCCTGGCTTCCGAATTTACGGTCAACGATTTCCTAATCGCAGACATTCCACCGGTCTTAGCGTTTGAAAGACTTCGAGAAAGGTTTGCACGTACAGGAAAAATTAAATACGAAAAAAGCGAAAAGCGTGTTAGCACTTTTTATAGAGAGATATTAAAGTAAATATCGACCAATATCGGATTCACCCAGTATACTATAATGGAGATTTTAGACAGAGAAAAATATAAAAAAAGTAGGAGAAATAGTTGAGCTAAATAAAACGTGTGTATAAACGAGAAAAAGAGGTAATTAATATTTTGTTGAGCAATTAATTATACTCTGATCTATAATATGCACGAATTAAATTCTGATAATCCATAGCTCACAATTTTTTTTTTATATATCTAATTCTGCATATGAGTAGCTTTGCGGCTTTTTGATCGGTCGTTGGTCTAGTACCAGCGCTCCTAGCGGGTGTCCGCTTGTACTGCACCTGCCCAGAAGAACCCGATTAAACCTTGATAGGCCGCATGATACAAGAAAATAAGGTATGCTCTTGCGCATCTAGGTGTGACGTATTTGAGGGCCAAACAGTACTACCAATCCAATAATTTAATAGATATCACCAATGTAAAGAAAATTAACTCACATTTTTTTTTAATCTATTCTATTAAAATCAATAAAATGTAATTTTCAATTGAATACAAAATCGTTATTGCTTTGTGATGAGTGATTCTGTTGGTGTTAAGTATTTTTTTGCCTTTAGTATAAATAACATTTTCATATTTGCTTATTTTAGTGCAATGAAGCAAATAAAGCATTAATACATTACAAACCCTACTTTAACTAAACATGTTCTACTTCTTTAGCTCTCCTTCTTACTTGTTTGTACTTACACGTACTAAAAATTTCACTAATTGTAAGTTTTCAATTCATTATTCAATTCTTTTTATTCTACTCCTCAAACGAATGAAAGTTACTCTAGAATTTGCACAACAACGTTTACAAACAGTTTGTCCACACAAAACGAACTTATAACACCTAACTATAAAGTCACTATACACGTAAATCGAAACTACTACAAGCACAAGCGGTACAAACACATTGAATAAAATACTAAATAAAGTGTTCTAATCGATTTAAAAATAAACTGAAATCTTGTTAAAATAATATAGTAATTTGGTTAAATACATCACAACATGGCTACAGCCGAGTGATGACGTATCTCAGGGCCATGCGCGAAAAAGACGAGTTTTGGTTGGTTTTCAGATGATGCATACCTTATTTTCTTGTATCATGAATAGGCCTGATACTATAATAATGTCAAATTCCTTCAAGAGCGCCATCTGTCTTCCAAACACAAGTACTTTATGATCAACACTCGTACCAACTCGTACTTTACTTTGATAATCTCTTGTCTTTACTAGACTTGAAAATAAATGTTAGGATTTTTGTGTGGTAACCTAACAGTGCGATTACCTCGGTAAAACACTTGAAGACTTATTTAAATCATATGGATTTGAAGGATAATATAAGTGAACCGAGATCCCATACTAACCATCGGATAACGTATATTCCTCCTAGTATGCGTGACTGTAACCTATATGCAAAACTATTACTGAAATATTTACTGCATTCTATCATTTCTGAACACAGCCTTTACATAACATTATGTCGCTCATTTGTATCGGCTATGCATGCACGCCCATAATCCTCGACTTTGAATTCCGCAAATTAAAATTCTCAGCGCTTTCGGGGGGAATTCATTTAGAATCAGCGGAGCGAGTTGCCCGTTGCAATGGCCATCTTTGCCTTGGTTCGACGTCTGCGCAGCAGAAGTGTTTCAAGAACACTTAACACTCTAATTCTAGGTTAGTACTACATTATGGAATGCATATCACATATAAATTCGTGTATATAGAAGAGAACTTTTCATAAAGACAGGAATGTTAATCGCCTCTAATGAAGGAGTTTTTGTACCTAATTTTTGTAACTCCATCTATTAGACGTTCAGATCGTTATTAGACGCATTAGTGAAATAGATAGGAGATTTTCCGCTATAAAATCGGGTTTAATATGTGTATATTACTTTGCGGTTTAGGGTATTTTCGAAACTGCAATGTAGTTAAATTCACTTTCATCTCGAGAATGGTGAAGCAATCATAGCAATTTCTAAGATATTAACTTGTGATTGGCATAAAAATTAATCCTCTCCACCACTGCATCATTCATAATTAATGGTAGTATATATAAAACTGAGCAATGTAAATGCGTACAAAAAAAGTATAGAAAGATAATGTGATATATAATTATATATATTTTTTATTGCCCACATATAAAATTTCCATTTACAAATAATATATTAAGTATCAGTTATGGTGATTAGGATTATTATAGTATAATTGTTAAAACGTGGCTTTAAATGTTTGGATTCCTCTGTATGTGGTAATGGTGACTTCACAGTAATGGCTGTCTAGCTAATTCCATGCATTAACAGCGTCTGTAGATTACCTTTAAGACTGTAATAGATTTTTTTCTTTTTAAATTGACTTTGGTAAATTGATTAAAATAAAGATGAAATAAATTGCCTTAAAGGTCGAACAATATCCAAATCAATCATCTATTATTATTATCAAGTTTTCTTCGAGCTTGTATTTTTTTTAAAAAACTAGAAATATCATAAAGTAATATTTTATTATCCTATTAATCAAACAAATTTAATACATCTAATACACATGAAATTTTTAACGATAGCTGCAATATGGTCGGAAACCACTTTTTTATTTTTAGTTGAAAAAATGTTAACCAATAAGAAAATTATGGTCTTATTATTATTATCCAGCAAAGATTCCAGCATAACATAGCTTTATTTTTCCATTATCCTTTTTTGCCAATTTATGACTTGTGAGTGATATTTGCAATTTATGAAATATATCTTCTATTAATTATATGACATTCCGTCAATAACTGTTGTAACTGACAAGAATTGGAAGTGCAAAGTAAATAATTAGCGTAGGTAAATGATTTGCATAGAATTTGACGAGGAAATAAATACAATAGCATGGGATTAATACGTTATACGCAAATATTAAGGGAAATCGTGCATTAGTGTTAACCAAAATGAGTACCGCAGGACGATTATTGTACCCTACATAAATGATTACTTCGAAAGATTTTACCTACTCGCCTTGTTGGTAAGTACTCGCCGATGTTAACAATACATTATTTTTATTACTTGCGAGTTCGAGCACATTATGACGTACGGATTTTATTTCAATCAATAAGCTGTGCTTCTAACTACTTATCGCTAACAAATAACTATTTAATGGAAGGGAATGTGATTTATACACTGTCTTAGAGCTGTTGTGTATACATTTGAAGCTCTTAAATATGTCGGAGGGATGAGCAAGTTATTGCAAACTTTAAAAATAAGCATGAGCTGACGTCTCTTTCGATAACATATTATTTTTGAAACTTAACAGACGATTACTAAAACATCATAAACAGTAGTAATTATTTATTAGTAAAATAGATATAAGGAGATAAAACTGGCTTTTATCGATTCGGCGGTCATAACGTCAAGACCGTTAATCGTTTACGGCGGTAACCGGTCAGCCGGTTATAACCGTTGTACCGGTAATATACAATCGCCGGCCTTAATATTTGCATCCGAGTTTTTAAAATTCGTATTATTCCCTATCTGTGTTTGTTGAGCTTCTGCTTTCGGGATATCGAGCGCAGCGAGGTATCACATTTTGTTTCACTTTATTGCTTCTCCATAAATAATAAACAATTTAATAATTTCGTTTGTATAATTTACCTGCCGGCTTGTTTATAATTGAAAATTAGTGACATTTTAACGCTGGATTGCTTGCGATGTCATGACTACTTAGATATCCAAAGCAGGATGACGATTTTAAAAACTGCTAAGCTACCTGCTTACACCATACATATATTTTTACTAATATGTTAAAAGTATCCATTTTAGATGGGTCGAATATGACTTTTTGTTATTTTTACAAGGGCAATTTGAATGAGAAAGAGAAAGTGGGTAGTTGTATTAAAAAAAGTTTAGACACTTGTCCAATTGGAGTTTAACTGTAATTTTGGCACGCTGTATGGAGTTTTCGAAAATTCATTCGGTTGTATGCTCCCTATTACGGTCAGCAATACATAGTTACAAATTTCCAGTTTCAAGTTTAAATGATCTTTGCAGTTATAGGAGTNATAGGAGATTTTCAGTCGTTATTAATATTTTTCGGGTTCTTGCTACCCGTAATCTGTAAATATGTTATCTATATGCATGTGTTAGTTGTACTTTTTCTATTGCCTCTTTTACCATTAGTGTTAAACGAAACATATTAGTGATATTTATAGTCATTTTTTTCTCTGCTATTTTTGCTAAAGTCTATGTTAAAATCGCCGGCTAGTATCTGCGAAACGATTCGAAAACTGTTATTTTTTTAGTGCTAGAGACTAAAATACACAACTTTTTACTTATTTAACCGACACAGTGGTCCCAAATTCCGAAAAGCTGGCCAAAATATGAAGCTATTATATGATTGTAGCGAAACTCGGTATATGAGGGGTTTTCAAGTCGCTGATTACCAATGTAAAGGCAATTTTTTGAAAAACAAAATGGCGGATCCAAAATGTCGAACTTACTTAATGTAAAACTGCATTTATATTCACGAAACTCGGTATATGAGGGTTTTCCAAGTCGCTGATTACCAATATGAAGGTTACATTTATATTCATGAAACTCGGTATATGAGGATTTTCTAAGACGCTTATTACGAATAAGCATTTAAACTGAGCACTTAGTGAAATAACGAGTAACATATAAACAGTAAAAAAAAATTATTTATCTTTATTTTAAGTCTGTCAAAAGTCAATTTTTCTCATTTAGCGAAAATTTTATAGCGTTCTGTCATTTTTTTATTTATCGTTTTTTCATGGTTGATGGTAACAGACACAGCAATTGACAATAGGCGCATTCAGCAAAGGAGTGTGTTACACTATCGCAATTTGCGGAACATCGTCGATAGTTGGAACACATCCATTTCTGCTGTATACATTGATACTTGAAATGTCAAAGTTACGTTAAAATAATCCAGAAATAACTGTCAGAAATAGAAAATAATCTACACAAATATTACCAATTATTTCTATATTCCTAAGTACACATATCTTATGTGCCCATTTTTTCCAAAACTGTCTCATGAATTTACCACATACGTATGTCATGTAGCGCAAGGACTGCAACAAAATATGACTATAAAATATGGCCGCCTACTCCTGTATACTGTTTTTGATGTTCATGTTCATTGTGATTCATTCATTCTAACGGTAGATATTTTTACATTTTCCCTTCAAACAACATATTTTCACTTGATTTCTGGCATCATTACACAAAATCTAGCATAAAAACCTTAGAGGCACCTATGGACAGCCAACTACTTAATATGTTTTAGAGAAATATTCAATCAACAGCCTACAATTTGTTTCGAGGCAAGATCCATCAAGACTTTTTACTTTTTGCCTTTTTCTAACGACTTTTCTAAAATCAATTTTCTAAATTACGTCAATAAGATTAACAACTGATTTATTAGCATGTTGTGAACATTAATTTTGATCTTCAAGAAAAGAATCAATTTTATAGAATTGAAAAATGTTAACCGATAAACTTTTTAGCGTGTTTGGAAAAACGTACTTACACTTGTGCTTCACGATTTCAGCAGTGATTAGCTCGATTGTTACAAAGAAAGTAAATTTTACAAACAGGTGTGAATGCATGGCTTGCTCTAATGTTGGCAATACATAATAATAATAATAATAATAATAATATCAATTTATTGGCATTATACAAATTATACCTATGTATATACATATCAAACTCATATATGCCAAAAAGGCTAAATCATCGTAAGATACACTTAATATGCGCTTCTACAGCTATTTCGATGGTTAAAAGTTTCTACATAAGAACTTTTTTTTCGACTTTTGGCCAGCTTTTCGGGATTTGGGACCACTGTGCGACTTTGTATTTCCTATGCTTCTCAAAATAGCAATGGTATTCTTATCAAAGCCAGCTAAATATACGAAACGAGTTACTTGCCGACCAAGATTCATTAAAATATATCATTCATAATTATCTACCTTAACTTTGGCCACTTGGCTGCGGGACACTCGGTATTTAACACCGTCAATTCCAAAAACATAATAATCCTAACATACCTCTACTTCGAGCCGTCAAGGAAACATTTATATATAATAGCATAGATTAGACATTTCGATGTTTATCTGCAAGAACTACAAGATCCTATCAATCCCTCCGTCACGCCAAATCGACTAACATAATCTTTCTTGTAATATATGCGATTACCAGCTACGATTTACCTTCCGTTAACGGGTTATTTACTTCCAGCAACCTTGCCAATGTCTATCCGAGTATATAGAAGAGTTTTAATGACCGGCAACCGGTACCATTATACCTACACAAAGAAATAAAAACTCCGAGACACGTAATCGCGCATCATCATCGTCGAATTGAATTTATTATAAATTACTAGATGTACTATACTACGAAGGAAAAAAAAGAATGAGAAAATTACCCTCCGCCAAGGTCGAAAAACAATGACGCAGAACAAGGTGATGTGTTATAAATTAAAATTTGATCCGTACCTACATTACATTACTTTTTTTTACTTGAAATAAATGCTACGTGCTATGCTGTTAAATTGTTTTTCCTTTCATCTGTTGTGTATAAAATATAAATTCGTGTCTTGATAATGTGATGATAAGTTGCGCCATGAAAATAATGGTTTTTTTTTATTGTCTAGGATGTGATGACAATACATAATAACACAAATGAATTCGATGATGTTCATGTCAAATAAAAAAAAATCAAATTACTCGGTATTTCTTATAATTTGTCTATTAGGAATTTCGTTAGTAATCCAGTATATATTGCTGTAGCATACGTTGGTTTTTAATATTAAGAATGTTCTTCGCACTGGAGCCACAAAAGACTAACATTATGTTCTTCTCCAGAACAAGAAACTTACCGACAGGCACAATAAAACTGGGTAATACTCTATTCCCAGTTCAAAATAACGTTAAATACTTGGGTCTATACATAGACAATAAACTAGACATATTAATGAAATCAGTCCAAAATGTGAAAGAGCGTTTAATCTAATGCGAAGCATAATGAAGGTGTCATGGGGATGCCACTTCAATTGTTCAATTAACATTTACAAAGCCTATATACGATCTCTGTTAGACTATGCTTGTACGATGTACTGCAACACATCTGAAAAGAATTTAAAAAGATTAGATGTTGTTCATAGTAGGGCTCTACGGTTGTGTGTGGGGGGAATCAGATCCACACCTATAGCAGCATTACAAACCGAAGCTCAAGAGCCACCACTTTTTCTACGTAGAAAATATTTGGCGGTGAAATATATGTATTCAACATTTGCAAAGAGGAATTCTAGAATTTTGGCTAAAGTGTGTACCCTGTCGAAGGAAGATCTAGTAAATAATTACTGGAGAAGAAAAAAATCACCAATACTTGCTGCAGCGTTTCGTTATTCATCTAAAGATCAGGAACTTATACGTTATTCACAAATATATAATGTTTCATTCACTGAGTTCCATGAATACATCAACATAGCTTTTCCTCCATACAAAAGCGATCCGAAGCATGATAGTCAATTATTTGCTTCAATAATAAAAACATTGGGCAACGCATTAATCATATATACAAACGGGTCAAAGAAGGTAAATGGATGTGGCTGTGCGTTTTATGCTGATCGGGCGAATGTCTATAGAAAGTTCGTGTTAGACCCTGAAACCAGTATTTTGCGGCCGAAGCTTTGGCGATTTTTGAAGCATTACAGTACGGTGTGACTATTAACTACAAACACCTGGCTCTCACGTCAGGCTCTATGGGTGTCCTAAAAGCCATACAACAACGAAAACACCCCTCCAGTATGCATCCAGTTATTTTAGATATTATTAAAATTATTAGCGAGCTAAGATCGAAAGAGTTTTATTTACAAATGTACTGGATCAAAGGACATAGCGGCATCTAAGAACATGACAAAGCTGACCGACTAGCAAGGGAGAGCTGTGTGGATGGGCAACCATATGAGCCTGTTTTTACTCGAATGGATTTAATTCAAAAAACCAAAAGAAGTATATTGACGGATGACTGGAACGAATACTGGAGAGAGCTGTGTGCATCTCATATGACACAATATGCCTTTATCCACAAATCAACAAATACCAACTCATGGTATCTTAATAGTATCCTGTCTAGATGCGATCGTACCACCATAAGTAGATTAAAATTTGGACACGGCAGATTCCCATCCCATCTGCATAAACTAAATATAATTAATTCTTTTGTTTGGCCTTGTGGTCATGATGAGGCAAATTTAAATCATCTTATATTATCGTGCAACAAGCACACATGTTTACAACAACAGCTATACAATCTACTTATCTCTTTAGGAGTGCCATTACCAACTAGTATAATATCATGACTGTACTTATGAATAACCAAAAAAAAATCGATAACAAAATAATAGACCTTGTGAAAAGAGCGGAAATACTAATTTCATTTGCCCGAATGGGGCATTCCTTCCTAAATTGATACTTTGTTTGTAAATCCTACTTTCCGTTGGCCGAACTCTGTGTTGTGTACATTCGTTAATCAGTCTGATAGACCCCAGACTGTGAAGTGGGTATCCCTGTTGTATCCTAAAAGTGCCCCATTCGGACCATCATAACACAAGTAAATACATATAGCATGATGTCTTATTACTTTTGTTTCTTTATTTACAACCGGTGGCGTATGGGCTTTGATCCCGCAGGCCAAAAATAAAAAAAAATATTAAGAATGGTGCTTCCACGTGATGCTTATGAAGATTTAGATTTGATTACAGTAGCGGCTTTATTTTGGGAGGCAAATGCTTATACTTTTGACGGGGAAACAAATGGGCCGGTAAAATAGCGTAAACGGTCCTTTTATAAGATAGAATCCCATGAGAGCTGGAGTCTATTATTTTTCTGCAGCCTTTAGGAAACACGGAAAATGAGTGGCCCATTTGACATGAATAAATGTCATGATTAAGTTTCCACAACTTGGTATGTAATCTAAAGGAAGTGAGCTTATCCCTACGGAGATATTTGTTAATTGCTTTTTGCGCTTGCGTCCAGAAACACTCATTTTGTATTAATTCGAAGCTGCTAGGAAACTACCGCTTTCCTGTCTAGGCAGGCAAAAATGTCACTTAAGGTTGGTACACTACGTTCAACATGACAGATCTGTAATAAATTGTCATTAAGCTACTATGCAACCTTACTAACAAAACAATAAGATGAACTGGCGTCTCAATTGCACTTATTATTGATAAATAGATATTAAACTAGAAAGGAAATTACACAAAAAGACTTATTCTCGGAAACGTCAAAATACCAAGGTACGTAGCATATATGCCAACCAGTACATACTTTCAACTCCGCAGCGTCAAAATTTCCTTTCTATTTTCAATTCAAAATCAATATTTGTTGGTGCAAAAAATAATGTGTATCACACGGCCAGAAACTTTTTGCGAGTTTTTGCAAACCGTACTCATTCACAAAATTGTAGTTTTCTGGACTAGTGATACAAATAACTATTTTCCTATTTTCGATAATAGTTAATAAATAGGATATTAGTTAACTAACGTCTAACTGACTATATTTCAAAGAATATTTCTTTCTTTCCTAAATACTTATATACAGCGACCGGCATAAATATTGCAACATATGGGAATTTTTTTTATTATTCAAATATAGAATTTTTTTTGTTGGATAGGTTGTGCATGTCTAAGAACCCCAAAATTTATTTTGACGTACATCACGTGATCACTAGTATGGCGGTAAATTTAAAAAATATGCTGTGAATCTGCAAAAAGTCAAAAAGTGAGGTTAGATGACATGATACCCAAAAAAGTTATTTGAAAAAGTTGCTTAGAATTTAATTCTAAGGATGCACGCAATTTTTTAAACATATTTAAGCAAAAATAAATATCACAATTTTTCCAAATATTTTCATTGAATTACATATTTCCATTTTTTTGGTTTTTACCGGTACGGCAGGGATGCTTCTAAATTTGGTTCATACTCAAACAGTTTTGTTAATTTTAACACAGCGAAAACTGAAACGCATGATTTCAGTGTGACAGTTGTTAATGTTGCAAGGGACTGTATCTAGTAGTAATAAATAAAAAAATTACAAACATTTTCTCTCTAAACCACTTAGCAATCATTATTGAAAATTATTATATATTTTTTTTTTGTTTTCTGCATTAAAATGAAAACCGTTAGTTCAAAACTGATATACGTGCACGCACCGATGGTATTAAAGTAGACTTTTGAATCGGAGAACAACGAATAATAAACAACAGGTAAAATAAAAATAATAGTAATTACTTACTTGCCAAATAATTAAAATAGTTTACTACAATATTTTGTTGTTTCTAATTTCATATAAGATACAAAACAATATATGTATCTGGCAAGTATGTATTTTTAGAGCTTCATTTTGCAACACTCGAACTTGCCAGATAGTCTAGCAAATATCGATGTGATGGTCCGGCCGCTCGTGAACCGTGAGCAAGGGCGTGGGTTCTTGATTCTTTTTGCTTTATTTAAAAGGGCGCCAGCTGTGGCCAACAGCGAGGAAGCCAGGATTCAGCAAACAACAAACAACAAGAATTTTGTCCAAAATAAAGTTTAATAATATAATATTTAAAATATATAAATGTAAAAATTATTGAAGATAGTTTGGAAAATAACGAAATGAATTTAAAATAATTATAAAAGTGAAAATTACAAGTTGACAATCATGTGTAATGAGTTGACGTGCATCAGCAATAGTAAACAGAGTAAGATTGAATTTAAATACAAAAATAAAGAAAAATCAGTATTGGCTCTATATTATTGTAATGAAGGTAGAAATGTTCGTTATTCTTTCAGATTTCACACGGCAACGCGACAACAGCTGCTATCACCCTGCTAAAGTGTATAACCATCTAAGGCGTTTAAATTATGATAAAATACAAATAATATATAGGTACCAATTGGCACGTCACGTTGTTATGGGTTAAATTAAATAATACTGAAAATGTACCATAAAAGTACATAAATGGTGTGGCTTGATTTTACTAACAAAAATTTGACTAACTGTGAATTAAATTTGTAAATAATTAACACTATTAAATTCCTTTTAGGTAGCTAATTAATTCTGATGAGTACTACAAGTATTAACAACAATAAATATGTACAGCACGGCGTGGCAAAATAACAAACAAAGTCTTAATTACATAAATGAACAAACAAACGGGTAATAACGAGAAAAAAATAAATGACGGAGCAAATATAAATAAGTGAGAATTAAATATGGATGTCCTGCGATCTCTTTCAACGAAGACAATAAAATGGAGAAATCCTACCTCGGCAGATGTGTGTATGAGTTACCTTCCAGAGACGTGGTGGTTCACCCCGAGTACTTCTGGTGGATACTCTTCACCTTGTAAAGTGTACGGGCTCAGCAAATTTCGGAGATGTGAAGTTCAGCCGCTCCACAGGGGTTTAAATTAACGTCTCGGACCAATCTCCAGGTAGGTATTGTGCTAAAATTCCAATATTTAATGCAGGACTATTTCCAGATCTCATCACATTACGAGAAGCAAAATTAGCAATGTATAATGCAACCAATTTTCCAAAGATAAGAAGAAAAAAGGAAAAAACCAAAAAAAAAAAGCCTAAAAATCGTAATCAGTAATTACCATGTGCTCTTTGCAAAAAAATGTAACATATTAATATTAGCAATTGTAAAATATAGTTAAAATAATAAAATATGCAAAAGTAAAAAAGTTCATTATAGTTTGTGATTTCAAGATGTGAATTTACTAGAAAAATATATAACTAAATTTAATTTATTACCTAGATCTCTTAAGCTTCACACTAAAACGTCTACGCTTTGCAACAACTACGCCCGAAAAGAACGAATTTCTATGCGAGCCTCGAATCCTCGCGCAAAAAATTGTTATTTACAATGATCCAAAGAAATATGAAACAAAACTGCAATCAAATAATTAAATTATTCTAAACTTATAAATGTTAAATGAAATTAATCGACTTTCAACAGTATGAAATTAGATATATTTAAAAATTAAATTACAAGCACATGATAATACTGTATACACCGTTGCTCAAATGAAAATGACCGTTACAATTTCTTAGTTGTTCATTAGTTCACTATTAGTTATTGTTTAAATGTTTTTGTTTATTAAGTACTCCTATCATTGACTAGAAGCACTGGTTATTTATTTTTACTAAGTTTTGGAATTTCGAAACCTACTTAAATACCTTCGGCGCGTGCAATAACATTGTGAGGGCTTAGGTATACAATGTTATCAGATTTGGAGTAAGAATTTCCACTTTAATACAGAAAACAAAAAAAAAATATTATAATTTTCAATAAAAGTAATGTTTGCTAAGTGATTCAGAATGAAAATGTTTGTCAAACTTTATTTATTACTACTAGATACAGTCCCATGCAACAACAACTGTCATACCAAAGTCGTACTTTTCAGTTTTCGTTATGCTAATTATGCAAAAATTGACAAAACTGTTTCAGTATCAACCAAATTTAAAAACAGTGCTGCAGTTGACCTTCTAAAAACGAAAAAATGGAAATATGTAATTCAATGAAGTAATATTTGGGAAAATCCTGGTTTTATTTTTTTTAAGATGTTTACTAAAGTTTGCGTACAGCTACAGAATTGAATTCTAAGCAACTTTTTCAAACAACTTTTTGAATATCATGTCATCTAACCTCGCTTTCTGCAAATTCATTGCATGTTTTTTAAATTTACCGCCATATTAGTGGTCGCGTGATGTGTGTCAAATAGATTTTAGGATTTCTAGGCATGCACAACTTATCCACCTAAAAAGTTTCCGTATACTGTAATAATAAAAGAATTTCCCATATGTTGCAATATTTATGCCGGTCACTGTATATAAAACAAAGTGCTACAAGTCTTAAAAATATCGAAATGGTATTTATTTAAATGGAACTTACTGTATTTTATATAATATATATATTATATATTATTTTTAGTAGGGCTGTCGAAATCCGTCTTTTTCAGAAGTAGGGTACCTGTTTAGGGCACTACCCGGTTCCGGGTATCGAGCTTTACCCGAACCGGTATCACATCGTGTTTGACTCGAAACCGGATATTACCCGAAATTGAGCTTTACTCAAAACCGGGTATTGCCCGAAATCGAGCTTTACCTGGTATCCAGGTACCCGAAACCGGGTAGTCCGTAACCCAAAATTTCGGGTACCAAGTATTTCAACTGTTTGTTTTTATAAAAAAAAGGAAAAAGAATAATAAAAAAAAGTTTACAAATTTATCAGGAATACTTTGTGTTAAGGTAACTAAAACTTATTAAATGTTCTTAAAAGCAAAGAAAAAAAATCTTGCAAATTATATAAGCACTTCATTATTAAGTGTCTTTTTATTTTAAATTTGAAAGTTCTTATGTTGCAGTCTTTGAACGTTGTTGTAAAACTTGTGCGACCCACTCCTTTGTATATATATGTTTTGTCTATATACTTTGAGGTACACGTAAGGTTTTATCACATTCGCGATTGTTGTAATAAAATTATAGTTTGCTTCGCATTTGGCAAGTAATTAATTCACTGCGGTGTTTCTTTCCGAAGCACGCACGTTCATAAATATTGTACTATAATCCCGGTACAATAAGTCTATTATTCATTTTGAATTTTTTTTTTACAGGTCCCTCTCTCTTTTAGTCCGAAAACACTTCCAATACATGCTTTTCAAAGTCTAAACATTCTACGTCAATTGCAGGGTCGGAACTTCCGCCGGTACAACCGATGCGGTGCACCGGGGCCCACACACGTTGGGGGCCCAATCTTCGTCATCACTAGACATACATATTGCTAATTTGCAGCTTTTAGAAAATATTTATTTAAGATTTACAGTAAAAAAAACTTTCGTTCGTACTTTTGTTTTTTGAATTGTATAGCTAGTAATACACACATATAGACACGTGCATGCGTGACGTGTTAGTCATAGGCATACTTAAATAATAATTATTATTATCGGCTTGTATTTATTCCTATGCGATGCTATTTCTTAGGATATCTGTATAAACAACTGAAAAATTGTTTGTTAAACTCGATTTGGACATGTTAAAAAGCCCTTTCAGAGACTTTCTAATGATTACATAATAGGCAAAACTTTGCTACATAATATTTTCCTTTCATATAACGCCCTTCAAAGGCGGTCGCATGTGTAAACACCAAAATGAACAAAACTAAACAACCAGATGTGTACTGTATTGCTGTAAATTTCAGTCTTCGAATTTCGTTGACGGGGTTAACTTTAATTTTGTCTCCGGCAGTAAATAAATTATGCGAAAAGTGATATTGTTTCAATTTTGACCGTGAAAATTCACTGCGTGTACGTGAATGATTTTTAAGATGTCATCTAAACCAAGATATAAAAATGGTGCACACAAAAAGGAAAACAGCAACTGAATGAGAAGAAAAAGAAGTCATCAAAACATGTTGACTTATTGCAAACCACTAACTATGTTATAAAAATGTGCAGAAATGGCAGAACGATTACGATTTTATCAAAAAACTCTATCCTTTTTTTGGCCGTAGACTGAAGAAGTGGAATATTCTAAAAGAACTACCATATTTCATCATTTAACGTTAAAAAAAAACTGAATTTTACACGATGATCGTCTAGATATGAATCGATAGTTACACTGAAATACAGAAGGTTTAACAAAAATTAGTTTATTAACTAAAAACATTAAAGAAAAGAAAATCAAGCATTTTTTACGAATGTAGATATAACTATAAGAAACGGTACGCACACTTTACATTCTAACATATAGGGTGTTCAAAACTGAGGAACAAAGTGACATATTTCCAAACGCAGAAAACTCAATTTTTCTAAATAGAACACCTTGTATTTTAATTCAAAATTAGAAAGTAAATATCATCCCCTATCATTTTATATCAGCATTCCCTATACCTATCTTTAATAGATTTTGAGATATGAGCGACTATTTGTTAAACAGACTAAGTATTCTTTTTTTTTTTAATAGAGCACCCTGTATTTTAATTCGGAATTAAGAAGTAAATATCATCCCCTATCACTTTATATCAGCATTCCCTATACCTATCTTTAATAGATTTTGAGATATGAGCGACTATTTGTTAAACAGACTAGCTAACCCTATCTTTAAATGTTTGTAGCTGGCTCTGAATGGGATTAATGTCAAATTCATGTATTATTCTTTGAATAACCATAGAAGAATGTCGCTGTTCGAATAGTCATTTCTATTAATATTGCGTTGTACAAAAGTGTAGTTACGATGATATACATAAACACTTATGGTTAGTCAATGAATTTGACATTAATTCCATTCAGAGCCAGCTACAAACATTTAAACATAGGGCTACTTAGTCTGTTTAACAAAAACTCGCTCCTATCAGAAAATGCTAATATAAAGTGATAAGGGATGTTATTTACTTCCTAATTTCGAATTGAAATACAGGGTGTTCTATTAAAAAAAAGTAACTTTTCTGCATTTGAAAGTATGTCACTTTGTTTCTCAGTTCTCAGTCTACATTCATAACATAGCAAATTTGGGGTCTCTACTTGCAGTATTAATCGAGATATTAATTGCTCAATGATGCAATGATTCTGACTAAAAAAAAAAAAAAAAGAAAACCTTAAATAACCCAAAAACGGCAACATGTAGCTATAGGAATAGCTAATGAAAACTAACGTATTTATAGTCGTAGAATTCAAAAATGAACAAAAAATAAATTAGATCATCCTATTTAAAATAACAAAGTTGACGTCCATTTCCGGTCAACCGGAAGTGATATTTTAGTTAAAGTATTTTACATTTATAGCTCCAATCAAACAGATAATGGTGCCAAAATCTCAAATATAAGTAAATAATAAAACATCATAAACTTTTAATGAACCACTTACGTGGAATAGCCTGTATACATTAGATCATTAGACCTTTTTATTTAAAATGGTGTGAAAAACGATTATTTGGCGTTGCTGTGAGAACCCGAATACTAAAGCTTTTGAACTATAAATATCATTCGATAGATAATTTAAAAATACATTTGTTGGTAAGCCATTAAAAAATATGGCGTTCTATTTAAATTGAACAAGTTACAGCAACTTGAAGTTCTTATTTGATTAGTTTTAATTTTTGTTTATTATACTTCAATTATAAAATATGGTCTACTGTTGCACTTCACTATAAATTTCGCTTACATACCTTAAATACTTCTTAATCATTTGAAATATGAAAATTAGGTTAAATTTTCAGGAAATTCAAAACTTAACGTTTAGGTAGTACAAGCCTTATTAAAACAACCACTTATTTTGATCGATGAATTCAAAAATGCACTAATGTACAGGAGATTCCATTAAACAGAAAACACAACTTTGATACTTTTAATGCTTTTGTAACACCCTGTATAATAAGAAAATAATTTTAAAAAATAACCGTAATGGACCTTGACCGTCATATATCCCAAAAGTGAAACTATTTGCACGTTGCGTATTTTGGCCCAAATATTGTGGAATAACTTTACATATGCTTTAAATACATTTATCTATCAAGCATTGAAATATTAGATGAAGTAAGGAGTAAATAGTTAATAAACCTGTATTTGTTATATTTAACCAGATACTAAAAGGCAATTAATATTAATAATATAAAATAAAGAGTTAAAACCTTATATTCATATGAAAATGTCGGCGTTTACAAAATACATTGTATGTTTGATGTAATTAAAACGCCCCTTACAAAATTGAATCAAATTTCATACTCACCTAAGCAAAGTGAATCAGTCGGGCACAAGCAGCTGAAACCAAGAGATTTGTGTCAATTATAAAGTTCTTTGTTTCAATTTGTTATTTATTCTGTGTAAAAATGTTGGTTAGATTGTTTATTACCTTTAGATTTCTCGTGTTTGTACATGGTAAGTATGTAAGTTAAATTAAAAATATACAGGTGTCCCAGCGAACTGGGTCATTAGATTTTTTTGAACTTCTAGTAGGAATTTGATTTTGAAACTTGCAGTGTAGTCATGGCCCACTGTGGTCTATTTAAGGAAAATATTTTCAACTTTATAGCACTTTCGGTATACAGGCTGTTGATATCAACTTTCTTATTTTAAATAGAATGGTACAACTTTTATCGGTACAATGAATGTATCGAGTCATTTGCAATTAGTTTACATGAGGGTTCCTATCCTAAACTCAACCGTTTTTGAGATATTTGCAATTTTGTTGATTTTTTGACGTTACACTGTTTCAAGTAAAATTAAATAGCTGATGAGGTATCAGATATTTAGTGATTCTACTAATGTCAATGTAAGTACAAAGACGTAGGTAGAAAGTGTTATGGCAATAATGACTAAATCACATACAGGGTGCTTGAAAACGCATCTCCAATGTGGATACCTTTAAACCAACAAAACTTTTTTATTTCAAATGGAACATGGTATTTTTTACTACAGCATTGAATGCAGCGCAAAATTCTACATCGATTGACATTAGGGTTTGGTATACCTATTTTTGATAGTTTTTGAGATATTAGCATTTATTGCCTAAAATATGATTAATTTCCAAGTTTCGAGTAAATAAAATATTTTTTTCCTAAAAATACTGTGTATAATACTTTTTAAAATGAAGCGTTATCTTTTTTTCTATTGTTTGACTACCATACCCGAGATATTTATTATTGGAAGTTTTCCAATTATTAGCAAATTTTATGTAGTTGTAATTATAAAATATTAATAAGCCATAATTATTATGCGACAGCAATTACATTTAATATTTTTGCCTGCGCCCATTGACAAAATCGCACTCGATTTTGAAAATCATCGCCATGAAGTTGTTAATGCATGGAAACTCTAAATGGATGATATTTCCTGCGCTTCAATATTTGTCAGATAGTGGACTGAGAAATTCCTGGTCCCGCAATATTTCTCGAGTACTAATGTGCGGATTATTAGCTACTGCAACTAATTTCATTATTTTCTCCAGCAACTGTTTTTCGGCGATTACGTTTTCTTGGCTGTACAGTTCCTGCGCTATAGAACTGTTGAACGACTCGGTAAAAAGAAGCGCTCGATCGCACCTTGTCGGGAAAACGTTGTGAATAAAGATTAACAGCATCATCGATATCCCACCAGTTTCTCCATAGATGTAAATCATTTCAATTCTCTCTTGTAATGTTGTAGCCTCCATTACTGTTCAAATATTCAACACTAACTAATTTGTATTGGATTAATAATCTAAATGGGGATCGGACAATGTGTAAGTATTCACAGCTTGTCAAACACTGAATAAAGTACGATTTTGTATCGTTGAATAGCATTCCAATTGCGAATAAATAAATGTATCGAGTGAAGGGCATAGTTTCGAACACATGCTTTTTGGAATGTTAGTTTATGTTAAAATAAAAAAAACACGAAATCATGTTTTCTTCTTTTTTTTTGTATATTTTTTCTAGACGTTCACAATCATGCTTTTTTTGCGATTACAGCGCAATCTGTTACGAATCGAAAAAAAAGTTTCAAACAAAAACTACATACTTGATGGGGTAGAATGCGAATCTGCAATACAAAATGGGGGTTCCCATTTAAGATTTCAAAGTTGTTACCCCTAAAAAACTCACCCTGCATATTGTGTGGAACAACGCCATATTCTAACACTTATTTTATCGTTTTCAAATAATTTTTCAACTGATCATGCCAGGTTTCACTCCTGTCACAAAAACCTGGATTTGCAATACGAACGCAGATGACAAAGCAAACTGGGTCGGTGGAGACTACATGAACAATTGTACGGGATTTCACTTCCCAGAGAATTTCGGCGATATCTGCCTCATGTCTCTCGGAAGATTGACGACCAACGCCATATATTTACCACAGCAAGGAGATATAGAACTGCGTAACAACGCTGAAATCATATTTTCGGAAAGCTCAGACACCTGTATGAGAAAACTTTAAAATTGCGCATCGGCTACTCTAAGTGTCCAATATTCTTTTAGGCGTTAGAGTCAGAGATGACCTGGAAACTAAGGATTTTTACGATCCGCAATGCTGGAAAAACGACAACGAAGCGGTAACATCTAGAAAGATCTCCGTGCAGTTCAGACAACGTTGTATTTCCTAAAGACGCGACCTACAGTATTACCAACGCGATGAAATTATATCCTTCTAATGTTGTTTACATGTTCAGAAATACGATTTTTAACTGGTACACATGGAATAATTTCTTAGACACACCCGAAGACTGCAATGAGATCATGGTCCATTCAAACCAAAGAATACATAGTAGCGTAAATTTCCTTACAAACTTTCTTGGGCTGGGCTCCCTATGCCGTTTCTACTTGCACAGGCCTATCTGCGATATGAAAAGGACCTGGAGGAAAATAGTATGTTCTAGTCCAATCGTAATGCAAGGTCACTGCACATTATTCTGCGGTAAGTGTTAATGTCATTACTATAGATGTTCCCAGGTCGATAAATAGTATATTTAATACTATTTTTCTAAAATTTAAAAGAATAAAACATATCTGTGAGTGACATGATCGATAGTAGGCTTAATCTGTCAATATTTTTTGAGACTGTCAAGTTAACATCGTTTTAAAAGTGTTTAATAATAGTTCAATTAAAATTTACTATCTAATAATTGAGAATTATCTCATAAATGGGCTTAGACTGAGTCGAATGTACTAATATCATCTATCAATAATGTCAGACATTATAAAATGTACACTTTCATCATGTCAATGTCACTTACTTTCCGCCCTAAGGAGGAAAAGTACCACTTTCCTCCCTGCTAGCGAAAATAAAATATTAAACTCAATTTACGGAATGGGGTATAAATAGAAGCATATTTCTGAACAACTATAGTTTCTTCAACGGAAAAATATAAATTGGCATTTTTTATCAATTATAAAACAGTGATTGTAACAAGTAACAATAATAACTGGTAATAGGTTCTGAGGGGTTACGTTCCATAATGATCGAGTTTCTATAGTGATATGTAGAGACCAGATTATATGCAAAGTGCATATATTGTACTTTTTGCATATCTTTAATTATAGTCTATATGTAGACATATTACACTAATTGAAGGTAATTAGCACTAATTAGTGATTGAATATATTGCATATTTAGGCATTTCTATGCATATGTTTTGCGAAAGTTGCATATATTGCATATTTAAGCTTTTTCTTATCCTTTCTATTAGTAAACATTCCTAGTAATTCCTAATGTAGATCGACAACCGACAATTCTCAGAACCATAAATCTTTTACATTGGTTTCTCTAATACTTTTTTCCAAGAACTGCACGTATTTAATTTCGCCTAGCAGAAAGGATGTGGTAAATACGTTTTATTATTATTAATTCCCAAATAAACTATTCATTCATTGAATATCTTTGAGCGAAACAGCATGTAATTGCGTTATGTTGTTAAATACTGTGCGTACATACAATGAGTATAGCGAACAAAATTTCTTTATGGATCAATGTTGAACTGGTAAAGGATGGCGACAAAATATTTTGTCGAGCCTGCAGTAAACTGGTAAGTTTAATTTTACTAAAAGCTTTACAATTGTTTTTAAATTCTTTAACTTTTGATATAAAATAACAATTGTTGTTGTAGGTGTCTTCTGAGAGAAAATACCTGATTAATCAACACGCTAAAACTCCATCACATATTGGAAAATGTGAAAAACTAAAACGATCCGCATATGTGCAGCAATCTATATGTCAGCGTGTAGCATCAACTTCACGAAACTCAGAACAAGAAGAATATAATAGGCATCTGTGTAACGCATTCATTTTGTCTAACATACCATTAGCAAGATTAAACAATGTTAATTTGATATCATTTCTGCAAAAATATTGCAAACATAATATACCTGACGAAAGTACCTTACAAAAAATTATGTCACATCTTGTTACCAGCAAACAATAGCAGAATTCAACAATGGTAGGGAATAATTTTATTTATATCATGGTCGATGAAAGTACGGATAAGTGTGGCCGTTATATTGCCCGTTTGTTAATAGGAATTCTTGATGAAGATATTGTAGGTAAATCATATTTAATTTATTGTAAAGAACTTCAAAAAACAAATAATGTGACAATTGCCCAATTCGTTCAATAAGGTTTATCAAAATTCTTTTTACCTGAAAATATACCTTGTGAAAAAATTTTACTAATGTTTCCCAACGCTGCACCAGACATGATAAAACCCGCGCAAAATTTAAATTTTTTTTATAGTAACATTATTCATACCACTTGTTTAGCTCATGGGTTCAATCGTGTAGCCGAAGACATTAGGAATCAATTCCCTTTGATTAATGATTTAATTAGCAATGTCAAAAAAGTATTTTTAAAAGCATCTTTACGAATCCAATTTTATAAGGAGCGACTTCCCGGTGTTAAGTTGCCTCCTGAACCGATTATTACGAGATGGAGTACATGGTTAGAGGCCGCAATTTTTTTCGCCGATAATTTTGAAGGAATAAAAAATGTAATTCTTGAAATCACTGCTGACTGCATTGCTCTAGAAAACTGTAAAAAGATAGTAACCTCAACAGAATTGCTACAAAACCTTTGGTATATTAAGTCAAATTATAGCTTTGTTTCAAGTTCCATTCGTAAACTAGAAACGCAAGAGATGTCGCTCTCGGAATCAGTCGAAATAGTAGACGAATTTGATATACTATGTAATAGGGTTAAGGGTACAATAGGTAATTCTATATACGATAAATTTAAAAAAGTGATAAATAAAAATGCGGGGTATTTGAAATTGAAGAAAGTTAAGAAAATTTTGGAAGGTGAAACAGTAAACGAATTCAACTTTAATTTTAGTTTAGAATGTATTGCAAAGTTAAAAAATGCACCAATTACATCTGTGGATGTTGAAAGAAGCTTTTCTATTTCGAAACATATGTATTCTGATAGAAGACAAAACTTCCTTTTACACAATTTTGAAAAACATTTAATTATAAATTGGTTTAGAAATATGTTGTGAAAAATTTTGTGCAATAAAGTTAATGTTTAAATTTCTGCTCTTATTTATTTTATGTAAAAATTTTGCATATTGTCGCAATTTTTTTGCATATATGCCCAGGTTTATGCATATTTTCTCAAAAATCGATGCATATGTATGCGCATATATTCCAGTTTTTCTTTGCATATAATCCGGTCTCTAGTGATATGTATTATGTGTTATTGCAACAAATATCGGTATAAAAAATAGGAAAGCTAATCAGCGAAACTTGTATTGTGTAGGGTTGTTACACAAAATAACGATTATTACTTGGAATAAAATTGTCTACACCTGGGCTTGACAAAAACAATATTTCTATGTAGTAGTTAGAGAATTCTGTTTATTTTTTATTCTCTTTCTTACTTAAGCGGATGCGATGTTTGTATATTCGCTATTTATGTAACACACAACTAAAATATAAGTATTTTTAGAAATATCTTCTTTATTATGTTTGTGAGTTCACCTTTACATTTTTTTTTACGGTAAAAAACATCTATGATACATATATGTGCCACAAAATAAACATGAAGTGCTTCTTACAATAAAATGTTTCCTGAATTTATATACAGAGTGGGCCACTACATTCGCGTCGGTTTATATACGAAAAGTGGTAACATATTTTCAAATTGTTTTTATTAAAGGTTCAGAAAGACCGCATTTCAAAATTATTTTGAAGTATATAGGGTAACTCACAGAAAAGTTACACACCAAAGTTGTGAAAACTTAAATGGAACACTCTATATTTAGCTAACCGTACTATTGCTAATAACATATCATTCGGGGACGCATATTACTGTAATAGTCAAAAATAACCTAAACAATCCCTAGGCAGTTTTAATCTGTGTAATTTTTACTTCGTTTTTCTTTTAGGTAGTGTAATAACGATTACAGTAGAAAGTGACTTTGATATAAATTATTTTTCAAAAAATTCGTGGATAATAAGAACGTAGATGCGTATTACAGCATGATAGAGTCTGACACACTACACTCTACTTACCAATTAACGATGACGGACGATGGAGAATACACTGGAGATAGTATCTTGCATGCTAAACAATTTTACGATAAAATAAAAGCTGGTAAGTTGATGAAGATTATTTGTATAGACTCCACAATTTTTAAAACAAGGTTAATAGAAATACGAGACCCGTACACTTGTAGTCACATAAATGTTTCGAATCTAAAGCCGAAAATTCCTATATTGTTTAACGTTAAGGCGAATCTGGACGTCCAGGTGTGGGGCAGAGATAAATATATCGGAAAAGTATTCCGCGTTTTTTGGGAAAACGGTACGACCGATTTTGAAATTTTAAACTGTATTTATCTTAAAATAATGTTTGAAATTGCGCCAACGTTTTAATTTTTTTATTTTCAATGTATTTAATTTTTTTTTGTTTTTAAATTTGTCATTAAAAACAATTTCTAAAATCGGCTCAACGGCGCATTTGAACACCAACTTCTTAATGACAAAACTTTTTAAATTTTTGAGTTTGGACTAATAATAACGCCCCAAAACAGAAATATTTTTTTTTTTCCATCAAATGCCGACAGGTCGCCGGCTTCTATCGTAACCTAACGCACAGACCGATGTTTATTTTGAAGACGTATCTACGTACAGATGGTCTGCTATGGAATCACGTGAGGTATAAATATAAGGATATTCAATTTTGCTTTCAATAGTGTCTTTTTGTGTATTTTACACAACCCAACCTACTTCCTACCTATGTTTTAAATAACTGCGAAATTCATAAAATGTGTAGGGGTAGGTGGGGCAAGATGGGAACATTAAGCTTTAGAACACTGTATCAGGATTGCAAATTGATATACAAGGTTCTAAGTACGCTTGTTGTAATCTTTAACATTTATCTGCTGATGGATGAATTTACAATTTTTCGATGGGTACTCTTGATGGTGTGAGAAAATTTTGAAAAGAAATGTGTAAATACACCATCTTGCCCACCATGGGGGCAAGATGGGTTTCCAGGTGAGTTAAGAATGGTCGTACCACAAATCTAGGTAATAGGTAAAAAAATAGATTCTTAAAATATTCTTAAAACATGCAGGAACAAAGCTTAAATCTTTAAAGCAAAACTACTTAAATAAAAAAAAATACAATAACGATAAGAATATTAAACTTAATCTTCACAATTGAGACAATAGAAAGACAACTCATCTACGTTATTCGCACAGCCTCCATGTACCCGATGGCATTGTATCAATACTTCCCCTTACAATACTAACATTGAGCGTCATCTTCCTCAACAGAAGAACTTGATTATTTCCTTGACGTTTTCTAAAAATCTATTTCTTTGCTTTTCTTGCAAAATTCGGCTTCTTGATCTTTTCTGTTTTCTTCTTTGTCATTTTTTTTCCATTAACTCTTCCTCAGCACTTCTAGTTGCTAGGGATTCTCCAGACTTCTATTTTCTTGTAGCAGATTTTTATACGCAGTGCTTGTAAGGATTGTTGTCTTTCCCTTGTTACGCTTTGATTGAACCTGTACTTTATTCCTAACATGAGAAATAGGCATTACGTCTTCGAGAAAGCATAATGGCATATCCAGACATAACGGATCAGACTAAGAGTGAGATAGTGATGTCCCCATGTTGCCTCATACCAATAGCCCCTTCTTGCCTCTTTGGGACACTTTCTGGTTATGTTATAATAACTATTAATATTTGAAATAAACAAATAACGCACTATAGGAATACATGCAATACATGTCAATTAATAAGCACAAAAAGTGTAGTTGTAAATAATTTACTTATGCTTCCGACACTGGCCGTTGAACTCACCATCAAAATAATAACGAGATTCTGGAAATTGCAAAGTTCACGCACAAACAGCAATAACTTTGTTATTACGACTAGTAAAGCTTCCTACATTACAACAAACATAAAAGAGCACTTGTCAATATTAGAACTGCTATTATTTGACAGATGCTTACTGCCGTTTTGTAGATAAGACGATGTCACCACCATGCCTCGTGGCCCCATCTTGCCCCACCTTCCCCTAAATGTTAATAATAGATAATGTAGCTACTTTTTATTAACGAGTCATAATTATAAATATTAAACCACTTCAATAATTTCCTTGATGTCATTGTATTACGAAAAGAACATCAATAAAATGCAATAAAAAAATGCACACAGCATTTTTTTTCGACTGGGTAAAATGTACGTATAAATTACATTTCTTTATATCTGCTTAGATTACATACCTAGTATCATAGTCATTTATATTGACCGCCCTAGAATTATTTTTGGATTTTGGCGCACTGAAATACGCAATGACAAAGTAATAAAATGTCTAGCTAAGTAGATACGGTACTTACATTTTGTGCAATAGAACATTAAATCTTAGAAGAAGCCTTTTTCCTTTCGCGCTGATACGAAGATGCTTTTTCCTTTTTGACGAGTATCTTTTATCCATTTTTAGATAATGCGGTTTGCTACTTGTAAGAAAGTAATATTCTTCGTACAATATACTGCAGTTATGCATGCTAAGTCAGTTTCCAGAGAAAAAACTTTAACTTTGAGGCAGGTTTGCGATGCCTGTGTGTGTGCGTGTTGAGTGAGGTTTGTATGTTTGTGCCAGTGTATGACATCCTGGCTCATTTATCGTAAGTTACTCTATAGGAAGTTGTATTGTAAAATCATAGATACAGGTATAGAATAACACTCAATGAAACGTAGCGAATACTCTAGACAATCTTAGCAATTCATTTTGGGAACATGTAATATAGAAAGCAAACAATTCATACCATTCAAAAAGACAAAAGGTATTTTTCTTTTCGATCTGACTATCGCTTGAGGTTCATTCCTGCAATCACGTGTTCTACAAATGCTCTTCACATTTGTGCATACCTCGAGATAATTCACTTCTCGGAAAACAGCAGTTACTCAATTTACAAAATAAGTCACTCCATTCTACTGATTTATAGTACGGATTTATACTATCAATTATATATATAATTATTTATTTCTGAATTAATATCTTTGTAGCCTAGTAACTCAAATAAAATCACTGATAGTACCTGATTAATTTGCATTTTAATTTTGATTTTTCTTAAAAAAAACATATGAAATAGTGTTACTCTATACATTCAAGTTCATATGGCATACTAACTAATGTTTTGAAAAGATCTGATTACTCGAACAGGTATCATTCATGTAGCGCACTCAATTCGACGAGTGTGCTACCGTCCTAGTTATGAGTGTCCCGGCGGACGAGATCAAAGAGAAAACGCATTTCCCTCTTTCGAACGCTATTTGCTATCAGAAGGAAATGAAAAAAAAAATGGTTTAACGGCTGAACCGTTGCCCTTGACCACTTTTCTATTTTTCCTTTTTGGCAGCCAAATAGAACCAAACACAAAATTAAAGAAATAAAATTAAAAAAAAAAACGTTGGTGCATTTTAAAATACTGTTTTTAAAACAATCCCTTTATCAAATTTAAAATATTATGGTTGGTATGTCTAAAAACAGCGGAAAAAAATCCGCGCCATCTACTGGCAGAGAATCTCATTAAAAGGCCGTCCAGATTCGCCTTAAACGTTCGAGGGCAAGCTTTTCTCTCCTATTAGAATTTACGGGTATAGTAGCAAAGAAACAAGCAAGTTAAATTAGGTGATAAATGAAGCTGTATGTTTTGCATGGTTTATAGAACATCTCACAGGAAGAAAAATAATTCTTAGCAAGAAACATAACATAGCATTAAGTGTTTCAAGTATGCGATGGATCATGTTAGAGCTAATATGAGGTTCAGAAGAGTATTTGGAGTTAAGTTAACTAATAATATATAATAATAAAACAATTATCTATTTTAAGAGCAAAAATGAATAAAGATGTAGTAAGGGTTAAAAGGTGTCATTTTGAACTTCATGATAATCGCCAGTAGAGGTTGCCAATGGAACGTCGCAAGATGACGATGTACGTACACTTCTTACATCGTCATCTTGCTAAGATCTTCCTGAGGTACACTTGAGGAAACAAGTAACCGAACGATTCGAAATGCGACGACCGAGAGAGAAGATATCGGTTCCTTTCCCCGCTACCCTCCCCCTCTAGACGCCTACCCGAGCGGCATTGTGTTTTCTTTCATTTACCTGCGGACGTTCGGACGTAGCGTATTGGGGGCAATAGAGATACACCGGTGACGTCATACTGTCGACAGGTGTACTTTGAGCAATTCGGCACGGTCTGTGTTAAATTGTAAATGCGATACGGGCATGTATTATAGTTACTTTTCGCCTCATATCTACTTATTGAAAGCGCATCGCGCGCGAATAGTTGACGGTATTGAAACTATTTTTGCAAATTTATTTCATTTTAAGTAAACATGCCCATATAAATGTCATCCGTAAAATAACATAAGACTTCTTTCATAATTATAATTATTTGAGTTGTTTGAAATAATCTTGATTTATGGCGGGACTAACGTCTGTAAAGTTACCTATAACTTCATAGGAATACGTGAATGGAGGGAATACCATAATAATTATGGTATGGTATGGAGGTAAATTTATAATTAATTATGAATTTTTTATTATTAAATTAATTTATAATTAATTATAAATTTACCTCCTATTTTTATATATAGCGTTTATTGACCCATTAGCCGTAAATGTTACTTAATAAAAGGTTCTGCATAGATGTTCCAATTAATTTTGGGTGTCATGATAAGTTAGTCCAACGCTTCTTTAATGTTTAAAATGTGCACATTTAATTATTGTTAGTAGGAAAGGAAACAAATAATGGAAAAATACAGAGTGTTCTCTTTAAACTGAAACAGTATGTTACATGGTTTTAGCAAGAAGCGGTCACTTCCAATGGTCAAAATATTTTAAGAACGTAGTTCATTATCAATGACTTATTAAAAATTGTAATTAATTATGATGTTTGATGTTCCATACACTTCTACAATGCCAACCACCTTGTAATATAAAAATAATATGTATTTCATGTAAAAATACAAGTATATATATCTAAAATGTAAATATATAAATATATTATAGAAACAGCAAACTTCATTTAACTTTCTTAGAATTTTATTGAAAAGATAAAGGAATATCACAGAAGTTATGAGGCAAATGAAAAATGTATAATAAATAATTAACAAAAATGAAATACTTCAAAAAATAAGAATGAATTTCACATCAGTAAGTATTATTTTTATAAGATATTCACACATTCGGCATCTTTTATTTCTTAAAATCTCATTAGTCCTTTTCAGATACAATTAAACATAGTCTTCCTAATCTCCTATTTTGATGTGATTGGAAATATAATTTTAGTTACCACAGTTGACCAGCCTCATTTATGGCAATTAGAATCTCATTAATCGTTTTTAAATCACAATTATACGTAGTCTTCGTAATGCGCTATTAACACGCTACTATAAACATATCTTAATTACTTAGAGATTAGGACTATCTCCTGGACGAATCTGCTGAGCAAGTCGGTAAGAAATTGTCACTATTTTTTTTATAATGTCGTATAGAAACACAAATATATTTTGGACAATCAAAATTTTTAGAAAACATAAAAAAAAATTTACAATTTCTTAAAACTAATTACATATTTTCTTTCTTTCTCTTTTACTATCCTAACTAAAATTAAATGAATCTGGGTGGATACTCGGCATTTTCAATTTTTGGCAATTAATTATAAATAGACGCCTTTTAATCTTATAAAAATAATATTTACTGATGTGAAATTCGATTCTTATTTTTTGAAGTATTTCATTTTTGTTATTATTTTTTATACATTCTATCATTTGCCTCAATAACTTCTGTGATATTTCTTTATCTTTTCAATAAAATTCTAAAGAAAGTTAAATGTAAGTTTGCTGTTTCTATAATATATTTATATATTAGCATTTTAGATATATATACTTGTATTTTTACATGAAATACATTTATTTTTATATTACAAAGATGGTTGGCATTGTAGAAGTGTATGGAACAAACAACATCATAATTAATTACAATTTTTAAATAAGTCATTGATAATGAACTACGTTCTTAAAATATTTTGACCATTGTAAGTGACCGCTTCTTGCTAAACCATGTAACATACTATTTCAGTTTAAAGAGAAACAGAGTGTTCTCTTTAAACTGAAATAGTAAATTTTTTTCATTATTTGTTTCCTTTCCTACTAACAATAATTAAATGTGCACATTTTAAACATTAAAGAAGCGTTGGACTAACTTACCATGACACCCAAAATTTATTGGAATATCTATACAGGACCTTTTATAAGTAACATTTACGGCTAATGGGTCAATAAACAATGGTAAGGAGATAAATTTATAATTAATTATAAATTTATAATGAAGATAATTTTATAATTAATTATATTTACCTCCATACCATACCATAATTATTATGGTATTCCCCTCCATTCACGTATTCGCTATGAAACTTATAGGTAACTTTACAGACGTTAGTCCGCCAAAATCAAGATTATTTCAACAACAACTCAAATAAATTATAATTATGAAAGAAGTCTTATGTTACTTTACCGGATGACATTTATATGGGCATGTGTATTTAAAAGAAATAATTTGCAAAATAGTGTTAAGATACCGTCAACTATTCGCGCGCGATGCGCTTTCAATAAGTAGATATGAGGCGAAAAAGTAAATATAATACATGCCCGTATCGACTTTACAAGCTAAAACAGACCGTACCGAATTGCTCAAAGTACTACCGTCGAACAGTAATGACTACACCGGTGTATCTCTATTGCCCCAAATCGCTACGTCCGAACGTCCGCAGGTAATGAAAAAGATACAAATGCCGCTCGGGTAGGCGTCTAGAGGGGGAGGGTAGCGGGGAAAGGAAACGATATCTTTCTCTCGGTCGTCGCATTTCGAGTCGTTGGTTACTTGTTTCTCAGGTGTCATCTTTGAAAATTCAGGTTATTGGTGAAAACAATTTGTAATCAGCTTTTTTATATAACGGAAATACTCCTATAAGAAGTTTACACGTTTTAAGCCAACGTGTGAGGTAATTCTATCAGCGTTCTTCTTGGATCATATTTATTATAATGAAATGCAATGTCTTGCAGGATTTTCCAGAGTTTGTCCACCTACAAATAAAATATTTCACTCACGTAATGCAGCTCTCAAGGATTTGAGAGTAATGTGTCTCTACAATTGTACAAAATTCAAATTCATTAAAGAATGTATGAATAATTTTTTTAATGTTCTCACTGTTTCCGTACACACTAAAAAAATCAGGTAATTTTTCTTAATAAAAATCACTATTTTTGATTTACCCCAAACACTCGGTTACAAATTATATACATTTTTCGTTACTAAAGGGATAAAAGTATGGATGATCTTGGAAGATCACTGCAGAATAGATAAGTAATAAACTGGAATTGAAAACGAAAATTAAACGTAAGGTCTAGAGAAGATACACTATGTAATTTATAGTAGGCGTTTTCGTAAACTGCAATCTAATCGATTAAATCGTGATCGAAGATCCTTCAGATTACTCTACAGCTGACGTGAATTCATTGAATCAAACGCAGACACCTTTGATCTAGCACCGTTTGCGAACGTTAAGATCCCAATTGGATCGATCTAATGTACTTTTGAAAAACCCTAATGTTATACTAACAACACAATTTACTAATTTTTAATGTTTATTACCTTATCAACATAAAACAAACACAAGACATACACAAGTGTTAGGTTAATTTTCTATCAAAATATAAGCATCCACTACGAACTATATTATATTATTTATTAGTTACTTACCAAATACGTTTACTAATTGTAGCAAACTCTAATCGATTAACATTTTACTCCACGTTTGTAACCGTTATTTTTATAATTGAAATAACACAAGATATACAACAATCAAACACAAACAGGAATCAGCAAGAACGTACTAATAAACATGTGCCGGTAATTTTAGACTCCAAAATAATGCCGTCTTATTGGTCGGTTTCATCGGTAAAGTTCGACGATGAATAAAGCAAAGGCTGAGCGCGTTATAAAAAATTATTGTAAAAGGTGGATATACGTCTAATACCAGATAATATTGCAGACAATGACACTACTATCTATATAATCCACGTTATTATACAGAATTTCAGAAGTAGAGTATATTAGCATTTATTTCCGTTGAATGTAGACGATAAAATCCAGATTGTATCTCTTATTATAAATATTTTAAAATCTGATTATTTTACTATTAATAAACAACACATTATCCTTTTGACAATAATTATTTTATTATTTATAATCTAATTTCTACAATCTATTTTTGTCATTGTCAGTAAAGAATTGACATATTGTGTATCCGATTTAAGAAAAGTCCTGGAGCTTCCCAGCGGGGAACAAAAACTAATTCTTCCTCTCAGAAATGAAGGAATGACTGATTTTTGGTAAATTGGCTCTCAGCTCATCAATGAATGAATAATATGTTTCAGATATTAAACCCTGGAAAATTGTCTTCATTGAGGGACGGTTTTCTGGTCCCCCACTAGCGCCAGAAAGAGCAGTTGCAAACGCCATCAGGATATTATTTGGTACATTTTTCGCTGTCATTTTCTTATTCGTCTTAATGTTTCTCTTCTACGTCGGACCTCTGCAGAACGTCAAAATCCTACCAAGGTAATTAAATGCATCCCAAACCGACTCTCCATAGCGAATCAGGCGAAATTATCTTCGTAGGAGATTTGCCTTCATGCAATCGACAAGGAAAGCTGGAAAGCCTTTTGTTTTCGCTAGGTTCGAGAATAGAGACGACGGCACAATGTCGATGGGCGGTTCTATAGTATCGCTAGATAAAGCCTTCGACAATCCAATGTACGGTCAGCAGATGCCGTCGACGTCTGCCGGTTTTGGAATGGAGCCCGTAAGATTATTATGCAGTTCACTCATCGATTTGATTAAATGTATTTTATGCGATTTTCAGGTGGTGGGAAGCCGAGGAAATGAAGGAGACCCACCCAAAGATAATATCGGAATCCCAGTTTCGTAATCCCATATACGAAGATGATAAAATTGACGTAGAGGAAATAGATGAAGAATAGTTATGTATTTGTCAGTTATACCTCTCATAGTAAAAGTTAAATTAGCCCCGCCATTTTATGTATGTTTTACTGAGAGAAATATCCTTTTCATTTAAAAAGAATTGCATTAAACCAAATGTTTTTGTACTTTCTATATGGCCAATATGATTTGGTGTTTCCTTGCAAAAGAAAAATAATTTTAAATTCACACATTTCTTCGAAAATAATATATTTTTCGTTGAAACAGTTTATTCCTTTAAGTGAAAGATATTGATAGTTGATTCAAGTCGTCTTTATTTTGAACTTGAAAACTATGCAGATTGGCAGAAAATCGTAAGCATGTTGATTCAAGAGGTTTTTTCCTTTTCTTATAACATTTATTCATTTTAGACGTAAGCGTAAACATAACAAAATGCCGTGATCATTTTTAATCGAAATGAAAATGAATTATCTCCAAAAGCCGTTGCACTAAAGGAGGGATTTGTCTCGTTAGAATGTTGTAAATCCTAGAGTGGCATTGGGAGAATTGGTTCCAGTGATCATCCTAAGCTCTCTAGTGTACCGTTAAAGAAATCGTCCTTTCAATGGCGATGACTCCTATCAGATGTTCATCTGGTAAATATACCATTAATATGTTACGATCCTAGTTTCCAGCCTATTTTGTGCGAATATTATCTGTTACTGGAATGAAATAGGAGATGCGCCATCTATGCGACAATTTCTCTATTACACATAAGTACACTGTAAAAAAAAGTTGCAGTAAAATTACATGTAAAATCGTTGGTAACAAAGTTGCCTACAATTTTACAGGTAAATTTGCTTCATAAGGTAAAATTTCTACCATCTAGTAAATTTCACATGCTGATGTGTTTTTCAAAGGTTGTACTGTAAAATTCGTATGTAATATTTATATGAACTCTATATTTACCGAACACTGAAGTTATTTTCATATATATTTTTATAAAGAGAGCAAGCAACTTACCTAATTCTTTTATAGCACCTAATAGGTCACACTGAATCGCTCAACCAGGGATCAAGAATGAACATGCTTACGCGAAACATACGATTGTTTGTGACGATTGTTTGTTTGAAGTTCGACAAACGAACAGAATTACCTACCTAGAATAATCCAATAACCAATCACATTGCGGCGTATGAATTTCGTATTTTCCATGATATCTATAGTTTTACCCGAAAATTCAAGTAAAAACAAATAAATATAAAAGATCCTCATATTTTTATAGTAAAATTAATACTTCACTAGTAAAATTACTTTTAAAGTGCACTAAATACCCCAAAAAAATGTCAATTTTACACTTTTAAGTAAATTTTGAGAGTAAATACAAATTGTACATGTTTTTTCCTGTATTTTCCTTTTGAAATTTTGTTACATCTTAAATTACATGAAAAAGCTATAAATTTTACCGAAATTTCTTTTTCCATGTTAAATATCCTAGAAAAAACATGTAAAACAAAATTTACATGATTTATTGTGGTACATTCATAACGTTATTACATGTAATATTCCTGATTTACCATGGCAAAATTACTGTAATTTTTTACAGTGTATATTTGCTCTCATCTGCTGTACTATTTGGGAAGAAAACTGCCATACGAAAATAAAATGGGATATTTATTTTTACTTCCATGTAAATATTTAGTTATTAAATTAATAAATACTGCGCTAGCTTCAAATGAATCTATTAACCAAATTTGTTTGATTGAATACAGGAATATTTTTAATATTCCTAAATCAAGTAATAATTTAGTAAATATAACCAAATGTATGAAAAATGGTTGAAAACAACAAGATCGTTTTTCCCGCGTATAACAGTTTTAAAACCTTCAAACACTATGTACTACTGTAAAGTTCCTTGGTTTATAAGTAAATCAGTATTAACTGAAAAGATTCCAATTATCTCTGAAATTTCTTTAACCTCTCGCGAAAAATATTCACTTTTGTTCATTATTGTTTGTGTATCTGAGACTTATGCACGTGGAAACATGAATAAAACTAAAATACTTCCGCGTAAAAAAGCACTCAGCTTGAATACAGGTGCTTATATTTTCCGTTAAAAGGCAAAAGATTTAAATCAATGTATACATGCGTATCCACGCAAATAAACGAAAACGTCCGGCTTTCTTATTTAAAATACTGTTTATAATTCAATAATACTTAAAAGAAACTAAAATATGTTGTTAAATATGTACATAATAATATCAATATAATATGTAATGTGTATTGTCTTACTTAAACAGAAGTTCTAAAGACATTATAAAATATTAATCAAAACTAAGGTGCATTCCATTTAATTACGGTTATGTACTTAAGAAGAAACTAGTCTTCCGGCAAAACAGCACGCTACTTTCAATTAAAATAAACACTTTTCTGAGAAAAGGTATTCTTTTCGTTGAACATGATAAAAACCAAAAGTTATAAAACTTTTCATTTAATGCAATCTCTTTTCTCAGTGTATAAAATGCAAAAGCTATATTATTTTTTAATGAATGTAGGTGTAAGTGACATTTTTTGTTTTTCAATACGAAAAAAATAGATGTTTTTCAAAAATTTAAGTTTGTTATCATGTTCCGCGTCTTAGTATTTTGACTTTTTGGCACAATTATTCGGTTGCCAAATATTATTATTAGAATCTAAAAAAAGCGGAAGCAGACGAGTTAGAATGTAAATTTAAGTGAATGAATCTATTGCTGTGGAAAAGCGGTCCAGTTTCAAAACATTTTTTTTATCACATAATATTAGCGCCGTATTTCATTTGCTGAGATAATCATTATATATGATAAACTATAGTCCGAACAATTCGCGTATAAGAAGTCATAAATTAAAGCAAAAGATCTTTACTAAGAATTTTTTTTTGTTGAAATTCAATGTAAATATATTAAGATCAAATATAATTTTTTGGTTAAAAAAGTTTATCATTTTCTTATTTTGCAAATTACTATCAGATTGTTAGAAGCGATTATTGTATTCTTTTTTGTAATTGCAGTAGACTTGCATTTTGTATCGTTTCTCTGTGACTCTATTTATATATATTTACTCCCCATTTACTTTAATTACAGGTAGGTACTTATCAGAAATTATTGAGAAAAAGTAGGGCCAACATATATAAATATTATTTGCTAGTCGGGATACTGTTATTACTGGGCAAATTATTTTGTATGAAATAAAATTATATACAAACTATGAATGCTTTATTCAAAGTAATACATAGTTACAAGCAGACTGTCAGGTCAGCATGTCGCCGATCGAGCTGAAAAAAATTGAGGAGATTCTTGAAGCCAAAAAACAAAACGAATGTGAGGGGAGTTTGTGAATACACCTCTGATTGGTTAAAAAAAATAAAAACGATATTTTTTGAACGGTGAAAAACGTGCTTAATCCTGTAAATTCGTAGTTTACATCATTATATTGATAAAAAATATAAAATGAGCGCATTTTGTACTCCCGTGGCCGCACTCTTCTAATACGAAAAAAACGGGTCGCCTGGTCTAGTGGATAGCGCGCTTAGTTTCTAAAAGCAAAGTTTGGAGTTCGAGGGTACTGCCGTGTTCATTTTTTTTTTTGTTAATAAGGTAAGTGTAAATAAATATTAAATTTAGTTTTCGCATTTAAATTTTAATTGTTGCGACACGTGAATGGCATATGAATTAATATTCAATGATAAGACAAGCAAGATATGAAACATTGATTATAAAAAAAATATGGCAATAAATGAATTAATGAAGAAAATAAATAAAAATTGAAAATACTTGACATTACGTGGTACCAGGTCTGAATATTGTCTTACAAAGTTTTTTCATTTGCAAAAACCATATAAGGATCTAGAAATAAGCTGCGGCGTTCGCCAGGGGTCGATTCTAGGACTGACTCTATTTTTAGTTTATGTTAATGATCTCCATCTCTCTTTGCCATCATGCACCCTTTCTCAATATGCTGACGACACGAGCTGTATTGTTTCTGCTTCCGATAGCGTCGCCCTTTCACTTTCTATTTCAACAGTAATAAATCAGATGACTGACTGGTGTGATGCGAATCATTTAATACTTAATAAAAATAAATCAAATGTTATTAGGTTCACGGCGTCAATGACCGACAATGGTGGACTTCATATGGGTTGGATCGACGATTTGCTTTCGGATAGTAAGGTGGTTAAATTTTTAGGACTTCTTGTTGATCACAATCTAAAATTTAACAGTCATTGCGAGATGCTTGAAGGTAGATTATGTACTGCTGTGTATGCCATTCGTAACCTTCGTTGCGCCGTGAATGTGCACTCGCTTAGATGGTTTTATTTTGCATACGTTGAGTCTCGTCTTAGTTATGGCCTAATCTTTTGGAGCTCGTCAGTTGGTGCTAAACGATTAAGGGAGGGTAGGGCAAGATGGGGCCACGAGGCATGATGGAGACATCGTCTAATCTACAAAACGGCAGTAAGCATCTGTCAAATAATAGCAGTCCTAATATTGACAAGTGCTGTTTTATGTTTGTTGTAATGTAGGAAACTTTACTAGTCGTAATAACAAAGTTATTGCTGTTTGTGCGTGAACTTTGCAATTTCCAGAATTTCGTTATTATTTTGATGGTGAGTTCAACGGCCAGTATCGGAACCACAAGTAAATTATTTACAATTACACTTTTTGTGCTTATTAATTGACATGTATTGCATGTATTTTCTACAGTGTGTTATTTGTTTATTTCAAATATTTAATATGTTATTATAACATAACCAAAAAATGTCCCAAAGAGGAAAGATGAGGCTATTGGTATGGGGCAACATGGGGACACCATTATCTCACTCTTCAGTCTGGTCCGTTATGCCTGCATATGCCATTATGCTTTCTCGAAGACATAATGCCTATTTCTCGTGTTAGGAATAAAGTACAGGTTCAATCAAAGCGTAACAAGGGAAATACAACAATCCTTACAAGCACTATGTATAAAAATCTGCTACAAGAAAATAGAAGTCTGGGGAATCCCTAAGGCAACTAGAAGTGCTGAGGGAAAGTTAAAGGAAAAAAAAATGACAAAGAAGACAACAGAAGAGATCAAGAAGCCGAATTTTGTTAGGAAAGCAAAGAGATAGATTTGAGAAAACGTCAAGGAAATAATCAAGTTCTTCTGTTGAGGAAAATGACGCTCAATGTTAGTATTGTAAGGGGAAGTATTGATACAATGCCATGCATGACGAGGTTGGGTACATGGAGGCTGTGCGAATAACGTGGATGAGTTCGTCTTCTATTGTCTCAATTGTGAAGATTAAGTTTAATATTCTTATCGTTATTGTATTTTTTTTTTATTTTAAGCAGTTCCGCTTTAAAGAGTTTAAGCTTTGTTCCTGCATGTTTTTAAGAATATTTTAAGAATCTATTTTTTTTTTACCTATTACCTATATTTATGGTACATTCTTAACTCACCTGGAACCCCATCTTGCCCCCATGGTGGGGCAAGATGGTGTATTTACACATTTCTTTTCAATATTTTCTCACAACATCAAAAGTACCCATCGAAAAATTGTAAATTCATCCATCAGCAGATAAATGTTTAAAGATTACAACAAGCGTACTTAGAATAATAGAATGTATATCAATTTGCAATCCTGATGCAGTGTTCTAAAGCTTAATGTTCCCATCTTGCCCCACCTTCCCCTATTTATATTACAAAAACGTATCATTAGAAGCATGCTGTGTGTATCGTCTATGGTATCGTGTCAGCCACTTTTTAAAGAATTAAATATTCTGTCTCTGCCATGTTTATACATATTTGAAATCCTGAAATTTTATAAAGCTAATGAAAAAAATTTCGTCAAAAACAGGGATATTTATAAGGTAATGCATACACGCGATTGCCTAGATTTAGCAGTACCCTCTCATACTACAAAGTTCTACGAGACGAATCCCAGGTATAGAGCAGTAATATTTTACAACAAATTACCTCAGGCAATAAAAAAATTGCAATCGTTGAGAGAATTTAAGTTCAAGTTAAAAAAATGTCTTCTCGAAAAATGTTATTATGCTATCGAGGGATTTGTGGAAAGTTAATTAAGGTAGTTATTAAGGTAGTATCATCATTTTTAGTTATTTGTTTTATTTTGTGTAATTTTTGTTCACTGATTTTACATAATATTACTCATGTATTTAATTTTCTGACTATGTCCAAGTTCTCTTGAACCATGACATAAAGATAAATAAATAAAATATACATCGAAAGATTGTATCATTTATATAGTTTTCTTGGGATTGTTAATATATTGTGAATATATTCACATAATTGAGTGTGTGTGCATTATTTCTTTTTATTATTTATTATTTACCTGAATTTCGTAATTTAAAGATCGAAAATTGTGTTAATACGGCGAACTGCATTGAAACTTTCGAATGCAAATATCTCAGAAACGGATCAAGATATCAAAATTACACAAGTACGTATTTTCATGTAAAAAAGGTTGCTCTTTCAAATTTTCTATTCGGTTTATGTGATTCTGCATACACAAAAAAAAATATCAGTTCCGATGTACCTATTCGGCAGGGCGTAAGTAGAGCCCTCTATGAGCAACGGTAAAAGTGATGACAAATTCCTATTCAACACGCTGAAAAACGTAGTAATACCAATTTTCACGTTGATTCTATGAAAACTGAATTATTAAGAAATTTAGAAATAAAATTATTAACTTGAACATCTTGTATGTCTTAAATGGGTAACATTTACATAAGCCATGTTACGCTCAATCCCTCATGTTTTAGACTCTACTATTCCCAATTTCGGATTTTCCATTCTTAACGACTTACACTGTACAAGAGCAGGGGTGAGAAAAAAATTGTATTTTTAGCCCCTAACCAGCCCGTGGGTGTACCCCTGTCTTTTTTGAATCTAAAATGTACAAGAGCTAACATGAAACGATTTGATCTTTACTTGATCTCGATATGCATTTCTACTGGCGTACCGCAGGGTTCTGTTTTGGGACCTCTTCTCTTTCAATATATACGTCTTCTTTTATTAACCAGCTGAACTTTTGTCGCAACCATATTTATGCTGATGACACGCAATTATATTTGTCTTTTGAGCCAGCGAATTGGCGTAATACATTGCATAGTATTAATACTGATCTAGAATCCCTAAGTGAGATTTCCGCTAAATTTGACTTACATTTAAATCTCTCGAAATCTAAAGTATTATTGTTCGGAAAATCTAAAACTTGTAAAGAACTCGAAAAAGTTTTCCATGTGGTTGTTTGTGGCCTACAGTTGCCAATTGTACAAACTGCAAATAATTTGGGTTTGTCTATGGATAACTCTTTTAGATTTCGTGATCAAATAACCAAATACATTAAACGTGCCTATATGAATTTAAGGAAACTTTATCCACATAGATCCTCCTTACCTATTAATGTCAAGTCCAAACTATGTGAAGCATTGGTGCTGTCACAGTTTACTTACTGCTCTACTATTTACCATACAGCTATAGACAGCTATAGTATTACGTGCAATCGTATTCAGAGGATCCAAAATTCATGTCTGCGTTATATATATATGGAGTTAGAAAGTTTCAACATATATCGCAAAAGTTGAAAGATGTTGGCTGGTTAAATATGAGGAATAGACGCGAACTGAAAATGTTAATGTTATTTAAATCGTGTTGTATAAGTCGCCGCCATATTTGTATTTAAAAATTAGATTTAGGACCGACGTTCACGCTATTACCACGAGATTTAGGGGCTTGATATCCCCTCCTACCTTCAGGACATCTCTGTTTAAGCGTTCTTACTCCTACAATATTTAGAGTAAATACAACTCTATTGTGAAAGATCTTAAACTATTAAATGTCTCTGCCTTTAGATCTCGTGTGCGGAAGGCCCTATTTCAAGATCAGTGTGGTGTGTCCATCTAATTATTTTTTAGGCAAAAATTGTAGGAATGTGTTGAATAACTGTTAAGTATGTTTTCAAGTGCTGAGCGTACGAACATATTTGTTGTATATGATTTTTCTTTCTTTTTTTTTTATTAGGTATTAGGCATTAATAAACATATTTTATGAATATATTAGCAGGGCTAGTAGCAGATAACTCTGAGTCTCGCCCTGAGATTTACTTTAATTAATCTTTTTTCTTTTTGTCATTGTAAAACAACCGTTTAGTGGTAATAAAGGCATATATTATTATTATTATTATTATTATTATTATTATTATTATAATTATTATTATATTTCTTCCCGTTTCTGAAATATTGCAAAAAAATGGGTTTTTTGGGGAAACTGTGAGGCTTGTATTAGGCTGCATTATACCCCTAGAACCAAAAACGGGACGCTAGAAAAAATACGTGTAAAACATTTTTCGGTGTTCTACATTCATGTAAAAATCGGAGAGATACACTTGGGTGCCTTTCCTTGTGAGAGCAAGATAAATTTGAAATTATGTGATGAAAAAAAAAAAACTAGCAAGTTGCCCCTATCACAATCTATTTCAAATAACATTCCTTGTTCATTTTTTTTTCTTAAATTCCAAAATGACAAATGATCAAATACAACACCAGTTCTTAATGTTTATACAACGCCGTCGCGTATCGCGCTAAACACACGTCATACATAAATATTTGCTAAAATACAGTCTCCCGGTGGCCTTACATTACATGGAAATGCGGCATATGGTCAAGTATCGGTATTCGCAAGTAGTAGGACTGACTAACCTTCGAGTACGAAAATATTTACGATGTAACCGTTTCCTAGTTGCGCTCCATCGAAATAAACTATGCCACGGCCTACTATTTATTGTTAGATTTAGTGCATCGAAAATAATTAGCAGCGCATCCTACTTTTTCGCGTCAGAGTTGTGCCAATTCGCCAGTTGCAGCATATTTTACGCAATCAAGAACTATTATAAGAATAGAATGTACGGTGATCGCAAAACTTGTATATTTATAGAATTTTTAATTATATGTAGGTCTGATGCAACTGGTCTCTGCATCATAGATTTATAGATTTACAATTCGCCAAGTTTTCGCTGTTTTATTTATCTTTTTTTTTTGGGATGGTTAGGGATGGAGCTGTAGCATATTTATTTATTATATTTATATGTTTCAATCCCATCAGTTCAACCCCTATTCCGTAAGGGGTGAAAGGGTAAAGGTGGAAAAAAAGTCTCGTCTCTGGCAGTTTGATAGACCTATAGAAAGTGCATTCAGAATTTTTTTATTTTTTTTTTATGTTTATGTTTGAATAATTAGGTTACATAATCAAACATATAAAATATGTAGTACTTAATAATTAATTTATTTAATTGCTTACTAAAATTTTTCAAACAATTTCTACTATTAAAAACTACATAAGTAGAAGGGTTGTGGGGTCATCTCAGGCGAACTTTCTCTGATGACCTCAACTTCAACCTTCAACTCTAGCACACAAACTACACTAAAGTTAACCCTATACGATGATTCCACAACTCTTCTACTTAGGTAGTTTTCAACTTTATTTACCTTTTGACTATCACAAGGTATATAATTTTATTATAAAATATTTTGAAACGACATGATCATTGAGAGATGAACAGTTCATCTCTCGTAATTAGAGTGGTCAAATGTGTCTGCCTACATGAGCCGCAGTATAATAAATAGTAAATAAAAATATTAACAACGCTAATGTATTAACGCCATAAATTAAGCGAATATATGAAGCAAGTGTAAAAAAATACCAGCCAAAAAGGTCTTAAGTTCTGTCTAAAGACACTTTAAAATTGATTTATGAAGCACCAAATGAGACGTTTTTAATGAACAAAATTGCATTAGTATTTGATGGATGTCGACAGCAAGAATATGCTAGTTACTCATGTAAAAAAAAACGGTTTTCATGGTAAATTTACCAGAAATAAAAAATTATAAAAAAAACACGTTTTGCCATTATTGATGAAGACGAGATGAACAATTTGAAGTTGATAAGAGATTACTTGTCTTCACGGCAATAAGTTTCTTGAGAAAAATCTTTTTTCTGATCTGTAGACAAGATCGCTGTTCTGTACAGCTCTTTGGAAAAGCACATTTGGAAAAATCCCACGTTGTCATTGCGGGATATCTGTATTTGGCCGATTTAGGCAAGTATGTATATAGATCGCTGTCTGTGTCGGCAACTCTTCTGGCAGAGGCTTGAACCAGTATAACCACATTGATCATGGTGGATAGAACTGTACGTCGGTTACTGAAGGATATTTTGAGGACAGTAGGACAGTATATCATCAAAGAATAGCGTTTCCTGATGCTTCTGGATCTGACTTTTTCTTGCAGAAACTCGATGCCCAGACATTGAAACATGAATGAGCGTTTATTCAATTTTATGTGAATTCAACTAAATGTTAAATAGATATTTACATAAGAGTTTAATTCTATATTTTGTAAGTTTATTAATATAAACATAGCAATTAATAAGTTAATCTTGTGTCTTTATGGTCACGCGGGCATAAAGTATATTATTATGTAGTCGATAATGCAGCAATACAAACACAATAATGAACTAGTATTTTCTGAATCTTTTTTATTGTATTTTTAAAATTGGAAAATAATGATTACTTACCTGAATAAAACACTTTAAAAAATGCCTTTCTTCAAAATCTTCTATTTAAGTAAACAAAATTTCCTAATTCCAGAAATTACATTCACAAGAGCTACCTACTAGACATTAATACAAATACTCCAAATCTAAACTTTCTACTGGCCCTATTTACGACGTTGGAATCTAAATAAAACGACAAAATTTTGACTTTCCAAGTTTCGTCTCTGGTCTAGTTTTGTTCTAAATTTTCTTTTATCAGTACAAATATGTTTTAATTACATTGCATTTTTTATCGCCCTATAATATAATATAATTTGTTTAATAGCGTTCTCAATTTTTGCTTAAAAGAGTACCTAAAACCTTAACACTCCGTAGCCACACTACAATTTGCGCACCTACCCAGACACACACGGGTCTGTGGTGTCCAGCTGTTTTTTACCATACTTAGACTTGTTTAAAAAATCAGGAGAGTAGTTTGAGATCTATAGAACCTATAGAAAGAGATCATAGCATTGCGTTATGGATAAAAAATAATTTTTATTATTGTTATCTCTAGCGCCGGATCTTTCAAGGCGGAGCAAGAGTTAAGTTTCTCTGTTAAACCATTTTTTTTAATAAACTCCTATACACAAAAAAATCTATTATCAATCTGAATATTTTTATTTATTCAGAAATCGAAGAATCGAAATGCAAACAGTGTTGTTGGTTGTGAGTGTAACTAAATCTAAATGGATACCCCAGCCGTTTCACAGCTACTTAGGGAATGGGGTGGAATGGGGCTGATGCAAAGATGCTACCATTCAAATATTCGAAGGTAAGTACGTGTTATCTACTATTGAAGGATTATACTGGTTTAAAAAACTTTGAAATAATACTTAGAGTCAGCGCCATTGTGTCGATAATATATGAACATGGTAGGTGTGTACATTAACAAACATATGTAAATATTTACTAGTTATTAGTTTTCAGTAGGTAATACCAGCAAATTATCATACTGATTGAAATTATATCAGTAACAAACGCCGACTAGATACCAGGCCCAAGCATTGAGTGGGAAGTATCCCGAGAACACCGGTCGCAACCACGGATGCGCATAACATCAATCCTTCCCATCCTCTACGCATCAATATCCCATGCGCACTGCTGGAGTACCCCGATACGCTAACTTCTCCCAAACATTGTAAAGCTATAAAGTATGACAGTAAATTTATTGAATTACATAATATTTCTTTGTTTATTAATTTTCCCCTACCCGAGGTTTTTGGTGTTACAGACACAAAATTAGTAGGTAATTATTACTCTTGAATAGTAGATATGCTTAGATTAAACAGGCAAGTATTATCAGTTCAATTACTCATATTTTGGAAGCAAATAATGGCAATACTTCAAATATTAGTTTTATATACTTCTATCAAATGTACATAAACTATTATGATAGTTTCCAGTTGAGTAGTTGAGAAAATCTATTTACTCAAATCTAAAATAATTATTTTTGTGGTGAAAATATTATATGTTCATAATGATTTCAGTATATTGATTACATTTGAACTAAAAAATTGTTTCGTTTAACAAATTCATGGGTTTGGAAAACTGAACAAATTTTATTCTCAATATAAATACATCATCTTCTTGCTTATAAAGGAAGTTATATTCAATGTGGTACATTTATATTCAAATTGAGTAATTATTTTTTTGTGTGTAAACATTCACCTTAGATATTTGCACGACAATGCCTATTAACAATAATTAATTCTGTCAGTACGCTATATTTGACTTTGCCGCCCCCTGAAATTGCCGCCCGGGGCAAGGGCTTCGGCTTGCCCCCCTCTAGATCCGACTCTGGTTATCTCAATGGAAAATGAAACGGCCGGACACCACAGACTCATGTGTGTCTACGGAGGGTTAAGGCTTAAGTACACAAGCAAGCCTACTGTAGTCTTTCTGCAAGGAAACCATATCACCGTTTGAACTACAATCCGCTCTAACTTTATTTAATTATTTTACGAATATAGTGTATTAAGACTTTTTTTCATATCACAAATTACTTTTTCTTTCAAAATATCTCATTATTTTAAAAATACTTCATTTAACTGTTAATTTAACCAAATTTGTAATTAGCAATGGCGCACCGAAAGCTTTAAACATTATGTATATAGAACCTAATTCGTTCCTTTACGCTCTGCACTCTCTGCACGCATTTTAGTAATTGAAAATCTATTGTTAGATTATTCCTACTGGCAGTCGTGATCCTATAATATTATAGAACTCATTAAGCAGCAGGATAGGGCGTGTCAACCTTTCGAAACTTATTCACTTATATTCTTCTAACGAAAGGAAAAAGCAAATTGTTAGCTCTGCTCTCATTTTGATTTATTTTAGTATATACCGCATTTAGATTGTAATACGGGGTCGTGGGCTGCTTTAACCGGTCGAGTAGAATAATGTTACTTGCTGTACTATTTTTTGATAGATAAAGATCTCATACCTCGCACGTGAACTGTCATTGCATACGCATATCTGGAACAAAGAGAATAAACGTTAGGTTAATTATACGATAAATGATATAAGGAATATAAAAAAAACTTAACATATGTATGAATCATACCAATCGTTATGTTGCCAGTTATAACACGCCACTTCTTTAAGAAGTTGTGAAATTAATGACATATAACCATGATGTCTACATATACTACATTTTAAAGTGTAAATAACAGTAAATTCTATATAACTATATTTTTCCAATATGTCATTGTCTTGCGTGGTTAATCAGTAATTTTTATGGCATTTTGCCCGGCATTACTAAAAATAAGTGAGGTAATATCGGTCTACAAAAACGGGAATAAAGATCTTGTGTCAGATTATAGACCAATTTCTATTTAAATTATCATGTTTTCCAAAACTATTTGAAAAGATAATGCTCCTAAGAATGACGTCTTTTGTAAATAGTAGTAGCCTAATAGTCCCGAATCAATTTGGTTTTGTTAATTTTAAGGCATATTTCAGACGAGGCGGTTTAGTTGCCTGGTTTACTCTCAATTAACTAATTATCATTGAAGACCTACTGAAGCCGCCAAAGCGGACAAGTTGACTACCTGTGAAAGGATTCATATCAGTATGGTCCTTGCAACTTAGTTGAATCAACGCAGGATACTTCTTTTGAGGCGTTAGGCTTGTTTCAGACGAGGCGATTAGTTAGCTTCAATAGGTCTTTAATGACAATCAACTTGTTGATAGTAAACCAAGCAACTTACACTGAAAAAGCAAAATTAATAAACATCGTTTATAGAGTTGGGTTTATTAAAATAAGAAAAAGATATATTGTATGGATAATTTTTTTTATTAATAAAGTAAGTTCATATTATATATAAACTGGATTATCATACTGCTAACCGTGGTAAATTGTATGAATTAACTTCTTTATTGCTTATATGAAATTTATACATTCCGTTAATTAATAATAGTTGTAGAAACTATGAATTATATATTACACCTATTTATTACTAAAGTTTGCCAAATAATATAACAGATTTCGAAAATATGCAGTTAGTGTAAGAGGTCCAAGTCTTTTAAACTAACAGCACATTTTCGAAATCCGATTATACCATTTGGCAAACTTCACTAATAATAAATTAGCTTAATAATACAATCAACTTCAAAAAGGTGCAACTACACTGCAATAAATAAATGTACTTACCAATACTATCTATTGATAAATTTTAATATTAGTATACATTATTTATTTACAAATCAAATTATCATGTTCATTCTGTCAGCATTTCTTATGTGATTTAGTCTTTAGTTCGTACAAGCTTGCCACAAGCTAGTGATGGAGCAATCGGATCCAAAAAGCATTCAATAAGCGTAAACGGATATGTAGAAACTAAACAATTCAAATATCGGTTCATACAGATACCGATTGTTTTTAGTTGATAAGGAAAAAGAACCGTTAAGCAAAATGTAGTCGGTAAGAAAAAGAATCGTTAAGCAAAATGTAGCCGATAAGGGAAAAATATTCGTTGAGCATTTTGAAGAATAGTTAATTATCTCGCAAACGAGTTGAGTTAGGCGTAAGAAACCTAACACCAACTTGTCTTTATTTAGTCTGTACTATCAAAATATGTCATAATAAACGGTGTTTTTTTTACAACTTTGGTGTGTAACTTTTCTTTGAGTCAACCCTGTATACTTCAAAAGAATTTTGAAATGTGGTCCTTCTGAACCTGTATAACCTTAACAAACAAAAATTGAAAATATGTTACCACTTTTGGTATATAAACCGACGCGAATGTGGTGGCTCACCTGTATATAAGAAACAACAAAAGTCAGTTTATTAGCATACAGTAATATTACTTCGATTATTTTATTATGTATTTCGTAACTAAACAAAAAAAATACTTGTATTTATTATGGAAACGCACTACCACTAAAATGTACCTAAATCATATTAAACCAATGGTAATGTAATTCTAGTTCCACTAAAATAACGTATGCATGTGTATTAAGACAATTCTATACAAATATTATGCAGCTAGCTTATAAGAAATTGCAAAAAAAATCAAAAGAAATATGCCGCAAATATGCTCGCCTCGGCCTCGGTGTCTACATATACATACATCGGCTCGACTATGTGATGCTTAACGAATATTTTTCCTTATCGGTTACATTTTGCTTAACGATTCTTTTTCTTATCGACTACATTTTGCTTAACGATTCTTTTTCCTTATCGACTAAAAAGAATGGGTATCTGTATGAACCAATATTTGAATCGTTTAGCAAAAGAATCAGAATCGTTAAAAAAAGTTCCGATTTTTCTTAGCGTAGTGAGTACATATCAGTTTGCGCTTATTGAATGCGAAAGAACAAAATGACATCTGGACCTGATGGAATTCCAAGTTTTCTGGTCGTGATTGCGGTGTTGTCTTGGCACAACCTCTTTCCACGATATTTAACATTGCACTAACGACTGTTAATTTTCCGAGGGCCTGGAAAGTTTCCAAGGTATGTCCTATACTAAAATCAGGTTCATCGACGAATATTACCAACTACAGACCTGTTTCACTCTTGAATAACTTTGCGAAAGCCTTTGAAATAGTATTATATTCATGCATATATCCGCGAGTCAAAAACTTTATTTCGCCAGATCAACATGGTTTTATGGAAAAAAGATCAACGGTGACAAACTTGACATACTTTACGCAATCCATTTCGAGTGTTTTGAATTCACGTGGTCAAGTTGATACTATTTACACGGATATCTCAAAGGCATTTGACAAAATAAATCATACCATCTTAGTTAAAAAACTTGAAAAATTTGGCTTTAGCGACCAGCTAAGACAGTTTTTTGCCTCTTACCTTTTGGACCGAACGCAGTACGTCACTTACAACGGTTTTTCGTCGAAATGTTACACAGCTGTATCTGGAGTACATCAAGGATCGAATCTAGGACCATTTTGCTGATGACCTAAAAATATTTCGAGAGATTGTTACTAGGGCAGATTGTCTCCATTTGCAAGAGCAAATCAACAACATCGCCGAATGGTGTACTCACAATAAACTCGAGTTGAATGTTTCGAAATGTACTGTTATGTCGTATACAAGAAAAAGAAATCTCATTGATTTTACTTATGTTCTTGGTGATTTCCCGCTTGCTCGCAGTTCTGCCATTAAAGACCTGGGAGTGTATTTTGATCCCTCGCTCAGTTTTGTGTCTCACAGGAACCATATAACATCATCAGCCTTAAAAACGCTAGGCTTTGTAATACGAAATTCGCAGATGTTTAAAATTGTGGCCGCTATACCTTTATTTTGTACCTATGTGAGAAGTAAGCTAGAATGTGCGTGCTTAGTTTGGAACCCATTTTATAGAAGCCATATCGTACCCATCGAAAAAATTCAACGTAAGTTCCTCAAATACTTATTTTATCGACATGAGGGCATTTACCCCTGTAGGGGATTTGATTATGATGTACTGCTCCAAACATTCAATTTTGAATCTCTGGAAATGCGACAGAAAATTATCAGCATAAAATTTTTATATAATCTTATACACAACAACATTGATTGTGCTTACCTGTTGTCACAATTACAATTCTTGATACCACGAACTTCTGCGCGACTCAGTTCCACTTTTTATATACCAACTGTTACAATTAACTCTGCGTTTCATTCACCGCTATTAGTTATGACGCGTAATTTTAATATTATTTCACACCACTGCGATTTCAACTACAGTTCACTACTTGAAATAACCGATGCATGTAGAATATATTTGGCTTAATTTTGGTTTGTGTATTATTTTTTTTTTAGTATGTAATTTAGTATGTTAAGATACATTTGCTTTTTTTCCAATTTTCTTTATGTTATTTGCTGTCTGCACGTTATATTTATAATTTTGTCCTTCATATGGATTGTAATCTGTTGGACAATAAAATTCTATTATTATTATTATTACTAACCTCTATCAATCGTTTTATCAAATGAATCTACAAAATTTTCATAAACTTAATGTTAAAAAAACGATATGACTTTCAGTAAAACGGCACTTGTTGCATCAGCACTGCAATTATGCCTCCCTTTAAGTAGTATACAAAACGATTTACGTATGCCCGTAAAAGTAAACAATTTTCTCTTTTTATTCCCGTTTTTAGTCGTTAGTACACGCCTAGAAATAATTAGCGCCTCTTCTTAATAAGAAAACGAACAATACATGAATGGCTACGGTTCATAATAATTACCATAGGTAATCGGAAAACGTTTCCTTTTTTTTGCTAGTCATTCGAAGCAAAAAAAACTAAATAACTTGCTCGATAACTGTAAATATCTATTCGAATACACAAAGTGAACGACCAGTCATGACTGCCCGTAAAGCCCGGGGGCAATCAACAACTACTACTCGACTTTATAATGATTTATCTCCAGTCCTAGTTGCGTTAGTTGGCGTACTACAAGTTCGTCCAGAAACCGGCTGGCCGACAGCGGAGGACAAATTCAGTTATCTCAGATCGGTGTTGCGTTAGTAAAAATAGACGCCGCACGATCGCAGGTCGATTTTGACATTCCGAGCAACGGTGTATTCCCACCGTTGTCTTACTAATACCATACAACCGTCCGCTACGATTTTAGAAGCGATAAATTATTCATGTGGTCGATATTTCGATTCCTACAGCAGGTCGTGTGACGTCTCTGGAGTTGAATTCGAACATATTATGAGACGTAGAAGGTAGACACGTTTATTGTTACGGCTTCTTGTGATAAGAGCTACTGTTGTTGTATATCTACTCATCGATTGTATAAGTGACAATCACGATGCCTTGGGGTATCGATTCGAATACGAATGATCAGGAAATATGTGTCTATGGATATTCAACAGAAGAAAGGGTAGATAGTTTCCGTTTTGTATTGACAAGGGAAATCTATGCGCATTCTACTAGTGATGTATAAAACTGTTTCTTTACGTTAGCACACTGAGAAAAGAGATTGCATTAAATGAAAAGTTTTATAACTTTTGGTTTTTATCATGTTCAACGAAAAGAATACCTTTTCTCAGAAAAGTGTTTATTTTAATTGAAAGTAGCATGCTCTTTTGACGGCAAACTATTTTTTTCTTAAGTACATGCTTTTCAACGAAAAGTAACCGTAATAAAAAGCCGGACGTTTTGCTTTATTGCATGTAACACGCATATATAAATGGATTTCAAGACTTTTGCCTTTTAACGAAAATGCAAGCACCTGTATTCAAGCTGAGTGCTTTTTTACCGGAAGTATTTAGTTTTACTCATGTTTCCATTCATGTCATAAGCACGTGGGAGCAAAGTCCAACAAAACAACAAAAGTGAATATTTTTCGCGGAATGTTAAGAAATTTAGAGATAATTGGAATCTTTTTCAGTTAATGCTGATTTACTATAAGCTAAGAACTTTACATTAGTATTAGTGGTCTGAAGCTTTAAAACTGTTATATACAGGAAAAACGATCTTGTTGTTTCAACCATTTTTTCATGCATTTAGTTACAATTACTAAATTATTACTTAATTTAGGAATATTAAAAATATTCCTGTATTCAATCAAACAAATATTTGGTTAGTTAAATTTTTGAAAGCTAGCGCAGTATTTATTAATTTAACTAAATATTTACATGGAGGTTAAAATGAATATCGCATTTTATTTTCATATAGTAGTTTTCTCCCCATATAATACAGCAGATGAGCAGATGTGCTTATGTGTAGTAGAGAAATTGTCGCATAGATGGCGCATCTCCTATTTCATTCCAGCAACAGATAATATTTCGCACAAAATAAGCTGAAAACTAGGATTGTAACCTACTAATCTGGCATATTTACTAGGACAACATCTGATTGGACTCGTCGTCATTAAAAGGACGATTTCTTTAAACGGCACACTAGTAGTAGTTAGGGTGGTCACTGCGACAACTCCTAATACCCACCAAGGATTTTACAACGTTCTAACGGTAAATCCCTCCTTAGTGCATGGGTTTTTGGGGATAATTAATTTTTATTTCGATTGAAAATGATCACGGCATTTTATTGTGTTTACGTTTAAGTCTAAAATGAATAGTGTATAGTGTCCCAGAAGATCGGTGTTGTAAATAAATTCAAATTGCATTAAATTAAAAGCGAAATTCGTGTTCCAATCCTCTTTTATTTAATATCTTCTTGCGATATATTTCGGTAATTAACTATCATCGGGCAATACTAAAATATAGTATTATTAACATAGTAAAATGTCAATATTCGTTTTTTTTTCTAAAATGGTGTGTAGAAGTTTAGATCCATTGAATTCTTTGAAAAACAGTTTAACTAATTAAATAGTGGAATACACAATATCATCATTAAAACGGTATTGCTGTGTTTTGGCACCCCGGGTTTGTAAATTCAGTTTATTTTATTTATAGAGATTAATCTTTATCAATGTGTCGGGCAAATTCTCTCAGAAATTAATATTTTATTTTTAAATAAGATTTTGTTAATTGAATTGATTTGTTTAATTTGTTTATTTAAATGTTCAGTTGGTTTAAATTAATTTCACTCTGTAATATATTTTTATTTGATCTTGTAGTTTATGTCCTTCTTAGAAGAATTCTTCTTTTATGATCTTTGCATTTATGCGCTGCTTTGGCACGCATCTGTTTGTTATATGTATGCGATGTTTGGGCCCCTGGAGCTCAGTCCTGAAAGATAGCGTGTAAGTACATTTAAATTATTTTCATTACTGCCATTTTGGTATTTCATTTTGATTTAAATTTGTTTCGTTATTTGATATTATTCATCAATCAGGGAATTCACTCTTTAATAATTGGCATTATATTATTGTGTACACAAATTAGGTATAAGATCCGTTATTATATTTGTTCTAGAAATTTTTTTTTAGTTTAAAGAGTTTATTTTTCCGTTTCTTAGTTTTCAAATTAGTTTTCTTAGTTAATCACCTCGGTTTGGGTGAAAAGAGGCTTTGTGCTTGTAATTAAATTTCAATTTTATAAATGTACTTGTTTTGTCCACGTTGAAATTTAAATTAGTGTGTTGTAATTTTGAAACCACGTGGATTTTTTGTGAAATAGGATTTTCTTCTAGAACAAATTTACCTCTTTGCTTTGTTAAAGGATTTGAATTGTCCTTTAGTAAATTGTAGAGTCTAATGCAGTTTTTGTTTTCGGCCAGAATCCTAAATTCATGGTTTTGTTTCTGCATAATTGTAATTAAATGTTTTTTTTTTTTTTTGAAATAAAATTAATGATTGTTAACGTCATTCAAAATTTCTGTTCTTTTATTTTTGAAGTATTTTATGAAGGTCAATTTTTCAAACGCCCACATTTTACTTTTCATGATTAGTTTAATTGTGAGGGTAACCTTGAGGTTAAGTATTCTTTTGCGCCTTTTATTTTTACCCGCTAAGCTAATCAATTTAATTTTTCATTTTTTTTTTAAATTCATTCTGCATTTATGCTGGTACCATCAGTACACAGCAGTATGTATGTAAAAAAAATGAATAAATATTATAAGAAAAGGAAAAACCTCTTGAATCAACATGCTTACGGTTTTCCGCCAATCTGCATAGTTTTCAAATTCAAAATAAAGAGGACTTGAATCAACTATCAATAATATAGTTCACTTAAAAGAATAAACTGTTTAAACGAAAAATATATTATTTCCGAAGAAATGCGTGAATTTAAAATTATATTCCTTTTCAAGGAAACACCAAATCATGTTGGCCGTATAGAAAACGCAAAAACCTTTGGTTTAATGCAATTCCTTTTAAATCAAAAGGATATTTCTCTCAGTGCAGCTACACCTTACTTCTGCTACTTTTGGTTAGCAGTATAAAAAAGCTGTTACTTTTTGTAGCAGTTTACCTTAAATAACGAAATACGTTAAACAGATAATCTGATAAAGATAATACACAGATGATTAGGAGGATAAATGAAAATAATACGAAGGAATTTAAAGAACTACTGCATTTAGAACTCCGATTGCTAAATTTGCCAGTGGGTAATAGCAATGAGATGTTCGAGAGATTTCACCAATGTTTTATGAGTGAGTTTAATAGGTGTTTACTTGAAATAAAGATATGTGTTAACAATAGAAAGCAAAAGCGTCAAAGAATTACAAATGATGAAATTCTTCTTCTAAAAAACACATTAGATGCTTGGGCGATAGTAACAAATATAACAATAACTTGTTCTGATTATCAAATATATCGCAGAATAAAAAAAGACTGCATCTCAAAAGTGACAAATTTGACACAACCACATAACACATTCACAGAGAAATCTGGCAACACGACTAATACCCGTAATAGCCGTTAATAAAAGCACTATTTTCAGTAACAACTTGCATTCAGGAAGCTGGGTTTAGTTGCAGGTATTAATTAACGAGAATAGTTCCAAGTAAAACTTTATGTATTTTAAATAATTTTTTATCAAGTAAACACGTTACTTAGCCCATTTTTCTCAGTGTACAGGAAAGGATGTTCGACAGTTACTGGGATCTCACAAATGGTTCAGCATATTAATAATACCCTTGGTTCAGGTGCCCAGGCGGAAATGACGTTTCTCGATTTAACAAAAGCTTTCGACTCGGTCAATCACTGTATCCTACTGGAAAGCTCCAGTATTATGGCGCACGGGGAAACTCTCTTGAGTTGGTCAAATCTTATCTGTCTGGAAGACTGCAGCTTACAAACTGGAATAACTCACGCTCTCACCTTGGATGCGTTGAGTATGGTGTGCCTCAGGGATCAATCCTCGGACCTCTGCTTTTTATAATTTATATAAACGACATACTTTGCCATGTTGATACCCTCCAGATTTGTCTTTATGCGGACGATACGTTGTTATTGGTACACTTGAAGAAAAAAGTATCCGAACGATGCGAGCGGAAGCGAGTGAGACAGAAGATATCGGGTCCCTTATATTACAAATAGCCAAGGCTATAGTTCCGTAAGAGGACCACTGATTTGGCGATTTATATGCATATTAACGGAAACAGCATGGGTTCCTGAGTATAAAATAGCTATTCATTTTTTGAGCAAACGGAAAGAAAGTACTGGAAACAGTTTTCGAAAAGTGCTATTTCGAGGTTATGTGCGAGGCGCTTTAGACGGATTTAACATGTGGTAGTAATGATTTTTCTCTAAATCCTCCTCTTCTTTATGGTGCGTAAGCCTATTTGTAGAGATGTTTTGCCTGTTAGTACCGCCGAAATGAAAAATGAAATAGGTTTCTGATTTCTTTTAACGTGAACAGCTAATTCTGACTATTACAACATTCATCCAGGAAATGTTGATGGAGAAGAGCATAATGTAATGTATCGATGACACTGCTTGGTAAGTATACACAAAAAATAGTCCATATTCGATTTAATGATCCCATTTCAGTATCTACTGATGTTTCTGTACACACATTCTTGCAAGTAAAGAAACCCTCGAATAAGAAATAGGGACCCTTCTTTTACGGGAAAATTGAATTGGAATGGAAGAAAAGCAATATTCAAGTGGAGGTTTCGCTGAAGGAAGCGAAACTGTCATCATCAGAGTCACGACAAAAATCACTGGATACTTAGGCCCATAGAAAACGATACTGAGTACTTTAGGACGACATAACACCAGTTATATCATGGGATCTTAAAATACATAAAAATAAATATAGGTAATGTGACCGATAACAGACATTTTACGATATGTATTGTGTAATTCAAATTAAATTTTTAAAATCAAACAAATTCATTCCATTATTGTGATTTAAAGATTTTATTTAAAATTGAATAAAGCCGTTTGTTGTTTCTATATCGTCTTTTTATAATTCGGTTTTAAATGTGAAACGAAGTAAAATTAGTCTACGTATTAAATTAAAATATGGGATACTTAGTTATTTTGCAGATATAATTGTCTTAGGGTTACTAAGAAAGAAGAAAGAACTCTACACCTCATTACATTGACAAATTCATTTATTCAAACAAGTCATTAATCTTTTTATTAATGCTTTACTTACGGTGTAATCTAATAAATTGCTTTTATATAAAATAATTCTGTTATAATTATAATTTCAACTATACAATGTTAATTACAGTTTATATGTAAACTTCCTACGAATCATCTATATGAAATATGAATTTATTTCCATCCGATACACCAACCAATTTTAAGAAACCAATAATGAGAAATGTGAAAACTTATAATAATTCTTACAATTGTACTGCTCAAAATAAACAAATACTTTAAAACAAACAAATTCCAGGATATGGTATCGAACCGCTGCCTAATTATTACTTTAATTTACAATTGATCCCATTATCTTAATAAAAAAGTTTGTATTTGGCGCCCGTTTTATCTAAAAGTTGGGCACTTTTAGTAACTTTTTCTTTCTCATCATTACTATCACATGTTAAATCCGTCAAAAACGCCTCGCACATAACCTCGAAATAGCACTTTTCGAACACTCTTTTTACTACTGTCTTTCCGTTTGCTCAAAAATGAATAGCCATTTTACACTCAGGAACACTTGCTCTTTCCGTTAATATGCATATAAATCACCAAATCAGTGGTCCTCTTACGGAACTCTTACCATAGCCGATATTTTCTCTCTTGCTTGCTCAGGCTTGAATCGTTCGGTTATTATTTTCTTTAAGTCTACAAGCAGAAAATGCTCACGGTCTTCGTGAAAAGTCCGAGAAGGCTATCAAAAACTGCAGAGAACTGATTTATAGCAAATAATTTAAAAATAAAGCAAGACAAAATCAAGTCCATATGGAATTTCTGAGCATCACTATTGATAGTAATTTAATATCACCACGTGGATAAGTTATGCAGCTGACTCTCAGTAGTCTTATATGCCATTAGAAGAGTGAAGCACACTGCGACTCATGTGGCTGCAAAGCAAGCATATTTTTCTATGCATCTCTTTTATCATATGGTCTACTTGTCTGGGGAACATCGACGGAAACGGATAGAGTATTTATGCTCCAAAAGAAGGCAATTAGAATTTTGTGCAACCTAAATTACAGTGAGTTGCAGGTCGCATTTTAAACAACATTTAATTCTATAAATATTTAAATAAATTTAATAAACATTTAAGTAAAATATATAATACTAGTAGTTATTGTTGCTTTTGAAGGCATTAACCACGGTTACCTGTTTATAATATTGACATTTTACTTTTAGATTACCCGCCATCATTTGAACGATTTGAATTTTGGCAGTGTGATACGGACGTCGATTGCAGCGCTATTTACTATATTCCTAACGTGAATAGACTATAGATTATTTTTACTATAATTTTGTCGATAATTTCTATTTTTTACACTACACATTTATTACTACAGAATTCTTGCGAAGTGCAGTGACAATTAATCACCAAGTATCATATGTACCTAATTGCTTTCCGAGTTAAAATCAAAACCTAGTTTTATAATAACCTCTTATAAAGTTTTCTTTTAGGAACATAAAGCGAATATACTTTCAGCGACCGAATACAGCAGCCGGCTGCCTAACTTCATTTCGCCGCGTTGTAGTAGTAGGTCGTAAATTCACCACAACACACTTTTATTTCTTCAACCTATCTCGCCATTAAATACTCCAACTTTCCTCTTAGAAAGGCGAAGTTCTCGTCGAAGTTGGCCGATAAAAGTTGTTGCACCTAAGCGTGTATTTCTTTCTTATCCCTCGTCTTCTCAAAGTACATACTCCAAGAAACTTGTATGTACTCTGCGACCCCACTTGAGGTTAGTAGTTTGTAAGTTTCTGTATAATACATATATTGTACTTACGTCAAACCAAAAGAAATAAAATATGCTCAGTAAATAGATAACATAATTTTCGCAAATATATATATATATATATATATATATATATATATATAATACAGCGTGGCGAAAAGGCGCTGACAGCTTATAAATAGAGTTGGGCAAATTTTCCGACGCGGCAGGTACGTATTCAGAACGTGTGCTCCAACTCACCTACTCGAATAAAGCAGATGACCCGTACACTGTAAAAAATTACAGTTATTTTGCCATGGTAAATCAGGACTATTACATGTAATAACGTTGTGGAATTTACCACAAATAAAATCATGTAAATTTTGTTTTACATGATTTTTCTAGGATATTTAACATGGAAAAAGAAATTTCGGTAAAATTTATAGATTTTTCATGTAAGTTTAAGATGTAACAAAAAGTCAAAAGGTAAATACAGGATAAAAACACGTACAATTTTGTGTTTACTATCAAAATTTACTTAAAAGTGTAAAATTGACAATTAGGATATTTAGTGCACTTTAAAAGTAATTTTACTAGTAAACTAATAATTTTACTGTACAAAATATGAAGATGTTTTATATTTATTTGTTTTTACTTGAATTTTCGGGTAAAACTATAGATATCATGGAAAATACGAAATTCATACGCCGCAATGTGATTGGTTATTGGGTTATTTATCTTGTGCGTAGGTAATTCTATTCGTTTGTCGAACTTATTATTGGCTCAATGATATCACGTGATAATGTAATAGTGATGCGTCACAAACAATCGTAGGTTTCGCGTGAGCGTGTTCATTCTTGATCCCTGGTTGAGCGATTCAGTGTGACTTATTAGGTGCTATAAAAGAATTAGGTAAGTTAGTTTTATAAATACGCATTTACAGATATTTTTATATGTAGTTATCAATTGTCTTAAAATTTAACATAGTACTTTGAAGGATATACTAACTTATAATCAGATAGGTGCAAACGTAACCGTAACGTGTTTTCAGCAGTAGGTATACATTATATTTCCCAAATATAAATATAATATAATACAAATAGATTCTAACCAAGAGAGTAAGGATATCGGAATTATGATATCTATTACAACTTCATATTTAAAAGTTAATATTTGTCACAGATGAAATTACGTAGATATAAATTGTAGGGTAAACGATTAATATTTGCGTCCATTTTGGATAAATTCAAGTATGAATCTTACCAATTTTAGTACCTAACTTTTTTTTTTTAATTTGATGCAGAAGCCCGATTTTGAGTGTTTTTAGACATAACCATTTTAAAATATAGAAGTTTAGGAGGTTATGTCAGCCTGAAATCGCATTGTCAACCAGAATCTGAAAGATGTATAGATAATAATTCTTAGTGTCTATTGTAAATGACTATTTAATCATACATATGCTGATTTTTTTTATTTTAACTTTATGTATTGTATATAACAATTTATTTATTTCTTTTCGTTTTCACGGTTTTTAGGTCTTCAGAAAAAGATGGAAATGTTCAACGACTTTCGCTTTTATTGCAAAAGCTTTTTCAACTAAAAATATATAAAAAGTATAAATCATAAAGTGGTAATGAAAATTATAAATAAATTTGTTGTCTAATAAATGACAATCATAATCGTTTTGTTTACTTTACTTTAATTTTCAATATATCGTTTCGTTTTATTTAAAGATTGTGTTTCAAAGTAATATGTTTTGATTATTTATTGTTAAATATGTAAATATTATTGAATTTTGTAATTAAATAGTCTTCTAAAAAATATTACTGTATTTAGTTGTAAAATTAAGTTATATATAGTTTAGTGAAGTATTGTATGTCAATTTTATTATCAACTGCGTTTTTTTTGTTTATGAATTTAAATCATTTCAAGTATATTACGTGTTTCTAAATTTTGTTCCTTATTTAAAATTGTTATATCGTTAAAATCAAATGTATCATTTTAATTTATTTCATGTTTTTTAAGGTTGTAAAATTTTTGTTATATTTATATTCTTTTATTCTATTTTCTAAATATTTATGGTTTTCGGTTTGACAAATTACACATACAAATACACGTTTTTAGAATATCTAAATTTTATGTATGAAGAAGATTTTACAACTATAAAACTCAAACATCAAGAGAAAATAAAACAAAATACAATCCAATAACTCAAAATACCGAAAGTATACAAAACAATAATTGGGTAACCAATATTTTAAATACAATAATAGGTACCTAATAATGTTATCAATGTATTATCATTAGGAACAAATTTTGCTTTAGATTATAACGCAAATGAAATTCCTACTAATAATATAATAGCTACACAGACTAGGCTTTTGAACCTATCAAAAGACAATTTCAAATGTTCTTTTCTCCTTTAAAGTTGTTTAATGAAAAAAATCATTGGGTTAAGTTTATACATTTGTATCTTCTGAGTGTTTAGTTTAATAAATAAAAAACCTAAAAATACCTGTTCACGCATTTTTAGTTTTATTCATATTATTGAACGTTTTGCAAATTGTGCAAAATACTTTAAATTAGATTATTTAAAGTAAGCTGTGATTTCCATGTTACCAAATGTATATTGGAATCGTTGGCTAGTTTAAATAGAAATTTAATTTAAGGTATAAGTACGCTGCAAAAAATAATAGGCTATAATATTAAATTACACCTGTAAAAGAAATTAAGAAAATGTGTAATTTTATGTTACAGCTTTGGCAGTAATATATATATATAGTAATACAATGTATATTTATACATGCGATATTCTATTCTTTAGTATTTTTACTTGGGCTCTTTGCAAAAATACACCTGAAAATTGCTTCAGTGTTCGGTAAATATACAGTTCATATAAATATTACATACGAATTTTACGGTAAAATCTTTGAAAAATACATCAGTATGTGAAATTTACTAGATCGCAGAAATTTTACCTTATGAAGCAAATTTACCTGTAAAATTGTAGACAACTTTGTTACCAACGATTTTACATGTAATTTTACTAAAAAAAATTTTACAGTGTAGACTTGCAAGTCAGTAACAACAGTGCCTGTTTTTCTTATAAAATGTGAAAAAAATATTTTATCTAAATAAGTAGTGATATAAAATGCAAATGTACCGCAAGGTGGCCCGTTTGTTCACCCGCCTTATCCGATTTTGTCCCCAAAGAAATTTGCACAACTTTTTTTAATATTATGACATGTTTATAAATACATACTAAATTACAATAATACGATTGATCTGCTTTATTTATATTACATTATTTCAGGCCCACGTTTTAATACGTAACTGCTCCGCCGGACAATTGCCCAACTCTACTTATAAATGAATATAAAGTGCAAATCTGATTTGTAACCTTTTCCACTGGATGGTTTTCTTTTTCTTTGCGAACAGAATGAACCCATCTTTCCCATAGTACAGTGCTTTACTTGTTTTCTCCACTGCCTTAGAAACATTCACATTTTTGGCAAATTATGCAAAACAATTCATAATTTGCCATTCTCTTGCCAAATAGGTTTCGCTTCCATACTCCAATTCTAATAATACATCACTTTTGTGTTGTAAGTAATTATAATAGCTGTTCTGGTTGTACCATATGGTCAAGTATTTCTACCTTCTGCTAGAAGGTCATGGAATTCTTCTTCTTCAAATTTAAGTTGGTAGTATTAGTTCAAAAACGTGTAAGTTGACTTATTCTGTGGTTATGTTATGCCGTTGACAAATTAGGTTTTGTTGTTTTGAAAAATAACTACAGGGTAGGAGGGCACACTTATACTACGGGCGCAATGCTGGACGGGCCATTGCTGCAAATGCCCACGGACAGCACGATACCCAAAAATTATCTTCACTGAAAGATGAAAATCTCCATACCGAACAGAGACCAGGCCGTAGTGAGATCACTGCTATTGACAACTGGTTCACGGATGGATCCAAACCTAGTCAGGGCACAGGAGCCGCTATTTGTGGGCCCAGTCCTAATCAAAAGATATCCCTGATTGCAAAGGGAGGCTACATGAGGAGGGAAATAAATATAATGACTGACAGCCAGGCTGCTATCAAGGCAGTCTGGAACCCAGTAACTAGGTCAAAACTACACTGTTGAAAATTTTAACACTTTTTTGACTAATTTAATAGTCAGGAGAGGTCCACACTCTTTTCGTGTTATTTTGTCGAGAACTATAGAAGTTTAAATTTGACGAGCAAAGATAGTCAAGTATTGTCTATTGCTAAGGGGTTATTTTGTCCAACTGACACCTGGAATTATAAAATACTTCTAGTCACATTTTATTTGATCTAGACTAGACAAATTTACTAGCTGTTTAACTAAATGAATGCGATCTATTGGGTGTTTTAACACCATTTTCTAAACACAACGTATTTTTAATATGCAACTCCTATTTCTTAGTGCTATAATATTCTCTCTTTAAGACGTCTTCTCAATTATAAATATGCAAAACCACTCATTCACAGGTTTTGGTTTCAACTAAACGTACCAATTTTAAAAATGATTTTTTGAGAACCATTATAAAATTAAGTGAATGTTTATGCTATTTGATTCAAGTCTGAACTAAATGCGTAAATAGATGTTCCCAATACATCTTTAAGATGTTGAAATTTTTTATGCCCACTGGAATTAACGTTTAATAACACGAGGTTACACTTTGCAAGTCAGTCACATTGGTGGTTTGTTTGGATATGTTAATACGGAGAATCAAACACGAAAACAGATACACGTGCAATGCAGGTGGTGCGTATAATGCAATACTGTATTAGAATAGGTGGGGTTTCTATATTTCTATCCGAGGGAAAAATTCTGATTGGTTGACGCTTCTGAATGTCCAGAAAAATAGTCAATCCTCATATCTGAACAAAGAATTCACACGAAATTCTAGTAATTTCTGTTCTATTAAATACGCGTAGTCAACACGTGTGGCAAAGTTTGGAAAAATCAACACTAAAATATTTGACTAGCGCAAAATTAACGCCAACACCGTAATATTTTCAACAGTGTAGTGAGAGACTGCAAACAATCCTTCAATACACTGGCACGAGACCACACGGTGTCTCTGATTTGGGTGCCGGGACATGAGGATATAAAGGGCAATATAATAGCCGACGAACTACCCAAGCAGGACTCTAAGGGACACTTCATGGGTTCAGAGCCCGTATGTGGGATTACTAGGGATTCCGCAAGAAGGGAGATCTGGACCTAGTTAGATAAAGAATGTACAAAGAAATGGAGGTCGACTGAAGGTCAACTCTATACCAAAGCGCTGATAAGGGATGGGGATGTTAGTTTCCCTGATAACCTGCTCAGACGCAGTAAGAAAGAAGTTAAAATCATTACGCGGTTGGTAACTGGACACTGTACCCTGAAAAAGCATCTATACAACACAGGCCGAGTAAGCGAATCGTGGTGTAGAAGATGCGAACTACAGGAGGAAACGAGTTTACATGTAATCTGCACATGTGAGGAACTGAAGGTACTCAGGCAGAAATATTTCGGGAGAGATCTATTGGAGCCCTCGAAGGTTCTAAAATTCCCACTAGGCAAGATACTGGGCTTTATAGAGAACACCAAGCTGCTCGAGTGGAAATAAGAGAATTAATAGGGATGGTACAATGAGCACCTAAGTCAAGTTCCCGGACTTTAATGAATGGAATGGATGAACTACATATGTACAAACATTTCAGTTGAAAAAATAACAAGTTTAATAACAAGAAACAGCTACAATAAATGTTCAAAGTGAACTTTCTCATTTTGTATACATAACACCACTCCACGTTTCATGTTATTGAAGGCATTCCTTAAATTATATGATGTCATTTCCTCACAGACATTTCGGATAGCTTCAGTAAGTTCTTCAATTGTATGAGGGTGATTTGTAGATACTCCACTATTTAGGTGTGGATAAATGAAATAATCCATAATCGTCAATCTGGGGATAGTGGAGGAAAGTCTACCATCCAAGATTTTTGTCCCAAGCACAAAAATGCCTGATTCCCGTTTAGTTTTAAATGATTCGATAATAAAAACTTTATTATTTAAATGTTTTTGACTGTCAATAAACCAATACGGCACACAAGACAGATGTATTTTATTTGTCATTACTCATTACCAACAGGCTATTTTGAATAAATAACATAACGGCTTGCTAGAGGGTAAATTTAATTGACCATATTGTACTTACGTACAACACACCACAAAACTACGTAATATCAGAAGAAGAAAAAGCAGGATAATCTCAAGTGACACAGAATGATAATAGAAATTGACGAATAAAGAAGAATTGCTAGTTTTCACATTTCTTATTGTCGGTTCCCTATAATATATTTTAATTTATACAAAAATTTAAATAAACAGTTAAAACCACAATTAAACGTACTTAACTGTAAACCTAGTTTTTATTTACTGGTATTTTATTTATACCACTATTCCGCGTGCAACAAACTACGTTGTAATCAAATTTATATTTAAATATCATAAGAGTAAACTATCGAACCATCACTTTGCAAAAAAAAAAAAAAACATAAAAACAGAAATGCCGTTAATGGTAATTATATGACTTTGTTTGTTAATGTTTTTTTAGTAATACGAAGAACGAGTCATGAAATAACGATTCCTCCTTTGACATTTCTTCACGATTGTAGCGCAAATCTGTTATTGCGTGAAACTAACCAGTACTTGTAAGTGCAATAATGTTAAAGTGCATAAAAATACCATTTAGAATGTCTCTAGTTTAAAAGAGACTGTCATCGTACACATCTTAAAGGTTAACGCCGAAGCATAGGTTTTTATTTGCGTTTCTAATTAAAAAGATTACAATATTTAAAATTAATATGTACATAAATAGAAACATACGATAATCGAGCGTAACTATCAAAAATAAAGAAAAAAGTAACGGAATTTATTAACGCTTAATGTTTCGTCTTGTGGTAATAACTTGCAGCATCTTTTATTACCGTAAACATACCCAGACGTTAACTAATCGTTCAATTATGTATAATTATCTACGTTCGTTATGTTTTTAATAATTTTCGATATATACGTTCCTTACTTACAATTAGGATGACACAAAGAATACTAATGTAAATGAAAGAATCTAAGTGCCACTTACCTTTTCAGAAAAGGAAAGTTATAGAGTAGAGGAAATCTTATATAAGAACTGAAAGGCATCAATCAAAATTTTTTAGATACTATTGAAGTCTAAATATCTGAAAAAAAATTAAGGCTGGTACACACAAGCCGGCGAGCGTGAATGTAATTGTAATGTAACTGTAATGTAATGGAAACAATATTTATTTTGATTTTACCTATTTTAAATATAAAGATGATTACTGTAGACAAACTAATGGCACTCCTATGGGCGATTCACAGAGTCCCATAATTGCGAGTTTTTGTGCCGTTGTTGAGATGTTTGGATTTTGCTTGAAGAATTTTGATCTTCTAAAAAAAGGCATTAAAAATGAATAATTATCCGATCTATCTAATTAATCGAGTAATACATTCTAATAAAAATACGGCATTCTATCTATCACTTACGTTGATCAAATTTGAGATCTTTTAGTAAGCCTGTTTACATATTCGAATTGTGACAGAAATTAAAACAGATTCTTGAAACAGACAAGAATAAGATAGTATTTTACAATAATAATACCTTACAAAAACTCAACATTTTTAACAACACTAAAACTAAAATAGATTCAAATGATGAAGTGGCTAGTTAGAAGTTTTCCGGCTTAACGAAAGATCTCAGTTTTAAAAATTTGGGGTTTGCAACAATTTGGCAGAATGTGGAAAATATTAGAACAAAGGGGGGTTAGTCGACTAATAATTGAGGCAATTAAATCACTGTATAAAGATAATGAGACTTATGTAATATACCAAAAACATGAAGTCAGAAACCTTTCTTACAACGGATGGTCTTAGGCAAGGAGGTGTTATAAGTCCACTGCTATTCAATGTACTGCTGGAACAAGTTATAAAGGAATGTCAACCCCAAATGAGAAAACTAACAGTTGGATACAGAAATTTGAAGAGAGTAGAAATATCAGAATGTGCATTTGCGGATGATGTAGTGATAATGGCAAGAACTGAAGAAGGACTACAACAAAACATCAATATATGGAATAAGACACTAGAACGATATGATAATAAACACAGAAAAGACGAAAGTAATGGGTATAATGCAAGATAAAGAGAAAATTAACATTAAAATCAATGGAAAGAGCATAGAAGAGGTGAATGAATATAAATACCTAGGAGTAATTATACAGAACGACGGAAAACAAGATAAAAACATACAAGAAAGAATAGAAAAAGCAATAAGGTTATATCATGCAATAAACCGTACATTTATAAGGAAAAAAGAAATAACTATAAAAAACCAAAATGACCATTTTTAAAACTGTATATAGACCAACTCTGATGTATGGTAGTGAGACATGGACAATAAATACGACATGGAAAAGTAAACTTCAGGCGACCGAAATGAAGTACCTACGAGGGGTTAAAGGAACTACAAGACGAGACAGGATCAGGAACGAAGACGTGAGGACAGAATTGGAAACAAAATCAATATTACACACAAGAAAAACAGCTAGAATGGTGGGCGCTGGAAGCAAGAGTGATTGCAAGAACAGGAAGAGGACGACCTCCAGAAAATTGGGACAATACAGTGGCAAAGGCTATAAGGAGAAGAGGGATGAGTGTGGAGGAGGCAAGAAATATCGCCAAGGACAGAGGAAGGTGGAAAATAGTGTGCAGAATATAGAATAATATATCCCTACACCGAGAGGTATCTTAGGATTACGATTATATATATATATAACAATTTGGCACTTAATTTCTTTCTAAAATATTTTCACCTTTTTTTTGCATTTCCGGTTAACCGGAGGTCGCCATGAATTTTGTTATTTTAAATGCAACACCATATATATTATTACATTTTCGAATTCACCACAAAATTATATCACAATTGCTACTGAATTTACATTATTTTATGTAACAGATTAATTCTTACTTGGTTTAAGTATCAGAAGTCTCCCACTTTAGATTTAACAACCACTAGCATTGTTTTACGAGAACCTAACAAAAAATGTTTAAAAATTATAACATAGTGAATAAACTCTTTTGCTCAAATTGCCGTTTGTGATCATATTAATACTGAGGCCGTCGAAAAAATTTAAAAAAATTAGTTGGGGAAATGCAAAAATAGTTATTAATCTCATCTAAATTTTTTAAGGTGTCCGATATTTTTAGGTTTGCCTTACTTTAAATAATCTAAACGTTTAAATGATTCTTGTGTTAGGATTTATTTGTGTTATCTTTAGTTTCTTCCTATATTTTATTTTAGTTTATTTGTGTTAATGGAGTTTATTATCTATTAAAATGCAGTAAAAAGGTTAAGGGTTTGTTTTGTTATTCATAACTTAAAATAAGTGCTACCCGTAAGGCGCCTTAAAGGGAGGGGCGCATGATAAAAAAAGGTCAGTGCTGAGTGCTTAAGGGTGTTGCCATTGAAGGGCGCGGTCGCTGTGTGCGGATTATATTATTATTGTACAAGTAAGTACTTTTGAATTGTCCCTTATTATTTGATATGCTGTGTGTATATGATATTATATGTTGGATGTGTTCCGTATTTAATCTGTGCTCTGTGTATGCGATGTTATATACTGACAAGGGAACACCGGCGGGTGTCCCCCTCCGATTTCGAGGAAACTTAACAGATCGAAAGAGTACCTTAAAATAAGAGACACGTATTTTTTTTTATCGGCGTATCCGCACGATTTTGGGGTACAGCCCCCTCCAAAGTTTGGACGATTTTTCAATTTTTGCAAATATTTCCTAAATTATAACAGATATTAAATTTTCTTCTTAACATAATTTGCAGCATATTGCATGTCCCTAAGGGTGGCGTCGTCCGTATTCGCAAAAACTTAATAACGGGGGACGGGGTACCCCGCACCCCCCATTTTTTTTACATTTTTTCTTTTTCTTATTCATCAAAAGAAGGCCGATTTTACATAGAATTCGATGATATATAACAAGTTTAGAAAATTAATAATTGTAAAAATAGAAAAATTATAATAAAGCTTCAAAATTAATAAACTTGTCTATTGATATAAATCAAATGAACTATAACAGAAATAAGTTTTTATCCTTAACGTAATTTCCAGCATAATACATGGTCTCAAGGTAGATATCTTCATAAAAAGCTAATAACGGGGGACGGGGTACCCCATACCCCCGCATTTTTTTAATAATAAATTTATTCATTATTCATCAAAAAAAGATCGCTTTTACATAGAAAACAATGGTAATAAATTTGGAGGATTAATAATAAAAATAATTGTAATAATAATAAATATAGTACATTAACAACAATTATTCGTTATCGTTACTCCGCTGCTCTCTTTACTTAAATATTTCTTAATTTAGAATTGTATCTACTCGACAAGCTATGGTCAAACCTTTCCATGCCTACTAACTTATACTATATACTATATACTATACGAAACTTTTATCGGTGGTAGCAATATAAATCGTTTTATCAACTGCAGTTAGTGACTGCGTTTTATATATTTCCTTAATAAAATGTTATTCATTCTTAGAATACCATAATCCTTTAGTGCGTATATATGAGAAAATTTGATTTTTGATTGATTCTTGGAGTGGGCATTGTGTTGCCGAACTTCAGCAATTAGTGTCAAAAGACAAAACTTTGAACATTTTAAATATACCAAAAAAAAACGACAGCGATGGTACAACCTCTAGATGTATATGGTTTTAGACTGTGGAAAAATTTTGTTAGAACTTTTTCGGATATAGTGATTCTTATAAACTACGACATAGATTTGCATCAGAGAAATAATATTATTAAGTTACAATCCCTAGCCCATAATCAGTTTTCTTCCCCAAGATTTTTTCGACGTATTCAAGTACTCGTGGTATAAGAGTGGATACGTTGAGGAAAGACCTGGGCCCTTTAAAAATCCTGTAGAGTTTTGTTTTAACAAAGATGCGCAGTCTACACCCTTGTGTAGAATTTGCAATAAACCAGCTATTGTGCGGTGTTCATGGTGCAAACAAAATCTGTGTTTTAAACACTTTTACACATACTATCACTACTGTAACACTTACATAGCTTAATTACTGTATTAATCTTGTTCGCTATTGCAATACATATATACCAATAATCGCATTACAGTATGTCATGCATTTAAACATTTATAAGCATTATGTTTTTCTAATTCTGTTCTATTGTTTCCGATATGTTATAATCGTTACAAACACATTAGTTATATTTATGCTGCATTGAATACTTACATTGTACACCTACATTGCAAGAAAAACTTGAAATAAATTAAAAAATATATATGTATGTATTATTTAATCCTTCGTCCTGTGTAGCAAATTTGTTCATATATACGCACTAAAGGATTATGGTATTCTAAGAATGAATAACATTTTATTAAGGAAATATATAAAACGCAGTCACTAACTGCAGTTGATAAAACCATTTATATTGCTACCACCGATAAAAGTTTCGTATAGTATATAGTATATAGTATAAGTTAGTAGGCATGAAAAGATTTGACCATAGCTTGTCGAGTAGATACAATTCTAAATTAAGAAATATTTAAGTAAAGAGAGAAGCGGAGTAACGATATCAAATAATTGTTGTTAATGTACTATATTATTATTATTACAATTATTTTTATTATTAATCCTCCAAATTTATTACTATTGTTTTCTATGTAAAAGCGATCTTTTTTTGATGAATAATGAATAAACTTATTAAAAAAATGCGGGGGTATGGGGTACCCCGTCCCCCGTTATTAGCTTTTTATGAAGATATCTACCTTGAGACCATGTATTATGCTGGAAATTACGTTAAGGATAAAAACTTATTTCTGTTATAGTTCATTTGATTTATATCAATAGACAAGTTTATTAATTTTGAAGCTTTATTATTATTTTTCTATTTTTACAATTATTAATTTTCTAAACTTGTTATACATCATCGTATTCTATGTAAAATCGGCCTTCTTTTGATGAATAAGAAAAAGAAAAAATGTAAAAAAATGGGGGGTACGGGGTACCCCGTCCCCCGTTATTAACTTTTTGCGAATACGGACGACGCCACCCTTAGGGCCATGCAATATGCTGCAAATTATGTTAAGAAGAAAATTTAATATCTGTTATTTAGGAAATATTTGCAAAAATTGAAAAATCGTCCAAACTTTGGAGGGGGCTGTACCCCAAAATCGTGCGGATACGCCGATAAAAAAAAATACGTGCCTCTTACTTTAAGGTACTCTTTCGATCCGTTAAGTTTCATCGAAATCGGAGGGGGACACTCGCCGGTGTTCCCTTGTAAGTGTGTTCCGTATTTAATCTATACTGTGTGTATACGATGTTATCTACAGGGTATGTTCCAAATTGGATGTGTTTCATATGCAATTCATACTATGTGTATAATATTGGACATTGGATATGTTCTATATTATCTAGTATTGCGAGTGTTCTGTGTGAACCCGCCGAGGGGCCACCACCCTCATCTTGGAGTGGACCTGGTGCTGTTGAAAAGTAGTAGAATCAGGAAATGGTTGGATGTTGAGACATACAGAGACATTGGATACTGACCTGTGAAGATAGCACCAAGGCGAATGAAGATTCGTTCCTCGAAAGTATTGTTTTGAATATATTAATTATTATCAATTGTTATGGGCCGTTCTTCACTATGTTTGTATCGAGAACACACGAATGTAGGAGCAGCGCGCAAAAAAAAAAAATATATTCATATACACTTCCCTTTGAAATCTTTTTGTTTGACTGACCTTGTTTATTACACTTGGGAAGAGCAAGTTTTGGAAATATGATCAAAATGGGCTTTCTTTTCGCGCTTATATGTTGAAGTTGTTAAATTCTTAAATTTAGTAGATACGCCAAAATTTGGCTTTTGCTGTGTCTCTAAGTTTTACAAGAAGCTGTAGACTGTCTGTAAACCAAAGTGCATATGGCCTCAAGAACCGCCGCGTAATTTGAGGAGCATATGGATGAAACAAGCTTAGCAAACATTTATTGAAAAAATAATAAATCTTGTTACTACTTAATCAAAGATTGTAAGCAATATTTTACCACAACAATGACATATTGCGTTCTGTCGATGAATATTCACTCAATGAATGTAGATTATTGATATCACGTCTAGCATTTTTCTCAATGTAATCAAATTGTAAATCTATATGTATAGTAAACACGATCATCCAGTAGAATAGCATGTGTATTTTTCGACTATGTCAACTGATAGAAATCATATTTTCATCCTTCTTTTATCCATATTACGGCAGGTCGAAAGTGCGCTCTCGGTACGATGTGTTCATTGCGAACCAATTAGAGTATGAACGAGTTATTTATTACTCGAAAGTTCGAAATTCGATATCCACATTCATTTCCTAACATAATATAAATTGCATTTAATAAATCGTCATTTATAAGTAATACATAGAAATAAGTATTACGATGTTAGCGTGTACATATATAAATATAATCTCCGTACTTTCTTATTCAAGAGAAAACTACGAAGTTCCGCATTTTTCTTTTCGATTGATTGATAGACCAGGATACGAAACTCTGGTATCTCACGAACTTCGTTTCTGGTTATGCTCTGCGTAAAACCGATGCCCCGTAAAACGCTAAGCGTATAAATAAACGGTTACTTCACTTTATCAACAAAATCCTTAAAGATTTTATTAATTTTATTGCTTTCATTGTATACATATACCTAATATATTTGTTTTACATGAATCATCTACTAACATCGTCAAACGAAACCTGAACGTGTTGTGTATTTATAAATTTACACATATTTGCGCAGGTAAAATAGTCAAGGTAAAGTTATTTCCTAAGAAAAAAATACACATCCATGGTTAGAAGACAAATAACATTAGTGAGGAGTACATCGCAAATGTGTGCTTTGTATATTTATTTATAGATCGGAAATTTACTCACGCGCGTGATGTAATTCAAAACTGTGTACTACCAATGTCGCCGAAACATTTGTATTTATATTTTTTATAGATTCTTTGTGTTTGCATGTATGTAGTAGTTGTAAATATGCATACTCTTGTTCATAAGATAACTATTTAGACATACATACTGCTGTGTACTAATGGTACCAGCATAAATGCAAAATGAAAAGTAAAAAAAAATGAAAATTTCAATTTACTAGCTCAGCGGATAAAAATAAAAAGGCGCAAAAGAACTATTCATCTCGGGGTTACTCTCACAATTAAACTAATCATGAAAAATAAAATGTGGGCGTTTGAAAATTTTGACTTTCTTTAAAAACTTCAAAAATTGAAAAGGTTGAATAAAAACTAAAAGAACAGAAATTTTGAATGACGTTAACAATCATTAAATTTATTTTTATAAAAAAAAAGAAAAAAAAAACATTTAATTACAATTAACACAGGAAAAATCAAACCTTGGACTGAGAGTCCTGGCCAAAATCAAAACCTGCCTGAATCTAATTTACTAAAGGACAATTCAAATCCTTTAAACAAACAAAGAGGTAGATTTGTTCTAGAAGAAAATCCTATTTCACAAAAAAATCCACGTGGTTTCAAAATTTAAACACACCTATATTAATTTAAACGTGGACAAAACAAGCGTATAAATATAAAAATTGAAATTTAATTTCAAGCACAAGGCTTCTTTTCACCTAAACCGAGGTGATTAACAAAGAAAACTAATTTGAAAACTAAGAAACGGAAAATTAAACTCTTTAAACTAAAAAAAACAAAATCTTCTAGAACAATTATAATAACTGATCTTACATCCGACATGTGTACAATAAAATACAACAGCAATTATTAAATAAAGAGTTCCTTGAAGGATGAGAAAATTTCAAAGTAAACGAACTACATTTTAAATAAAAATGAATTTACCAAAAATGGCAGCAAAGAAAATAAAAAAACATGTACTTAGAAGGCAATATGTACAATTGAATGAAATTAAAATACATAACTGAACAATTACATTAAACTTAACAAACAATTCTATTAACAAAATCTTTTCAAAATAAAATATTAAAATTGTGGAAACTCTATCATTACATTGATAAGGATGAATTGGTATGAATAAAAATGCAAATTTGAATTTCTGGAAACCCGGGTGCCAGACCACAACAATACGTAAGAACTGTAAAAGAGTATTACCTAAATCAAAGAAAATGCGTAATTGTAAGTAGCACAGTATATCCAGTGGAGATTTCTTTCATTATGTGGAAATACGTATATACTGTGTATGTATATACATTGCATATACGTTTATGGACATTTTTTCAATATTCTTATGTTTGATCGAGTCACGCGGTACTTAGTCATGATACATTCTTAGCGCGTCATCAGTATAGGAAAGACACTAGTGAGTGCCAGGTCAACAAATTCGCGTGGGGTCGTTATTATTTATTGTGTTTTCCTTTTCTGTGTTGTGCCGTGTATGTGTGTTAAAATAAAACAATTAGGATGGCAGCTACTGGATTTGAATATTTCAGAAACTCAAAATGTTTGTGCTGCTTCTAAAATAGGAACAAGAAAAAATTAATAAAAACGTTTACTTAAAAAATTGGATTAGATTTGAAAAGCAAGCTGTTTTTCGTTTTGCTCGCGTTTTATTCGGAGGAGAATTAACATGGGTGAATGACGATACTAGGGATTTAGTGTACATCTGGGAAAAAATTAAAATACATGAGAAATGGAAGGTACACATGAACAATATTTTTGGTTTTTCTATGCTTGGTAAGCTAAATATTTTAACTCAATTAAACTCAAGATTTATGATTTAACATTTTATTTAATCCTCGTAACATTTCCTAAGTTTTTAATTTAACATTTAGGTCTTTGTGAACAGTGAAATACAAAATGGGCAAATGGTATATCCATTTTAAAATGTAAAATACATTCGCAAAAAGAAACTGTTTTGCGATTACTTTAATCGAAAACTTTTCACGGAATTGTTATTTTAGACAAAAAAAAAAGGTGAAATTAAATCTCGACAATGGTCTGTCTTCTAAGAACAATCAACGAAAACTTTTTTCATCGACGTTATCCAGCATTCTCGGGCTTCTTTTGTTTTCAAGGAACGGAAGATCAATTTTAAATTTGTTTACCAACCGGTGAATGACAACTAAAACTTCTTTAAAATAACCAATTAAAAAAGATATTAATTAATTAAAAGATCTAATTTTAAATTACCAAGGAGTTTTCTTAATTTACAAAATCCCTTACAACATAATATCAAATAAAGTTTACAATAAAATCATAGGTGTGATGAGTCACAGTGACTGAATCTGTGGCTGTCGTGACTGTCAAACAATTCTGTGACATTACAATTAAATTCAACAACTTAAATGACTAAGATATTAATATCACTACAATATATGTAAAATCCCAGGATCGAGCGAATGAATGAGTCGTTGTAAATTGATTTTTTTTTTACTTGATAAATAAACCAAACGATAATTTGGCTCTTTATGTATCTACTATTTTTTGTATTTTAAAGTATATATACCATTTGCTCACGCTAATATTTTAGAGAGACGTCAATTTTGAATTTCATTATATATGCAGTACAAAGACTAAATACATATATGCAATTCCGAAGGAAATACGTTAGTATTTATATTTAAGTGTATAAGTATTTCCGATAAGAACTTAACGTATTTTTCAATTTAAAATGGCTTCTAAATTTGTCTATGCTCCAGAATTCGAAAAGTTCTTGCAAAGGAGGGACCTACTAAAATAGGGGCTCTGCAAAAAGCCTAACGGTGAGATAGCCGACACAGAGGAGCAGGTTCTACAGCACCTCCTTGAGGTGCACTATCCCGGCTCTGAGATCATTCAAACCAGTTTGGGGGGAATGTAAGGGACTGATACCTACGCAGACACCTGCCTCGAGAGCAAGGAAAGAGGATTGGAACCTAGCACGTAAAATAATTCAGGTTTCTAGGATACGATGGGCAATTGAATCCTTCAAACCTTTTAAATCGGCTGGTTTGGACGGCATCTTCCCGGCGCTGCTTCAACAGGGCCTCGAGGTGCTATCCCCAGTATTATGTACCCTCCTAAGGGCAACCTTGGCGATGGGCTACACACCAAATAGCTGGAGAGAGGCCCGGGTGGTATTCATTCCTAAGCAGGGCAAATCGTCCTATATGGAAGCGAAGTCGTACCGGCCCATCAGCCTTACCTCATTCTTTCTCAAAACTCTTGAGAAGATAATTGACAAGCACCTGAGGGACTCGGCCCTGGCAAGGATGCCCCTTCACGAGTACCAATTTGCTTATCAAACTGGTAAATCCTGCGAGCAGCCATCCATGACCTGGCTCGTCGAGTGGAAACTGCCTATGGCAACAAAGAAATCGCACTAGCGACCTCCTCGACATTGAGGGCGCCTTTGATAAGGCGTCGTTTGTGTCGATGGAAAGGGCGCTGCGTAAACGTGGAGTCGAGCCAACGATTACGAGGTGGATCGGCAACATGATAAGAAACAGAAAGGTTCACGTGTCGCAGAACCTATGCACGATCAGGGCGGCGGTGGCAGCTGCTGCCCGCAGGGCGGCGTACTGTCACCGCTGCTATGGAGTCTGTGGTGGACAGCCTGCTCTCTGAACTTCGGGGGGCGGGCTTCCATGCGCAGGCTACGCCGATGACATCACCATTCTTGTCTGCGGGAAATTTGGGGGCGTGGTATCCGAGAGGATGCAGGTCGCACTCAGGCTTGTAGAGAGGTGGTGTATAAGAGAGGCTCTCAATGTCAACTCCAGTAAAACGACTATGGTTCCGTTCACTTGGAGGAGGAAACTCTCCAATCTCCAGTGTCCCACTATATTCGGCTCCAAAATACTCGTATCAACCGAGGTTAAATACCTGGGTGTTATCTTGGACGCTAAACTGCTGTACAAATCACACCTAGAACATGTGACGAACAAAGCCATAAGGAACTTCTGGGCCTGCAGAGGTATGTTCGGTAAAGCGTGGGGGCTGAAGCCTTCAATGGTACACTGGTTGTACACGAAGGTCATAGTACCCTCTATAACTTACGCCTCGCTGGTCTGGTGGCATAAAGCAAATCTGGGCTATGCTGTAAGTGCGCTTGGCAAAGTCCAGAGAATTGCCTGTTTGGGGATCACGGGAGCCATGTCCTCAGCGCCGACTGCTGCTATGGAGACCATTCTTGGGCTTCCCCCGCTGCAGTTGGTGCTGTGGTCTGAGGCAGTCCTAGGGGCCTACAGAGCAAAATGTAGTGGATGCAAGGGCTTCTCCGGCCAAAGTCGGAGATCATACCAGCATCTTCAAATACATCGAACAAACAGTACCACTGTCCGTAAAGGCAGATAAGATCTCGCCCGTTTTCAGCTTCTCTGGGGATACAGGGTAGATATCTCCAGCAGAGAAACTGCAATTGCACACATCCGCAAACCAAATCGAGGTATATCCCGTTGGTTCGTCGATGCCTCGAAAACGTGTAATGGCACGGGTATTGGAATCTGGAGGGACGGTGAGCGGGACGGGGAAGCTTTCAGCCTAGGAACCTCCCCCACCGTCTTCCAAGCCGAAATCATTGCCATTCAGACTTGTGCTGAGGGCATCTTAAACTGCCCACGCAAAAATGGAAGGATTGAAATCATCTCCGACAGCCAAGCTGCCCTCAAAGCTTTGCGGGCTGTCAGATTTGACTCTGATGTGGTACTGGGGTGCCACAGAATACTGAAACAGCTGGCGGAACATCTTAACGTTACATTGAGATGGGTGCCAGGTCACTCTGGGATCAGAGGCAATGAAATCGCTGACACGTTAGCTGGGGGCGCCAGCGGGGTGCCGTTCGTGGGTCCAGAACCGACGTGTGGCAGCTCGTATGGGGCGATCAAAACGTTTGTCAGGTCCCAACTTGCTGCTAGGCACTGTTCCCTCTGGAATAGACTTGCCGGCGCTAGACACTGTAAATCCCTACGACTCCAACCTTATCAGGAAAGACTCCGTAAAGCAGTCTTTATGAGCAGGGACAGATTGAGATTACTCACAGGAATCTTAACTGGGCACTGCGCACTAAATAAACACAGGCACCGCATGGGGCTAGTGGACTCTCCCCTGTGCAGGAGGTGTGGGGGGGCGGAGGAAACTCCTGCTCACCTTCTTCTCAACTGCTCGGCAGTGGATGGGGAGAGGCAGAGGCACTTTGGGGTCGATCGGTTGGACGAACCCAGAGTTGACAAATTAACTCTCAGCCAGATTGCGAACTTCTTTGATAGGGTGCAACCTGAGCGAGAGGGCTAAATATGGACATGGGGGCACAATAGGTCTCTCTGGCCGAGCTGCCTTCCTCGGGTCTTACACCCGCCCATGGGAAAAAAAAAAAAAAAAAAAATTTGTCTACACTAATTTTTGTGTTGTATCGATATTATTTTAGTTAGATATAGGACATAGATAAACAAAAATAAATTGACCTGGCCATATTTAAACCTAAAATCGCAATTGTAATAATGGCCTTTAGCAATAAATGAGATAATAAATTACCATAAGCTGAGCTAAACTGATTCAAAACTTTGTAAAATTATTAAAATGGAGAGGAAGGGCGAAGTTGGCCTGTGATTGGCTCCACCACTCAGTATTGTCACGAGTCCCCACAGGCTAACATACCAGATTCTACTCATATTCTCTAGTTATTATATTTGACATTCTTTCTTTATATCGCACATGACTTTAGGTATAAGATATGCATTTCATAGTAATACATCAAAAGAAAAAAAAGGTTAATATGAACGGAAATCCTAATAAATTCATGGAAATTTAATTAATTTCAATTTGATATTGAAATTATATTATTAAATGTAAGCAGGCCCAGCTAAAGCGAAGCCGGTTAAGAGGAATATGTACTGATTTATCGTACACCTATTACAAATATCGTATTTAGTTACATATATACACAATGCATGTTAATTAAGGCACAAATGAAACCTGTCACTATTGCTGCTGTTATGGAAATAACGAGTTGCTAATAGCACTGATTACGATATATAATTTATTTATGAAGCAGGCATCCAATTACGTTGGGAACGTAAATTAACACTAGTATTTTTAGTAGGAAAACTGTAAATATACAGTGTAAATATTTTACAACCGTTATATGCTTAGAATATTTCTGAATGAGGATTGAAAAACTAAATTTGTAAAACCTTGGATTCTTCACACAAAAAAATGTTTAAATATGCTAATTACCGCTAATGAATCTGGTGTTTTTGTCTAGTATTCCCGTATTACACAGATAAGCATAACATATTAAATCTAAAAACATGTCTGTAACTTCAGACCTCTGTGGTTCTCTGGCAAATTATGTTGAGAACGCAAGGAACAACTATGAACATTAGCTTTGTTCTTTTCGCCTCTTTGCGTTGGAACGCAAAACGAACGGATATATGCCGTAGAGATTTTGTGTTCTATTTGAGTTGCGGTAGGAAGCAACACACAAGATGGTTGTTCTTTTTGGGAAATTTCATTTCGATGAGATTTCCCAGGGCGATACAGAATTGACCCGGAAGCAAATATTTTCAGGTAACCACAATTAATGTTATGATAATGGATACGTTATCATCTAAATTAAATCGCTGGCATGTCATCTACAAAACGTTGCACAACCAATTTTCTTTCATTACCAATATGTCAGATTTGAGTACCGATGAAATAGTTGACAAAGCGATTAAACTCGCTCGGTTATACAAAAACGCTTTACCTGCTGAATCGACAAATCTCATAAATCATTCCATTTTCGGGGATTCCTAAACAGTCTAGATGTAGCTTCTTGCACAACTCTCTAATTAAGTAAAAGTATTTAAGAAAAAGGGGTCGAAGATATATATCCATGCATAAATATCGTATTGCGAATATTTCTGTGTGTGCCTGCGTCTAACTGCACGGCAAATATAGTACTATGGCCTAAACGCGTCTGAATTCTTTAGCTGTGCTTTCAAATGAAAGCAAACTGATGAGTGATGTAGGTTTTGAAGATTTAATTGATTAGTTCGCTTCACAACAGTCCCGAAGAAAATTTCTTTAATGAAAGTATACTGACAATAAGAATAAATAAATGCTTTGAGTAAAGAAAAATGTATCAATATTTTCTATTTAACCATTTCTTTTCTTTGAATTATGGCTTAATTGAAACAACTTTATTTAAACGACGTTTCGATAAATTATTGTCTTTTTCAAGCTTTCTAATTCATTTTATGTATAATATTCATTAAATCTACTGTTAATATAACTAACGCAAAGATAATTAAGACTTACGTAATTAATTATTTGTTTCTATTTTCTTCTGTTTGTTTCACAACATACGTTGTTTGTCGCAGCTACATTTAACATGTTAAAAAAAACTGTATGAGACTATTAGACTATTAAACATTTAAACTATTGAAGAGTATGTATTTTCTGTTCTCGGTAAAGGTAAAGCAAATAATTTTTTGTTAACAGTGAATCTTTATTCATTTCTTCATATTTAAAATATATACTGCTGTGGTTTGGCATCCCGGGGTTTGTAAATTCAGTGTTATTTTATTTATAGAGATTAATCTTTATCAATGTGTCGGGCAAATTCTCTCAGAAATTAATGTTTTATTTTTGGATAAGATTTTGTTAATGGATTTGTTTAATTTGTTTATTTAAATGTTCAGTTGGTTTAAATTATTTTCACTCTGTAATATATTTTTATTTGTTCATGTAGTTTGTGTCCTTCTTAGAAGAATTCTTCTTCTATGATCTTTGCATTTATGCGCTGCTTTGGCACGCATCTGTTTGTTATATGTATGCGATGTTTGGGCCCCTGGAGGGCAGTTCCTTGAAAGATAGCGTGTAAGTACATTTAAATCTATTTTCATTGCTGCCATTTTGGTATTTCATTTTGATTTTAAATTTTGTTTCGTTTATTTTGATATTATTTCATCAATCAGGGTACTCACTCATTAATAATTGGCATTATATTATTGTGTATACAAATTAGGTATAAGATCCGTTATTATATTTGTTCTAGAAAGTTTTTTTAGTTTAAAGAGTTTATTTTTCCGTTTTTTAGTTTTAAAATTTAGTTTTCTTTTTTAATCACCTCGGGTAAGGTGAATAGAAGCATTGTGCTTGTAATTAAGTTTTCCTATTTTTAGTTCACTTGAATTCTCCACGATTAATTTAGTTTGTATTAATTTTTGAAACCACGTGGATTTTTATTGTAATAAGGATTATCTTCCTGGACTGTTTTTCTTTTTGTTTGATGAAGGATTTGCATTGTCCTTTAGTAAATTAGATTCAAGCAGGTTTTGATTTTGGCCAGGACTCTCAGTCCAAGGTTTGATTTTTCCTGCGTAATTGTAATTAAATATTTTTTTATAATAATAAAAATTAATGATTGTTAACGTCATTCAAAATTTCTGTTCTTGTATTTTTGAAGTATTTTATGAAAGTGAATTTTTCAAACGCCCACATTTTACTTTTCATGATTAGTTTAGTTGTGAGGGTAACCTTGAGGTTAAGTATTCTTTTGCGCCCTATATTTTTATCCGCTGAGCTAGTAAAAGTAAATTTAAATTTTCATTTTTTTTCTCTTCATTTTGCATTTATGCTGGTACCATCATTACACAGCATAATTTTGTTAGTCAATAATAATATACAATGTATTGTAAAAGTTAAATTGAGTTTTAAAACAAATATGAATAAATTTTTAATAAGTTATTTGTGTCTGTTCTGAAATTTATACTATTTTCTTCTTTTTTAATATAAATCATTTCTAAAACATTTCTTGTATAATAGTTTCTTTCATTAATTAAAATTTTTGTATCTTTAAAGTTAAAACTATGTTTATTGTTTATTTCATGTTTTTTTAGAGCTGTAATATTGTTTGATGATTTATGATGTTGTATTCTCTGTCTTGTTTCTCCTATGTACACTCCCTCACAATTGGAACTTAGGATGGAATAAACCAAATGAGATTTTTTTTCCCATTGAGTTTTTAATTTTGTGAAATAACATTTTAAATTATTACTGTTTTTATGTGCTGTAGTAATATTAAATGGTTTTAATATAGAGTTAATTTTTTCAGATAAATTCTTAACTTAGGAGGAAATGGCAGTAAATTTTGTGTTATTATTTGACTTATTTTTTTTTTTTTGATTATTTTAGTATCATTGTATACTTTTTGTAACCGTTTCTTAAGTATTTTATTAATAAATAACTGAGGATAACCATTGTTTATTAAAATGTATTGGATGTTTTTTAAAATTTTTGGTCCATATTCTGGGCTTGTTAATTTTAGGCCTCTGTCAATTAATGCTATAACAACACTTTTTTTATAGTTCATTGGTAAAATGGAAGCGTAATGTAAATATCTGCTTGATGATATTGTTTTATTGTGCCAAGTTGTGAATAATTTGTCCTTCATTTTCTATAATTGTGATATCTAAATAATTTGGTTTGTAATTTTTTTCTATTTCTAAAGTGAATTGGATTTTTTTTGTGATACATATTGATTGAGCTAATGCGTAATTAATTTTGTTCTTGGGTAATATTAGTAGACAATCATCTACAATATCGTTTATACAGTTTTATATTTAATAATTTATTTTTTTGATTACCGACACTTCTTTTGATTTACACATCAAAATCTTCAATACCAGCTGTGCTATTACACTGGATATGGGTGCTCCCATTGCTTATCCTTCGATTTGTTTGTAAAATTTATCATTATGTTGGAAATATTATTACATAAATATTCAAAAATATTTTCTAAAAACTAACATTGTATGTATCGTGCGAAGAAATGCTGGCTGAAGTGAAAAGGGAGGGGAGGGGTTAGGCAGTCAATTTAAGTAGCCCCGGGTGGCGCTAACTGTTAATACGCTACTGGTAATTAATATTCTTTTAGATCCTACCTAATTTTTTTTTTTCTTTAAGGCTACTGAGGTTTATACTACCACGTCGATCTAGAAGAGCCCGAATATCCGCGCATGTTCCTCCATAGTCGTACGTCGAATGAGAAAAACAAGTTACTTTTTTAAAAATGAAAAAATAATGAAAATATGCTTTAAAATCTTTAAATAAAACGAAAATTGTTAAATTATTCAAAGTCGTTAAATATCTACTAAAATTAATAGATATATAAAAATAAGTTTAGTAATGACGCTAATAAAACAATTTTCACTAAAATGTCCACTTTAATTTTTGAACTTTAAAGGAGCATAACATAGAAAACAAAAATGATCCGATTTTAAAAAAAATAAATCGCCAAAAGATTACTACATAATAACAAAACCCTTACAAAGACATATCACTCAACGGCTCTTCTTATTTGAAATTTTCGATATAATTTTCACCTCCGATTAGAAGTTGGAACTACGGGATCGTAGATACATATAAAATCTGTGCCCCCATAAATCAAAATTGGACCTGTTTTCTTGTTAAATTCAATTCACGGTATTTTAAAAAGTTATTCCGGGTGGCTAGTTTGAAATGAAAGCTCGGTATGTAAAACCTCTGTTTTAATATAAAAACTTTTAAAAACATGCACACAGTAATTACAAGAGCATTCTGTTAATTCAACACGGTAACTTTTCTGTGTGTATATTTAAACTATTACTAAGATAAGAAATATGATTATTGAACTCATATCGAAAGAAATATTTAATTTCTTAATGATTTTCTGCCATATAGGCTATATCTTACCAACGTTGGTAATACAAAGCACGCAACGTTCCGCCGAGTTTGTAAAGTTTTTCTTTATGCATTTATATCGTTTTATTTTACATGAATTTTCCTTTACCGAACAGAAATGTCAATTCAGAGAATAGTTTATTCGCCAATGTAAAACTCGTTTGGTCGATGCGAACTGGATACCAGAAGTTAGGTTTAGTAGAGACGGAGGGCTATAAAAATAACCGCGATACACACCGTCTGATCGGATCAAAATCACGTTACATGTTACACTTTCTACCGTCAAGAATGCTATTTACCAAGTCTTCTTTTATTGGGATGCATTAGTGAGGTAGATATGTACAACTTCTACAAATATAAGTTTTGCTACAGAAATTGTATAGAATATGTATTTTTTTTAAATGTTTCTAATGCATCTATCTGATAGTATTATGAAGGCAGATTGTGCTCATAAATTTAAACATAAATGAATTAAAATTCGATTATGTATTATGTTAACCCGTACGACATTTCACTCAGTGTAGATACTTAAACATAAGTGCGACAAGCATGAAGCCAATATTATATAACAACCAATAGGAAAGGAGTTCCAGATATAGTAAGCCACAGTATACCGATGCAAATACAATGCATTTCATTTTTTGTCGTTTTACGTTAGAACACAAAACGAACGGACATGCACAGTAGAGTACTTTTGTCGCAGTAGGAAACAATACGCAACACATAGCTCTGCATACGAAAACGTCATCGCACCAGAAAAAAACTAAACCTAACCAAAGTCAAACCAAGAAACCATAAACTATACACACAAAAAATCTATTATCAATCTGAATATTTTTATTTATTCAGAAATCAAAGCTTAATATATATTTAAATGAACTAATCTTGTTGGTTAGAACATAAGAGTAAATTCTCTGAAAACACAATATACTCTTAGAATAAATAGTATAAATATTTGCATTGAAGTATACTTCCTCCAAATGAACATTGTTATTGTTGTAAGGAATAAATCTATGCAATCATAGTGAGAAAGTCTGTAGATTCAAAATAAAATCCCTTATAGTTTGGTATAATGAATTACTATATAAAATTATTAAATGTTTTGTACTGAAAATATGAAATATCAAATTGAAATTATCATAATATTGAAACATTTGAAACGAATTTTACTCGACCATTTATTGCACTAAAACTTATATGTCATTGGTTCCCTCTTTTTTATGGAGGTTTAGGGGGTTTTGCATATACATACGCTTTACTTGGCGTCACTTTTTGATAGACCAGCGAACAGTGTTGTTGATTGTAAGTGTAAGTAAACCTAAATGGATACCCCAGCCGTTTCACTGCTACTTAGAGAATGGGGTGGAATGGGGCTGATGCACAGATGCTACCATTAATATATTCGAAAGTAAGTACTGCTGTGTACTGAAGGTACAAAAGAAAATGCAAAATGAATTTACAAAAATAAAAGATTAAATTGACTAGCTCAGCGGATACAAATTACAGGGCGCAAAAGAACAATTAAACTCAGGGTTACCCTCGCAATTAAAACTTGAATTTAATCATGAAAAGTAAACTGTGGGTGAAAGAAAACTGACTTTCTTTAATTACTCCAAAAATTGAAAAGGTTTAAACAAAAATAAAAGAACAGAATTTTTGAATGACGTTAACAACCAGAAATTTTATTAAAAAAAAAAAAATGTTAATTACAATTAGGCAGGAAAAATAAAACCTTGGACAAAAGGTCCTGGTCGAAATCAAAACCCGCATTAGACTCTAATATTTACAAAAGGACAATGCAAATCCTTTCAACAAACAAAAAGAAAAACAGTTCAGGAAGATAATCGTTATTACAACAAAAATTCACGTGGTTTCAACAATTAACCAAACTAAATTAAACGTGGAGAAAACAAGTAAATTTACATAAATGAAAACTTACAAACAAACACAATGCTTCTATTCACCCACCCCGAGGTGATTAAAAATAATTACAAATCAGCAAAATACAAAAAAAAAACGAAAAATTAACTCTTTAAACTTAAAAAATACTTTCCAGAACTGAAATAATAAATGATCCTATATCTAATTTGTGTACACAATAATATAATACCAATTATTATAAAATGAGTTCTTTGATGGATGAGATAATTTCAAAATTAACGCAATAAAACTTAAAATCAAAATGAAATACCAAAATGGCAGCTAACAATATAAAATTTACATGTACTTACTCGGCATCTCGTCAAAGAACTGGCATTAGAAGGTTAAACAGTCGCATATATATATAATATAACAGCTGCGTGCGCTACACCTAACGCACAATGATCATAGAAAACAACTACAAGAAAGGGCATGAGCTAACATGAGCAAATAAAAATATATTAAAGAGTGAAAACAATTTAAACAACTGAACATTTAAATTAAACCAATCAAATCAGTAACTAAATCTTATTTAAAAATAAACACAATTGAATCTGTAGGCACTCCCACGAAGCATCGACAAAGGCAAATCGGATAAAAATATGCACATCTGTGCATCTTAAAAAAAACTCTCGCGAATACACAGCAGTACGTACGTGTTATCTAATATTAAAGGATTACTGGTTTAAAAAACTTTGAAATAGTACTTAGAGTCAACGTCATTGTGTCGATATTATATGAACATGGTAGGTGTGTACATTAACAAACATATGTAGATATTTACTAGTTATTGGTTTTTAGTAGGTAATACCAGGAAATTATTACACTGATTGAAATTATATCAGTAACCAACGCCGACTACATACCAGGCCCAGGCATTGAGTGGGAAGTATGCCGAGAACACCGGTCGCAACGACGGATACGCATAACATCTATACCTCTACGCATCAATATCCCGTGCGCACTCCTGGAGTACCCCGACACGCTACCTTCTCCCAAACATTGTAAAACTATAATGTATGTTATATACTTCTATCAAATGTACATATATTATTAAGGCATAAATATGATAGTTTCCAGTTGAGAAAACCCTAACAGCCAAATTTAAATTTCCCGCCACAATTTTTAGTAACTTCAACGTAAAGAGATTAAAATAACTATGGATGTAGTACAAAATAGTAGGTAATTTTATGTTTCAACGTTGAAGTTACTAAGAATAGTTGCGGGCAATTTAAATTTAGCTATGTGGGAATCTATTTACTAAAATTTAAAATAATTATTTTTGTGGTGAAAATATTATATGTTCATAATGATTTTAGTATATTGATTACATTTGAATTAAAAAATTGTTTCGTCTAACAAATTCACGGGTTTGGAAACTGAACAAATTTTATTCTCAATATAAATACATCATCTTTTTGCTTATATAGGAAGTTATGTTATATTCAATGTGATGCATTTATATTCAAACTGAGTAATTATTTTTGTGTGTGTAGGTGTATACAGCGATGTAATCTGTGGCAGCTGCCAACTATACCGAACAATCAAAATTTAATTTTCGTCTGGCCGATTATCCTCGACTAATTAATCTTCGAATTTAATCTTTGAAACAAACTGAGATGCTGTTAATCATTGTGATGATGTAAATAATAGTATGTCCGTGATAATTGCACCCGTAATTATTCTTAGATAGAAAAAACGGCAATCTTTACCAGTTAATTTATTCTTATAAATTCATAATTCAATCAGTAATAGCATGTGTTGTAGCAGTTGATTCGTATATCTTGAAATGCATTATACATGACTAATCAGGTAGTAGCATTGTATCAGGTCATGTAAAATGGTTGTAAATGTACGAGATTGGGTGACTGTTAAGGATTGTATACCAGGAAACCGGTTAACCGGTAAATTGACCAAAAAACGTTCGGTAAATTTCGGTAAATGAAAAATCCATTGATCCATCCATGAAATATTGTGTTTATAGATATGTATTTAAAGGTCTAAAGGGACATTGAAAATAAAAAAAAAACAGGTAAGTCTAAATAAGAATATACCCACTTATTAATTTTATGGGAGATGTTTTTTGTTTAACTTTAATTTAAACTTTCTTGAGATTGAGAACCGCTGTAATAGAGAATATAGAAAAGAAACTGACAAAACCTTTTGATTAGAAACGTATAACCTCCATTCCACCGAGTTAGTCAGAAAGAGAAGGAATTAAAGATTCTCAACAAGAAAAAGCAAAAAATTGAAAAAAAGGTCGTGCAGAAGTTAAAAGAAAATAAGAACGGAAACAAGATGGATAACGAAAAGCAACGCAAAGAAAAGCGAGATTAATGTTCATTTGTTGCTATGACGGTTGCTAGGACGGTAGGAAGCAAAACACCCCACTTTTCCTACCTGCCTTTGTCAACAAGTGCAATTTCAATTCTCTCATTTTATGGTTTTTTTGTTTGGATTTTATTTATCTCTCGAAAAAAGTTGGGTTAGCATATGCTCTGGATTTCTTTAAGATTTTTAAAAGTTTTAAATCGTTTTTCTTAAAGAGTAAGTAAATGTCTCATTTTTAAATATTTAAAAATAATAATAATAATTCAGTACAATGTAATATGTAAATATTGTATGTGATTTTTTCATATTATAATATATAAGAACAACATTTCACATATTTAAATTAATAGCAATTTTGAATACACCACATTATGAGAAAACATTAATGCAACAGTGTTGTAAAAATTTGAAACCTTAAATATTTTGTTTTACTTCTTACAACTGTTTAAAATAATTAATACAAATATTTATTACAAAATTCTAATATTATGCCTTAAGATTATGTAAAATATGTATTATTCTAGCCTAACTTCTAACCCTATTTTCTTGGGGAATCCCCATTAATGTCACACATGAAAAAAAATTACCAGTAATTTACCGGTAAACCGGTATTTTCATTTTCATTTACCGAATTACCGGTAAATGAAAAAATCAGTAAATTTATAATCACTAGTGACTGTATATGTGTAATCAAGAAAAAGAAGAAGGCTTGTTTTAGAAATCTTTCGACAGTGTGCATTTTCAGAAGCGATTTCGTTTCTATTTGTTCTACTTTTTCGTAACGTTAAATGTGATCTTGAAAAACATTGTGCACACCATGCAAAAACTATAAACAAAATAAACATTTCTCTTTACTAGCGTCTTATTTTTATTTTTCATCTTTTCTACTGCTTTCTCTTCCCATTTCTGAAAAGAACCCCTTCTCGAAGTAATATGATAACGCTATCTTCCCCAATAACGCTCCTACACACATCTTCCATTCTTCCAATTGTAAATTACACAAACAGAGATGCAAACAAACGTATGGTTGTACGAATTCACCGTTTTCCGCAGACGGAGATTATTTTATAGAAAGTGGGACCGTACGGTAGTTCCCTCTCTCTATATACTCTGACATTTAACGGGGAGAAGCGTTAGATCGGCAAAGGTCGCGTTCTTGCCGACGTAGGGGGGTCCCGGCAGACACATAAGAAGAAGACACCGTGTTACGGCCTTGCATGCGGCGATCGTGTGAGAAGAAACACCAGATCGTCGGCGTGAAGGCGGAGAGAGGAAGGCGTTTGAGTTACTTGCAGACGTTATACAGTCACGTGCAAAATAATTGGAGATAAACGGAATTTTAATATATTGCTGTGATTTATTTATATTTGTTTGAGTGATTTCAATTTATTTTATTGTATCGATAAAGCGATAATACCTCGCTTCACAATACATACTGCTGTGTACTGACTGAATTGAAAATGCAAAATGAAATAAAAAAAAAGAAAAAGGAAAAATTAAATTAGTTAGCTCAATTAAACTCAGAGTTACCCTCGCGAATTAAAACTTGAATCTAATCACGAAAAGTAAGTTGTGAGTGAAAGAAATCTGACTTTCCCAAATACCCCAAAAATTGAAAAGGTTTAATTAAAAATAAGAGAACAAAATTATTAACCCAACGACGTTAATTAACAATCAAAAATTTATTATAAAAAAAAAAAATTAATTACAAATTTCTGGCCTAAAATTAAAAACTGCACGTGATTCTAAATTACAATAGGACAATGCTATTTCCTATATCAAAGCAAAAAAATTGGTTTGTTCAGGAAGATATTCCTTAAATACCAATTCAATCCACGTGTTTCAAATTAACACAAACAAATTTAAGCTTGGAACAAATTGTAGGCCAAAAAAAAACAAGAATGAAACTAAAATACAAGAACAAAGCTTCCTAATTCACCAAAACCCCAGGTTATTAATAATTAAAAACGAAACAGTGAATTAGAAAAACGGAGAAATTAATTCATTAAACTATAATAAAAAAAACTAAACTGAAATATATCTTCCTGTACATAAATAATAAATGATCTTACATCTATTAGTATGACAACTTCAGTATAATAACAATTATTATAAGCGAATTCCTTGATGGACAAGAAATAAAACATAACGCGAATCAAATTACGATATAAAAGTAATACAATGGCTTGCAAAAGAATTTAAAAACTACAGGTACTCACGCTAGCGTCTACCAAGGAACTGCCTGATCAAACTCTACAACTGCGTACAACGCAGTCGTACAATTCACCGACAAAAACAAGTAGAAAAGGCGCTAAACAACACGAGGAAATAAAACACATGTTAAAAAGTGAAATTAATTTAAAAAAGAATTAACACTAAATTAAATAAATCATATAATTAACTCTTTAACTAAAATTAATACAAACTTAAACATTATTATGAAAATTTCTCAATACAATGATTCAGCAGTTTTAAGTAAAACAAATATGCAACACAAAATACACTCGCACTAAATGGGTTGCCACAGCAATATGTAAAGAACTCTATGCATTTCATTGATTTAATCGAACAATATCGCCTTGAAAATAAAGATAGTTTGGTGGCTTTTGACGTCGTATCATTATTTACACAAGTTCCGGTAAAAAAAGGCAATATCTTTAATTCAAGAAAAATACAAACCGCCAGAACATATCATTAATCTAGCGAACTACTGTTTAACAAATACTTATTTTACATATAAAAATCGGCGCTATAAACAAGTTGGAGGTGCTCTAACGGGCTTGCCGCTTTCTCCTGCTTTAGAACAGCGGTTCTCAACGTGGAGGGCGCGCTCCCTTGGAGGAAGGGGGGAGGGGGCGCGGAAGACTTTCGAGGGAGGCGTATTACATATATTACATATTTAAAGAAAAAGAAAATAAAAAAGTAAAACTGTAATTTACTCAATTTTGTATGTGTATATGTACGAATATTTCCAAAATTATTGTACTTTTGTAATACATTACTCAATACCACTGTTGCCAACTCGTGGGAAATTTCCAGATTCGTGGGAAGTTTTGAAGTCAAAGGGAAAAAGGAAAATAGCATGGTATTGGGAAATTTTGGTGAGTATTTTCCTAAGAAATTTTGTCGCGACACTTTCAGGTCGTTTTACTTTCATTTGCACTCCCAAGTTGTAACCTAAATCTAAACAATTATGATTCATATTTTAGTTAACTGCTATTTATTTAGGATTTCTATGATAACCATAATGAAATAACAATTTAATTTAACAAATGCACCTGCTTATTGCAACAAATATCGTGAAAATTCCGGTTAAAATTTATTCCTGTGTAAAATGACCTGAAAGTGTCGCGACAAAATTTCTTAGTGAAATTCTCACCAAAATTTTCGGGATAATTTTTATTATGATTTATGTAAAAATTCTCATACGTGTAAGCTATTAGCTATCTAGCTATTTATTGCGCAATTTATTGGCCAATGTATACGCGTTAAGGCCGTTTTACACCTAGCCAATAAAGAGCTAGGTGTAAAACGGCCTATGCGTAATTTTATGAAGTTTTATTACTTCAATCGAATGAGTGCGACGATTAATAGCGGCACTAGTTTATTTTATTGGTAGGAATGGATTCCCAAACGCGTCATCACGATATGCGCAAGATCCATATCTTGTATATTTGTACAATGGTTTTGCGCATTCGTGGGAATTTTGTTTAAAAAAGGGAAATTTTGATAGTTCTCCTGGGAAATTCTATGCTTAAAGGTTGGGGACACTATATACTAATACTACTTGTATTGACCACATATGGTAGTGCCAGAGGGGAAGCGTGACTTCACATGAGAATTCAAAGGAGGGCATAGAGCCTGAAAGATTGAGAACCGCTACTTTAGAAAATTTATTTATAGAAAACTTCGAAGTAGTAGTTTTACAAACAACTCGAAAAAACCGAAGCTGTGGTTAAGGTATGTAGATAACACTTTTGTAATTTGGCTTCATGGAAAAGAAAAACTACAAAAGTTGCAAACGATGGCTCTCGAAATGTGTTTGTCTGAATCGCTTTTTCAATCTATTTGATTCAGTGCGGGACTTGAAAACAGAGACGATGAACTTTGCGGAAACTTGATTACGTCCAAAAATAACATCACTTATTTGACAGTCCTTTTTAAAATATTTAATGACGTTAATTTACAATTGCAAGGTGATGAGTTGAATTTAATAATAAAAAAAAAAACGTCATAACTGCTTTTGTGAGAAAACTTCTTCTATTCAAACGAAATCTAGGAAGAGGTGAATACAGCCACTTTCCGACATTATCAGCATTATCGGTAAAACAGGAAGATTTACTTACTTACTACCAAAACCTCGACGCTCTTCATGCTGATTTTACAGAACGATTCCAGGATATTTTAAATATGAATATACCAAGCTGGGTTTTAGGGCCTCTCCCAAATGCAGATACAGCATAATCATTAAATTTAGAAGAAGAACTCGTAGAACTCACTAGAACTAATGAAGAATTAAAAGTAAAATTCAGAAATGGATACCAAGAGTTCTGGCTCCAAAAATCAATATCAGCTTCCACCCTGGATTGTGGGTAATAGTACAGAAATTTTTAATTGCGTTTTCTTCATCATATTTGGCTGAGCGTGGGTTTAGTGCTGTAGCTAATTTACTGTCTAAGAAAAGGAATAGACTGCAGATCACTGAGCGTGGTGATTTGCGAGATTAACAAATTGTTAAAACTCCACCAACTTCAACCATCTCATTGATATTTATGTTTCTTATTGAATTCTGTTTTTTTATCATATTTTTTTCCTAATTTTGATTAATCGTCTTCGCTTTGCCTTTATGCAATGCCCCAGTGCGTGGTGCTCCAGCTTTGTGGATTGTCTTGCATTTTTTGGTTAAGTTATAATTTTGTTAATAACACCTTGTATGATGGTCTTTGTCTGAATTAAATGTTTTTATTATAACGTGTTTTTGTATTTTTAAATAATTAATAATCACGACCCTGAGTCACGACCACAATTAGCATGATTACAGAGAGAGACAGAGAATTAATTTTTAATTTGTGATTATTAATAGATAATAGACAGGCATATAAAATTGGTATAATTAACTATTATATAAAGGGGGGCGTTGGAATTTTTTTTTTCTTGTAAAGGGGGCGGTAGTCCATAAAAGGTTGAGAACCTATGCTTTAGAATATTCGACTAAATAAGCTCGGTTAATTTTGTCATTCATTTTATTCATTCATTCAAGTTAGGGTGGACACTTGATGTCCGGGCACTTGAGCTCGGTGCTCATTGTACCATCCCTATTGATTCTCTTATTTCCACTCGAGCAGCTTGGATAGATCCCTGCCGAAATATTTCTGCCTGAGTACCTTCAGTTCCTGACATGTGCAGATTACATGTAAACTCGTTTCCTCCTGTAGTTCGCATCTTCTACACCACGGTTCGCTTACACGGCCTGTGTTGTATAGATGCTTTTTTCAGAGGACAGTGTCCAGTTACCAACCCAGTAATGGTTTTAACTTCTTTCTTACTGCGCTCGAGTAGGTTATCAGAGAAACTACCATCCCCATCCCCTATCAGCGTTTTGGTATGGAGTTGAGCTTCAGTCGACCTCCATTTCTTTGTACTTTCTTTATCTAACCAGGTCCAGATCACCCTTCTTGCGGAATCCTTAGTAATCCCACATACGGGCTCTGGACCCATGAAGTGTCTCTTAGAGCCCTCCTAGGCTAGTTCATCGGCTATTACGTTGCCCTTTATATCCTCATGTCCCGGCACCCAAATCAGAGACACCGTGTTGTCTCGTGCCAGTGCATTGAGGGATTGTTTGCAGTCCCTAACTAGTTTTGACCTAGTTACAGGGTTTGAGGGTGCCTTAATGACAGCCTGGCTGGGTTAATTTTGTATTTCTCAGTATAAAATTTGTTTATACCCAACCAGCTAGTGCTAAAATTTTACTTACGACACTTTAAAAGACACCTAAAATATCTAACGGAAATTACAAAAAACTATAAAAATGGCAAATAATTTATGCCCAATACTGTATGTAAGGATGTTTAGAAAGCGCCATAGTGTATGATTAATTACTCTTTACAAGCAACACTATTTCCAGTCACAACTCTATGATAAATGATGTAGATTTACAATGTATTATATTAATAATGTTAAGAATTAGTATTGATAAGCGCTGTATCAAAATTTCCTGGCTTTCAGGCATTGTTACGGTAGTTCTTCCACGGAATATTGAAAGTTAAATTAGAAATCAACAACTACGCACGATTTTGCTACGACTACTCACCAGAAAAATAGACTAAATAACAGAAAGAACTAAAAACTCGTTTGGAAATGTGACCTTCTGAAATCTATAAATGATGTATAAATATTAATCACGAACATATTTTTAGCTACAATTATGTACGCAGAACACGTCTGCACTTTCTTGCAAGTATTTATTAATACTGTCAACTACATTGCAATCTTTAGAATTCACGGGTTTATATCAGTATATAGTAATTAGTACCTCATGTACAGAGATGCCAGAAATAGCGGCATTACTCTGCTTTATAAATCAGTTATTAAAAATACAAAAACGTCAGTTCAGAGACAATGCTAGCACTAATAACAAGGTGACAATCACAACTCCTAAATTATAAAGTAGTAGTGTATATGCATAAAACATCTATTTACATTTCTTTCTCCCTCTGCACAATAATAGTATATTATTACGGACCATTTACGCATTTTACTCACAATCAGTAGTATGGAATCCATAATTTTATTTCTAAGACCAACCATTCTCTTACTTTTATAACTATTCATGCGAGAACCGTCAAATAGATTCACATCTACGCTGGCTTTCTATCTAATCTAGTGACTTTCCCAATCCCGTAATAACGCTGGTAAATTACCACAGAACGACTCATTTCGAGACACGATTTTCGTTAAACTACCAGAAACTTATGTAATCAGAGTAGGTTGTGTGTCATTAGTGTCGTTATAGATCATCCTTTACCGTGTATTACATAAATGGAACGAGTTCGTCTATATCAATACGATATAGTTTCACGTTCGTTGCCATTAGATACTTAGCAAAATTTAAAATCTTTTACGTTAAATCTATTGCAAGTAATTGTAGAGTGAAGGTAATTATAAAAGGTATTATTTTGCATACTACACTGAGATCGAGAATGATTGTCCTGATCCTACACTACTTTCCGCGATACGCAAATCAATATTTTCATCCAATCATTGTAATGAAATTAGTAATACAGTGTTTCCCTGCTGCAATTTTGCTGTCAATATTGACATATGTTCTACATAGCCGTGCGTTTCGTGTTTGAATTCTGCTTATTTAGTCATTCCTTATTATTGTTTGTTAATTTTCACATACAGTTTTTCTCAAGACTACGCCTTCATTTCGCATTGAGAGCGTATAAGGCGTTTTTCTTTTGGGCAAATGCCATTTACACTGGGCCAAGATAAATTTATTTTGGAGGCATACTTTCGAAATGGTGAGCGAGGAGGTGATGGGCAGTGGAGATATTCAGCTATACTTTGTGCTGAAGAATTTATAAATCAATTTGTCGAACTGCAAATTGATAATGAAACTCTCCTTCGACACATCAATCGGGTTGTCCATCGCTTCAGAGGAACTGGAAGTGTTTTTTAATGGAAAGCCAATAACTCACCCGTCAGTTCTAACCGAAAATGTGGTGGAAGACGTACGTGCTCGTTTGGATTACAGCCCTGGAAAGCCATTACGGCAACTTGCACCACAAATTGGTAGAAATATACATATAAATGGTGTTATAAAAAGTATTGTGACTTTTTTTTGTAGGTTTATCTTATGAATCAACTCAGAAAGCTGTAAAACGGAAGCTTCATTATCATCCATATAAAATTTCTGTCGTACAGCAATTACTGCCACTAAATTTCGAAAAACGTACGGAATATTGTCATTGATTTAATGCAAATCTAAAGAATGACGATGTTTTAAATCTTACTTTTTTCTGACGAAGCCTGGTTTCATTTAACAGTTGATGTAAATAAATAAAAATCAAAATACTAGGATTTAGTCCGCACAAAATCCTCATGTTATTCGGTAAACGGAATTGCATCCTGTAAAAATGGATATGGGTTGCAATGTCCAGAAGGCGCATAATAGGACCGATATTCTTCGAGGATACAATAACAGCAGCCAGATATAAACTTATATTACATGAATTTGTGGAACAATTATTTGATGATGAATTACAGCTACGCTATTTTCAAAATGACAATGCTACTACTCATTCAGCAAGAGAAACAAGAGAGTATTTGCAGGATTTTTTTGAAAAACAGAGTTATTGGCTTTGAACTTTGGCTACCTAGATCACCTGACCTTACACCGCTTGACTTTTTTTATTTGGTCATCTAAAAAATAAAATTTATCGGAACAGTTTACATAATATGGATCAATTAAAAGAAGCAATAAGAAATAAAATAGAGAATATTACAAACGAGCAATTAATAAATGTTTCTGAAAACATGAAGAAGAGGGTAGATGCTTGCATAAATAATGGTGGTTCTTACTTTGAACACAGCATGTAAGCACTGCAGATATGTTCCCAATCTTTTAATTTATATTATAGTTTTGTTATAGAGCGTATGGCTATGAAAAGCATCCATTCATTATTGCCCATTCTGTACCCCGTATAAATTACCAAGAATGTCTGATATAACTTAAGACATGACATAAATGTGTATTTTTACAATATATATTGTTTAAACCTTCCATACCTTTAATTAAACCTGGTTGTATTTGTTATCAGAAATATACTGTTTTGAAAAAATGTTTACTACGTTATTTTTGCGCGGGAGTTAGTTGATTGACTCATACCTTAGATGCAATTTTGGTGCACTACACTTGTTGTCCGGGTTGACATTAGTGAATATTAAGTTGCATACGCACAATTAGATAAAAACCGCACAATGACAGCACGTTACTGTGTTTTATTAACTAACTTCATTCGAAACAGTGGATGTAAATATTGATACAATCTTCGTGGAAAGTGGAGTAGGATCAAGATATTCTTATTCGACCTCACAGTATTTATTTTACTTGTTATTTCAATTTATTGCAATTTTGTAAGAAATTTTATTTGCCTTTGAGCATTTACGAAACAATCCATGTATGTTCTTACTACAGTCTTGTAGGGATACATTTTCACATGTGTACTATTATTTGTATATACCACTATGCGCTTGTACAGATTACAATTATTTAATTAATTTCGTGGTGTAGCAGAATACGTTTCTTAATAAAAACACGATAAGTATTTTGATTTTTTGCTATTAACGTTTGAGAATAAATCCATTGTCAATCAAAGATTATTGTATCGTAATTTCAAATATGTATTGACAATTCCCATCATGTAAAAGTGTTATATGCTTACTATAAGCTTTATGCAAACAATGAGCTAATACGAAAGGGAATACAGATTGACTGTAAAGTTTTGGTGTGTGCAATATCTACTGGGTAATACGACCTATTCAATATCGACAAAAAAATAGTCATTAAATTTATCTTATTTTGGCAAACCCATTTTGCTGGGTGGCTTACCTCAAACACGCAATATACGCATATCTCCTCGTTGCGTTTTCTGGGAACACATTTTTTGTGTTTCTGACTCACACACTTGCGTCATCGCTGCATATGAAAGATGCTAGTTAACAAGGACGAAGACAAATTGCATTTTTATGCCTAATAAAAGTGCCAAAACTTCATAATTGGAAACGGGCATAATAAATGGGTAATAGCAAACAAGATAAAGTACTGCGGGAAATCACAGGAAAGCGTCTGACACATTTGGTTTTTTTAATCAATATTTATTTCTTGAATTACGCTATATTAATATAAATTAAATGAAACATCGACATAATAATAATAATAATAACAGTAATAATAAATTATATTAGTTACATCTTGTATGTATACTAGCTAAACAATAAATAAATAAAATTAATTACATAGAAATGTAGCACTTCTGGTTTATTTTCTTGACTAACTTGCCATAAATCGGCTTCAATGCAGGCTATATTTTTTTAGCAAAGCAGTAAAGTTTATAGCTTTTTCTGTACACATACTGAAGCAGGTACTATTTTTATATGAAAACACGATTAGTTACTTAGCATTTATTGTAAATATCAAATGCTATTTGATGTTTTGAACGAAATGTTGCCGGATAATAAATAATTAATTGTTATAAAATAAGTAGTAGTTTGTTTATCAAAATTTATAATTTTAACATCGGTAACCACGCAAAACAATTTCATAACTTTTCATACTAATATCAAAATTGAAACGGCAATTGAAGATGTGCATTTCCGCAAATATACAGTGTGAGTCGTTAAGTAGTAAGTAGAGTAAGTCCTTGAATTAATCAACTGGTATCAAACCGTAGATGAGGTGGATTGTAATAAAAGCTATAATGCTTTCTCTGAAATTCTGAGGAATGCGATAGAAATTACATGTCCAAAACGAATTGTCAAGTTTGAAACGAACCACACTAGAAAAAACTGATTAACTAATGAATTGAAACAAAAACGTCAACTTAAAAGGCAGCTATACGAGAATATGCTGAATCATGTTATTAGTAAGGAGAAATACAAAGGTTTTTGCAAAAATTTGAAGCTTGAAATAAAAAATCAAAAAGCAATCACAAATTCAGAAATCATAAGACGTTCTAAAAACAAAACAAAAGCAACATGGTCTTTAGTTAAACAAATAGCTTCACCTACATCCACCTCCAATACAAATCATCGTAATATACATGATATTGAAATTGAAACACTCACGAAATTCTTTTATTTTAATACATACAACAGATCTAATGAACTTGCTGCAGCCCAGAGATATTTACAATTATATCCAAACCAAAGACAACCAAATCATAAACTTTTTAGAAATTTTTATAATCGCCTGAGAGACACTGGCTATTTTCGTCCTAAGCGTTATAATGGTGCTCCGAAAACAATTTCAGTAGAACAAGTGGAGGAAGTTCTAGTTCACGTTACCGAAAATCAAGGCGTAAGTAGTCGCCATTTAAGTGCGGCGACAGGAATAAGTCAAACGTCTATCAATAGAATCTTACGAAAAGAGAAACTCTATCCTTATCATTTCACTCCTGCGCAGAATTTATTACCTCAGGATCCTCCTGCACGTCTACGATTTTCGCAATTTTTAACCGACGAAACAGAACGAAGCCCGAAATTTTGTTGACAAAATTCTCTTCACCCATGAAGCAAAGTTTACTAGACGTGGAGTTTTCAACTGGAGAAATAGTCATTTGTGGGATTCTGAGAATCCATACGCATTAAGGAAAAGATTCAAAATAAACATTTGGTGTGGTATGATATGTGATTTCTTCATTCCCTTCCACCGAATCTGAACGGTCAACTATACTCAAACTTTCTCGAACAACATTTAAATGGACTGCTAGATGTACCACTTGAACAAAGACAAAATATGTGGTTTATGCAAGATGGAGCGCCACTACATTTTCTTTGCTTACGTGCGAATATCTGAACGAACAGTTTCCACATCGATGGTTTGATCGCGGAAATGAATTTCCTTGACCACCTAGAAGTCCAGATTTTAACCCCCTAGATTTCTCTATTTGATCTAGTACGAAGGAAATAGTCTACAAGGAATAACTTGAGTCCCGCGAAGAGTTGCTTCAAAAAATTCAAGAAGCTGCAAATGTAATTACAAATACGGCAGAACTGTTTTTTAACATTAGAACATCTTGAAGTTGCATCAGCTTGCTACCCTTTTGGAAAATCAATTTTATAAGACATTATTTTCAAACATACTGCTGTGGACGAACACTTTGAGTTCGCGAGAGTTTTTTTTTTTTAAGCGGCACTGATGTTAATTTCTATCCCAAGTTATCTTTATCAGTGCTATGCATGAGTTTCCACAGTTCTAATTTTTTATTTTGACAAGATTTTGTTAATTGATTTGATTGTTGGAATTATTTTAATTGTTCTGTTTAAATTTAAATTCATTCAGTTGTACATTTTGCGGGTACCAGTATTGTATATAGTTCATTGTAATATTCTAGTTTTTATTTTCTTTGCGTTTCATGCGCTGCTTTGGCAAGCAATTGTAAATTGTTATATGTATGCGATGTTTGGGTCCCTAAAAGGTAGTTTCTTGAAAGATTGCGGAGTAAGTATATGTTATTTATTTTCTTTGCTGCCATTTTTGGAAATTTCATTCTTATTTAAAATGTTGTTCGATTAATTTGAAACTTTTATCATCCTTCAAGGAACTCTTTTATTAATAATTGCTGTATAATTTTATTGTGTGCACAAGTCGGATGTAAGATCAGTTATTATATATTGTTCTAGAAGATATCGTTTTTTTTAGTTTAAAGAGTTTAATTTTCCGTTTCATAGTTTTCAAATTAGTTTTCTTTGCTAATCACCTCGGTGTAGGTGAAAAGAAGCTTGTTTGTTTGTTGTCCACGTTTAAATTAATTTTGTTTGGTTTAAATTTTGAAACCACGTGGATTTGTGAAATAGGATTTTCTTCTAGAACAAATTTGTCTTATGCTTTGTTTAGAGGATTTTGAATTGTCCTCTAGTAAATGTAGAGTCTAATGCAGTTTTTGTTTTTGGCCAGAATCTTAAATTCATGGTTTCGTTTCTGCATAATTGTAATTAAATGTTTTTTTTTCTTTTTTTTTATAACAATAAATTTAATTATTGTTAACGTCATTCAAAATTTCTGTTCTTTTATTTTAGATCAAACCTTTTCAATTTTTTTGAAGTTTTTAAAGAAAGTCAAATTTTCAAATGCCCACATTTTACTTTTCATGATAGGTTTTATTGTGAGGGTAACCCTGAAGTTAGGTACTCTTTTGCGCCCTTTATTTTTATCCGCTGAGCTAGTAAATTTAAATTTTCATTTTTTTTCATTTTTAATTTCACTTTTCATTTATGCTGGTATCATCAGTACACAGCAGTACTATACGTATTGCTGTACTTTACTTTAAAAAAAAATCAATTATCTGAATAAATTTCTTAATTTAATGTTATTTTTATTTGAAAGTTGTTTTAATATCTTAGGATAGCGGTGTATTACTTTATACTTTAAGTTTTAACAAAATTTTCGTGAGTATGTATAACATTATATTATTTATTTCACTATTTCTATATTTGTCCGTTTGGGACGGATTTCTTTTCAGGTTTTTTGTTTGTTTTCTGGCTTTCTGCTTCGTACGTGCGAGCGAGAGAGCCAGTGTGGTATAGATATCGAGGCGGCTCACATGTGTTGTTTTCTTTTGCTTGGAATTTGTTGCTGATATTAAGCCAGTGCTCGATGTTTAATCACACTCGTGTACTTAGATGTGTAATTAATATAGGTCTGTATTAAATTTAATTATATATTTTAGTTTTTTTTCGGTTGTTTTGTACTTTTCAAAGAATTGTAGATGATAAAAGATGATATAATCAACATAATCATCATGTTTGCAATCATTTAAATATTTAGTGTTAATTTATAAATATCTCAAAAAAAAAAAACAATTAGACAATGTTTTTGTAATAAAAAAAAAGGAAAAAAACTATGTTCTTTATTTTATTTAAAACTGGTTTAAATTTTCGCTCCAGGTACTTCTTCTACAGCAGTATGTTACTACTCTACTGATAAAGTATGATTGATTGTGAGTATGTATGCATTATTTCTTTTTATTAATTATTATTTACCTGAACCTCGTAATTTAAAGATCGAAAATTGTGTTAATACGGCGAACTTCATTGAAACTTTCGAATGCAAATATCTCGAAAACGGATCAAGATATCAAAATTAAACAAGTATGTATTTTTCATGTAAAAAAGGTAACTCTTTCAAATTTTCTATTCAATTTATGTGATTCTGCATACACAAAAAGATAAGCTTAGATTTACCTATTCAGCAGGGTGTAACCAGCGCCCTCTCTGAGCAACGGGTAAAGTGATGACAAATTCCTATTAATTGTGCTCAAAAACGTAGGACTACCAATTTTCACGTTGATTCTATGAAAACTCGCTGAATTATTAGGAAATTTAGAAATAAAATTATTAACTTGAACATCCTGTAAGTCTTAAACAAACAACAATTTGCATTTTGTTGGGCTCAATCCACATGTTTTAGGCTCTACTATTCCCAGTTTCCAGATTGCCCACTATTATTATTTTCCCATATGTAACCAGCAAAAAAAAAACATTGTTAATTAACATTCTTCTTTAGAAAATTACATAATGGCGACGCAGCGTCGGTTTTACCATTCCAAAATAAAAGAGATTCCAGCCCATAATCTATCCGATGCGCTTCGAAACAAGCGGTTATGTAGAATCTCCTAGTATAAAGTAGATATAAATTACCTTCTCCCATCTTTCGTGGCCGATTCCTAGAGTTTCGCAATGAGAAATCTAAGGACGTAAAGGTCAAACGTTTTAAGTTCACCGACACCGTGGTACTACATAGCGTGTTTACCGGAGCAGATATCAAGTTTGCATTAGCGCTGGATGAAGATAGTTCAACTGTAATCACGCACGCAAATACGTGACGGTTCCTTAATGGGAGAAAATTAAAATGGGAATTGCATTTACATACACGTAGGACAGTGCTGTAGAGGCAAACGCAAGAAGGAAATTTAATGATGCTAATTGAAAAATAGATAAAATTACACCTAGCCGATATTAGTTAGAAAAGTCAAGACAAACCTTTTAGGGGATGTAATTACCACTGTTAGTGGAAGCATATTTTGATGTCACGTCTCAGCGGCGTACAGCTGAATATGAAAAGCACGCGCATAAGATTAGTCGTCAATGTCGTTTGGCGGATCAATGGGATCATAACAATCAATACACTACGTTAGTATCGTTAGCTTATGTTTAATTGTTAATAACAATTGGTACAATGCGTCCAGACAAAAATGCACCAACAAAAACATTCTGGCAATGAGGAGACCTTCTATTCAAAATTATGTGAAGCATTTGTTGCAGTTAACATTCCTTTGTCTAAATTGCAAAATCCTGTTTTGCATAGACCTTTAAATAAATACACCAATAGGCATATCCCTCATGAAACCAAGCTCTGCTAAATATATTTACCTCAGCGCCACGTAGAAGTAATGGCTTCTATAAAATCTAATATTTCTAACAACTTTATTTGGATAGGCAGATGAAACAACTGATATTTTAATATTACTGTGGAAATATTATATAATTTCCGGATATGCCTTTGCCATCTGCGCCAGTTACAATAAGATGGGACACATGGTTGAAGGCAAGTTTTTGTTTTATTGCCAAAAATATTGGCTATATCAGAACTAAGTATTTAATCTAAAAGATGAGATGTTCAATATCAGAATGCAAAGATATTTTTGTTTAATCAATCAGCTACATTTTATACTTGTAAGTAAATTTGACAGATTGTTAATTTGTGTATAAAATATATTTTTTTGGAAGATTGAAGTATTTCACTAAAAAAAAAGAATATACTAATTCGGTTCCGGGTGAATTTGCAGCAAAGAGTCAAAAAGATATTTGATAGAAACTCCGATATCTATATACTAAAACCATTTTCCCTTGGATATTTTACAGATGGAGTAGCTGGACAAAAAAATATAGAGTACTAAAAGATTATTTTGATCATGCTTGCTTAACAGTACTGATGCTGAGCCATTGTTCTCCAGTTTCAAAGATATTTTAATCCCAAAGAGAAGTAGATTTACAGAAAGAAATTTAGAAGGAATAGTGGCAGTTAATGTCAATAAAGGAAACTCAAAATATAAACGATAAATTAAGCGAAGTCCTAGCCCAATTTCATTTATTGAAATTAGATCATGTCGGATTTTCTTGTGCCGCCTATAGTTGAAGTGGAATTGTGTTACAAGACGTACCCGCACAGTTGTTTTCACTGGTGTTTTAATAAATCGAACCATTATTTATACAGTTGCCTCTATGCAAAATACCATATAATTCCGTGCCGCTTCGTCGATAAATGTATGAAATTAAAATATATTTCCACTAACACTAGTAATTACAATCATAAAAGCATTAATTTTTACGAAATATTGCATGGTTGTCGAACCACGTCCTAAAACTACTTCTGATGGACGTTTCGCCGTCAATCGCAAAGGGACATTTTCAGGTCTACTGCTGTTGTTGGTGATCTGAAATTGACTGAACAACATGTATAGTGTATGGTTGATTCGTTCTTTTGGGATATAGAATTACGCAAAAAATAGAGAAGTAACTATTTTATTTTAATATTCACCTTCCAAGTGAATTATAGTTATACGATACAGGAATCTTTTAGGGTTTTATTCGACCTTTTTTTTTAGAAAAAAACAAAAATAAAATTGGCAGTATTTTTAAGCATTTCTGCAACAATAAATTTTAAAATGTAGCATGGATTTATTCATGCATTTTATCCAAAACAAATAAAAGTGAGTTAATCATAAAGTGTAGCGTCACTTTGTGGTGAAACTTCAATAATTTGTTTTAAACGAATTCATAAACATTTATAATTAAGTTTTGTTAGGTATTAACTATACGATATATAGAGTGCGAACTTGCAGAAATCTTATTTCATTAGTAAGAAAAACAAAAATTTAGGGCGCAAAAATTATTTAATCTGGGACTGATACAAAGAAAGGTAACGTTAAATGCCTGCTGAACTCGGTTAATATTATGTATGAATGCAAAGTATTCATTGCATTCTATTACTATTAAAGTATTATTCTAACAGTATGCCGATATTTAAAAGTTAATCACAACATTCGGATAAAAATGGCAATAGCTAAATGATTTCATATTTTCCTTCCTTTTTAGTAAACAATTCTTATTTCTCAAAAGCATTCTAAAAAGTAAGCATCATTTTTAATATCTTGATACGACGCTGGAGTTTTCTTTTTTATTAGTTATAAAAAAGGTGGTGCTGGATCGAGAGCTTGCTTTTAATAAACACTATCACCCATTTCGGCGGATTTATTTAAGTAAATAACGTACTATAAATTCAGTTTAATTACACTGAGATAAATGTAAATATCAAAATTTTGAAATACGTGTTCTTGCTACGCTTTTTTTAAACTGATTCCAGTTATGTTCTCTCGCCTTTTCTGTAAATTAGTATGACATTAGTCAAATCATGCGAAGTGTAGCGGTACATTTTCACGAAAGAAAACTTCCTTAAGGAAGCTCCTCAAGCTCCTCAAAAAGGCAAAGACTTAAAAAAGCTATCCAAAGAAGTTCCTCAAGAAAGCTCCTGAAAAAAGCTTCTCAACAAAGTTCCCCAAAAAACTCGTCAAATATCTCATCAACAAAGCTCCTCATAAAAGCCCAAAAAATATCCTTAAAAAGCTCCTGGAAAAAGGTCGTGAAAAACATCTGAAAAAACTGCCCAGGAAGCTCAAAAACTCCTCAAACAGCTCATCAAAAAAAAGATCCTCAGAAAAGTCCTCAGACATTGGTAAAAAAAGCTCCTTATAAATTTCGTCAAAAAGCTCCTCAAAAAAACTGGAAACCCTCTCAAAAAGCTCAACAGAAAACTCAAGAATTTTTTTTCTAAAAAGCTCCTCAAAAAGCTCTTAACCTTCCTACTACCAGGTGGAGTCTTTTGGGACCCCACATGTAGAACTTTTGACAAAATTGGTATTAAAACCACATTTTTTTCATAAAGCTTCTTGACTTTTATACCCAGATTATCTCAAACCAACCACCATGAAAACTATATGAGAAAAATGTATGAATAAATTTACATAAAATTATTTTATAAAAAAAAAATCATGGCTGGGGTCCCAACGGACCCCACCTGGTAGTTCATGTAACCTAAATTCCTACATGTTTGAGTAGGCATTTCTGTGAATAATGAATTAACTACATACGCTCCTTGTTCTGCGTTCCAGGAAACCTGTGAATCATCTGTTTGCATCACACTTCGACATTTCTAAGAAATATGTTTACAAAAAATTTTTCTTGTTTTTTATCGGTCCCCAATTCAATCGCAGCTGCAGTTTATACATCCAAGCAATACGAACATTTATTTTATAATCAAACATGTGTAGTGCATCATCTCGGACAAGAAGAATTTTAGAAATGGCAAGGGCAGTTGGTTAATTTGTGTGTATGTATTTGATTTCTTTAGTAGATATACTATCATTATTATTATTGCATTTTAGATGATGATAAACCTGAAGAAGCAATATCTACAGAAATAAATCGGGATGTTGATATCTTGTCGAATGATTCAGAAATAGAGGATATTTTTGAAGTAGCAGATGAAGAAAATGACGAGATTCCTGCTGAGGATGTTTTTTTTTTTTTGAGGACTTTGATGATATGTTTTTCTCTAAGGATGAAACAGTTTGGTTGAAGGATAAAATTTAACAGATACCTAAGTCCAACTCTAATATTTACAAGATAATATTAATTACAAAACAAATGTAGAACACAAAATTAAGTATAAGTGGTTACCACCATTAGATTGGAAAAACGTGTAAAAAGAGGAAAATAAGTTTGTTCCAAACAGATGTTTATTTTAAAGGATGAACTTAACATGTTTCAGCCTGGACCATCTTCAGGGGCATGAAAAATACGTCGTTGCGAACATATATAGGAGAAACTGATTGATATAGAAGAAACTAGTGGTTCGGAATAGTTTCTCGTATATTTTTGTAACGACGTATCTTTCATTCTTCTGAGGATGGCCCCAGGCCGAAACATGTTAAGATAATCCTTTAAAATAAACCCCTGATGGGAAAGGGTTCTTTCCTATTTTTATACAAAATTAAGTATTTGTTAGGACCTATTACTGAATAAATTAGGCACGATGTTATTTTTGTATTGCAAGCATTGTATTACATAATAATAATAATAGTCGTTTATTGGCGATATTATACAAATACGAGGTGACAATAAGGTAAACAGTGCAGCTATGTAATAATAAATGTTAATACACCCAACAGTTTAGGTAAACCATAAAAAAAAAATTAAATTACACATCGCCAACAGGTCCGAGATCAGATCAGATCGAACCTTTGTAAACCTACTTAAAACTAACTTAATCTATATTTGAGTCGAAAAAAATTAATATATAAATACATGCGAACTTACTAACAATAAGCTAATCAGTGCAAAATCAACATCCACTACTCCGGACCAGAGCGACATGAAGAAAGATACTTTTTAAAATGACGGGCGAAAGACGGAGGACTCAGAGCCCCAAGGGAGACCGGCACAGCATTGTAAAGTTTTACAGTATTATAGGAGTACAACCTTTTGAAAAGCTCAAGATGATGGGCAGGGCGAGTTAATAGAACTTCAAACCTAACATTTATATTATACATCTTTTACTAAATATAACAAAAATCTGTCCATTTAATTAATTTATATTCAGTTCAGCAACCAAAATTTTTTCGTAGAATTATGGCTTAAACGAATGCAATTTTTCTTAATTAAACAACGTTTAGACAATTTTTATTGCCTTTTTCAAGGTTTCTTGACAAAAAAAGGCAATAAAGAATTATCTAAACGTTATTTAATTAAGAAAAATTACATTAATTTAAGCCATAATTCTACGAAAAAGTTTTAGTTGCTAAATAGAATAATTGGCTAATAAATAAATTTCAAGAAATTTATATTCAGTGAAATACGAACACATAAAATATATTGTTAGGATGAAAATACATAATACTATTAAAATTACTTCAGAATGCATTCTTAGAAAAAAAAATAATAAAAAGAAAATACTCAAATAAGGTGAATATGTATTTCTAAATGCGAGTCGTTTATTCTGCAGCGTGATTTTATTTTATTTGCTACTTTTTTATCATTAAAAGGCATGCACCACCGTCCACCACACGTGCTTGTTATATTAAGCTCGCACAGTTCCTAGATGGTCTATACCATATGTGGGCAACAACCGGCCCGTTATAAGATTTGATCCGGCCCGCGAGACATTTTGAAAAACCCAAACAAAAAAAAAATATTACACTACTGACTCATACTCACTCCAAATGAAGAAAATCGAGTGATATGGGGTTTGTCGCTTGCTCCTGCGGAATCAAGTGTGCGAGCAAGCCGAGTGGCAGCGATCATCAAAGAGTGAGGGGACTGGCGGCGCAACAAAAGATTATAGCTTCTCAAATGTTCTACACTAGACGATTCTAGATCATTCCTTCATTTTGCCTATATAAGCGGGTGGATGGCCCGAACTTTAGTTCAGTTCTATTTGAGCTACCGGGCTGATAACTTCGACGAGCAATATCCTAGCGAACTGCTAGTGCCGTCAATTTGCTTTATGACTTTGTGTGCATCTTGAGTGCTTACTAATTATATTTTGTTATTAAGTTTATCGAACCAAAAGTAAACGAAAATGATGTCTGGTGGAAAGAAACGAAAAGTAGATGCAGAGGGTCGCCAGTTTCAAGAAAAATGGACTGAAGAATTCTTTTTTATCTTGCACAATGGTAAGCCTATTTGTTTGCTGTGTAATGAATCCATTTCAGTGATGAAAGAATTCAATATAAAGAGTCATTGCTTAATTAAGCATCCTATGCTGCACTCAATGACAGGACAAATAAAAAAAGACAAAATCCAGAAGCTTACCGCAAATTTGGAAAAACAGCAGCAAATGTACCATAAACAAAGAACACAACTTCATAATGTTGTGAAAGCTAGTTTTATAATTAGTTCAAAATTGGCAAAGTCATTAAAACCATTTGCCGAAAGAGAATTTATCAAGGAGTGTATGTTAGAAGTTTGCAGTGTTTTGTGCCCTGAAAAGAAAAATGAATTTGAAAAAATTAGTTTGTCAAGACGAACTGTTGCCCGACGTATAGAAATGATGACTAATGATTTAAAAACAACTTTGACTGACCGTATGGCTGGTTTTGAATCATTTTCCATAGCATTAGACGAGAGCACCGATTTGTCTGAAAGCTCAACTGGCTATATTTATTCGAGGTGTTGATAAAGAGTCCACTGTTACTGAGGAATTGCTTGCTTTACAGCCGCTAAAAGGAACCACCACAAGAGAGGACATTTTTAATGAAGTTGAAAAGGTATTCACAAGTTTTGGTTTGCCACGGTCAAAATTAGTTGGTGTATGCACAGATAGTGCACCTTCTATGGTCGGCTTACGTAAAGGTTTCATCGGAATTTTGTATGAAAAAGCCACTGAATTAAATGTGCAAAAAGATGATTTGATAGTCCTTCATTGCATTATCCACCAACAAGTGTTCGGTCCATTAAACTCCAAGTCCATTCGACTCCAGAATGTAATGAATATGGTAGTAAAAACCATCAATTTTATTCTATCCCGAGGGCTTAACCATCGTCAGTTCAAGGCATTTTTGGATAGAATATCAGCCGAATACGACGACGTAACATATTATTGTGAAGTCAGATAGTTAAGCAAAGGAAAAATGCTAAACTGTTTTACGAGCTTAGAAATGAGATAGCAGATTTTATGCAAATAAAAGATAAACCACTATCTAAATTGAGTGACCCAAAATGGATATGTGACTTAGCATTTCTGGTCGACTTTACAGGCCATTTGAATGATTTAAATTTGAAACTTCAAAAACAAGGACAGTTAGTAAATGATTTGTACAGCCGTTTGAAAGCATCCGCTTGTGCGAGGCACAGTTGCTGTCTGGTAACAGTTACCATCTCACCACGCTCTCTGCGTATGAAAATACTACTTATGCTCAATATGCTGAAGAACTCAAGTTACTGTCGGAGCAATTTTCGAACAGATTTAGTGATTTTAAAAACATGGAAGACAGTTTCAATTTATTAACTACTCCAACAAAAAGTAATGTACAAAATGCTCTAATACACTTGCAAATGGAGTTGATCGAGCTCCAAGAAAACTCACTCCTAAAATCTAAATTTGAAGACGTGGAGTTTTTTTGGAATTCGCAAGAAGATTGATTTGTGCGTTTGGCAGTACTTATAAATGCGAACAGTTCTTTTCAATGATGAAAGTTAATAAATCAAAACATCGTACAAGGCTGACTGACGATAATTTGGAAAATTCTTTACGTCTTTGTATCAGTGGAATTCATCCAAACATCAATGGATAAGTTTCAAGCAAATTCAAGCTCAAGGGTCTCATTGATTTCGTTGTCGCTATTTAACTTTCATAGTTTGTAATAATTCCAAATTTCACGATTTAATTATAATGTTGTACCTATTTTTTTCATTTCATTTTCTTATTTTAATAAATTGCATTATAATAACATTGTCGTATTATTTCATGTCTGATATCTATCGCTAAAAATTATGAATACTACTTTAAAATGCACTACTTTTAAACGCGGCCCGCGAACATATTTGCACACTAAAGTTTGGCCCACAACATGTCAAAGGCTGCCCATACTCGGTCTATACCTCTCTCTCTCTCTATTTATATCCCTCTCTAAATCTGAGGCAAGACTTTCGTCTTATACAGTACACTAATGTAGTATATTCCAACATGTTAGTTTTACGTTTACTTTTGAATTTTCTATTGTATCGATAGGGGGCCCATCTTTTTTTTTTTTTTTTTGAATAATAATTATTATTAATTTCGCAACACTTACCACTATTATTTATTGAAACGAAAAACCAATAGCAAATATATGTTTAAAAAACTAACGATATTGCACCCACTCGGTTAGTCATGCACATCAACACGTACGTAAATCTCCGCAACTTTTACATGCAACCCTATAAATCTCACAAACAATTAGGGAAACGATTCCTTCGTAAGGTTATTGACTTTTCACGTAACTACGTGCGCAGGTATGCACATACGTATGTACCTACCTATCGCATTATGAAATGAAATGTGTGTTCTTCGTACAACGTCGTCTGGTCATAAATTACCCGGTTCTCCATCTACCTTTGCCATGATTACCTTTTCAACGGACGACCTGGCGCGCGTTAACGTTAAAAAGACTCGCGAACACGGGAAATATTTATGGGAATATCCGGTAACGTAGAGTCGCCCCGGAGGTGAACAGGCCGGCGGCAGGTTCATCAAGAATTCAGCACGGAGGTAATGTCTGAAGGAGTCGTGACTTCCAGCCAGCGTCTCCGTCTATTGTGGGATGTTGAATTATGTCTTTGAATCATGAATATATTGTTCCTTGTTTATATCCTCTATTAATGATGTTAATACTTTTCTTTCGCTATGTACAAGTGGGATGTAGATATTAATTCCCAGTCATATTGAAAGAAATTATCGAAGCTCTATACAATAAAAGCTATCATAAATTATTTCGTGCTTTAATTATCTTATTATTTTGGTTAAATAAACACCCATTGTTAAAATTAAAATAGTATAAGTGACGCGAGGATTGCATAGATACATTACTTTCGCTTGTTTTCTATAAGATGGCCATTTTACGTATTATAGGATGTACGAAAAAGCCAGGTAAAACGTGAGTATTTTTATTTAGCGCGGTAACGAACTGTTCATACGTATAAAACGCCAGGTTGCTCTGGAACGGGATCGAATAAAAGTAAGCAGCGAAGGAGTGCGCCATCTCATCGTTCGCAGGCCTAACTCCTAGCAGTGCTCAATTTTCTCGTTTCTCGGAAAGTCTTTCGCGAATTCTAGATGCCCCTGGTTCAGTCCGACCGACTCAACCCATCCTTTCGCCATTTGATGATCGCCCAAGTAGTAGCATCTTCAGATCCTTTAGCGTAGAATATTTTTTTTTACCGATTTACACGCGCTAAACGGAGCACGCCACTGTAGTTGTTAGAAAGAGAGGGAAGTATCAAATTTTATATAATGTAATATTATCCTATAATACGTAAAATGGCATAACGCATATTTCTTTATTCTTTAGTATTTCTGATTATATTGCTAGCAAAAATAGCAAAAAAAAATAGTCCCAAAATTTAATATTTAGTTAGACGTATAAGATAGTGCTCCCTAATTATTTTTATTTACTACAATTTTTCTGCCACCGGTTTCATCATCGGGTCATCGGAGAAGGAGCCTGCGATGGCCTCAAAACCTTTCTCCTCGTGTAGTTTTCGAATTTATTCATCTTCTGACTATTATTAAAGTGAAAAGCTTATAATTTTTATTACTTCCATTTTATTTTTTTCCACACTGAGAGAAATAGATTGCACTCTTTAATATAAATATATTATACTTTAATATATTTTATAGCTCCTATAGGGACAATCATATTTTATATTACCGCTGAGAATATTTGTATAATAAGTTTCTGTTAATTGTGTCTATTAACTCGTGTAGTAGAGGAAGTGTATATACTTGTATTATTAATTTAAGTATTTTATGCTTTAAGTATCCAATAGCACTGATAATTCTTGATAATAACGCTTAAAATTTTTATTGTACTTTCCGTATTGTAATCTTCTAATGCGTGCAATACATGATGCTCAAACTTACTATACAGGGTGAGTCCAGTAGTCCGATATCGGTTGATATTAACTTTAACATCTCTCATAAAAGATTTTTCAATGTGGCATTAGAATGCCACTTCTTTCCGTCATGTAGACATGATGGAAAGAAGTGCACGTTCTAAAAATATTTTCACGTTCACGGGGTGTATCAATTTTCCAGGGCTTTACTGAACTTAATTTTTTCAAATGAAACCATATCCATTTCTTTAGGCACGCTGATTTGCTGTAGTGAATGTTACAAATACATATGTTCGTTTCAAATTTCAAATGCAAGGTTGCCAAGTTATTTGACTTTTTACATAAAATTTTCAAAATGCACGTGTTCATTTAACATTGTTTTTCCGGCATTATCACTAACAATTCAACTCTAAAATTTGCTGTGTAGCTTAGGAAAGCTTAGATCCTTTTTTATGAATTCAATGTTATTTGATAAAATTAAACAGGGTGGTCTCCAGAAGCAATCAATTTCTGTAATATTTAAACGACTTTTACTTTGTTATTTTAAATTGAACATCCTATATTTTTTTATTTCATTATATGCACTTTTTTATGATCTTTCATTTTTGTTAGCAGTAGGGTATATGTAATACTTATACTTTGTGAGATAATTTGACATTTTTAGAAATTGTTCCACAAATAACATTTATTCATAAAACTATTTTTTATGACATTACCAAACTGTCAAACACGCTATGCTAGTAGAATTTTCTTTATTTAGTGTTAATTAAAATGAATCACGTGGAGCTTGTTGATATGGTGTATGTTTTGGGTGAGGGAGAACGAAATTCTATGCCTGCTTTCCGAATTTACGGTCAACGATTTCCTAATCGCAGACATTCCACCGGTCTAGCGTTTGAAAGACTTCGAGAAAGGTTTGCACGTACAGGAAAAATTAAATACGAAAAAAAGCGAAAAGCGTGTTAGCACTTTTTATAGAGAGATATTAAAGTAAATATCGACCAATATCGGATTCACCCAGTATACTATAATGGAGATTTTGGACAGAGAAAAATATAAAAAAGTAGGAGAAATAGTTGAGCTAAATAAAAACGGTGTGAATAAACGAAGAAAAAGGTAATTAATATTTTGTTGAGAATTAATTAATACTCTGATTATAATATGCACGAATTAAATTCTGATAATCCATAGCTCACAATTTTTTTTTTATATATCTAATTCTGCAATATGAGTTAGCTTTGCGGCTTTTTGATCGGTCGTTGGCCTAGTACCAGCGCTCCTAGCGGGTGTCCGCTTGTACTGCACCTGCCCAGAAGAACCCGATTAAACCTTGATAGGCCTCATGATACAAGAAAATAAGGTATGCTCTTGCGCATCTAGGTGTGACGTATTTGAGGGCCAAATAGTACTACCAATCCAATAATTTAATAGATATCACCAATGTAAAGAAAATTAACTCCCATTTTTTTTAATCTATTCTATTAAAATCAATAAAATGTAATTTTCAATTGAATGCAAAATCGTTATTGCTTTGTGATGAGTGATTCTGTTGGTGTAAAGTATTTTTTGCCTTTAGTATAAATAACATTTCATATTTGCTTATTTTAGTGCAATGAAGCAAATAAAGCATTAATAATTACAAACCCTACTTTAACTAAACATGTTCTACACTTCTTTAGCTCTTACCTTCATACTTGTTTGTACTTACACGTATTAAAATTTCACTAATTGTAAGTTTTCAATTCATTTATCAATTCTTTTTATTCTACTCCCTCAAACGAATGAAAGTTACTCTAGAATTTGCACAACAACGTTTACAAACAGTTTGTCCACACAAAACGAACTTATAACACCTAACTATAAAGTCACTATACACGTAAATCGAAACTACTACAAGCACAAGCGGTACAAAACATTGAATAAAAACTAAATAAAGTGTTCTAATCGATTTAAAAATAAACTGAAACTTGTTAAAATAAATATAGTAATTTGGTAAATACATCAACAACAATGGCTACAGCCGAGTGATGACGTATCTCAGGGCCATGCGCGAAAAAGACGAGTTTTGGTTGGTTTTCAGATGAGCATACCTTATTTTCTTGTATCATGAATAGGCCTGATACTATAATAATGTCAAAGTCCTTTAAGAGCGCCATCTGTCTTCAAACACAAGTATTTATTGATCAACACTCGTACCAACTCGTACTTACTTTATTGATAATCTCTTGTCTTTACTAGACTTTGTCAATAATGAAATAATGTTAGGATTTTTTTGTGGTAACCTAACAGTGGATACTAGTAAAACACTTGAAGACTTATTTAAATCATATGATTTGAAGGATAATATAAGTGAACCGAGATCCCCATACTAACCATCGGATAATCGTATATTCTCCTAGTATGCGTGACTGTACCTATATGCAAAACTATTATCGAAATATTTACTGCATTCTATCATTTCTGAACACAGCCTGTACATAACATATGTCGCTCATTTGTATCGCTATGCATCCACGCCCATAATCCTCGACCTTGAATTCCGCAATAAATTTTCTAGCGCTTCGGGGGGAATTCATTAGAAATCAGCGGAGCGAGTTGCCGTTGCAATGGCCATCTTTCGCCTTGGTTCGACGTCTGCCGCAGCAGATGTGTTGCAAGAACACTTAACACTCTAATCTAGGTTATCTACATATGAATGCATATCACAATAAACGTTTTCCATGACATGTTACATAAAGACAGGAAATGTTAATCGCCTCTAATGAAGGGAGTTATTTGTACCTAATTTTTGTAACTCCATCTATTAGACGTTCAGATCGTTATTAGACTCGTTAGTGAAATAGATAGGAGATTTCCGCTATAAAACTGGGTTTAATATGTGTATATGCTTATGCGTGTTTTAAGGGTATATTTCGAAACCGCAAATGTAGTTAAATTCACTTTGCAATCTCGAAAATGGTGAAGCAATCAATAGCAATTACTAAGCATTATTAACTTGTGATTGGCATAAAAATTAATCATCTCCAACACTGCAATCATTCATAATTAGTGGAGTATATATAAAATGGAGCAATGTAAATGCCTACAAAAAAAGTTATAGAAAGATATATTGTGATATAATAATAATATATGTTTTTTATTGCCCAACATGATAAAAATTCCATTTACAAAATAATATTATTAAGTATCAGCTATGGTAATTAGGATTTATTAATAATATGATGGTTAAAATCGTGGCTTTTAAATGTTTGGATTCCTCATCATGTGGTGTAATGGTGACTTCACAATAATGGCTGTTCTAGCTAATTCTATGCATATCTATAGCGTCTGCTAGATTATCTTTAAGACTGTAATAGATATTTTCTGTTTTTAAATTGACTTTGGTAAAATTGATTAATAATAAAGACGAAATTTAAATTGCCTTAATAGGTCGAACAAAATATCCAAATCAAATCATCTAGTATTTATTAATCAACGTTTCGTCTTCGAGGCTTATAATTTTTTTAAAAAAAACTAAGAAATTATCATAAAGTAATTATTTAATTATCCTATTAATCAAACAAATTCTAATACAGCATAATGAACATTGAAATTTTTTAAACGACTAACTGCAATATGGTCGGGAACCACTTTTTTTTAATTTTTTCAGTTGAAAAAAAGTTTGAAATTACTACAGGTTTACAAGTTTTGTTTGTTTATGAAATTAGTCTATTTAAAGTAAATTATATATTTTGAAAAATGTTTGGTTCAACATCAAAACTGTTTCGCCCAATAAGAAACTTAATGTGTCTTTATTGTTATTATTATCATTTAAAACTGTAAGCATATGTTATGGACGCTTACAGACTTGCAGATAAGCAAGGTGGGTATAGTTTGTTCTTCTCTGGAAGTCAAAGACTAGAAAGAATGTGTTTTAAGTGAAGCAATATATCATTAAGCACATAGTCCTTGTAGAATATACTCCGTTACATTTATAATGTATTTCAAAATATAAGAATACCGGTTTTAACGTCTGTAATAGTTTTACTGCACCTCCTTTAGAGATTACCCCATAGCTTTTTTGTTTATAGACATATTTTACTATATTTCGAAATTTGTTATTTACTATAAATTGACAATTACTTACAACCCCTTATATTTTCTCTAGCATTTCCGGTTTTGGTAAATGAAACAACCTGTATATTTTGGCATATTTAATAATAACTGTAACGAACATTTATAAATTCTAAAACATTCGGGCCTAAATGGGAGCGTGGCTAGCACAGTGTTTTCTGCGCATGAGGATATTTTAGTCAGTTGATATAATAGTTTTGATGTGAATATTCGAAAATATGCATTAATCTCTATAAAATAAGAACAACCTACAAATGTGTTTGTTTAATTGTATTTCGTGTGTTAAATAAACGTTAAAAATTGGCGCTCAACTTGTGGCTGTTTTACGAGATTGGAAGAACGGAATATTCACGTCAAAGTGTAAGTTATTTTATTTGTATTTCATAACCTAATACCGACACAACGGAGAACAAAAGTAAATACTGGCTACGAAGCGATTCCTATGATTTAACGATGGCAGAGGGAACAATTACATTGACTATCGCTCAATTTCAACAATTGTTGTCTAAATTTAATACAAACGTTAGAGAAGGAAATTTTTCTTCTAAAATGCGACTCAAACATGTTTCGGTTGTGGAACGCCAGAATACATCAAGTCAAATTGCCCGAAATGTTCCACCGATAAACCAACTTATGATTTTAGTTCAATAGATATGGATGCTGCATTATGCACAAAGCGTCCATTACTTTCTATCGAAATTTTATATTATTGTGGTACAGCAATTATTGATACTGCCGCGAAACAAAGCATAGCAAGCATGTCTTAAGCAAAAATTTTCAAAGAAACAAAGCAAACATTCTCTGAAGAAACGATACGCATGAAATTAGCAGATGGTACCACAAAAGTCGACACTGTCATGATTACTAACGTTAATGTCAAACTTCAAGGAAAATCCATACCCACAAAATTTATATACCTTCCTAACGCAGATCTGACTTTATTAGGAATAGATTTTCTAGTGGATGCGAGTATTGTGTTAGATGTGAGCCAACCCTCGTGGCATTTTTTCCAATAACTTAAGTGAGGTTTATCCCTTGAATTTTGAAAACGAGTCTTCCTCTACTGTTCATGTTCAATCTACTATTTTAAGACCAGATGAGGGCACAATGCTGAAAGATAGCGAAAAGAATCGATTAGCAGCCGTACTTTATCCTTCAGATAACTCCGGATTTGAAGATGGTTGCATTAACTTTAGCTGAAGCGAAGTTTACCAATGAAAGACAACAGGGTCGACAGAAAGTCTATGCGGACAAAGATAGACGAGCCTCACCCGAATTCAATGTTGGGGATAAAGTATTGGTTGTTACTCATCATCGAAGTAACATGGAAAAGAAGAAATACACAACATTCTTTTTCTTAATAACTAGATTATTGAACATACCGCTTTCGGAAGATAATTTTAAAAAAGAATTAGAATATATATATCATATAGCAGAAATTAATGGTTACAAGAAAAGTGTGATAGATAAAATTAAAAATAAGTTAGAAAATAAGAGGTTATTAAGAATAAACTACACTTATTCAGTGAAAATAGTGGAGAAAAAGTTTTGCAGATTTAACTTTAATAATTATGGTTAACCAGATATTAAACTTGTGTAAAAAATACAATCTTAGTCCGGTTTTTCAAAATTCTAATACTTTAAGAATAAATTAAATTTAATATTGAAATTATTGATTTTAAAAATGTTCTGGTATTTATAGATCAAATGCGGTGTTTGTAATAAAGTATATATAGGCCAAACAAAGAGGAATGCGGAGATTAGATTTAAAGAGCATTTATACCATATTAAGAATCACAATGCCGATAAATCCGCTTTGGCGTATCATTTTGTTAATACAGGACATACTTTTTCAATTGATGATTTAGAATTAATTAAGTCTTTAAATTGTAAGAATCTTAATATGTGGGAAGCTATTTATATGAAAACACATATTAATAGCTTGCTCAATACTGATTTAACACCCCTTAATTACAAATATTTAGAATTTATTGAATATAGTAGTCCGGATGATTAATTTTTTGTAGCCTAGGATATACTTACTATATTTACGCATTTAGTATTTGACAATACACTTGTATGTACACCTGAAGATGTTAGCTTAGCTAACGAAATGTACATTGTGTTTTTGAAGATTAAAGAATTTGTGAGACCGAAGTTTATTGGTATTTCCTGTTAGTTATGGAAAAGAAGGTTACTTCAAAATTTAATCCCAAAAAGGATGGCCCTTACGAACTTAAAAGAAAAGTTTCGACTACCACCTATGAAGTAGCGAATTCGGATACACCAGATGTCCCTTTGGGGGTATACCACGCTCCTTCTCTGACTCCCTACCGTGGTGAGGAGAGTGTACAACCTGAAGTACCCTTAAGAAAGCGCGGAAGACCTAAGAAGAAGAAATCATCTATTTTTACACTGGTTTCTCGTCGGGACGTCATCGAAACCAGAGGGGAAGGATGTAACGAACATTTTTAAATTCTAAAACATTCGCGCCTAAATGGGGGCGTGGCTATTACAGCGTTTTCTGCGCATGAGGGTATTGTTGATATAATAGTTTTGATGTGTATATTCGAAAATATGTATTAATCTCTATAAAAAAAGAACAACCTACAAATGTGTTTGTTTAATTATATTTCCTGTGTTAAATAAACGTTAAACTACGTACGTTAACCGATCGCGACGGTTAACCGGTCGGGAAACCGATCAATTCGATTGAATCAAAAATATAGTGGACGTGTTTTGTAACTTTAATTGCCGATAGTGCTCCAAATCACAACGTTTGTACAAATATGAAATCAATTGACTCTTGAATAAAATACATGGTACATTCTAGAAATCTAGACATTTTCCCTAATTTTATTTTCGCGTTTCGCGTTGTGTAAACCAAAAAAGGAACATTAGTAACATCCTTAAACTGTTTCAAAAATACCTGCCCAATTTTTTTACTTAAATGAAGATCCAGCATAACTATAGCTTATTTTTCCAGTTATTCCTTTTTTGCCAATTTTATGACTGTGTTGAGTGATATTATTCCAATTTATGAAATATATCTACTATAAATATTATATGACATTCCGTCAATAACTGTTGTAACTGACAAGACATGGAAGTGCAAAGTAAATAATTTAGGCATAAATGAATTTGAATAGACTTTTTTAGACGATGGAAACAAATACAATAGCACTGGGATATAAATCACGTTATACGAAAATATTAAAGGGAAATCATGCCAGTAAGTGATAACCAACAAGTGTAATACCGCAGACAATTATTGTACCCTACATAAATGATTACTTACGAGTAAGTATTTTACCTACTCGCATTGTTGAGTAAGGTACTCGCCGATTGTTAACAGAATACATTATTTTTTATTTACTTGCGAGGTGTCGAGTACATTAATGACGTACGGATTTTGTTTCAATCAATAAGTTGTGCTTCAAACTACTTATCGCTAGCAAATAACTATTTAAATATTGGAAGGGAAATGTGATTGTGATACACTGTCTTAGAGCTAGTTGTGTACACATTTAAGCTCTTAAAATATGTCGAAGGATGAAGCAAGTTATAGCAAACTTTAAAAATAAAGCATGAAGCTGACGTCTCAATTTAGATAACAATATTATTTTTGAAAACTGTAACAGACGTATACATAAAAACATTATAAAAAGTAGTAAAATATTTATATAAAAATAGATATACAGGAGATAAAACTGCCTTTTAATCGATTACGGCGGTCATAATCGGTCAAAACCGTTAATCAGTTACGGCGGTTAACCGGGTCACGCCGGTTATAACCGGTTATACCGGTAATATACAATCGCCGGCATTAATATTTAGCATCCGAAGTTTTTAAAATTCTGTATTATTCCCTTAACTGTGTTTGGTGACGGCTTCTGCTTTTGAGGATACCGAGCAGCAGCGAGGTATCACATGTTCTTGTTATCACTTTATTGCATTCTCCATAAATAATAAACAAATTTAAATAATCTTCGTTCCTATAATTTAACCGTGCCGGCATTGTTTATAATTGAAAATTAAGTGACATTTCATTAACGCTGGATTGCTTGCGGAATGGTCATGACTTACTTAGATATACCAAAGCAGGATGACATTTTAAAAAACTGCATAAGCTACCTTCTTACACCATACATACATATTTTACTAATAATCTTAAAAAGTATCCATTTTAGATGGGTACGAATATGACTTTTTTTGTATTTTTACAAGGACAATTTGATGAGAAAGAGAAAAGTGGGTGTTGTATTAAAAAAAAGTTTTGACACTTTTTCAATTGGAAAGTTTAACTGTAATTTTCGGACACGCTGTATGATGTTTTCGAAAAATTCATTCGGTTTCGGATGCTACCCTATACGGTCAGCAATTATACAAATTTCCCAGTTTTCCAAGTTAAATACCTTTGCAGTTATAGGAGTTCAGATGCACTCGTCCATCTGTCAAAAATTTAAAAAAAAAATGGAAATATTTCAAATATGGTTGAAAATAACAACATACAGTGTAATCCGGCTATAATGAACTTGCATGTAATGAAATTTTGCTTATAATGAACGTTTTGCAAAGTCTCGGCTGAATCACCATTAAATTTCATGCAATTCAACCTTGCATATAAAGAACTCTTTTAAAATGAACTTTCGGTTATAGAGAACTAAATATTTAGCGATCGGTTCACTATAAACGAATCGGCACCTGGCAGCCTTTGAGTTAAAATACGTCGTAACATCGGAGAACCACCTAGTCATCATTTGGTACTTCCCCCATCACGTATGTATGTATCTTTCATTCTACATAGTATTCTACATACTATTCGCATTCGCTTAGTTACAGTGGAAGTTTGTGGGTGTTTATAGATTCAGAGAAACTTAAAAAAAACAATGGCTGAAAAAAGTAAAAGACGTGCATTTTCTATTCAAGATAAATTTAATATAATCAGTGAAATTGAAACAGGTTCCTCCCAAACTGCAATTTCTTCAAAAATGAAAATAGGGAAATCTACTGTGTCTACTATATGGAAGAATAAAAATAAAATAAAAAAGAGACTATAATGAAGGTATGATTAACTTAAATAAGAAGAAAATGCGCACATCCACACACAATAAAGTAGATCATATGTTGCTGAAGTGGTTTCAACAAAAAAGAGCGAATAACGTACCAGTTAGTGGGCATTTGTTACAATTGAAGGCAGAAGAATTCGGAAGGAATTGTGGCGATGAATTTAAATGCAGCAGTGGTTGGCTTGATAGATTTAAGAAGCGTCATAACATTGTTTTTGGAAGAATATCTGGAGAAGCTGCTTCGGTAAACAGAAGTGTCACAGAAGATTGGCTTTTACATATTTGGCCGTCAATAAAAATGGGTTATTCCGAAAACCAGATATTTAACGCTGATGAGACGGGAATTTTCTATAGGATGCCTCCGAACCAAACACATAAGTTCAAAGGTGAGACGTGTAGCGGCGGCAAGTTGTCAAAAGAACGTATAACTGCCTTGGTTTGTGCAAATTGGAGCGGCACGGAAAAGCGTAAATTGCTGATAATAGGTGAGTGATACTACTATACATTTTATCATAAAATATGTATCCGATTCCTTTTGTTTACAGGTAAATACAATAAACCACGGTGTTTTAAAAATGTTCATACCTTGCCGGTTGACTACGTTGCCAACAAAAATGCGTGGATGACATCCTCTATTTTTTGCAATTATTTAAAGAAGTGGGACAGGGAATTGATAAAAAAATGCGAAAATATAATTTTACTTGTTGATAATTGCCCGGCACATCCACAAGTTCAGCTGCAGAATATAAAACTTATATTTCTTCCGCCTAACACAACATCTGTACTGCAGCCTATGGATCAAGGAATTATTTGGGCATTAAAACAGAATTTTCGAAAGCAATTGTTACTCACTATAATTCAAAGACAGGACACTAATGATATTCAAATTATCTCAATTTTGGATGCGATAAATTTATTGAGCAGTGCATGGAGAAATATATCAGCTGAAACAATTCAGAATTGCTTTCGCCACGCAGGATTCATTCCGAATGATAATCGGGTTGTACTTCGCGAAGACTTTGATCCAGGGGATGATATTCCGTTAAACCAATTGATAGCTAGCGCAGCATATTTAGATGTTGACAAGTTCGTAGAATATGTAAATGTTGACAAAAATGTTATTGCTACGGAAATTCTGACTGACCAGGAGATTGTACACCAGATAACAACATCGAATATCGAAGATGAAGAAGAATCGGAAACTGTTATAGCACCAGACGATCCCATAACTACTGCACAAGCTTTAGAATATATAAGAAAAGTACAACACTACTTTCAAGTTAATGGAGCGAAGGAAAATACATTTTCAAAATTATTAGAAATACAAAACACTTTAAATAATCAGTATTTACATAGTCAAACCATACAATCAAAAATTACGGACTTCTTCACGACATAAAAATATGTATACTTATTATATGACATAAAATCTAAATAAAAATTTATAACATTTAAATTTGCTTGTTTATGTTTAGTTTTTGCAAAAATACTTTCACTGGTTCATATAATACACTTAGGTATTATCAATGTATTAGCCTCGGATTAAGTGAACCTCGGATATACTGAACACATTTTATCGGTCCGCTAAAGTTCACTATAGCCGGATTACACTGTAGTTGTTTTAACAAATTTACTTTAGATTTGAACAAGGAGTTAAAAAATGTAATAATATATAGGATGTTCCATTTAAAATAACAAAGTTAACAGCTACTTCCGGTACAACCGGATGCGCTAGATTATTAAAAATATCTTAGTTTAATAGCGCGCGCCGGCTTTAGTATACTGCGAAATTTTCAGAATTTTCCTCTTTCATATATCGATCGATGCAGTTCGTCGTGAGACACCTGTATACTAAGTGACATTCCTTTTAGGTATCACAATGATGTCTAATGTCACTAGCTCCCATATTCATAGCCCAGGCAAAATCTTAAGGAAAGTATGACTTACGTAAGGGGACCTTACACCTTAAACTTTCTATTTCATAGTTATAATATCGACTTACTTCGGTTATTCTCGGACAAGGATGCTTCCTCTGGAATTGTTGAATAGAATTCTATTAAATAACATTGCCATAAAATCAGCTGCGTACCACAGTGACTACATATTTATATTCACATATTACTTTTGTACTTATAATCTTCCATATTTATATTTATTATTATTAAGTTGGTTGTTGACAGTTTGCGACTAGTTTGTGACGTTTATGATTAGATAGTGGTTTGGTTCAATTTTATTTGATTAGTATGGTTAGAAATTTGTGTAAACTGAATAGATAGACCATAATATAAAGTATTTTTAAATTTGAAACTCCTATTATTTACACAATAAGAGCAAAGAATGTTTTTTTTCTATTTCAAAACATTTTTCCAATTTGATCACCAAGATTTGCTAATGTAAATATTTTGTCGTTCTTCATACAAACCGTCTTGTCTTTTTTAGCAAGCACAGTTAAAAGTTTTTGAATGATGTGGATAAACCTCGAATCTGCTGTATCAGCTATACTGTATGTTATGGGTAAATACAATATATTATATTTGGTAATACAATGTTGTAGGACTTTCATAAAAATTTACTTACCTTGAAACTGTATATCAGTGACAAAAACAGCACAAGAAGTTAATAGCGCAAAAAAGTAATGATATGGGTAAATCATCAGGATTTTCTATGCTCGGTAATCGTCCGTTAACAAACCCAATAAAATGTACGGAATATTTTGTTTAGAAAAACAATACCTCTTTCTAAATTCTGCATTACTATTTCACGGGATTTTTGTGCGTCCCTGATATACTGTTTCGGTTGTCTATTACTATCATATTTTATATTTATATAATCCAAAAAATCCTCTATATCTGCCATTGCATCCCATGTATCAAATTTATATCAAGTATTCTTTCCTAAGGTATCCTTAAGGTACCTACGGAGTTACCTTTAAGATTTTCCTTATGTAAGGTAACCTTAAGGAAAAAATGTAGTCTATGAAACAAAAATTTTATGTCAAGGAGAATCTTCAGGAAAAGTATACCTTAAGGAAGCACTATGAATATGGCGGTAAGTATATTTCCAACCCTTAAATGTATCTTAGGGTCCGCTAGTTCAACCACCGAACCTCTATAGCATTTGTATGTAAGGTATGTATATAATTTGACACTACAATTAAAAGAACATCTATCTATTTATATTTTACAGGCGTCATCTGCCACTTTTGATCCACTGAATCTGCTATTACGTTCACGCATTACAACAACCTTTAATAGCTTTTATTTTTCGAATATGCAATCGAAAGCGAAAATATAGCTCCTTCCTGTTCTCGATTATTTCTAATTCCGCCTTCGCATAACCTAACCCGCACCCACAAACCTTCACTCCTCATTCTCTTGCCGCTATTCTCGCTTTAATGGCGCACAAACCGCACGTCACGTTACCTAACGTCGCAAGAACAATGGCATTAATGAACGCAGATATGTGTCGCCGGTAATAATACATAAGATCGGTATACGCTTAAACATATAACCGTCCTTAGGCACAAACGGTTCGAGTTGACATTTCCAACAACTTAACATGGCTATACCATACCGCATTCTGAGCAGATCAGGTGGGCCGGTGCGTTGACTAAACCGCTTGTGACAAGAGCTTGCTTTTTCCACTTCGTGTCCGCCGACCGTACAACAATTAATTCTCCGCTGGAAACGGCCGACCTTGCACCAGATACCCAACTCCTATGTCCGCGGAGATCGAGAGAAGCGAAGCTGTGTAGTACATAGTAGGTAAGTAAGAAGGAAAGAGGAGAACTCTTACAGAAAATGAGGCGTGACTGGACGGCATTTTTCCACCATCCGCTGTTTCCTGCATTTATTTCGAGCAAGTTCGCAGTGATCGTGTCTGCACCTACTGCATTAGAAGTTAGAGGAGATTTAGTGCAATTTAACGCTACAATTACTTTTAGAAGTATAACTGGTTGTTAAAGTAATATTGAGCTACCACAATAGGCATATTATATTTTCTGTTAGCGGAATTGAGGTTTGAATGTAGATATGATTGCTATGAGTAATATATTTAATTGCGTATAGAATTCTGCTATAATTTAAATACTGGAGGTTTTTTAAGGTAGTGAGAGGTATGAATATAAGAAATAATCAATGTTACATTAGCTTTGTTCGAACATGCAGTTCGCGAATGGTTCACACGGAAAAAAATTAGTGTGTACTGCTTACTACAATTTTGCAAATAACTTTTTGTAGTTACCCTTATTACATTTATAATCTTCTTATTCGCACTGCTGTAGTAAAAAAACTAGTAGTAAAAATATATGTTTGTTTGTCGATATTTGTTAATGTATTAACGTGTCGTTTACAATTTTAAAATTTAATTAAATGAATTTTTTGACAACACCGTAAAGGTAAATAAATGTGAAAACACCTAAATGATTGAAAATTCCGAAACGTAAAAACATTGTATAATTAATAAGAAAAAAACCGGAATACCCAAAAAAAAAGGAAACAAAATAATAATAAGTAGTAAAAAAACCGCAAAATTTGTAATGCTAACAATGCAACTTACAAATTATAACACAATTTTTACTATAAGTAAAGGCAAAGCTGTTAATAAATTACTTACAATTTTGTTACTGTTCCTTTGGCAAAGTGTAAAAATTTGCTTAAACTTGTAATAATGACATATGCAACTATTGGTAATCACTACAATATCATCGTGGGGTTAAAAAGGCCAATGAAATCACACCTCTACGTTCTTATTAGGTGCATTTTTGTGACAAATATTAACTAATGCATCTCCAGCACATGCGCATTGTTTATTATTTTCGTGTTTACGTTTACCGTTGTGGACATTGGTAGTGGAGTAAGAAACATATTGCACACGTTTATCAGACGATGAGTCGTTGAAAGAAAGTTTGATGAGTTGGGAATTATACGAAACGCCAGTTCTGTTTTTTTTTCTTATGTATGACGTCCTTAATATCTATTTATCATTACTCAATTGCATGCATCTTTTAACATTTAGCAGAATTAGTAATGTAATCGGCTTGTTTGACTAAAAAGTCTCGTTGGTAGTCGCTTGTTTATTGTAGTCATACTACATAGCATGCGGTATAAGGTATTTGGGAACCATACATCAATGTTATTCGGCTGCTTAATAGTGATATAATGAACTATTATGTAGTGAATAATTTTAATTCACATAAATAACTAAATCTATTCAGATTCATAAGATATGATATATGTTGTATGGCTCCATTTTCATCGAAAAAAAAGATACGCGTCTTCTTTAATAGGTTAAGAATGAGTTATAGGAAAGTTTGGCGTTTTGGGATTAGGGATTGAGTAGTGCTTGCTGATTACTTTTGATTAGGAATATATTCTATTCTTGTTAATGGTATTTTAGTTGTGTACATAGGTTATGTCATTGTGAGAATATATCAGTTACAAAAATACTATAAAAATTAATTAAATTAAACATTAATATTTTTATTGGAATGCCTATTTCATTTCATTCATTAATAATTATTATTTTTAAGAAAATGTAATAATTTAACATAAATAAATGTGAAAGTATTTGAAATGCTGTAATGTAATGGCGCTGCTACATTTTTTTATTTATTATGTAAGGAAAACAAAGAAATTTTCAATAAATATAAATGTGCTACCAACTGTTGTTTCATTTGCTTTATTTTGGTTAATATATTTTTTTTTATATATATTCTTTGTGTAATAAATTTGATAATAGGGAAAATGCTGATTAATATATTTATAATTTTTTGTAATGTTAACTTTCGAGTATTATTTAAATACATGTGTATCACATCTTCACTTTTGTACTATATCTACCAGCGCAGATCTCGATGCAACCATGGCTAGAGTCGTAAGTAGGTAAAATCACTCAGTTTTACTTCACTAGCACACAAACTTTAATGTATAATATACATAATGTATATATTAATCTCAATCGTGTAGATTAATTAAATATAAAACATTTCATAAAGACAACTACTTACATTTTTACGTTTAGCGGTATTGTAAAATGTTTAAGAATTATATTACTTAACAATCTGTACATTACAAGTATAGTATAAACAGTTTACTACATTGATATTTGGGAGGGAGCTGAATATTACTCTGTAGGGAAAAATTAATTCAGGTTATTAAAATTTTACATACAAACTGTAAAAGTTTGAGTACTAAGCATATTGTTTAGGTAAGTACAAATGTAATATATGTAAACAACGCTTATTTAAATGTTTAAAAAATATACTAATAGTTAAATAATGCTGGTATTGTTACTACAATGTTGTAGTAAAATTTTAATGATTTTTATAGTAAAATTTGTCGCAATTTTTTTCCGTGCACGATCATGTGAACCAATCAGACAACGCATTTCAGTTCGCGAGAACTCCAATCTGTTCTCTGATTGGTTCACGTGATCACAAACGTCAACTGCATATTCAAACAGCTCTATTTTTTGCTTGCTATACAAGTTGTCCCGACTGTCTAAGCGTCATCAATAGTGGCAACTAATGATGTGCTTAACGAGCGATTTTTGCACTCGATTACATCAAATGAACCATCGATCGTTCATTAGCTTACCCTGAACTCTAGACTCGGCAGAACAAAGTTTCCGCAACCTACTAGACACTATGCGTCTATATAATACCTGTGTACAGGAGGGTGTCTCATTTTGGACTCTTTTATATAGTATCTCCGTAATTAAAGTGTTACGTAGGCTTTCACGGCCGGAATCTACTGTAAAAAGTTTTGAGCCGTGGTCTTGTGGAATTACTTCCGTACGTGTCGTTCACAACTGCGGTGAACATCTCACGCGATGTCAGTTTCCTTCGTGATGGCTCGTCGTTTAGTGATGAACGACGATGATCACTAGAATATCAAAAATCTGCAATCATTTCTGCACAGATTACAAGGGTGAATATCTCTGCCTGGAAGACGTTGCATGCTTCCCCAGGCTTATGGATATCGGGGATAACCTTTGATTAGGGTTGGACCCACAAATACCGGCTGCTGTGCCCTGGCTGGATTTGGATCCGTCCGTGAACCAGAATTTTGGACTAATTAAATTATAAATAGTTATTTAACTTTAAAATACTGACTCTTTTTGACTGGCATCCTTTTTTTACAAAGTAATACCACTATTTCAACTCTACATGAGTTAACAATATTTTGTAATTACTTTTTAATTATTGCATTATGTACATGAGTATAAACTCGTTTAACTTTTAATAACTAAATGGCGCAAGATGTGACACTTATACAGGGTCTACCACGGAATCCGTTCATTAGAAGTTTCCAGGATTTTTTTACTTTTTATGAATTTGTAAATTTCAATTTAAGAATAATCCATAACCCTCTTTATTTTAAAATATTACCGATGTTGTACAACTTCCGGAAAAACCAGAAATTGTCATCAACTTTCTTAATTCAAATGAAACGCCTCATATATAATTGCATTTTTTTGATTGTACAATCGATTCTAAGATATGCTGAACCTATCTTCCACTGTTTTTGATTTATTGTGTTTAAAAAAAATGCGTTCTGCGGAGGGATGCTTAATAACATTTGTTTTTTTCTTTTTTAAACCACCTTATTTCACAAACAGCAAGTAAAATCATAAGAGTTCACAAAATACATTTTGCAAGTCATCATAGGTTATACAAGGTGTCCAAAATTTAGTAATGAATCCGATGACCTTTAAACACAAAAAAGTTTTTTTTTTCAAAACGAACACTTTGTATATTTACCATTATTTAATATTTAGATGATGATTTAATTTAGACATCGATATTCTATAGATATCCTTATACCTATCCTTAGCAGTTTTGTCATTATTAAAGCTTCTCATCAAATATTAATTGCTTAATTGCCGCTCTTAAAAACTTTGCACACTTGAAGGAAGACTATGAGTATGATTACATAGACGAATGTTTAGAGGTTTATTGGCAATTGACAGAACGGTTTGAGGACCGATAGCTTGGTTTATATGGGCCTTAGAGTCGATCTCCTCGATTTCCAGAATTGATCCACTTGATTTTTATCTTTGGGGACGTATAAAATGTGAAGTTTATAGTGCGTCTAGTGTTAACAGGTAAGATTGTTGAACTATATATAGCTGTATTCTTTTTATCGTTTGACTTAGCTTGTCTTATTGTTAGTTTTGTGAGCTAAACTACGAGCTACTCTCTAGAAACGCAGCTAGTCGGCTGGTTTGATCATTCGTAATGAGTGCCCGTAGTTAAGAAAATATGCTTAACAAAATATATTTGGTTGGTTTAAATATATCGGGTTTTTTCAGTGTACTTATACGACCAGTTTATGTTGAGTTATCCTATTTTTTAGCATTTGAGAAGTTTGAGCAATGTAATAACCTTGACAATCACGACAAAGAATGTTATATATAACATCACTTTGATCTAAAACTGGTGTCTTGTCTTTAGTTTTAAAAAAGATTGTTCTGATGGTTGTTAATTTTTTGCAATTGCAATGATGTTTTTAAAATCTTTAAAATGTTTAATTAGGTTATTAGTTAAATCTTCTATAAGAGGCAGCTTGTAATATTTAAAAATGGTAGTTATATCAGTATTTCTAAGTTCATGCAAAGAATGTGGGGAAAATTTTGATTTAGAACAAATATTTTTAAGTTAGTCATTATTGGAAAAAAAAATTAAATAACTTTTTTTAAATAATCGCTAAGAAATCTTATGTCACCGATCTGTGTAACTCTGTTTTTCATAGCAATAACAGTGTTATGTTTTTGATTTGTACGATGGTTAGAATAAAAGTTAATGAATCTTTCAAATGTGGGTTTTTGGTAACAATCTATTATATTATGTTATTTTCTGATCTTATAAGTTTGGTAACTAGAAGGGGTACAAAACGATCATTTTCCAATTCAGCAGTGAATTATAAATGATTATTATATCTATATAAAGGTAATATCTACTATATCATTAGGTATGGAGTAAATAAAGGCATCAAATAATTTAAAAATAATTGGATTTCCGAGCAGTACTTTAGGTATAACATTATCTAGTAAACAATCCATAACAATCGTTGCTAATGCGACTAGTAGGAGAACCCATTGATGCATCAAAAATTTGTTAATAATATTTATTCATAAAATAATAATAATAATTACAAACAAAATGTAATAATAATAGAAAATTATCTTTAGAATCGTAGTGTGTAGTTCAACTAAAGACGACCATTTTTGTTTCAAAATATATATCACTACTTCGATAGGAATATTTATAAATAATGAAATAACATCAAGAGATATCTTAACATAAAATTTTGAGCTATAATCATACCTTTAATAGTACTGACAAATGTGAAGGCACCTTTAAAGTTATAAGTAAGCAAGTGGAAATTCCCTGTATTTCATTAATTTTACGTCATATTTGGAGGTCATTATTGCCCAAAAGCATTTACTTTTGCAAATATACTCCAATTTATTAGGGTAAATTTTTTCCCAAATAACGTTGAATATATCCTATTATGCATGCATATTTCTACACTTTTAAGTCGGTAAAGTTACCTGTTTTTTTTTTAGAAGTGTATCTTACTCATCGCTACAATTGACCAACCTCTTAGAATTCCTTAGGGCGCGTACCGCAAATATAAAATTGTAATCAAACGGTTAGTTTTTGCGCATTTATTTGCGCGTTATTTAGTGATTGCCGATTATTTTTCAGACAATTTAGCGGGACACTTTGGTTGTGTCAAGTATGTTAAGTTTTTTTGTTTTTTGTTTTGTACCACTTTTAAGATAACCCCAATCGTGCCATGTGGTTTTAAGTGGATGCGACGCGCTTTTGATTGACACTTCTTTATGCATAGATAAAAGTAGGTTGGTTTATGCACAGTATATGTTTTCCGCAGTGGAGGGGATAGAAAAATCAGGAAGATCGTAAAATGAGCGAGGTTTTGTTTTTGGTGACAACCCTAAAATAACCAAACTTCACGCAACGCGTTCCGTAAATCATCATTTTTCCAGGAATCTTGCTATATCGGGACCCAAAACCAAAGAAATTTAAGTTGGCTATTTGTTTTGAATTACGGTACGCGCCCTTAATAATGCCAAATGTTACCACCACTGCATAACAATTTTTTTTTATTTTGTATTGGGGAGAGTTCAGCTCCTACCAAAAAAAAGTTAACAAACTACACGAAAACATCTGCTGTAATCGTAGTTAGAACTGAAGCTTTTACCATAGCCATTAAATAAAAGAATATATTGTATTCTTTTATTCAATGGCTGTAGTAAAAGTTACAATTCGTCCTAAATGCCCATACCGCAGATATTTTCGTGTATGTTGTTAACTTTCTTTTGGTAGGGGCTATACATGTTTTTATTTGTATCGTAGTGTAAATTTTATTTTTACAGAAATGCTTAAAAAATTGCTGCCATTTTTAATAAAGAATCTTTTTTTAATTTTAATGTGAGAAATGCTGTTTTTTTCAAAAAAGAAAGAAACAAAATAAAACTATAAAAGGTTTCTTCATCTATAAACTATAATTCATTTCGTAGGTATGCATCACATGAAAAAATAGTTAATGAAAGTCAATTCTTTGCGTAATTTTATTAATTAAACTTGCGAAAAAAACAATGCACTATACCACGCCTTCTTAAAAACCACACAGAAAAAAATTCTTTTCGGTAAATAAATCGTGTGAGAATAGCCTTTCAGCGAGTAGATCGAAACAAAATAGACAGAGCAACTACAAGGGTAACTGAGTTTTTTTTTTATGAATTATGAACCAAATGGGGATCGTATTGCACATTTACAGGATTCTGCAATTAGTTTATCTATTATTTTTGGTTTCCTTTGTCACTAAAATCACTTTTATTTGTTTATTGTGTTAATAACGACAAAGCCGCTAAAGATAGGCATAAGGATATCTGTAGCATTTCGATGCATAAATTAAATCGTCACCTAAATATTTAAAAATATACAGGGTGTTCGATTTGAAGAAAAAAAATGACTTCTGTTCGAAATTTTTCGTCTTTGTCGCCAAATTTTGAACAGCCTGTATAATATGTGATAGACTTGCAAATGTATTTTATGAACTCTTATGTTTTAACTATTTGTTTATTAAATATTGTGGTTTTGCGTTTAAGAAAGAGCAAAAGACAGGTCATTAAACATCCCGCCCACAAACGCTTTTTTTTAAGTCACAATAACTCAGAAACAATTAGAAATAGGTATAGGCTAACTTAATAAGTGTATCTTAGAATCAATTGTAGAATCCAAAAATGCAATAACATACAGGGTGTTTCATTTAAATTAAGAAAGTTGGTGGAAATTTCCGGTTTCTCCTGAAGTTGTACAACATCGGAAATATTTTAAAACAAAAGAAGGCTATGTATTATTCTTAATCAGAAAGTTTCAAATTGATAGATAGTAAGGAACCTTGAAAACTCATAATGAACATGTATGCTACGGAATTAATTTTATGTTTTATCGTTTTATCAAACTTAGGAGCTAATGTTGCGTTTTTGAATAATGAATTATTATTTTTCTTATACAGCAAAATATTTATGCTACATTTGGAATAAATTAGACAAACGTAATTTCTTTTCAGATCCACAATTTCCCTTTTAATGTTTATAAACCCTTCTATTCATGAAGAAATCACTACTCGAAAACAAGAAGAATTTAAAATAAATAAGATCCAATCTCATGCTATGATGTAATTTATGACTTTGTGACATATTTAAGAATATACCGCCAAATTTTGATCTCCTTTATATAGTTATTCGTGGGACGGATATAAAACGACAAGTACTGGAATATTTATCTACAAGAAAGTTAATTACCGACCTGCCATAAATGAAAGCAGACTCGAAATGTCAAGGTTTCAACGCATATTTAATTTTAACGTGACGAACATGCAGGGATATTTGGCAGCAGAACGCTAGAGTTTTTTTTTTTTAATCAGCAATGGAATGTTTAATCAAGATATTATTTGCGCATGTCTGAATGCTGATATTATTTGGTTATACTTTATCATATAACTTTTCTTGGTTACCTTCTAACGCGTGTTATTTTGTTCACGGTTGCAACTTTAATATCCACAAGTATTACTTTTCGTTATAATACATATTGAAAGTTATAATCATCGCAGTAATAGCCGAAAGGAATAAGTGCTTTTTGTCAACAAGAAAGCACATCAGCTTCATTACGTCCACTAACCGTGAAGCGATAAAAGGCGTTTAAATTAATTGATATTCCCATCCTTGTCTTTTTAAATTATCGTAATGATTATTTATGGTGACTAGCAATTTTCTTATTGCTTCGCGTCCATTGTTATGATGGCTGTCTTGAAAGGGATATGGACTTGGTAAACAATAGCAGTATTTCCAGCAGAAGTATGGGGTTAGTGAACTCGTGGTTTTATACTCTGCTACAAGCGTTGGTTGCAATATCAAAGTTATGCTGTAACGAATTTACATGATTTAAATGCACGTGAATATAGTGTAAAGNAATTGGAAAGCACTTCAAATGAGATAGACTGTATACTCCCTAGTTTGTCTTTACAAACGCTTTGTTGACTAACATCTTGATTATACCAAAGCCTTAAATGAAAATATAAATCGGCGGGCAATTTTATTACGGCAACGCAAACGTAATGACGGATAAATTTTACAAACCAATTTCATAATACAGTTGGTACAAAGCCACCATCAGATACAAATTATCTCGCTCCAAACCACGGGTGATATTGCAGATGACGTTACAGATGTTGTTAGAAGCGCATTGAGTTCCGCATTTTGAGAATCGCGCGGAATGAGATTTTTTTATTTTCACACACATTTCATCAACGCAATCTACTTTCATCCCCCTTTCATAAAAACGAATTACTCCGAAGCGGAAGCGCACGATATTCGAGTAATGTTCGAATACAACAATAATTAGGGCTGTACTTCATTGTCAAATTAACTTACTACCCTTTTATTCTCTCTGTTCTCTTTAATTGCGCTCCACGTACAATGGCTTTCGCAATTTTACTGCTAAATGGAATAGGCTGTTCTGATCTAACTAACGTCTTTCACTCTTCAGTGCTGTGTTCCCTGCGATACGTTTATACAGAAGAGTATCTTTAGAGAAGTATATGTTAAGCAAGCTATTAAGAATGTGATACAGCTAATCGTTCAATGGCGACGAACTAACCTCACGTCTCTATTGAATATACTAGAAAGCATCCCAGTTAACTGCTTACATTGAGATCTCGTAAAGAGGAATAGATAGGTTAATGTGTTTGCATGACGCAGGTAGAGGAAGCAAGGTGAAAATTAACAAATATGAATTTTTTCTTTAGGTCGTTTCGTATGAAAGTTAAATATGATTTGCAGAAAGCAACAGAATTGTCGATTCTGTTGAATTTTTTTGCTCTATAGGCAGCTATACCACCACCATACCACAATTCTTAAAAATGCTTCGTAGGATATTCAACTGGGGGTCAGCTATTACTATAGATTACGATTACTTACCTAGATTGAAAGAGATAGTACTTTATTCGCCAAAAAAATCACGAGCATATGATATACGCGTCGTCAATAACATTTAATATATACAATATAATAATAACGAAAAAAAGTAAATCTAAATACACACAATGATAAAAAACCAACATACATTATAAAAAATTTAAAAAACAGTATAAATAAAAATGACATGGCGACGCAAAAGGCGCAAGCGAAGCGAATTCCCACAGCGACCCTAAATACATTTCAATATCTAGATGTTATTCAAATAGGTTTCAAATTCATTTAGATCACAAAAGCATCCCTCAATTAATTTTCGTTTAATTTCATTTAATGACAAGTTTCTGATCAGAACTTGTTGTATCGATATGACCTGGGAAACATTGGCAAACTTGTCTGATAGAAGAGTGGCAACATCCTGTTTAACAACAATATTCATTCTATGTCGGTGCAGTGCCGATGGACGCTAGCAAAAGTCGATAACTTTCCAATATTGTGTATGCAAGTGCATCAAAAGTTTATAGATATAGATAGAAGCTGTGGCCAAAATATAGGCCATATGTTTTGCCGAAGAACTATTAAAAGGTAAATCAAACAGCAGTCGTAAGATTCGCTTTTGCATCACTTATTGTCCCCGCCTGGCCCCAAACAATAATTCCTTAAGTCAAAGCAGAATACACAAATGCGTTATAAATATCGTTTAATTATTTAACGGTAACGTTAAACGTTTTAGGGAAATGAAGGTTAATTTGTCGCATCAGACGGTAGAATTAATAACGGGTCACGGTAATTTTAAATTATTTTTATGTAAAATTGAGAGGGTTAATGATTCGCATTGTAAATGTGGTGGAGTAAATTATTTCAATTTCCACTCACTGAAGAGTGGCTGCCGTGTACGGAAGTTAGGGCATTAGCTGAGGGGTTAAATTGGCCGCGACTTGAAACAGATATTCGGGATAATTTTCTTCAGTAATGCTATTAAAGAATTAGATATGTTCCGGCATCATGTTTAGATAGTGGACTAGTAAGTATTTATATATTTATAACAAATCTTTATATCCTTTAGTGGTCTGAATTAGTGCTAAATTATAGCTTTTGGCATAGTTGGGGTATATAAATACGTATTCAAAATATAAATCTTCAATTTAATTACTATTGGTTAGAATAATTAGGGTTAAGTTGTTGTTGTTAAGTATTAGAACATTATTACTGTTGTTTCGTTTGTTTTTTGGATCACTACGCTGGTATATTCTGTTTCAATATCTAAATCATGATGTGTGAAAAGCGGAGCAGCTACTTAAAGACGGCATGTCTGTTGTAGTTGATGGAACGTGAGGCTGCATCTTCCAATCTCAGAATGATAATCATAATTTGCCGGCTATCAATAACAAGATCTATACGCTCCACGATATCAATGTCGATAGGAAGAAAACAACTAAGGCTGGTTCCACAAAAAACGGAGGCGGTTCTACTGGTGGGGGGTCGAAAAAGAATGAAAATTAACCTCGAACCATTACTGGGTTGATAACTGGACACTGTCCCCGGAAAAAGCTATCTATACAATACAGGGCCGGATAAGCGAACCGTGGTGTAGAAGATGCGAACTACAGGAGGAAATGAGTTTACATGTAATCTGCACATGTGAGGAACTGAAGGTACTTAGGCAGAAGTACTTCGGGAGAGATCTATTGGAACCCTCGAAGGTCCTCAAGTTTCCACTAGGCAAGATACTGGGCTTTATAGAGAACACCAAGCTGCTCGAGTGGAAATAAGAGAATCAATAGGGAAATACAATGAGCACCTAGCTGCCCGGACATCAAGTGCCCACCCTAACTTGAATGAATGAATGAATAACCTCGAGGATACAGTTATAGAAGATCAGGGGACGCTGAGGTACCTGGAAGTGTACTCTGGCAGAAACCTAGGCATGGAAACGCATGTAAAGAGAACAGTGGAAAAGGCGTGTAAAACACTATCAACCGTAGGTCGACTCATGCAAAATATCGGAGGCCCTAAAGAACGGAGTAGGAGGATATTAAACTCAGTGCTCGAGTCCATCGTCTTACGATAGACGCTTCTGTATAGGGAAGAGCAGTAAAAAGAGAGGTGCACAGGAAAACCCTAGAGAGGGTGCAACGTAGAACTGCCATACCTATAGTGAGGACCTTCAGGACAGCGGCCACGAGTGCACTCTTGGTTGTGGCAAGAATACCTCCTATAGATCTGCTAGTGGAATACAGGAAAGTGGTGGAGAAGGAGGGAGTAGCGGTAAAGAAACAAGTGATGCTAGAATAGATGGCAGCTCCAAGATGGTACCGCCGCATGGACCAAACGACTTATCCGCGATATCAGACCCTGGATAGTAAAAAAGCATGGCGACGTTGACTACTACCTCCCAACTACTGTGCGGGCACGGGAACTTTCAGTCTTACCTGAAGCGATTCAAATTGGCGGAGTTGGATGCGTGTGTCTACTGAGGGGAACACCGCAGAATACACATTTTTCGAGTGCCCAAGATGGAATGCCCAAAGAAGGAAAGTACAACGCAAATGCAAAATGCTCATAGACGAGGAAAATTGGAAGGCCGCGGAAAATAAGGCGCGTGAAATACGGGGAGAGAAAAAGACGCTGACAGAGAAAAGAGCCCAACCATCTGTAGGAGAATACCTTTGAAGTAATACAAACGTGGTTCCAGGGGTGCAGAAACTATCTCCAAGAGGGGCGGTTCTTTTAGTCGGTGGAAATCCGACGCTACTCGATAACATGGGCCACCGAGTGTCTTGCTGAAGACTTTTTCCCTCTCTTGCAAAAAAAAAATAACAAGTTCTGCCCCCAGAGTAAAGTTTTCCATGGATTTTCCTTACTTTCTGACGAATGCTGGGAGGTGAATCAAAATTGTTCGCAAATATAATTACCTCTGATAGCTGACTTACACTAGACTTGCGATTATGTGAACTAATCACATTTTTGGCTATTAATACATTTCATCATTTCACCTAAAGCAGTACATAATTGCGAGTCTACTGCATTACATTGTTGTTATTATTATTAACAACCATAGGGAAATTATTTAGTTAGAATAGGAACATTCCAGTTGTTACAATATTTAAGGATATAAGCCTCGTGTAGTATCTTTAAGTGGAGCACCGGGTTTAAAACCATTTGTAATTACTTAACTTTTGATAAATGAAGTGTATTGTGCAATTTTTGTCATATTGTCATACTAAATTAACAAATTTAGATCCCACGATATTAACAAGATTAATTAATAGTAATCAAATCCAACAGTATGGGCTGTTTATCACATTTAATTCAATTACTACAATAGAATGTCATTTCAATCCTAAAACGGACTGCATATATCCGCAACTTCATCGCATGACAATAACACACAAAGTTATAATTATTACGACTGCCACATAAAGCTTAATTACTCAAGCGTCCCCATAACTTAATCGGAATTTCCAGTGTAAGCCGTGAGGCAGTCAGCCAATTGTCGTCATCGTCAGCTCGTCAGCGCGTCGAACATAACGAAAGCATCTTACCATTGTTGTCTGCGATCTCCGTTCTTCCAACTACGACCCGATTTTCGTCATAACCGCCCCGTTGTAGCCGATCGGATGGCCTTGTTCGCCCTGAAAAGACAACAAAGATGGAGAGACACATCCCTTTTATTTTGCGCGTGACCAGTTTACTACCAGTTGGTTTATTAATACGGCTCCGTTTTCCGATGACTGAAAATAATTTACTAAGGCGTAAAATTCACGTGAAACCGCGCTACAGTGCACTTAAATCGAGTGAATGTTGGTACTTCCATAATAATAATGTTACGACGTCAGGAAGAATCAACTACCGCATGTCCTTAGATGTAATTGAAACTAGACGCAGTGGAACGTGCATGGGTACATACAGGTCCTACTGGAAATGTTGCAATAAATGGTAAAATGCTCTCATGACGAGGTATGGCGGGTTCACATTCACCAACTGCAGTGTCACATTAAAGCGAACTGAAGGAATAGAAATAAGTGAATTGCGTTCCTATGTAAATTATGTACTTTCGTCATAGAATTTCTATAACGAGACTGCTTATGTAATGAAGGTTGTGTTAGTGCCGCAGTCGGTGTTATTATAACCATATCGAAACGATTTAACAATAAATCAAAAATTATTTATTACGACCGTACAAAAATATAAGCTCTTTTGAAACCCAACCCGCGTCCTTTTCGCGAAAATGGTCCTCAAATAGCAAATAATCCAAGTAGCACATTTAGTCGCCATGACGTATTTGTTAACTTAAAGGTTTCCACAAAGTAAAAATCACTAGTAGCTGTAACGTTCTAATTACGTGATATATCCGTAACTACTACCAAAAATGGGGAACAAATATTAGGTTCTAATTACGTTAGGGCGACGTAATCGTTACTTTTATAGGACGTACTAGTTACCTAGTCATAACGTGGCAGACAGTTGCTGCTATAGCTAGCTTGACTATAATGAAGTACTTGTATCTATAGCAGTGGTAATCACAACTAAATGTGCTACTTGGGAAGACGTTTGTCATACTAAAAAGAATATTTAATCAATAAAGGGCGGAATATATGCAAAGTGCATATATTTGCATATTTTGCATATTTTAACAAATTTCACAAAAAATTGCATATTTCGGCAAAAATAAAATATGTGTGCATATTTTTATGTTTTTCGTTTTATCAAAAGATTAAGTGCGACCCTTGCAGGTAATTGAAATAATTTAAAAGGTGCGTAGGTTTTGTCGACTCACCCGTTTTATTATTATATGGTTTATTGCCGGCATTTATTGGGTGTTTAGGAATTTCCAAGTAATCAGCTTGCCTAATGGAGAGCAAATGTGGTCTATTCTTTTGTATTTATAATGTATAGTTTAGTTTGTCGATAGATTCCAGTGTGAAAAGAGTGATTTCGAAAATATTTTATTTCAAATGCCTAAAATGCCGAAAGCCGCTTCGTGGATTAAAAATTTTCCTGAGTTGGAGTTTAGTGGGGATAAGGTGTTTTGCAAAGTTTGTGCCGAAATCATTGTTTGTGAAAAGAAGTTCCAAATTGATCAACACTTGAAAACAGCTATGCATAAAGCTAAGTTGCAGAAAAATAAATCTGTGCCTGTTCAGCAGTGTGTGCAAACCGCATTTCAAAATGTCAAACCAAAGAGTGAAAAGGAGGTGTTCATCAAGACTTATGCAAAGCTTTAGTCGCAGCAAATATACTTTGAAGAAACTGCAAAATACACAATTCAGAGATTTTTTGCAAAAATATTGTAATCAAAACATCCCTGACGAATCCACACTTAGAAGGAAGAATGTGCAAACAGTATACGAAACCGTAATGGGAGAAATTAAAGTATCACTGGGCGATGAACATTTTTATATTATTGTTGATGAACGCACAGACTCATGTGGTCGATATATCGCACATCTTATGATTGGAGGGCTTCAAGAAAATGAGCCGGGAAACCATATTTAATATCTTCTAAACAGTTAGACAAAACAAAATAATGTGAGCGTAACTCGATTTATTCAGCAGTCTCTATCAATTTTTTTTACCAAATCCAGTTCAGTAGAGAAGTTTTTAGTGTTTTTGTCTGACGCAGCGCGCTATATGGCTAAAATAGGCAAACTTAAAAATATTTTATCCCAATATGGTACATGTCACTTGTCTTTTACACGGGATAAACAGAGTTGCAGAAACTATTAGAACAGCATATCCCTTGGTGAACAAATTAATTTCAAATGTAAAGAAAGTGTTTTTGAAAGCACATCTAAGAGTGCAGATCTATAGAGAGAAATTGCCAGGAGTTTGTTTACCTCCAGAGCCCGTAATTACTCGATGGGGAACATGGATTAAGGCCGCGATATTCTACGCAGACCATTTTGAGGCATTAAAGACATAGTTTTAGATTTAGAAGACAATCGCAGTGTGTAGTGCAAAGTCAAGCATTATTCAAAAATGTAAATTTAGCTAAGGAACTTGTTTTTATTAAGGTTAATTTTAGTTTTGTACCAGATATAATAACTTCGGTTAGAAAGTAGGAATATAAGTTTAAGAGAATCAATTAATATTGTTGAAACTTTTTCCGACAAATGCAAAGAAGTTCCCGGTGATGTAGGAAATCAAGTAAGAAGGAAACTCGAAGTTACTGTGGGAAAGAATGAAGGCTTTAAGTATTTAATGGAAGTCAAAAATATTTTTGATAGTAAACCATCCAACGAAGTAATACCTTGGCCTTATGACTTACTACCCAAATTAAAATATTGCCAGATCACATCGGTAGATGTTGAAGGAACTTTTTCTTTGTACAAACATATTTTTACAGACAGAAGGCAAACATTTTTATTGGAAAATTTTGAAAAATATATCGTTATAAATGCATTTTATACTATTTCGAAAATTTTACCTATTATGTTTTTCTTTTAATTTTACTTACAATAAATAATTTTTGTAAGAGTCGGCGTTTCTTTATTTTCATTTTTCCATGTTATATTCAAGGCATATATTGCATATTTCGACAAATAAATGCATATTGTTGCATATTTCAGAGAAAAACGATGCATATATATGCGCATATTTTAACTGAATTGACGTGCATATATTCCGCCCTTTATTAATCAATATTACCATTTACTTGAATAATTAATAAATTCAAGTATTAATCTTGGGCAATTTTGTTGGTTGTTCCATCTTTTTCTACTTATGTATTTGTCGAATACTTACTTATTCGTATTACAATAAGTCAATTGGTCTCTTTTCAGATTAAAATGTCTAAAATGTTTTGCTCAATATCACAAAACATGCAACATGTTCGCTATAAAATTGAAATCAAATATATTAGATTTTTTTGCGTTTTAATCATTCGAGTGACCGTTATTTATTTTGATAATATGCACTGAGGGAAAAGGTTTTAATAAAATTTTTATTAAGAAATTCGCATTAACACCAAATAAAATTAATATTTGGAATATCAGTCAGTTACACATTTCTGGAATAAAAATATTCTAATATTAGGTTTTAACAAAAATTTTGATTTATTTTTCATAGCTGTAGTAAATAATAGGGAATATACCAGGTGGATAGCAAGATTTCAATCGGTGTATTTTTTTTTTTTGCTTATTGTTTATTTCATTTAGAGTAAACTAGAGCCCACGTCAGTTAGTTCTTGCCTAAAAGTGGTTAGTGTTTAGTGAGGTCACCTGTAAGTAGCATATGTATGTGTTTTCTTATTATCCGTTTTCATTATAAAATGTGTCAAACAGATTGAGGATTTGAAAAACTGATATACAACTGTTTGACCGGATACATATTGTTTAAGTATTAAAATTGGTATACTCATTTTTTTACTACATACAACATTTAGTTTCCTATTACATGCAATATCTCCGATATAACATTTTTTACTTTCCATATATGGTTTTCTCTGGAGTAACATTTTCATATCAATTTCAATTCCATAAACCAAAAGTGTCTACAATATTAACGAATGACTTCTTCTATCTTAGATGACGTTGAAAATAATGAGACTAATAGTAATTGCGATAGTCCAATGTTATTTTTGAAGTACAATTGCTTTTCGTGGAATGATGTGGAACAAGTCTTTTGGTACTCGGCAGAAATTTTTGAATTTCCGCGACATACATAAATACTTCGAAAAGATCCCATGCTCTCTCCTCTCCATTTTGTTTTTGTTCCGCACTTAAATATAAAATATATTTGATATTAATATATTTGCATTTAATTTTAGCATTTTTTTTTTTCAATGTGAGCAGCGACTTTTACATAATATATATCATGACAAACGTGTGGAGTTTCGTCAAAAGGTCTGTTTTGGTTCCAATTTTGGACGGTTCTATTACGGTTCAAAGCAAACGCTCACGTGCGTAGTAAAAAGTTTCCGATCACACGACAAGGTCATGATCTGTGCTGGTCTGCTGCTCTGAACGGTTATAGAACCATCCGAAGTGAGAACCAAAACAGACCAAAAAATCATCTCTTAGCAGTTTTCTGGTCGCCTGTCGATGAGGAGATAAATAGTAATCTCTCTACTTATCTTTATCATCTCCAAAGCGCCTTCGTGAACGTTATATATACAAAGTTTAACTTGTATTAGTGGCCGTGTAACTTCATTTATGAAACACAAGAAAAGCTTTAAACGAATAACGAATAACATAATCAACAATTTAAAAACATAATCAACACATTAGTTACAGGCGACAGGTATACAGGATGTCCCACCGAATTGAATCATTATATTTTTGAACTTCTAGTTGAAATTTGATTTTGAAACTTGCCCGCTGTGATCTATTTAAGAAAAATATTTCCATCTTTAGGCACTTTCGGTATACAAGGTGACGATATCAACTTTCTTATTTCAAATGAATTGATGCAATTATCATCAGTTTAATGACTTTACCGAGTTGCAACTAGCTTATATGAGAGTTTCCTATCCCTAAACTCAACCATTTTAGAGATATTTGCAATTTTGTTGATTTTTTGACGTTTGCACCCTTTCAAATAAAATTAAATAGTTAGTTCATGCGGGATCAGATATGTAGTGATTCTACTAATGTCGATGTAAATACAAAGACGTAGATATAGGGTGTTATGGCAATAATTACGGAATCACATACAGGGTGTTCAAAAACGCACTAACAAAGTTTTTTCTTTCAAATGGAACATGGACTCGATAGTCTTTTACATATTTTCGCGTATATCTGTGTTATACAATTTTAGATGGGTTTTAAGTAACATCTAAACTTTGTACATTACAAATTGCAAAGAGTAGGTTGATGAAAGGATTAAATAATAATAATAAATAATACTAATAAAAGATTCTTCAAACCATAGAAATAATTTCATTACATGTTTTTCGGAATCAACGTTTTCATACATTTTTACCTATCATAGATTATATATAATAACTTATCACAGTGCTACGTATTGCATTGCCATATGTATACTTGATAAAAATTCTGTTAGCATATTGAGACAGAGCACTAATATAATAGCAACTTAATGTTTTTCGATGACATTAATTGTACCGAATTGTTCTTGTTTGCACAAATTAAATTAAAATCTAAAAGAACTAAGTTTTTAGTTACAAATCCAATCTTTACATGTACAATAAAAACAAAGAAAACATGTTTTTGTACAGTAAGAATTAAGGGGGTCAGGAAAGTCAGAGTACTTTACATGAAAAGAAAATGGGATTTAAAAGGAATATAATCTTTATGTCAAAGAATGACTAACACATGCAACTGTACTTAGAATTATTGGCTATGTTACGATATAAATTTATATCTTTATTTAATTCCCAAATTTTGTTGTTCTGTTGTAAATGTTTTAAAAATTATAGGAGTGAACCACTTTTCAGAAACTCTCGACAAATCCTCTCCTAATCCGTGTAAGTTTGAACTAAAAGAAATTCGGAAAAAAATGTGCTGCTGCATCTATGTTCACATCTGGATAAAATTCTAGAAAATTACTGACTCTCGGTCTGAAACTCTAACGGCTAGTTGCACCGGTTATACTTAAGCTTAACTTAAGACTTAAGTAGATCCTAAACTATGATTCCGTTTTGCACCACTGTTTAAGGACCAGTTAAGTGTTATTCAAAATAAGCCGAAGATTTGCCCGGCTTAAGGTCCAGTTAACCTCACTTTTGGTTTCGAATGACAAGTATTGCGGCAAGTGAAAGAAGACTTATTTGTTGTATTACGGTGTTTTCGAGGTGTTTTATTTATTGTTGTGGGGATATTTATTATTTGTACATTTTTGAAACAAAATGGCACGTAATATCTTAATAAATAACATAATGTTTGAAGATGATAAATTGGACGAGTTAAATATAATTTTTTGTGGTATACCGAGACAAGTAAATGAAAGGGCAGAATATTTTCATACATTTGACGAACTTAAATTTTTCCGGCGATTTAGGGTAACCAAATGTACAACATTATTTATACTAAACCTGATTGAAGCTGAAATTGAATATGCTTGATGTGTGAGTAGGTGTAAAAAATAATTTTAAGTTTACCATGTAACCTAAGACGAAATAACCATTCCTATGACCACGAATGCATACAGTTTGTTTTATCTAATTAAACAACAAATTTTCAGCAATAATAGTGTTGCTTTTATGAATTAGCTGTTAATATTCCTGAGACTGACCTGATAACAATATGAAAACTCGAAAACTCATATCAAGAATTAAAAGTCAACATTCTCCTTCTTTCTGTGTGTTTCTGTCAAAAACTTACAAGTTACAAGTCACTTTCACACTGTCTGACACTGTTGCTATCCGTTTTCAATACTTAGCTAAGCTTTATTTCTAGTTTCGACGATACAAAACATATTCACCTTAAGGTTCACCTTAAGCTGAGCCTCTACTTAACTAAGTTTGTTATTAGGGAAAACTGGTGCAAATAACTGTAAATCCAATTTGATATAATCAGAGTATTTATTAATGTAAATAAAGTCCCGAAAGTAACAAAATTAGCATTAAATTCTAAAGGAAGATGAGACAATAATCCACAAAGGTATACGACTCGGTTTCCTTGCGTTTCCTTATGATATTATTAAAGTTTCTATTCGTCAACTCGAGATAGTCATCGGTTTGGTTAAGCGAACTTGCGCACATGTTTGTAGCTGTTGAATCTATGCACAATTTCCTGTAATTACCATGCCAACCTGTGTAAGTTGTCCAGTTGTGCAAACTGTCCAAGAGGAAGTTAGATCTAGAATATTAACAAATGTCAACAATGTGCCTGGGAACTAGAACTCTGCAGTTATCCAAGATTGAATATCCCTGCGTGCTCGAATTCGTTTGTTTACTCTAACTTTACCGTTCTAAATTAATTAATTAGGAGTTTGTTAAATTACGTTAAGTGCTTACTGCTTTTAAAATTTATTAATTTACAGCTTGCATTAAAATACGATTTGCTTGTGCAACTTTTAAACAGTTACGATTCCGTGTTAATTTATATATTACGCAACTATTAAATTGTAAAAAAGGCCAAAATATACAATAATAGTAATATCAGTTGTGAGTGTTAGCAGTAGTAGTAGTGCATGCATGTACGGCACGACATGCTTAGTTAGAGAAAAAAAAACAAAAATTTATTTTAATTTTCTGGCCATTTCTGACGAGTGTTTAACTTCTGGCACGGTCGCTCTACTACAACACACGGTTTTGAAATAATACAGAACATCTGAAAAGCATTGTAAATTTAGAATATTAGAAATTGTTCGAAAGTTGTTGCAAGTTGCCGAAATCATAATACATTAGATCAAAGTTATTCACAGTTGAACCATTTTTCAATAAATTTCAGTTTCATTAAAAAAAAAACCTCTGAAGATTTTATAGTTGAATATCTTCAATTCCCACATTCACAAAATTGTTTAATTAAGTTTTGCAGATAGCAAAAGAAAAATAAGATTTTATTTATTTTAAACTAAGGTAAAGTATGCCATTACTGGTTACTTAAGCATCGCCTGTTTAACACTGAGAGTAACATGCAAATTTAAGATAAATAAATACGTTTTTCTTGTTTACAGAAGTGAATAACAGAAAAAGCGTCAACAAAAAGTCGAGCATGCGAAATAACTAGTAATTAGTATCATAATAAAATGAAATATTAGTTTATTTTATTCTATTATGCTTCTATTATAATTATTTTTAAAAACTAAGTATTTCGGCTGACTTTGCTATAGTCATGGTTTGTAACGTTACATAATCAAAGACAAGATTCAATGGAAGTAGTAAAACATGAACAGTTTAGTGTGCCATGATATACAGGGTGATTCTTAATATATGCGACAAACTTTAAGAGCTGATTCCTGAGGTTATTTTGATCATAAAAGTTCATATGAGTTTATGTCCAAAACGGTTTGGTTTTAAAGTTATTGAATGTTTAACACGATATAATATCACAGTTGTTTCTTCAAAAACTATTGTGTTGAGAGGGAATTGTTTATTTGTCATTTCAATATTTGTCAATAGCTGTCAGAGTATTCATTCAGTTTATTGCCAGTTTGTGTTTTCTAAAAAGATTTACACGAATGCTGAGATGTGTAATATGCATTTCGTTTACGGTCTTGCCAATGGAAATTCGCGTGCTGCTAGACGTCTTTATGAAAAAGAATACCCGAACCGTATCATCCCGCATCATTCAATATTTGCCAGTCTTCACCAACGTCTTAGTGAAACGGGAAATTAAAAAAAACTGACGACTGATAACGGGCACCCATCTACAGTGAGAACTCCACAGGTTGAAGAAATGGTACTAAATGAAATTGAGGAACATCCTACTAGAAGCACCAGAAAAATTGCGTTTGCTTTAAATATTAGTCAAGCCACAGTTTGGAGAATGTTGAAAGATCAACTGTTGTATCCATATCACATTCAACGGGTGCAGGCACTTTTGCCGATAGATTTTCCGCAAAGAGTGGCTTTTTGTCAATGGATGCAACACAAAATCCTGACTATTTGGCTCAAATATTCTTCACCGACGAGGCTACTTTCTCTAGAAACGCGATCAGTAATTTTCATAATAATCACATATGGGCCGAAGAAAATCCGCACGAACTAGTGAATGCCCGTCATCAACATCAATTCTCTGTCAATGTGTGGGCCGGAATTGTTGAAGATCACTTGATAGGTACACATTTTTTACCGTGCATCATTAGTTTATACGACTCGCATTGAAAATGCCGATGAACTGAGAAATCGTATTATCGCAGCTTTTCAAACAATTCGAAATACCCCTGGTATTTTAGAACGGACTCGTCAGTCAATACGACGGAGGATAGAAGCTTGTATTGCGGTTGAGGGCGGTCATTTTTAACAGTTGGTATAAGTTAATTTTGTTTTACTAATTATTTTGTTAATTTATAATAAGAACATGAATTATGTCAACTTACTATTAAACATTGTACAACTTTAGAACTAAGTGATTTCGGACATATGTTCTTATGAACTTTTATGATCAAAATAACCCCAGGAACCCCAGGCGCTTAAAGTTTGTCGCATATATTGAGAATCACCCTGTATATCTAATGTGGGGGACAGATGTTAAGTGTTTAAACTCAACAGGTTTTTAAAGACAATTAAAATAGGAACGCAATAGAATGGATCTAATATTGCTTTTTTTACGTACTATCACACTTCATTCAAGATGATATATTTTCTGTAATGTTTTCTAGATGTTGATGTAGTAATTATTTTATTACTAATGAGAATCATATGGTTCTATATACAAATTACTGTGTTTTGGATTTTGACATAACGAATAGATTTATAAGAATTTGGTCATTTAAAATACAATATTTTAATCGAGTACTGTTTTTCCCCTATGACTGTTATTTTTATTTTTATTATAAAGATGTATGGAAAAATATACTCACAGAACTACATTATGTGTTTGTGGATCTTTACTTTAAGATGTTTGTTAAATATATGTGTAATTTCTAATAACAAAAATTTAAGTTGTTTAAAATGACGCACACTAACCCACGGTGAAAGTTTAAATAACTATATAAAAGAAAAACAAAGGACTATTACTACACAAATTAATAGTGTTTTTAAAATTTTATATTAATAAAATTAATTTATAGCAAATTTGAATAATTAGGATAGGAAGAAATGTTTGCTATGAAAGAATGTTTGACAATGGACTAAGAAAAGTCCGAAACGTAACAATTAAAAAAAAAATAATATGTACCGTACCTATTCCCAATTAAATAAATGTTTTCGAGATAATGTATCACAGACGGTAAAATAAATTAACAAAAGAATATTTTATTCTTATTCAAAATCAAGATGTATTTATTTATGTACACGAGTAATAAGAAAGCAAATCTTGTCGTTTGTATGTCTCATTCTCAACGCAGAACAGCTATCTTGCGTTACTAATCTTGATCTCCTAGTCTCCTTCCATTATATGTTTCAAACATACTAAAATTATCCAAATTAATTCTTCCTTATTCCGTACGCACTCCTGTATCCTTTTTTAAAAGTTTATGTGTGTTATAACTATAACTAACAGCTTCTTGCGGGTTTCGCCGTGTGTCAAAACTTTCGCTCGACGTTTCGCTGTTCATACTGACAGCTTCTTCAGGCTTTTTTATGTGTGTTAATTTCTTCAAGTCATTTGCTATATTATTATAGAAACTAATAGCTCTAGATGTTTGTGAAAATTTTTCACGTAACTATTACAGTTTGACAGCTAGAAATCCACAGAAACTGCTTTTATATATTTAATCCTAAGTCTTTAATAGTGGAGGCAACAAATTGAAATTGAGGGTAAATGGATGACCCGTGTTTTCTTCTGCAGTTAGTATATTCGCCATCAGCAGAAATAAGAAAAAATAAATTAACGATGGTAGGTAGTTAAGTTATCTTCGATTCTTACCTGTGATATCTCTCGAGTTTTATATTCATGATTTCTTTTAATTTTCTATGTTGTACTTTATAAAACATGATTATGTTAGCCACGGTTATTAAGTGCCTAACGTTTAATTCTTTGTAAAAAGGATAAGTACAGGTTTTCTATTAGCACTTGATAATATGCATTTAATTTTGTTTATTGCTGGTATTGTCTTTGTATTTTTTTTCTATTATTGATTGTATAGGTGTATTTCATATTATTTTGTATTTTAGATCCAAGGTTCTATTACAATTATATGTATTGTGATGTCATATTGCTGCTAGTTGTTTGTGAAGACCATACACTCTGTCTTTGTTTTATTTATAGTAAACAGGTTATCGAAACACCAATTTCCCAAAAGTTTCCAAAGTTCCTTAGCTTAAAACCGTTTTCTTAAGGTACAGGCTGTTGGAAGGAGAACCGGTGAATATGACGGTCAGAACCGGATCGAAAAAACTGTCAAAATGCGCACCTCTATTACTAATATAATAATCTGCGGCCGTACTGCTTAAACAAATAAAATAAATCTAAGAAAAATCTGTCCACGGTAAAAAATTGAAAAAGCCAAAAACCTAAAAAAAGCAAGGCCCTATTTACCACTGACATCTGTCGGTAAAATAGATTTGTTTATGTAATAAATAAATAAGAAATGGCTCTTTTGACCTTCGAACTGTCAAATGTCTTAAATTTTCCAATATACCGGCCATTCTGCTTGCCTTCACTACAGAACCGTTCCAGCGCTATCAAAAAGCATCTCTTGATGTATAACTAAACTTAATTTCGTTGCTACATATTCCAGAAAATCTTAATTACAGTTTGTGATTCCGATTCTATTAGCTATTAATTCAGGAGAGCGATGCTTTTTCATTAATGCCCTTTTACGTCGTCACGTTAAACGTAGTTTACCACTGACATCTGTCGTAATATAGACTTGTCTATATAATAAATAAATAAGAAATTCCTCTTTTGACCTTCGAATTGTCAAATGTCTCTTAAATTTTCTAATATAGCAGCCATTCTATTTGCCTTCGCTACAGAACCATTCTAACGCCATAAAGAAGCATCTATTGCAGCATAATTGATCTTAATTTCGTTGCTACATATTACAGAAAATATTAATTGCAGCTTGTGATTCTGATTTTATTAGCTATTAATTCAGGAGAGAAATGCTTTTTCATTAATGCCCATTTACGCCGTCATGTTAAACTTAGTTTAATTTTAGGTGGGGCATATATTATCCTATATATGTATTAAAAACGAAATTTTACCTCCAAAGCGGAAAATAAACGAGACGTAACGCGTTGGTGTAAACGGGCATAAGCACAGTATATTATTATATTTTATATACTGGTACAACAAAAGCACCGACACAAAATTAAAAGTCTCTACAAGAACAATATCTCCCTTAGAGCAAAATTAATATGACTTTGTATCTTTATAGTCCCTTACCTTTCTTTTTAGGTGTCGACGAAGGCTGAACTGTAGTCTGTTTTATCGTGGTAGGGGCAGGAATTTCTGAAATTAATAAAGACGCATATTTTTTTCGGTACGCTTTAATTAAACAAGACAAACAGAAAACGTAGCTCGCTTACCTTCCAACTTTATAACGCCGTCAGTTTCGCCCAGGGAATTCTTAGCGACGCACTTGTAGGAGCCGAAATCGGATAGGCCAACGTTTCGGATCTTGAGCATCATGTACTTCTTATAACCGCTGTCCATCGATACTGCCTCGTACTTGTCGCCTATGGACATATTGTCTACGATGAAGTTATTGAAAGTTTCTTATGCCGATTCTATTGTGATATTATTATCATGAATTCATGAGGAGCGTATATGATTATGACTTTTGGCATCGGGATATTAAAGATTTTGCCTACAGCCCGATTTAGGAAAAAAAAAAAAACATATCAATGCTGTACTCAAATTACAAATTAAAGTGAACTCCCTAATTTCATATTTCAATTAGCTTATTCAGTAATGAACGTGTCAAAAGCGTTTTCAGCGCCCTGGAGCAGGCCACATAGTAAATTGCTGTTACTCAGTGAACGCTATTATATGGAGCAGATTTATTATTAATAAACTGAAATTCGCGGGAATAATATTAATTGCCAAATTACGTTCCAGTCAACTTTGACAGTAAAGATTCTTATGGAGAGCACATGTCCGTTGTTATCTTTGACATAACATTTATGACATAAAAATATTTCCTTCAAATTTATTGAATCTAATAATCATGAATTATTTAATTTTAAACGTGCTAATTTCCCATTGCTCTATCAACTGATAACATCTACCCAGTGACAATTTATGCAAACTTTTCCTAGACCCCTTACCAGAAACTGTACTAAACTGGACGTACTATCGACTCAAAAAAAGATGACATAGGGAAAATAAGCCATAAGGAAACATAAAGGAAGATACATCGCCTTTAATCTACCAGCCATTGCGCGTGTGTAGATTCTAAGAATTATTTTGTTATTGAATTCTTCTGCGGAAACTGTAATGCGAATTTAAATCTAATTGAAAATATTTCGGCATCTTTGTCGGCTAACATCAAGGGGATTACATTTCAGAACGATTGTCGGCATATATACCTTTCCTTTGTTGTTTATTTTAGCCATCGATTACTCGAACGTGACCAGATGCCATAATTTGTGCAAATATTTAAAATGTGTTCTTGTATAATTATTTGAAGAAATAAATTTACTGAAGCCATTACTTCAGTTACAAAAAACTTCTTAATATGGATGTATAAATAAATAATCTATCAGACATAAATGCCAAATGGCAATTTTTATTGAAACAGTCTAGAAAATATGGAAAAATCTTATTTTTTTATTAAAAATTATTTTAATAGTTATTCTTTTTTAATGTTTTATTCCTATGGCCTTTTATGATGGCACAAATCGAATTACATTTGTTGGAATTTCTGCATAAAATGTGGATTAGATGTTTTGAATTTTAAATTTTAAAAATTAAGATGATTCGATTTAATATTAAAATGAAAAATATGTAGAAGACCATATACATGAAATTGTTTTGGTAAACCTATTATTACAAAGAGTATCTAGTTATAATTTCATTTTGTTCTTCTAGGGATTTTTCCATAGAAAGTTCGCCCCTTCAAACGAATGAGAAAAAAACAAGTAAGCCGCTTCTTTTTAAATATTTTCACTTTTAATATAGTATATCTATTGTAAATAACTAAACAAGTAAACTTGCATTAATATTTGTAAAGTTAAAAAAGATATATAGAGATTGTGGACATTTATTTATTCATCTAATAGTAAGTTATTTATGCCCTATTATAACTGATATAAAGCAATTTAAACTAAAACTATCTACAAAAACAAATTATTATTTAAATATGTTTATTATAAACTAAAAACAACTAAAGTTAATGATAATTCAAATATAACAAAAAAAATACGAGTAGCTGATTAAAATATCTCGACGTAAATAAGAGAATTAGAAATCAGAATTATTGTATAAAATCCTTTACCGGCAACTACAAGGCTTTAGCTCTCTCACCGTAAAGGGTATTATCTTTCGAGAAGATTAATTAAAAGAAGTTAATTGCGTCGCGGATTACGATGGCATTGCGTTTAAAGTAGATATGTTAGAATTACGTCTAGGAATTCGTTTTACCGCCTGTGGTTTTGTGTATTTTTTTGAGGTAATTGTACGTTTCAATAGCAAAGCTACTAGTTCAGCACGAAGGAAATAAAAATCATTTTTATGCATTTTTTGGATCACCTCCGTAATATTTATCGACCAGTTAAAGAATTGTTAACTACTTTTTTTTCAGGATCATGTTATTAGCAGACGTTTTGCAAATTTACACTCTCTAAGACCGCCTGATCTTGTCTCAGCGAATTATTGGCTGTGGGGTTATTTAAAAAGTTTGGTGTTTAAAACACGACTGCTGGGAGAATTAACCGACTCTTAGGGATCAAATTGCTACATTTAAACCAGAAATGGTGAATAATGTTTTATAGCAGTATTTGGAGGAACTGTTAATTGTACAACAACAATGTTGAATAGTTATGTACATCCGAGTTTTAAAATTCTTACAATTATTTTTTGCAAAGCTAGACAATTGTAACCATACAATGACGAAATAGTTAATATTTTAAGGTTTGCAGTGTCCTCTAGTACTAAGTTTCAGTATAGCTTTCACATATTTTTTGTTTTGTATTTTAAAATCCTCTCACTACATTCCGTGCTACCCCATAATAAAAGACTATGATTGTCTAGGGAATAAAAATCTGAGCAATATATTAAATTACCAGTGCTTGCGTCTGTTAGGTCTACTATTCCCTGGATTTGAAAAACAGTGGTGTCTAAATTATTACATAAGAAATTTATGTGAGTGCTCCAGTTTAAGTTAGAGTCTATGTGCACACCTAGCATTGTTGCAGCACTTGTCTTCCAGTCTAATCTCAAATACGATGTTTTTTATTTTATTGTCACTTAGCTTTAATTTATTAACTCTAAACCATTTTTCCGCATCCGATATGCCCGCCGCCTCCAACTCAGCCAAATCTTCTGCTGTTTTTACTTTAAATACTAGGGTAGTGTCATCGACAAACATAATTGTTTGGCACATTTGAAGATTAGCGCATAAATCATTGATATACATAAGGAACATTATCGATCCTAATTTAGAACATTGTGGTACTCCACAATCTATGGATGTTCCGAACATTCATTAGCAATCATCACTATTTGTTTTCAATTTGCAAAGTGTGATTGAAAATAATTCAAAGGAATCACCTCTTATACCATAAAAATCTAATCTTTCAAATAAGATGTCGTGGCAAACACAGTCAAATGGTTTAGATGAATCCTAATATTGTTGCAACTTTACTTTTTTCTCTTATCGAAACTGTTAGTAATACAATCTATCATCATTAATCCGATACAAATCTTAATGTCTCCGGGTTAATTCGCATTTAAAATGATGTTTCAATAGTGATTTGTATCATTATAGGCCAGAAACTACAGTTTTGCGAGTATGAGTACGGTCTGTGGCTGTGTGTTACACTTTATTTTTTGCGCAGACAAATCTTAATTTTGTAGAAAATAAGAAAAAAAAATGACGTCAGAAGGTTAACAAAGTACAGGTTGGCAACACCTATTAAACGTAAATTTTGAATTTGAAATAAAAATTAAAATACCTTAGCATTTTGACGTTTTAATTTCTTTATAGTTTTGATCTAAATTTATGAATAATATGAGCAATGGAAACACCAGCTCATATTACAAAAGCTGGGCAACAAGTTATTAATAGTTTATTACCTGCTAAATCTTCAAATAAGTATTGGAAAGAATACAACTTATTTAAAAAGTGGTGTAATGAAAATTCGGTGAATGGATAAAATGAATATGTACTATTGGCATATTTCGAATTCAAAGCTAGAAATTTAAAATCTTCTACGCTCTGGTCCATATATTCAATGTCAAAATCAACACTAAATATTAAAAACAATATAAATATTAGCAGTTATACAAAGTTAATCGCTTTTTTAAAAAGGAAGAGGTTGGCTATGTGCCAAAAAAGTCAAAAGTCCTTGAAATAGAGGAAATCGAAAAATTTATTCGCGAGGCACCAAATGAGGATTATTTATTAATAAAAGTTCCTATCACATATTTACTTACATATCATTTTGATTTCAATATTTTTTTAAATTTAGTTAGTTCTAATATTAGGAGTTAGTGCTGTTTGTCAATGTCAGGAATTATTAAATTTAAAACTAGCTGATATTAAGAACAGGGGTGATGTAATTGTAATCAATATAGACGAGACAAAAACATACAAGCCACGAATTGCATGTGTTGCAAACCCTCTTTGGATTGATTTAATAAAATAATACATTATAATAAGGCCAGAAACAGATGTCAAAAGATTTTTCTTATTTTATTCAAAAAATAAATGTACAAAGCGACCTGTAGGCATCCACACATTCGGCAGAATGCCTTATAAAGTGGCTAATTTTTTAAAACTGTTTCCGGCGCAGTAGTGCTACAGCATTAGCTGGATATGGAGCCGATATTATAACATTAAAGCGATATAGTGGCTGGAAAAGCACATCAGTTGCTGAAGGTTACATTAAGGAATCCCTAAAAGCAAAAATTGCGGTAGCAAATAAACTCGTAGGCAAAGCAGAAACTCATTCGTCCTTATCCGCACAATCATCAACAAGCGCTTTTGCAGGAGATGCATGCACAGACAAGAAAATCACTAACGCATCTAACCAAAATGTTCAAGTGAAACTGAATGATTGCAGTTCAGTCAATCTGCATATATCCAATTTACAACACTAGAACTTTATCTTGATAAGTATTCGATACGAATTATTATTATTTTTTTTTTTGCTATTGCTTAATGCTTTTGTACGTTGTGTTTGCTGCCCTTTTGTATTAATAAAAAAATCACTAAAGTTATTCATATTATACCAGTTTTCAGGTGAATTTTTATTCTAATCTAAAAAAAAATCGGCGAAATAATTATCTCAAATATTGTGTGTAAGTCAAATCTGGTATCGATCTGTATTGAATTACAGAAATTTGTAGTTATTTAAATATAATTTATTTCCAGAAAAATCTTCTACTTCCCATAGGTAGGTATTGGAAATAATATGAACTACATATAGGAATTATTTGAGAAACGGAAAATATATCTGCCAGAATTTACTTAATTAATCACATAAATTTCAGTAACTTGAATGTTGCCAACTTTTAGTGACATTTAACCGGCAAACAATAGGTTTTCTGCCGGTTTGAAGTACTGCAAATTGGACGGAGACGCAAAAAAAAAAAACGATTTAACAAATATGTAGCAGTCATACGAAGATCTGTCACAAATAAAAGGTAGGGTGTCTTCCTTTACTGTAAATTTTCATAATTTTAAAATTAGCGTTTATTTCCGAGATGTCGCCTTCTCTCATCCTTAATTCAATATACAGTACAGTGGAAATGCTTCTATTGAATGGAACGGAAGATATTACATTTGAATTAAACTAATCAGTCGAAAAATGGTAGTTACCTTCTTAAGCAAACACTTTTAGCTTTGCTTAAAGATGTATCTCAGAAGAAACATCTATGCTAATGTTTCAGATTTAGTGCAAGTAATTTCAAAATTTCACTTTTAATCACTAAAGCATATAAAACCTAACTTCTAGGGTAATTTTTTGGAATTACTGCAGGGATTGAAGAATTGCCTCTATTCACGGTTGTACATCCATTAAGTTATTCAAAGCACAACATAACCAACAAAAAATTATCAAGAAATTAATGAATTTCTGTTTTTATTACAGTCAAAAGCAAAAATTCATTAATTTGTTAATTTCTTACTGTAAAAGGCTTGCAATCTTTGCAAAAAAATTATCATCAGTAATTGCAAGTAAAGCAAAACATCTTTTCTTATATTCTACATTTTCCGTGTATGTGATCCATAACAATTTCAACCCATCTTCGATATCATTTAGCTAATGGAATAATCCGGTATCAAACGTTGCTTTTCTTTTTATTTTTTTCCTAGTGAAAAGATCCTTTGAATATTCCCTCTTATCTTATGCGATCGGAATGAAAATTGCCGACGAACAACGCTCATAATTAATAAGCTCCTTTCATCCGCATTTCCGAGTATGAACGAACGGAGAGCCATCTAAAAGAGACCAGACGAGTAGAGCTCCACCTCCAACCATTCAATCTCGAAAAATCGCGGCGAATGTAGAATGGGGCGACGTCGTGCAGAACAAAAAAAAAAAGACGAGAGACGACCTCCCTTCCCAATGCAAACAATTGTTTTTGGGATGAAAATAGTCTCGACATGATTAACGACTGCTTTGATTTATTTCCCAACTATTGATCAATCATTCTGCAAACATGTAAGTTCACTTTGTAAGGGGCTGGCTTCCGAGTTACCCGATCTATTGATGTAGGACGGTGACAAGTAAATTGCCGGACTTTCAATTAGCTTTCTATTAGTTCTACGCTTTAGGAGACGCGCACATGGAGCTCGCCCCGGTTTGCAAGTTTTCTCTGGCTCTACAGGCTAATGCTTGTCAGGACAACTTCTTAGAAAAGGATTCGACAGCGAGGGGATAATTGAATTTTGATGTTCTATAGTTTTTGTTGTGGGATGAATGAACTGACTTCATGCTATGGAGAAACAAATAGTACAGCAGACATTTATCGTATGATTCTGTTAAAATAATAAATGAGAAAGAATAGACGTGTTTTGGTGGGTATAAGCTTGAAATTACTACTAGAATAAGAGTATTAAGTATAAATGGATGTTTCAAATAAAATATTATAAGCTATTATTTAAATTTTGCTTATCTGTGATTAAAAAACGGTAACAAATGACAACATTCATGCACTCTGTTTTAAATATGTTATACCCAGGTAAACCTAAAATTGTTGTGGTTTCTGCAATGAGCTATAAAAGACAAATAACAATAAGGACAATTTTTCCAAATAATTTCATCATAATCTTAAGTAATGCAAAGCCAAACTTCTGTTTTGAGTCAAATTCAATAACTTCAAAATTTATTCTTTTATTTAATCTAAGACATTGTTTACAATTATATTGAAATATCTTTCACTAGTTGTTTTAATATTAAATATTACAGTTATTTCGCACTTACGTGGTGGTAATAATTTAACAACATGAAATTGGTGTAGAGTCAGTGTGTAAACTTATATGTAAACCAACAGGAATTCCTTGGGGCCAATATATTTACTCTTGTGTTTTTTGCAATAATAACATATTCTGCGAAGCACATTTCACGTACGGTGTATAACATTTTATTAATCTATCGTTCAGCATATAAATTATTCGCTTAATTTTACAAAATTTTGTCGATATTTAGTAACCAACGAATTCCTTTTTTTTTACTTTGTCAAAATTCCAACATATACTGAGCCTGTATATTATTAAAATTCCATATACTAGGCCAGCATATTATTACAATTTTTTACTATACACAGTCAACCCAAACTTACTTTACTTTTACAATAAATCGAACTTACATAGACTTAAGGCTGAGTTGAGTTGCCAAAACGCACTAGTATCAATCCACATTTACTGACATCGGCGTATTACTAAGTTATATAAAATTTTATAAATATTTTTCTTGGCTAAAGATCTAATTTTTGATCTTAGATCATTACAGCGCTCGAAACTGAATTCTCGCGCTGTAAATGACACCTATCGCACTACCACTAATAAAATACCATTCTTTGAAAATCGCGTACGGCAAATTATTTATTGTTCGGCTAGGACGCCTATGTACATATAATACATACCTTGCCTGCATTAACAAAGTTTCTCCAAACCACGATTGCTTATGACATCTTCGAACGAAACAGTGTGATGTGCAGTTTTTAGCAGTTTGCCCCAATGTGTTTTATACTTAATATAAACAAATATTGTCTTAGACAAATTAGTACTAAAATCATGAGTGTAACATTTTCAATTTAAGCTAAAGTCAACACCAAGCGCCTAACTAGTATTTTAGTTTTTTCTTTCTTGTAAAGTTAGATCATTAGGGGCAAATTAAACCATAGACTATTTAGTAAAATAGTCATTGTCAGGGCATTGTCAGCGAACAAAAAAAACTGACCCTACAAACAGCAAGATAGATTATCATGCATGTATAAAATAAACAATATTGAGTCAAGGATGGGCTTTTATGGCACATTATATATTTCTTTTAAACTTGGGCTTGGTTTAACTACCATCTGTCTGTAAAATGTCCTCGGCCTGATAGATGGCACTTAATAGCAGCTAGCACATTTTCGCAGAATCCATAATGTTTTAACTTTCCCAAAGAATATCTGGCGACACACAATTAAAAACCTTGTTGGCATCACAAAATATCCCGTTGGCAATCTATGACTTTTGAAAAGCCTCGTTAAAAAAGAATTACAACATGTCAAGTTGTAAGTTCTAAATTTCTACAAGCAGCAATAATGGTAGAGAGATAGACCCCACGTCTTAAAATTATAATTCTTTCCGAAATCAAATTGAGTGTGTGAAGGTATAGTACTCCTATTAACCAATTAATTGCATAAAAATATCTAACATATGCATTTTTCACCAAGACCGACTTATAGAAGTTACTACGACAAAATGTGTCGCACATTTGGTTGCAATTGAACCGATGCATCCGCCATTGATTTTAAAAAGTTGCTCACGTCAAAATAACTATACTTCTATGTGGCTCTTTAATATAGATTACACTGTGTAAAAATAATAAATATCAAATAGAAATATTTATTGTAACAGAACTTTTACACTTAAAATTCGCTGATAAATGTACTGATTGTGGGTTCAAACCAGTATAATTTAATAGAACTCTGATAGTATCCATTTCCACTAATTTTAACTCTGTGTATTATTGTAACAGAGAGGATTTAAATATGATATATTCCAAAAGGAGAGAAGCAGCGTCCATATTTATTGATTTTAATATGCTATTGATGTATGGAATTATTAATTATTTATGTCAACTGTAGTCGAAGTCACGTTGTTTACATAGAATTTGCATATAATTTAAGGTTTCATTGAATTAGTTCTTTTTAAACAAAATTTGGATTTAGAATCATACTTGAAGTAATTTTTAAAACTACAACATACTCCACTGTCTCAGATTTTAATGAAACAAAGACCTTTTACCCTGCACACGTTAGTACTGCTGTTAAAAAATCACCACAATATTTAATTACATTTATCTAAAATATTATCTATGCCTTTGTCTAGTAATAAACTTTGTGCTTTGAAATATTTTACAGTATTTATCAATACTTTTACTATTAATAAAACCCAAACCAGTTAGTTAGATGGTGAAAATACTTTGTCCAAACTATTTTAACTTTTTTAAATGAGACATTTGCTTCATTAAATTATTCTGTAACATGCGATGATCGAAATACCCCTGCTCCATATACTATTACTATGTCAGAACAAATAGTACTGAGTTATGTACATCTATTACTGTAATATTTTAAGCCCTAGACCGCTATTATGTCGAAGTATAGCTCCAGCAACATACATTGTGCATATATACATGTGAATGGGACCGCTATAAATGCTAATAGACTAAAAGCTTTGTCTTTGTACTGCTACCTGAGATGATCATGTCCCCACGTTCCGTGGTCCAGTAGTTTATTGATGTAGGAAAGGCTTCCGTGTGACATTCCAACGAGACGTCCTGCCCTACATAGGCGCCCTCTAGTTGATTCGGTATGGTTAACATGGGTGGAACTAGAAAACAAAACACTTCAATTCAGTAGTGTTCGTAACTGATGACTTCTCACCTCCGCTGCGACATAGGGCAAAGGTGGAAGTTGTATTACAGATAAGCGAATAAGGTATATTAAGTTAACAATAACAAATGGCGATGGTTCGATATAGGCGCTCTCTTGGTTTCGACACAAATTTTCCATTAAATTCGGAATTGTTTGGTATTGCAAATACTGACTGCGTGTTTTTATTTTGATTGTTGGAGATTCCATTAGATTTTTGTTTTCTTATGCTCATTTTTTTTGCTACCAAGGACAGTCGGGCAATCAAGTATGCAAGAGCTGTTTAATAGAAGTGTGAAAATGTTGAATGAAAACGCGATGCTTTAGAATTATCAATATTTTACAAGAGTTAATAAACCTGTAACAGGAATTTAATTTTTAAACTTGCAGAGTAGTCTTATTCTGCTAGAAAGCTGATAGTTTTCTTCTAACAGTTTCAATATACAGGGTGTTGGTGTTGAATGTTTTATTTTAAATAGAATGATAACAATTACTATCTAAGTGGTCGGTTTTGCACACCGTTTTGGAGCAATTTGCATAAAAATTGCTTATCCTGAAATTCGAGCGTTTTTGCAAATTTGTTGAACTTTTAAATTTTACGGTTTTGCCGATAAAATTAAAAGTAAATCTTTTATAAAGTGAAAGAAAATATACTCATATTTGAGAAAATGAGAATGCCTTTGGTTTTAAACAAATTGTAGCCGCTGCTGCTTCTTCATTTTAGAGAGACTATTGTATAGGCGACGATGTTTCCTACCCTTAACAATCTATTATTAAGGGCAAATATAAAAGAAAACTTATTTAGATTATGTTAGATAATATGGTACTAAATGCTGAGGGTAAAAGTTTATAAAGAGGCCCAGAACATTTCGAAAATTAGATATTTTTAATGGTATTTATATTCAAATTTAATGTTTGTTTGTTAAATTTCTTTTCTAGGTGAAATAACGCAATGAGCCTAGTAAAAAAATGTGTTTAGTGTACATTGGTAGCCATCCTCCACAACCTATAATCCAGAAATCGAAAGTAGGTGACAGATTTGATACAATTAAAAACGTACCAACCGGAAAATGTTTAAATACTTTTCCAAAAACTTTATAAATACATTTTTAAAGCCCAGTTTAGACTATACTTGTCATATTCGATTGGCTTGATTAATTTCGGATGTTTGTGGTAGCCATTTGTTCTATATTTGTTATGATTGTGATGATGATCGACAATGCAGACGTAAAAAAATATATATAGACAGATCATAACGAGTACCCTAGAAGCAATTAACCCCTATGAACGCAGGCGGATCATTGTTCTATGTGAAGGCGGTGTTTCTTTTAGGGAAATTGCCCTTGTGGCTAATCATAATTGCCGTTCACTACATTCTTTATTATTTATAACCCATTATATTGTGGTGTTGGAACCGATAGATTGCAAACCAATGTAACGCGCGTCGACCAGGCTCAGGCACACGTGTAGGAGAACAATTCATCAAGAAGATTTTCTTTATGAAACGCTTGATTGTATGACACTGTTTTGAGTCGGTACCAATATTAGCATAGCAGTGGTGGGATGGTCACTTGGTCGTACACGTTTCAAGGTACAGCTCCCACAAAGATTCACACAATTTTTAATTTTAACTGTGGCATAACTAGTGGCATATTTTCGCATTATATTACTTTTGTATGCGTTTCCTATGTTTAGATTTTTATTAAACGCTGTATGTTACAGAATGTCCAAAATTATACCAGGAAAAGTTTACGGGTTCAATGGAAAGGAACTGCAAGCAGCACTCAACGATGTGCGACGTAGTAAGGAGCTAATTCGGGAAAATATCATTTAAGGTACAACTAGGAAATGGAAAACCTAGGTAGTGCATTTTGGAGATAGAACAAGAGAAGAAGCGTGTGCTATATGTCAAGGAATTAGAAGATTGTGACTTTTCTGCTACCGCATGCGATATACATTCGCTATTCAAAATAATATTAAAAGTAATTTCAATGGTACAAAACAGGAAGCAGAGTGTGACTGGCTAGCGTCTTTTTAAAAAAAAGAAATCCAGATATTACTTTATGAAAAGTACAAGATCTTTCTATAGTATGGAAGAACTGGATGATTAGAAACGAAGTTGATCGGTATTTTGCAATTTTAAAAAATATTTTCGATAAGCACATCTTTTACAGTTGTCCTTGGAAATATAACATCGACGAGACCAACTTGCAACTAAATAATTCTTCTAATAAAGTACTTGCGATGAAAGAATCAAGTTGATGTGCTTTGTAACAAGCCTAGAAAAAGGAAAAACTATCACTTTATTGTATCAGTGGGGAGGAAAATTTTGTACCCCTTTTCTGTGTTTACATAGGCAAAAATAAGAAACTAGAAATCGAGGATGGTTTACTACTAAGACGGTAGTCAGGTCGTTATGAATCAGAAAAATGCATAATAATACCAACACTTTTTTTAAGGTGAATGTAAACCATTTCTGTTCCTCGTAATGATGGAGAACAAGGTCCTGTTAACTCTTGACGGCCATTGTTCCCAAATTTCGCATTCAGCCGTAGTGAAGTATGCAGCAAGGAAGAATATTAACATGTACTTGCACAGTCACATTCGTGCAGACGTAAGTAATAGGCACAAGTTATCACATCATTTGGAATAATATCAACTAAGGGGCTTAAGAAACAAAATATGAAGACAAACCCCAGCAAAAGAGGTAACAATAAGGCTAAAGGAATTGCTCCTACTAAATGCCGGAAAGCCCATTTAGAAAATAAATAACCATCGTAGACTTAGCATATCATGCAGTAACTCGTCACTTACCGAGATGAGTGAAATGATGCTGATGATTAGCTTATAAAAGATAAAAACAATTTGTGTAAGCATTGTAATGGATATTATTTTGAGAAGGAAGGGCCTAAGTGTGACTGCATTCTATGTATAGAGTGCTTGTACTGGTTGCACTAAAGATGCACAGAATCAGAAAAATAAGGATGCAAGGATTGATATAAAAAATAAAGCAAGTGTTGCAATATTACCCATGTCTTGACACCATATTATCTAAGAAATTGAGAAATATGGCATAAATTGTATTTATTTTAAAACAGATGTTACAAATGAGGAATGTCGATGCACAAGCTGACAAATTCAATTTTTTCTCGAATGTTATGAGTTACACATGTTGATAAAGAGTTCCTCACCTTGCCAATCCATTACCGTTGTCGGTTTCGACCGAAATAAAAAAAGTCCTGCATAGACTGTAATTGAAAAAAAAAACGTTTCCGCGCAAAACTAAACAAGTCAATCTGAAATAATAACATATTTTCGAGCAAAAGCATACAAGTCCTGCGATAGATGGAGTAGATTTAACATCAAAACTAAACAAGTCAAGGCATCAAGATGTTGAATTTAATGCTTTGTCCGGAAATTATGAATTAAACAAAACGTTCTTCTTATGAGCTGATTTCAATACACCGACTCGTTGAAGCACCCAGTTTTCACGCAAAATTAAATAAGTCCAAAAGTATTCCCGTCAAAACTTAACCAGTTCAAGCGTTGCGAGCAAAATACAGCAATTCCAATAAAGAAAATGCATTTTTTTAATTAATAATTGTTTAGAAAAGATCGCAAGTTTTTTACAGTAAGAAAATAACAAATTAATGTATTTTGCTTTTAACTGTAATTCCCAAGAAAAATTACTCCTAAAAATCCTGCGTGAGGAGAAAAAATTTTCTTGGAAAAAATTACTCCTAATCATTACAGTTAAAAGCAGAAATACATTAGTTTGTTAACTATGTTTAGAAACTTTATACCTTTAATATAATTTAACAAATAAATTACCGACTCACAAGATTATCCACTATGCAAAGATTTCCCAGCACAAATGTTTCTCTTTTCTGTGTTGCCATTTACATTACAAAGGTATCGTCGATATATCGCTGCCAGCATTTTGGTCTCATATCGCTCAACACTCATAGCCTCTTCTTCAATCGCTTCCATAAAAAAGTTAGCTATTACCGGAGATAAAAGGCTTCTCATTGCTGTTTCGTTCTTCTGCTCGTAGTATTTTCCGTCATACAAGAAATATATCGTAGATAAGCACAGTTTTACTAATTCAATGGTATCTTTCTGCAGTCCAAGTCTGTAGGTAAGGCTAGTGCGCCATCCGTAGGTATGTTGGTACATAGCGATATAATCTGGAATTTCCGAAAACGTAGTCTGCATGTTCAGAAGACTGAAGGTGAAGACTAAACCTACAGACATTCTAGTAAGTTTGGACATTGTATCACCATTTGCCAACATACCTACGAAGGACGCACTGGTCTTGCTTGCACAGCTCGGACTGCAGAAAGACATCATTAAGTTAGTAAAACTGTGCTTATCCACGACATATTTCTTGTATGATGGAAAATACTACGAGCAGAAGAACGGAACAGCAATGGGAAGCCCTTTATTTCCGGTAATAGCCAACTTGTTTATCGAAACATTTAGAGACGAGGCCATAAGTTCAGCGACATGAAACCGAAATGCTGGCTGCAATATGTCGACGATACTTTTGTAATATGGCAACAAGGAGAAGAGATACTATAACAGTTCTTAGAACACATCAACTCACAGCACCCAACCATTAAGTTTACCACGGAGAAAGAACAAAATGGAAATCTCCCCTTCCTGGATGTTATGGTTAAGAAAGCAGAAGAGGGACTGACTTGACTACAACACGCAGTATTCAAAAAGAACACGCATACCGATAGATATCTACATGCGAGATCTTACCATAATCCGATGCACAAAAAGACAGTTAGTACAAACTTTATTATCCACAGTTGAAACCATCAGTGACGAGCAATAGCTTGCCAGTGAGAAGACACATCTGGAGAAAGCACTAGAGAAGAATGCTTACACTGACATCGACATAAGAGAGGCTACTAAAAGAAGACGACACTGTAGACAACTACAGAACCACGGAGAGTGACCTTACATAGTCAGTATGAACAGCGAAACGTTGAGCGAAAGTTATTAGTAAAACGTATTAAGTAGTTAAGAAATGAACTATTATATAAATTGTTGCCATAATATCCCACTTTACGTTCGTACACCTGTTTTGTAGTTCCGTGATATTTACAAAAATTTAAATTGAATAAATCCTTGGAGGGCACAAAATCTGCCGCTAAAAAAATCGTGTTGTTCTAATACAATGCCACTCTTTCAGTCTCTACAGTTTCATCTAAATCTGAGTTTTCGATTTACCGGTGCTCCCTTGTGAGTACAAAGGATATTGTAGAAAGAGCATAAGATTGCAATTTATACAGCTTTTCAGAAAAGAATGTCAAATTTCAGGCAGCTCAAGCAATTGATAATTCTTTTACCTCTGATGAACCATTAAAATGTATTCATCCTTTGTTTGAGCCACCACTTTCTCATAATAATCTGAAAACAATAGCTGCTAATTTTATCTTTTGTTCGCCGTCCGACGACTGTGAAAAAAAGGAAAAAAAAGGAGCGATTATCTGAAACGGTTACTAAGTTCTTACAAAAGCTCTTGGCTGTTGTTTATAAAACCCTCGCTTGCTCTCTATAATCACGCGATGTAATAGTATTCGAGTCTGGGCACGCTAAAGGCACGCTCCATTGCTTAATCTTATTAGCGAAGCGAGTCTGCGGGAACCCGAAAGCAGTAAGAGTAAAAAATTACAAATTGCAGTATATAGCTACCAATTTGTAATCCATTTTCCCTATAATTATGTAAATATAGTACTCTATAGGTGAAAATACAATTAAGGTGAAAGGATTTGAATTGAAACGTGTCAATTTACAACACCATCGATTACTCCCATGCTTGTAGACATAAAAGCAAGATGAAGGGTACTTAGGCGTCAGTAAATAAGATCAAATCAGTGTGTATGATTACCAGCGGTAATAAATCATGAAGGCAAGTATGCAGACAACGAAATCTCAATAGCATGCAGATTATGGTGTGCAGTAAATGCAATTTTAATTTAGCTTTAAGCACTCACTTTTATTATTGCGTAAAGTATATTACTCCACGGGTAATTAAGTGTCCCGCGTTAAACAGAGCTTTATGGATCGTAAAAGAGCACTAAATGAGGGAATTGTGTTCGCTTTTCGTTACCTTTCCGTTCAATTGCATCCTAAAGTATCATCACAGCTCAAGCATCGTTGACGGAGAATTTAAATAAACGTTCCCATTGTTGATCGCCTTAAGTAGAGGTGCACACATTTTGCATTTTAGTACATTAGCTTCTCTAGTGAAGTTCTTAAAATTCGAATGAAGTAAATGTACCTACATGTTAATAAATTTGGGGAATGATCCATGGTAAAACACTTCTTACGCTTTTACATATAAAGCGTTGAATTGGCAAAAAATGTGTTTCAATGAGGAATAGCCAATAATTAGGTATTGCTATGCGATCGTAAATTAACACTATTTTTGAAAAAGAAGTTTTTTGTTTTGCTGTAAAACAGTGATGGGACATAATGAAATAACGATCAAAAATAGCTAGTTACTCTGTTATTTTGGACTAGGCAAAATTATTTTAGTATCACTGCCCGGAACTGAAGAGACATCGTCAAAATTTAGTAGAACAAATGGTCTAGATAAGCATGAGAAAATGGCTCCCAGAAAGGGTTTTTAAAAACAGGTATGCATGCGTGTTGGCAAGTTATAAGAAAGTAATACAGTATTGGTTGTAGTTTTTCTTTTAGGTCCTCATTTCCTTTTTTGTGCATATTTTTTCCCCAATTCTTAATATAATGACCTTTTTTTTGGGTTCTCATATTCCCTTTTCTATGAATTATTCCTCATTTTTCTATATATGCTTATTACAATTATCGAACAGGATCATTCCAATAATTTATAATCGATTATCATTCATATAAATCGTTCATAATTGATTATCATTCATATAAATCATTCATAATCGATTATCAGATATAATCGCATCATGCCTTTTTCGTCATTCCATTATGTCCATCACTACACTGCGTAATACAACGCATAGGCATTTTATATTCGAGAAATAAATACATTTCCACCGTCAACTATGAAATTGGCAATTCACAGTCCTCATCAGGCCTACACTGATGACGGCAGTAGAAGCACTGTTGAATCTACACAATCCAACATACGATGGAAACAGTCCAAACACCGACTCATATTGATGAGAAAAATACTCCAAACTGTGGCACTGGTAATACTGCAAGCTTCTCCTAGACCCCTCACCACAAACTGCACTAAACCGGACGTACGTTTCAATAGCAAAGCTATCATCATCAGCAGAAGCACTGAACTGATCAGTTCAGTTTGTGCAGTTTGTAGTGAGGGGTCTAGGAGAAGTTTGCACCGACTCATATTGTAATATAGCTATTTTTAACCTCCATGAGGGTGGAAAATATATCATTACTGGATAAAAAGTATTTATCTTGGGGTGAAAGTGATTACTTCCATCTCTTCGGTGAAAAGTGACGTTTCTGTCAATACTCAACAAAATCAAATGTAAGTTCAATTTATCCTGACAAGTCAGCATCTGCTTGATGACTTAGACAATTCGCTTTATGCGGCCTGTCGGATCATTCATATCTACATTGAATTGAATGTTGTACTAGATTCCGGTAATTAGCGACATCTGTACAACATTTGAGAACAAGAGAGCTACTTTTTTGACACGTCAAAATAATAGTAATTACGGGCGCAGCTGATAATAGCCTGATTTATATCAAAACTAAGTAGGACAATACTATCTAACTTAACTTAAGTACCTAACGAATAAGTGAAATACAACATTGAAAAAGCCCAATATTTCGATAAATTAGAATAATTTGGGAAATCTTTACTTCAGTACTTGTCAATATGACAGTTATTCAGTTCTAAGTTGACATTTTGCTGGCACTATCTCGCCAATAGAAAGATATATATTTTTTTCAAAGTAACTAAGTGTGGTTCTAGCGGTGACCACGTGCAACTCTTGGTTCAACAGGCCGTATAAAGCAAACTGCCACAGTAATCAAGCAGGTCGTGGTTTAAGTAATTCGTCATTAGTAATTTCAATTCGACAAATAATTACTAGAAACGAGCATTATGTTGTTATAGGTACGTTAACTTATTAAAAAAAAAAACCAGCTTTTGCGAATAGAATAGCACCTGACTATCCTCCGTGTAAATTTAATTCAGTAACCGGGATCTGACAGCCAAACGTAATCCTTTCGCTATAATGAAACATTTTCCACCTCTCCTGTAAAATACTATTTTGTTTCTAAAAATATATAATGAAGATATAACGTGTAACACATCACACTGTAAGTGTTCTTGTAATTTTACGTTTCAAAATTAATTTACCCGGATATAGTATGTCCAAACGATACTCATAGTAACATTGTATTTTAGTTGTTACAGTGCATATTACCACTAATTAGCAATAGTGTACTAACTACTATCGTAGGATTAATAAATTTAACTTACATTGTACTTTAAGTTGCACCCGTTTGCTGATAGATGGCGGTACTCCATTGGAAGCTATACATAAGTAATTAGCCATGTGTAGTCGACTCACTTTAGTAATGAAGAGGACTTCTCCATCCACTACGTTTACTGCAATGAAAACAAAAGCAATCTAATTTAACCATAATTTAGCAAAGTTTAATTTCACTGTTCAAAAATTCATACTATTTTTTTTTAAATCTGAATACCATGTGCTTAGGATATCCTCGATGAGCTAAATTCCCCTCTAATTATCAACATAACCACGGAAAAACTCGGTTATGGCAATTGACGGGGATTCGAACTAGCTGTTTCCGGGATTCTAATTATGATTAAGACTATGGTCTTAAGAAACTCGGCTATCTCTGTTTCAAAGGACAAATTTGTGTACATTTCTTAAAATAAGAATGTTGTTGTTGTTGTTGTTATTGGCCTTGGCGTTAGCCATTAGCCACGTACATATTTTATACATATATCAAAATCATTTAAAATAAAAATCTTCTAATTTGTTGTTAAGGAAATACACGCATAATTTTGTTATTACAATATTACATAAAATAAACAAATTTTGCAGTTTTCACAGATCCCTTCTTGTATACCAAAGCAATAGGCAGCTATTTCATTTACATTTTATATAATTGCTTTATTGTCTCAGTTTCCGTCCGTTATTTCGTTCATTATCTCATTAATGATTTCTTCGAGTTTTCACAGCCCAAAAATCATATACAAGGTGTCAAGAAACGCCCCAAGCTGTAACTCTGTTTTCCACATTCTGATTTTCATGACTCTAGCACCAAATAAAGTGGATTGATGAATACTATGTTCGAGGCTACATTTACTTCCTTTCAAATGCAATCTTAAATTTTTTGCGTTGACAACAAATGTCAAAATACGCTTAGTAAAGAAAAGTCAAAAACGCTAATAACTTCAAATCACAGTTACATACATGCAATGGCCTATTTTTTCCCATGGCACACGACAGTGTGGAACACAAGTAACCTTTAGTTTACAAGCGAAATGAATGTATTGTACATCAATGGGTTCAGAAAAAAAATCTCTATCCAATGTAACAAAAAATATATACACCGAGCAATTTTAAAAACAAGGTTGAATAACGCAAACAATTGAAGACGGCGTTTGAAAAGAAATAAATGTAGCCTCAAACGCAGTATTCATCAACGCATTTCATTTGGTACTAGATTCATGAAAACCCGAATGTAAATAACAAAGTTACAGCTTGGCACGTTTTTTGGGTGACAGCCTGTATAACATTTCTACTTACAGGTTTTCCTTAGAGTTTCCTTCTTTAGGCAATCCCACAGTCCGTTTTGTTTATTGTAATCACTAAATATAAAAAATCCGGTATACGGGATAAAATAAGATTATTATTTAAATATGAAGTTTCAAGACTTGTAATTTGTGCATGAAATACTAGATGCGTTTAAAAATATGTTTTAATGTACACAATATTACTTCATATTTCAGTTCCTTATATTTAAAAATAACGAATTTTTCTCTGTGATAGGAAATTTTTATAACATTTTCATTGGAAACAGATCTGGTGACTTTTACATGTGTAAACCGCTATAACAAGTTAATACTGCACTGTAAGCTGACATATTCGCAACAATCGCTTCTATGTAGGATTTTTTTGAACTTTAACTAACTATTTGAAGCCTATTTGTTTTTTTTTTAATATACAAGGCCTTAATTTTATATTTTAGACACATAAGAATAGAGCATTTCAAAATATGAGGATATCAGTTTTAACGCCTGTAACAGTTTTTTTGCACTTCCTCTGGTGGTAATTACCTGGCCCCTCACTTAAAGGGCACTACAAGGCCTTAATTTTATATTTTAGACACATAAGAATAGAGCATTTCAAAATATGAGGATATCAGTTTTAACGCCTGTAACAGTTTTTTTGCACTTCCTCTGGTGGTAATTACCTGGCCCCTCACTTAAAGGGCACAAGTCACCTGCTATCTAATCCAGACGCCGCACAGTGGTCAATTTAGGTGGTTTTGCGGAAAAAATTAAATAACTTGTGAACTGCACTCCGTTCCGGAGTGAAATTTCGTACAGTAATTGTATATAATACATGAAGTAGCATATTAGATGGTAATTATCGGTAGAGGAAATAAAACTTTAAGGAATTTCTACATTTAAGTCGATTCATATTTCACCATGTTTTTAATGTGGCGCATAGGTAACTGTAACATTGTTACTGCAGTATACATATATTAGTGATGTAACGAACATTTCAATTCGCATGTTTTTGAATATTCGCATTCGTATTCGCATTCGCAATAAATATGCGAATATTGCGAATAAAAAAGTTAACTATTAAGACGGATAATTTAGAAAAAAAAAAACTAATATTTAAATTCAATGAGATCCTAAAACAACCTTTTGAACACAAATTTGCAGTTTACATCAGAATAACCATCAATAACCTCAAAATTAAACTTGAATTGACAAGAATAAGATGTAAAAAGTCGAAACGATTCGGTTGTATTTGGCTAGTTTCGCTGCGGTGATGGATAAATTTAATTCTCTGCGTGTGCACATAAGCGCTTAATGCAAGTGTTCGTATAGTTGTAAATGAAAGCTAATAGATGGCGCTAGTAAAGTTAAAAAGTTAATATTCGCATTTGCATTCGCATTCGCGAATCTAGTGCACATATTCGCATTTGCGAATGTGTAAAATCACGTATTCGTTACATCACACAACATATATACATATGTACGAAACAAAAAACTTAACTAAGAAAACACTAGAAATTAATAACAATTCCAAACATTAAAAAAAAGCGATACATATTTCGTAAATTATTTAAATATACATGTATACAAATAGGCAATAACATAACAAAAAATAATATTAAATTGTTTCATTTTTTTGCGTTTAATACTTATACAAGTTATGTTGTAACTATACATATTCCCGGTTTTATTGATTAATTATTAATTCCTGTGCTTCTTGTGTCATTTCTAAATATTTCTTGGATAATGTTGTTCGTAAATTTAATATGTAGGGGTCGGAACTGATAAGTAGTATGTGCACAATTTTTTCATTTGATGCTAAACGATTACACTTTCTGGAATGAGACAATCGATAGCCCTTATAGTCTTTATTTCGTACTTCTTGTGCGTCTTCTGAGAGACAACCAACTGGTAACACAGCAGTAGATGTTCTCCATGTAAAAGTACTTTGTGGACTGTGACCGGCATATAATACCAGCACACATCAGTAAATTAACATTAATAATACTATAGAGTATGCATGACTAAAACTAATATTTTTTTATTTTTTTAACAATAGTGATGACACGTCAGTTGCGGATCACCTCGTATAATACTTTAGTATAATAGGTAAATTATGACTTATGCAATTACAAATAAATTGTGTCTGTCAAAAATTACAAAATTGTGTAAGGGTAGTCTAATTGAAAATCCTTCCTAGTGCTGTGATAATATTGTATACTGTGCGCGCTACTAGATTTTTAGCTATTTTTCAGTTAGAGGCAAAAAGTGGCAGCTAAATTTTGTTCGCTCTTGTTCCTTGGGCTATGGAGAACACGTAGAAGAAAGAATCAGCTTGGCGGTCGTTGGCGCTAACATTGAAAAGTCTAGACGAATATTTTCCTGTCAATTATATCGCACTTTTTCGTAAGTTAGATAATAACTCTGTGTAATATCATTAGATCTTAATGATTGTTACTCTATAGTAAGCATAAACCGCCACTTTAACATTTCTGTTACTACTTGTTTCAAAACTTAATTTGTTTCGCTTATATGCATTCTTACTTTTCAGTAATATTTCAAGTAAAAATTCGATAAATACCATCATTCAACTTCAAAGTGCTACTGAACGCCAGCACTTTTAATTTATGTAACTATTTGTACTAAATAATCACTTCTAATCCTTCTGCTTCAGAATAAACCCAAAATAACAGTTATAGCACATATTCGAAAAATAGACTTTTTTCCCCTATATCCCATTGTGCGCCGTATTGACTTCGGATTATGGGCCCATAATATCGTAAAATACGACTTTAATTTTAAATATACGATACACATATATACATAAAGCTTAACTAATTAGTTTGTAATACACAATAAAATTGTGAGTCACGTTCATACTAGAGGAGCTAATGGCAGTGCTTATATCTACACTGTATTTCATAAATCATCGTCTGCGTTATTACATGTACAGTGGTGGTCTTAATTAATATCTCTCTTTATGACGGAGAGGATATCAAAACTACGATTCCTGGTTGTCATAGACACTCCCCACGTACACATATATTCGTTAGCTTTTACTGCTAAGTATTTCGCGGTGCTTTTCCAAAATCTGTTTCAGTACTTATGTATTCCATAACAATTCTTTACACGTATACGCGACAGTATCTTCACTAAATTTTGGTGTTTGGTGTGTTCCAATTAGAGTACTTTTCTGGTGGGTCCTCATCAAATTTTATCGGTGCTTCTTTGCCACCTTTTTGCTTTCGAAGCCCTGTGACTTACCTTGCATATTGTTCCAAGGGCACTTTGGTTAATTGCAATCGTTCAGTATTGTTATTCATATTTTATTTTCTTTCAACAAGATATGATTAATATTAGGATTACCTATTTAGCAACTTCTGATAAAAGTTTTCGTTGCAGTGCTCATGTACATGTCATCGTCACTATCCACATCAGAATCACAAGCACTGTCAATAAAAAGTCGCCACATGTAGAAAGAAAGTGAGTAACATTAAAATATGCTGAACTGAAAAAAAATGTGTATTGCATATAACTTAAAATTAAGATTGCGTTTTGCTATTATTTTACAGCCCAGTAATTTATAGATTAATACGGGCCCAGGATTCATATGCTGTGAGTAGGTAAATCCTTTAAATGAAGCGATAAGTAATTATAGACACAGAAAGTGCAATAAAATCATTACAAACGTTAGAGGTGATATTCTTATGTCTTGAAATACACACTATACATATTTGTTACATATTTTTTTCTATAGTTCAAGTTCAGGTTTAAGTTATGCAGTAATATAAATAATTTCTTTGGTTATTTAGTATTATTTGTGTCATATGTAAATTATGTTAAGGTTGAGTAGCAAACGACGGGTACAGGTCGTGACTATGAGATAAAAAGTAGCTATTAATAATCGCTAAATTGCTTCTCACAGTTTTTAGTTGCTTCATATACATGTGTAAATTGGGTCCTGATCGATATAATAAAACAATCATGGTTGGAGCTTACAACTACAGAGATTTGGGAGGCAGTTTATCTATGTATTTATTTTATTTATTTATTTATTTATTTATTTTTATTTATTTATTTATTATCCAACAGCAGAAAATCTGCTAATTACAGGATAAACTTAAACTAATTAAAATAAATCTAAATAAATCAAACATGTTACTGAACAAAAGAAAGAAAAAAACATTATGTTAAATTTCATTATAAAGTACATAAAAACCTTAGTGTACCGATATATAACTAGTAAATAAATTCACTATCTATTACAGAATGCGTAACTAAAATTAATGATAGCAGGTAATATTAAGCAGGCAGAAAAATAAAATAAAAAAAAACCCAAAAAACAAATATATATATATATATATAAAAATTATGAATCAATCAAATTTATTTTTACATAATTTTTTAATGAAGAGAGACTAACATTAAAAAGGTCTATATTTCTCGCGCACATGGATGGAATTGGAGAGGCAGAATAATGATGTGTATTTGCAGAAGGAACATAAAATAAAGGAAAAATTCTACTGCCCGACCGAGGGATGCAAAAAGCGAGGGACTCAAGTAACAGGCTGTCCTTCACATATCCATGAATTAGCTTATAAATAAAAACTATCTGGGAAATATGTCTCCTAGTTTCGAGGGATTGGTAATTAGACAAATTACATAAATCACTGTAAGAATAATTATGGTTTAAATACGTTTTATATTTACGGTAATACAGAATTTTTAAAAACTTCTTTTGGACACTCTCAACAAGCTTAATATATTTATGGTAAAAGGGACACCAGATAATCGAACAATATTCCATTTTCGAACGTATGAAACTGTTATAAAATGCAATTAAGGCAGCATTATCACGAAAATCCCGAGTGTTACGCACCAGGAAACCCAACATACGCAATGCATTTGAAGTGACGTCATGTATATGCAAACTAAAAGTTAATTTGTTATCAAAAAGAATACCAAGATCCTTCACGTTGTTACATCTCAGTAGTGTTTCTCTGCCAATAGAGTAATTAAACGTTACAGGAACTATATTACGTGTAAATGATATAACTTTGCACTTATTAATATTCAAATTAAGATGATTCAATTTACTCCAGTCGTTGACAGCATCAAGATCTCTCTGCAAACTCTCACAGTCTTCGATAGATGTAATAGATCGAAAGATCTTAAGATCATCTGCAAAGAGCAAGCATTTGGACGAAACGCAATCCGTAACATCATTAACAAAAATAAAAACAAGAGGGCCCCAACACAGAGCCTTGAGGTACCCCACTTGAATTTAAATAGTAGAAAGACTGGTATCCGCGATATTGTACAAAACTAAATCTATCAATAAGATAAGTCCTAAGCAAATCGATCAAGCTGGATGATAAACCAAAGTATTCTAGTTTTCTGAGCATTATAGCATGTTGTACTTGGTCAAACGCTTTAGAGAAGTCGGTGTAAATTGAATCAACCTGAATACGCTCGTCCATAAATCTTGATACATAATTGACAAAAGTGCACAAATTTGTGACAGTGGATTTAGCCTTAACAAAACCATGCTGAGCCGGAGACAAGTAAGGAGAAACATGATAATAAATATATTTAAATATTATAAATTCAAATACTTTGGAGATGTTGGATATTATTGAAATGGGTCGATAATTAGAAACATCGTCTCTGCTCCCCGCCTTAAACGCTGGCGTAACCCTAGAAGTCTTCCAGCATTGGGGAAAGTGTTTCTTCTTCAGTGCCAGATTAAAAATATGTAGCAACGCATCTTGAATAACAGCAGCACAATCCTTTAATAAAAACGCTGGAATACCATCCGTACCCATGGTCATAGTACTCGGCAAAGCTTGTATTCCTGCATGCACATCTTCTATATTGAAGCTGTCTATACTAAGCGAGCTCAGTATCCCGGTACCAAGATCGGGAAGGTTCTCATCACATGGCGTAGCATAGACAGAAGCAAAGTAGGAAGCGAATCCATTAGTTATTTCGCCTGGTGATTCAAGACAATGATCACCAATCCTCATGGACCCAGGTATACGTGTTTGATTTTTCTTTTCATTAATATAAGACCATAATTTTTTGGGATCATTTCTGATTGACAACTCAACAGATTCCAAGAAATTTTTATAATCATTATTTATACCTTTTCTAACAAGTTTGCGAAATTCCTTAAATTTACGGTTAAAATAAAATGATTTTGTATTTCTAGAAACTTCAAATAATACCGTTTAGTTTTGATTAGATTCTTGGTTTCATTGGAGAACCAACGAGGAAATGAACTACGTTGACTACGATGCATCGGAACACTCAGTTCGAAACAGTTACGGAAAATTTCATAAAGTTTGGCACATGCTGCATCAATATCATTAAAATCAAGTATAGAATGCCATGGACTGTTAAATAAGTTGTTATATAGCAGGTTATAATCTGCATACTTAAAATTGAAGGAATGCACATCGTGAGGTTGATAAGTCTTAGGTATATCACTGTTAAAAGCAATGGAGAAGGCAAGAGATGGATGATGGCGATCCTCTGGGACTAGTGGAAAGTCAGAACGTTCAAGGAGGTATGTACATTCAGATGGACAAAATATTAAATCCAAGTATCTGCCGTTGTGATTAGGAATTGAATTGATTTGACATGCATTGTTAGATGCCATAAAATTGTTAACGCTAATTAATCGAGAGGAACCGCTATCTTGTAAATCAGGTATATTAAAATCAGGTATATTAAAATCTCCAACAAACAAATATGGTAAATCAAAGAGTGCATGGGCCTCGAGACTATTGAAAAGGTGATCTAGAATGGAAGAAGGTGTTGAAGGTGGTAAGTAAACCAGGATAATATTAATGTTTTTCCGATGAAAGCATATTTGTATGCCTACTAAATCCACGTTGTGTGCAATGAGATCATCATCACGTTCAAATTCAATTCTTTTGCAAGCAATGCCAGATTTCACAGCAATTAGAATCCCACCGCCACGAGATCGCTCCCTATCACATCTAAAAACACAGTAGGTGTCATCAAAAAGTTCAGAGTCGATTAAGTTAGAAGTAGCCCAAGTTTCAGTCAATAAAATAACATCTAATTCATCATATTCTAACAAGTTATTAAAAAATAATGTACATTTGGTATTTAGACCCCTCACATTTTGATAATAATAATTTAAATTTGCTGTTGGAGAGTGTTCTAGTTTTTTTGTATAATTCTAGGCATGCCGAGTCTATACTTTAATGAAATAGCTTCACCTGCATCCTTACGGGTGCGAAATTCAGATAGAACTTTATTCTTCACTTCCAGCTCTCTAGGGGTCATATCCCGCGAAATAAAAACTTTAGCAGAAGCTGGATACTCTTTAAGTTTATTGGCGCTGCGCAGAATAGCACTAACTTCATCAGCAGAGCGAAGCTTAATTTTTAGCGGGCGACGCTTATCAGGTAAGTATTGTTTACCAAGACGACGACAATCGGCAGCGACAGAGGAATCAATGGCAGGATTAAGATATTCTAAAATATTTTTAACAGTTTCAACATCATTTTCACCTGCTTCTGAATCTTCAATATTGAAAATTAGTAAATTTTTCTCCCTCTTTCTACGCTCATCGACTTCGAGCATGACCTCATCGAAAGTAAATGAATTAGAAGGATTAGGTGAAGCTAATTTAAGAGAATCATTAATGTTATTGATTTGTTTCTGCAGGGAAGCTATGGACGACATAAGATTTTGAATAAGACCCGCAACATCGGAAGTGCAGCAAGCAGAGCAGGTATATTTTATATTTTTCTTTGATCTCAAAACGCGAGTGTCACGGTTGGATAAGTCAGCGCAAACAACACTGAATGTATTTTTACAAATGTAACAATTAATAGACTCATTATCGTCTATATTTGTACCGCAGCAGTAACAGGTTGCTGCCATTATAATACAATCACGAAAATTTGCAAGTAAGGAAAGCACAGGGACACTCTTCTGCGCCAACGGGGCCCGTCGTGGCGACTTACTCACGAACAAGACAGGACCAACGGATAAAACACAAAAAGTGTACAGAGGAAAAGAAATAGCAAAAGCAAAAACGATTCAACGAATATACAAAGACGATAGAAGCATTTACTTTAAGTGATAATAGACAGTAAAGCTTTTAAAAAATGTTAAAACATATAATATAGGAATAAACAGGAAATCTTACACTACCTGTTGATGTAAGTTTCGACAAAGTAGCACAAATATGAATCACAAAAACAATCGGTAAACTGAGAGCAAACAAAGACGCGTGATATTTATGAGACCAATTAAGTCAGACTCTTTCTCCTACTACCTGTGAGGAGGCAAATTTATTATTGTCTTATGTGTACTTGACCGGCTATAACAGTAACTAACATAAGTTAATAGTTGTTCTGTTTTAATCGATTCATTCATTTTCGCCTGGTACTTATTATTCGATTTAGGTTTCCGCATAAATTTCGTTTCTAATATTTCTAGCAGACATGCATAAATCAGTGCTTTAGTTTTCCTGTGGCAGACATTTGCGTGACGAATATCATTTTTAGTACATACCATTATTAGTTTGAAAATGGTGCTAATATTTTAACGACTCATACCCCATTTAATTTTTGCTGTCGAGTCTAATATCCTACGTTACTCTATATAGTTCATTGGCCGGGAGGCCTTTTAAAACGCTATTATAGTGTCCAAAACTTTTCACTTTTCACCTGCAAATAGAATCTAAATTTCTTCGTTGTTTGTGTATCTACGTGAAATCCTTCCTTTAGTTAACGTTATATTCGAAATACAAGTAGAATTCAATGCTTTTGATTTACGTAGAGAGATATTGTACTAGAACAAATATTGGTCGACACTTGAGAAAGATTACATATACCAATGGTACTGCGAGCTAGATAAATTACAATCATAGCTTCGAAGACGGAGCATTTGTCGAACATGTTTACTTTCCCAGCGTGTATTTATTGGCCATGTATTCTTTATTAAGATGTTTTATTTATCACGGAACACATTTATAGCTGCGCCGCAATTATTAAAATTTGTATTTCGAATTTATAATTAGGTAGGAAAGAAACTGCAACCATTCAGTAGATGTAAAAGTTCGTATATAATTCATTTACTATAACAGACGAGGTACTACGTGAGTCAGTTTGCTATGACGTCACGACCGTGTTGCAAATTTCTTGTTCGTCAAAACTTAAAGAAACCGTTAGGTTATTTAACTGTCAAACACTTTTGACAGGTGACTAAACAAACTCTTAAAAATAACGTTTACTGTTAATATTAGTAATGATTCTTTTTGAAAATCAGGGTTTAAAGTATGTTAATCATGATAGCAGTGGAAAAAATAACAAAAAGGCACAAGTGAGTACAATAAATTTAATCGTGATCATTATCACTTAAAGTATTCACAGTAACTATTATTTTAGTAGTGCAAGTTTCTTTTCTATCCAAACCAATCTCTCTGATTTACTACTTCTGAATTTCGTTTCCGATATGTTGTACACCAAGTGCGTCAAATTTTCAAACTAATATAATTCCATCTGCTTCATACAATTGTATGCATTCTCCGATCTGCCATATTTCATCCATTGTTTCGTAACAAACTTCCTTTTCTTTGAGAAACCACAACAAATGTTTCAACCATAGAAAATGTCTTTTTCTTTAAGGGCACTGTTCAAAATATTTAATGTGTTACGTTAGTCTGAAAAATGTATGTGAAAGAACCACTTCTGTAAAGAATATTTGTATATACTCACTGTTTTCGAACATGTCATAAATTGTGTTTGCAGTAGCACATTGACAATGAGTAGAACAATCAATTTTTACAACATTTATTTCGTATGCATTTTCGTTTTTGGTTAGTGCATGTAATTCCTTGTTTACTCATGGATGAAATTTTACTTATGTTTGCAACATGAATGTTTAGAGCACTCGTTACTCTATAAAAAACGAAATACTGTAAAGAATATGACATTAAAATATATGGATTTTATACTCCTCGCACGAAAGCTAACGGGAGTAATGGCCCGTTGTTCTCGCGTTCTGCGTCGAAATACACGATTAACGAAACCATTAACTCCTTCGATTGTTTACACAACGGTTTCGGTATGGTTTAGTTGTAATAACTACTTATTTTAAATAAATATATACGAAGTATAAACGCAAATTCCCACTCTTTACTGCAAATGCAGAATATAACCCTTTGACAGTTGACAGCAATAACTAAATTGGTGGGAATACATTAAGAAGATGTGACAAGCATGCAATTTAAAAAGCAGTAGGCACCAACATAGTATCTTTAATTGAACATGAATAAGTGATATGTTAATTGGTTATTTTAATAATATGATATTGCATGGCCCAAAATTGCAAGTAATGAAGTATGTTACCTCGTCTGTTATAGTAAATGAACAAGAGTTAACATGAAATAATCGTAACTGGAATTCGCTAGGTTATTGATAGTATACTGTGGCATACTTGATGTCCATATTCGATTGGCCTATTACCTAGAACACGTACAGTAACAAAACTAAAATATGAAAAGAATTATGCCAACAAAACCGATATAAATTCAGTACTAATAGAATCAATTTTACTAGTTCCGCTCATGGTTCTTGGTTAACGGTTTTAAATAGAAAATCTACTTCGATCTGTGTCATTCAGGCAACATTTAGGTCTGTAATACACCATTGCTCGCAGCACTAAAGTGTGTTTTTTCACTGAATGGGATGAATGTAATTTTACATATAATAGTAAAATTGTAATACATATATTGAACGTACTTCGTTAGGTGTCATTTTTTTTTTACAAAATAGCATTTAATCCAATTAAACAGTATATGGAGTAGTTCTTCTGATGAAGATGATAATTTGCAACAACAGAGAGCGAGAAATATTATTCGACGCAGAGCAAGAACATTTAGGCCCAAAATTAACAACACATTTCCAAGTAATTTTGGGGTCAATGAACGCTTTCGAATGTCCATGATAAAAGTTGAGGAATTGTTAAATGTGATTGGTGGTAGATTGACATGTGAAACAGCAAGGAATCATGCACTATCTGCTAAACAACGGTTGTGTATTGCTCTTTCTTGACTTGGAAGTGGAGGCCAGTATCATGGTATTTCTGATATGCATGGATGTATGGTAAAAAAAGAAAGGATATTCTGTTTCCTCGTGTAGTAGCTTGGCCAAATAATATAGTAGAGATAGTGCAGATATTTTATAGAATTGCACAAATGCCAAACGTCATTGACTGTGTTGACGGAACTCTGATTAATATTGATGCACCGCATGAAAATGTACCACAGTTTGTTAATAGACATGGAAGCATTCCTTGAATTGTGTGGTTGTTTGTGAGCTAGACTGTAGATTCTATTATATCAGTGCTAAATGGCCATGGAGCGTCCACTGCTGAAAATTTTAACACTTTTTGAACAAATGACACATCTAACGAAGTATGTTCAATATGTATTACAATTTTACTATTATAAGTAAAATTGTAATTTGTTACCTGACAAATCCTTTTGGAAACGCTTGTAAAATAATAAGAATTCTCCTGTAAAATTGTAAAATTTATAGGAATTTACAAGTTTGTAGTTTTTTACTTTTGCAACACGCGTAACCCACCCTTTTACAAAATGTAAGAAAATATTACCTGTAAATTGTAATTGTACTTTTATGCAACAGGCCTCTGGAAATCTTTTGTTCTACTCAAGTACTTAATTATTTTATTCCAATTTCTGCTGTCTCATGCAGAAATCTTAAAAATCTGAAATAAAACCGGCGTTTTCTAATAATTTTAAGTGAAAATTAACGTTTAATAATTTAGGCAAGCCCTTTTCACATTTAAATTTACCCAAAATGACAAGGCGTTAAAATTCTATTAATTTCCCTTTTAATTGCTTAGAGATACCTGTGTCAAGTAATAATAAATTTTAATCATAAATTATTCAACACATTAGCTTGGAGTGAATTCAATTACCCAAATCGTCAAGTGTGAAATTAGTCTCTCATTCGACGAGAGAGGTAATAAAATCCGAAATCGCTAACTAAACCGCACGGAAAAGGAAATTAATAGCGCCAGATGTTAGCCGAGTCCTTGACAAAACTTTTGTTATCTTACCGTTTTCGCCGTTATAGCGATAGTTTTCCCCGTCTTCTCTGCGCCACATAACGTATGGTTCCGGATAACCCTTCGCTTTGCAGGTCAAACTAACATTTGTGGATTCCAGGACGACCATATCTGAGCTGGTTTCGCGATCCACGATGCTCGGTGGAACTGAAATTTAACAAAGGGACCTTAATCAGGCTATTTGTTCCAAGCGGAGGTTCTGCTCGTCTTTACGGTTGCCGTTATTGTATTGTTGGTGAACAACGGTTATGAATAATTGAAATATGAGTGGCTGCATTCTACCACATTCCCGCGGAAATAACGCAGAGCACGGCAAGCTAGGGTATTTTTACAATGCGAATGCAGAAAATTAACTTTCTTGAATAAATCTTGAAACTCTATATTCTGCAATTTACAGCAAAAACAAAAGAATACGAAAGTGCGCAGAATATAAGAATTTTTTTATCTTTGAATTTAGTACTAAAATAACACTCAACAGATCAGCCCAGAACCTATAAATTGTATACAAGGCAGGATCAAAAATATGAAGTTACGCTATGAGTAGTGTATCGCAATTTTTGACTTTAGTGAATTGATACGCGTATAACACGAATTAAATACGTGTTATACACCTAACAAGTTTAAATTGGCCAATAAATTGCGCAATAAATAGCTAGGTGTAAAACGGCCTTTATATTCGATAAAATGTACATATACCGTGCTTTCAAATACTTTACTGATTGGAGAGGCTGTTTTTTAAGCAAATTCTTTGGTACAATTGACGACACTGGATTACTTTTAAATTGCACTTTAAATTGTGACAGCTAGTTGTCAGTGACAAACCAAAATTAGAAGCGGGTGCATCTGTTTGTATTATTTTATCACAACATGTTAGAATTATAACACAAAACATTAATATCGAAAGTTACTTTGGAATTGTCGATAATTAAATAATGGGTAATGGGTTTATTCCATAAATCAATGTATGCAGGATTTCCGGCAACAGTTTCCTAATCTGGTAGTTACTTACTGCTGTGGACACCTTTGTTTTCCGGAGAGTTTTTTTTTTTAAGTTGCACAGATGTTTTCATGTTTACTCCGATAAGCCTTTGTCAATGTTGCGAAAAGATTTTCACAGATGTTTTGTTTATTTTTATATAAGAGTTAGTTTATGAATTAATTGTTTAATTTGTTTATATAAATGTTCAGTTGTTTTAAATTAATTTCACTCTTTGTATGTTTATGTTATTATGTTTTGAGATTTCGTCCGTTGGCGGGCTGATCTCTGTTGCGGCTTCGCTGTACGCAGCGGGCGTGTTTTGTCAGTCAGTTCCTTGACAGATGTCGGCGTAAGTAGACGTAAATTTGTATTTCAAATTTGTTTGCTGCCATTTTGTTATTTCTTTTAATTTAGAGATTTGTTTGGTTTAATTTGAATTTATTTCGTCCATCAAGGAACTCGCTATATTATAATTGTTATTGTATTGTTGTGTACACAATTTAGATACAAGATCATTTATTATTTTTCGTTCAGGAAGATAGATTGTAGTTTTAATTCTCTCATTATAATTTTAAGAGTTCAATTTTTTGTAATTAATTATTAATCACCTCGGGTTGGGTGAATAGAAGCATTGTGCTTGTATTTAAATTTTTCTTTTGTGAATTTTCCTGGATTGTCCACGTTTAATTTAGTTTGTTTTAATTTTGAAACCACGTGGATTGATTGATATAAAAAGGAGTATCTTCCTGAACTAATTTGTTTTTTTTTTTTTGCTTTGATATAAAATTTAGCATTGTTCTTTTGTAATTTAGAATCGAGCAGTTTTGATTTAGACCAGGACCCTTTGTCCACGGTTTTTTTTTCTGCATAATTGTAATCAACAATTTTTTTTCTTTTTTTTATAATAAAAATTTTTAATTGTTATTAACGTCATTCTAAATTCTGTTCTTTTATTTTTGATTAAACCTTTTCAATTTTGGGGTAAATAAAGAAAGTCAGATTTCTTTCACCCACAGTTTACTTTTCGTGAATAGTTTTAGTTTGCGAGGGTAACCCTGAGAATTTAATTGCTCTTTTGCGCCCTTTTAAATTTTTATCCGTTGAGATAGCTAATTTATAATGATATTTTAATATGTAGTTTTTACACACATTTTGGTTACATACAGTGTCAAGATGATTAGTGCGTGTATACATTGTGATCAGCGATTAAAAAACTACAGGATTTACTCTAATCAGGAAAGTATTTTTAATTACTATTAGGCCATTAGAAAGCACGGTACATACCATACAGGTATAAAAATAAAATTAAACATCCAAAGTACTTAAATGTAGTTTTGAAAACCTTAGAAAATAATATGTTTACGGTGCACTAAGGAAGACGATCAATAGTAACTTTCTTTTTCTTTTAAGTTGATGAAATAATAGTAATTAACAACTTGCAATACTAATTATAAATTACCTGTGTTTGCTCTAACAAAACGATAATTTAGTTATTTGTTGCTTTAGCTTACCCAAAACGTTAGTTTGCTGAAACAACGCCCTAAACTTTATCAAGATTCGTCTAACAGTTGCGACACAGCAACCAAACTTTCACTGCCGCCTGTTTTAGAAACTTAGTAACCGCAGATGCTTGGCAACTCTTTTGCCATAAATTATGTTTACTTGATTACCCAAATCTAATGTAATACGTTCTCATTTTCATATGATCTAAATATATCTTTAGAAAGTTAAAGCAGGTATTGTTGGAAACTTTAGGGTGTCGAAAATATTCTTGACATTGCTTTCCAGCAATATATGAAGTAATAATTTTATCACTATAAATATTACTGCGTTGTATATTAAATAATATCTGTATTGTAAGTGTTTTTTTTTTGTATATAATTGTATTGTAAGCTTGGTTGACGTCAAATACAAATTTAATTGAGATTGTATGATTACTTCCCATTATAAGGTCCCGTTTCAATCCGTTTCCAAACGTATATTTTGGTATAAGATTATAGGCCACCTCCTAGAATAACGATATTCCGTTATTATTAAAAAAGGCCAAAATAATTCAAGAACATAGAAATAGCTTTAACTCAGGTCGTTTTGTGCGCAAGTAGGCAGTAGTGAAGATAACGTTAGCAAATGCGCTACCAGAAATAATTGATAACACGGCATTGTAAAAGTAAAAATCCTTAAGACGTCGCTCTCTTGTAATTATACAAGCTGATTAATTTTTAACGCTTTAGAGCGTAGGTTTAAATCTACAAAGTTATAAAATTTTTATTTGTGATAAATGCAAGGTGAAAATCGTCCAATGACACTCTAGATTAAGAACAAAACAAGACAAGCGTATTTTCTCCTTCATAGTTCTTCTTCATCCTATAAAACGACAAATATCCACTCAAAATATTTAAACCAGAACGATTATTTGGTTTCCTTGTTCTACTTTAGCAGGGAATATGTCCAAGTTTTTACCAAAATGCAAGAAAAAATCCATTAGACAAATAAGAACATATTTATATCTCATTTCCCTTCATTGGTTATTCGTAAATTAATTAAATTAATTAAACATAATATTAAAAACCTTTGCTAACATATTGTAGACGGTTAAAATCATAGTACAGAGCTCTTTCTAGTGGTGCGAAACACCAACTCTAGTAAGAATATATGTGTATTATTTGTTCTGCAGGGCTTTAAGGTCCATGACTTGCATTATTTTATCACTTCGGTCATAAATCTTCTTCACAATTCTCCTGCATTGAGTTCTGTTTTATACCTCACTTTTCCCATCCGTTAGCCTGAAAAATTTTTAGATCAGCTATCACTGCATCTAATCATTTCATCATCGATCTAATCATTTTATTTTTACTCCTTCTCCGTCTTTCAGTACTAGCTTCTAGCGTGTCTGTGTTCTGGCATCCTGCTTACATCTCCTAACCATCTTATCTTTTGTACTTTAACTGTGCTGAAACTCTCCGCATAGTTCCCGTATTTCACAATTCATTTCTCTGCTCCAACGGTCCTCTTATTTATTTTCATTCCATTCTTGTTCGTCAACACCTATGCTTTACACATGGGTAGCACCGTCGGCATTTCTAATGTTCCATATATTCTAATCTTTATCACTGTTGTTTTGATTTACTCATAAATTCCGAGATATTGGGTATAATTAGAACAAACTCTTCTATACACGTCTACACGTCAGTATAAACAAACAAAAATAATAATGAAATAAGAATATTAATGATAAAACCGAAAAAAAAAAAATTAGTGCTCTGTAAAACGAAAATCAAAAATGGCCATATAATAAACTACGCGCCAAAAAAATTGTATTCTTCGAAGGAGGTGAATCACACAGTTGAAATCTTAACAAAACAACTGGCTGCATGTAAGAAGTCGCTGATAATCATCTGTCAGAATTTCATACACGAAGAGGACTCGCTTTCCGGATTTAAACCCGATAGAGCATGTGTGGGATATGATGGATCGGATATAAGGTGTTTACCACAATCAGTAAACTCCATGCAGGAACTTCGTCGTCATCCACAGCAAGTTTTGGATGAGACCCCACAAGATACCACTTATCACTGATCATCTCATTCAGATCAGGCCTCGCACAGTTAGACAATGCATAAACAATCGTGAGGATGTGACATTTTATTGATAAATTTTTGCTGATTGTTGGTACTTTTTCCGAAATGTTATGATTTACTACTGAAAGCTAGTGGTTATGATTTACTACTTGAAGTTTTTCAAAATTGCAGCTTTATGATTCAACTCCTTCAAGGTGTTGCAATTTTTTGGTACGCAGTTTATGTTTCTGGTTTTTTTACACAGTTGAACGTTTTTTAATAAAGAACTTCAACGTTACTTGTCACATTTTTATTTTCTGGCCGGATTCATAACATAAAATTCGACAACTTTGCAAAATTTAAACGTACCTCTTATTTTCAACAGCAAGAAAAATCCCAATATTTTGGTTGTAAAATAGAAATTTCATATTTTCTACAAATACAAAAGACTCCAGTGCTAATAACAAGTAATCCACCACATAGCTAGTGTTTTATTGTTACTAATAAAACTTATTTATTACCATTGATCCCGTTGCTAGTAAGTATTACCACAAGATCAAGTCCAAAGCTGTTATAACAACTCTGGAATAAATCTGTCATAGAAAATATAAAAAATTAGTCAATTCAACCGACAATGCTAAATATAAATAGGCATAGCATCATTTAGATCGACCCAAATCATAGTGATTCAAAAATAGATGTTTTAGCTTCATCTGATTTCCAGGATAGGATGAATTGTATTTATATAGAAGTATTTTTTTTATTTCGAACCAATACGATATCACAAAACTACACACATGTCAAACTACGTCTTGGCTCAATAAACGTTATGGATCCAAGTTGTTCACCTTCCATGATACTAATCTCATATTACCAAAGAAAAAAATAATTTGATATGCTATTAAGAGCTTAACTTTTTATAAAACTTTATCACACTTTTTCTAACACATTGACTAACTTTATGACCTACGAAACAAATCACGCAATGCACATGAGTCTGTCATTCATCTGCCAATTACTAAATCTTTGATACATTGTTATACATTTCACCGATATATAATCCTTTTTATTAAGCAAAAAAGTACGTTTACGTCCCTCTAAAATACAACGCCATCTATCAAAAATCAAAAACGAAATTTCTGACAAATCTGATATGTTTTCATTTTTCATAATGTGTCATAACGTCATAAAATTGTTCACATCTAATTGGATACAAAGTTAAACTGCTTACAACTTGTGCATGTTCAGTACACAAATTACGTGTTCTTTCCCAGTGAAAAGGAGAATACAAATCTGCAATAAAAAATTTGAGCTCCTCCCATTGGTGATTTAAAAGTTGCACTTAACCTCATAGACAGTAAGTGGGGTGGAAATCGACATCGTCATTGCATAGACCCTTTCGACACGAACAAATTTCGTTCGTAGCGTTTTTGGATGCGATGTTTAAGATGTTGCGTTTTCTCAAGATAAAAAAACTCAGCCCGTAATAATCTATAATAAAAACAGTTAGATACACAATTAAAATCTTAGGCTTTTGAAGTAGATGATACCTTTAAACAAAAAAAAATACTTATTTATAATAATAATTTAGGATTATATTATTTTAGGCTCCCGAAAATCCGGCTTTCAGAATGAAACAACTTTTTCGTGTAGATTTCGGGCAAAACCGTTAATAACCAAAAATAATAGTACCCCATTATATATTTAAATATATTCCTTCTATGGAGGCAGTCGGTCCCTAATTACTATGTAAAATTATCTATCCCTGCGCGCAGCAAACATGCATCAAATTTAATCAAGAGTTTAACATACCCACTACTTGTAGATATCCCTGTCTACTTCTCATGGGGTCCGTATTAACTTGACACATGTACCAACCCCTATCCGACTCCTGAACATTTTTAATATGCAAATACCAGGAGCGATGGTCATTGTAGCTGAGAGATATCCTGGGATTTTGTGTGATGACGTTGTGATGTATGGAGAGGATGGTCTGCGTGTCCACTCTAACCCAGGCTACCTGCAAACACGGAATTAATCTTTAAGTATTAAGGTCGGCCAAACATTCAAGTTGGAACTTGTCCGGATTATTATTTAATGTGTTAAGTGCGGCCGGTGAAAATTAATTTCAGTAGTCGAAAATCGATTTGGTAAATTATCCTTTACATAGAGGAACATGTTTCAGCTTTTATGCCGTTCAATAATAGTATTAATATCGCTCATATTATTTATGCTGGTGACAGGGTCAATCTCCATTCGGTAGGCCCCTAAAATATGAATAATTGATAGGAAAGCCATTGATGGATACGATGGTTGTGCAATTATGTATGTACATATATTACATAAATTGAAAATAGAGTACCTTCAATAGCTCAAATAGATATTGCAAATAACAAACCGGTATTTCGGGCTTACAAAATATCTCGAGGTATATACCTTGTGGTAAAGTTTGACAATTTGGGTAAGAACAACAATGTTACCCTATCGTGAGTTCAAAAACACACGCGAGTGGAAGGAAATCAATAATAGATATTGTCGCAAAAAAAAAGAGGTGAACTTTTTTAGCGTCCGAACACTTTTGCAGGATAAATAACAATACAATACTGGAAAAACTAAATAGTGAAGGGGGCAGATAAATCCAAATTTTGGGAAAACTCTATTGAAGACATGTGACTAGAAAAGACCTGTAGAATGCGTCAATCTAGCCAGAGTTCTAGCAGAGTTCATGTCAGACCATTGCAAGTTGAAAAGATTTCAGAGTAGGCTTGAAATAGTAGAGGGAGTAGCATGTTGATTCGGTGGGTAACATGATGGAACATCTATCGTGAGATCGAATAACACTATTCTGATCATACTTTACTTTCCGTGAGGTATATGTCAATATTTACATCCACTGTTTCGAATGAAGTTAGCTAACGAAATGCAATAGCGTGAAGATTCTTGTTTGGTGGTTCGCATGCAACTTAATGTACATAATGTACATTAATGTCAGCGAGGTACTGCACCAAAATTGCACGTAAGTATGGGTGGATTCAAATAACTCTCATTCAAAAATAAAGTAATAAACATTTTACAAAACACTATATTTCTGATAACAAAAACAACCAGGTTTAATTAAAGTATAGAAGATTTAAGCAATATACAGCGTGAGTTGTATTCCTAAATTTCCCAATAATTCAGTAAGTTTTCATAGAGTCAACGTGAAAATTGGTATTACTACGTTTTTCAGCATGGTGAATAGCACTTTGTCATCATTTTTACCGTTATTCATAGAGGGCGCTAGCCATTTACTACATCCGTCAAATTTCTACGGCTTACTATTACTAGATCGTCCGCGTATTCAATTATACACACACCATATTTAGTTGGTATACCCAATATTTCATTTTAATAGATATATCCCTATAAGCCTGGATTTGTTACTAAACCTTACCCCTTACTCACTTTATTTTTTTTTCTTTTAGTGTCTGACTATAAAATGTACCTCCATTATTAATCTCCTGCTTTTACAATAATCGTTTTCTCCTGCCACCTATGATGATACAAATCCTTTACTAGGATACCACTGATCTAATCGTCTCTAACAAGAATGAGATCACAATATAAAAATGTAAGCAAAAATGCGATTTTGAAATGACAGAATTTTCTAGGCTCCTTGTTACTCACATCTGTCTGCAAACTAAATAAGAAATATATAAGTTCCATAAACGGCAGGGGTAGAAACATATCTAAGTGTATGCAACTTCCGTGTATATGATAACTCGTACCAAACAAAACCCAGTCTTCAATATTGGAAATTTTCAGTGCATCTATTGTGATTAACTATAGACTATAGTGTTTATCCATTCTGAACAGGAGTGTTCAAATGCAAAGTGGTTTCGTTTCGTAGTCGAATAAAATTCAAAATGTAATGCTTGCGAAGCATCAAAATATTAGTTTTAACGGATTCTAGAACGTCATATCTTTGTAAAATTTACATCTATTGTGACAAAAATTCGGAAGAATTAGATGTATTTGATGTAAAAAGATACTTTCTATACTTACTTGAAATCGCAAAGCTACTTTACGGAACAAATAAGAACATAACCGCTAATTAACGACAGCAAAATACAACCAAGACAGATTTGTGAATGTATTCGCAAGCAGAATAGCCTGACCAATTCCAATAAAGCCACTTTACTGTAGGTGTACGGACTTCAGTAATCCAAGCCGATGACATAGCAAAAATGAAACATCGGCTTCATGTATAAGTCCAGAACCTGCTCTAATACTTGTAAAAAGCACAACACACGGAGCTAAGTCCAAATAAAATCAGAAAGAACAGTGAAGCAATACAAAATAATCTAACTAATGGAAAGATCTTTATTAATGGGCCGTTAAAGAAGAAAATTGAAGAACTGCTGCAGTGTAGTAGCAATATGCTAATAGGATGTTGGATAGTGAAAGGATATTTACGACAAATTGGGATCAACACTGGAGATACCAACTGCAGACTATTTATGGGATAACAGAGATCCGTTGCCGCATCCTATGTAAATGTAAAACTTTGGACGCAAAAAGACAGACTTTTTGGCAAGCCAAAAAAGATTCCTGAGGATTACTTCGACCAACCAGTCAGGGACCTGCACAAATTAGTTCAGGACCCTTGAACAATGTAATAACTGGTGTAATCTAATGCGTACAAGAAATGGGAGATTAGATACAAAAAGTCAAGTGGTTACAGTGTTTCTGAAGACGAGAAGAGCTGCCCATTGTAGCATATATGGATTTGTTGATGACATGATATTTCCTAATTTCCTATGATCCAGAATAAAATAAATACCAACCTTACAAAGATAATCCTAAAATAAAATTAAAACAATGTTACTTAAGTTTCATTTTCTTTTTTCTTTTCTTTGGCACAATAAAAACAGTGTTATTATTATAAATAGAATGTTTTTGATATTTTAATTAGGAAGGATTCCAGTAACTCTGGAAATGAAGCAAAGAATCTAAGTTTTCCTATTATCTGGAAAATAGGACTATGCATTGAAAGTGTACCAAACATTGAGAAGAGAACAAAGTGTGCTACATAATGATGATGAAAAATGTAAAATAAGAAACACCTGCAAAATATATTTTTCAAATAAAGAAAGAGAAGCATTCCATTGTTGTTATATTTGTAAAATTCACATTTGTTTAGAATACCTACCATCCTAACCTTATGCTCCACCTAAAGATACTACACGAGGCTACCTATTCTAAGTACTCTATGAATTCCATGACAATTGAAATGTTATAACTTTAACTAAGTAATTTTTCTATTATATGGAAAGAAGACATTTATCTGTCTTATAAAGATATTTCTAAAAACCATATGTAGGCTAGATCTATCTTTTAGCTTTATTTTTTCTAATAGCGTTGCACATTTTATACGCCTGCGGTTATTATTAATTTGTAATTAATTAGCAATAAATTTAGAATATTTAGGTTGCTCATTAATTTATCCACGAAAGCAGCAAAACAGCAAAGCTTCTGTTTGAAGAATTATCCTTCATACCCAAACTCAAACATTCACTAACGGCGGGCTTTCAATATTCATTCTATTGATAAGACCCACTTGAGTTTACTTAGCGGCATAGACATCAGAATAATGTATGACCTGCCATGTTCTTGGGAACCTTTTAGACGTTGGTGGTAAACTTTAACTCGAGCGTTAAGGGGGGCATTTTAACATGTAATTGAATTAGTTGTTAAAGTAAACTCCATCATCGTGCATAACGCTCGCTTTAGACACGGATGACAGATTGCACGGTATGTAGCTCAAATAACTGGAGGCAGGGAATTTTCAGGTAGTTAAATATCTGTTTTGCCGAGATTGTCAGCTTCCTTTTTGAGCAAGATATTTATTTCACGAATTTACCCAACGCATTCCATGCATGTAGGAAATTTTTAAACAATCAAGTGAAGCTTTAGAAGCAGTAGCTCGTCTTATTATTGTGATAATTACTGCAACGATATAATAAGTAAAAACTTACTGTAGTATTTAGTAACTTGAATCAATTAGAAGTTGCTGCTTATAAGAGATCGAAGTGTTATCGTTCACGCTTTAAACGGAAATCCTTCGCGTTGCTGCAACAAAAAGTAAAATTCATATTCGGCTGGGTTTAACAGAACAACTAGGTCGCTATTTCCTGAAACTCCGAACTAAAACATGTCTAGATAAAGTTCGATAAAATAATTGGATTTTGGAAGTGAACCCTCCTCCTGTAAAATCGTTTATCGCAATAGCTCAAGTACTGCAACTAATTGAATTAAATTAAATATTTCATACTGCCCAACGAGGGAATAAGGAAAATCTATTTTTAAGTGTCTTCCCTGGGTTATAGAGGGATCCATATCTGAAAAATTAAGTAATTAACTTGGATTGGTGCCATTCCCTCGTCGGAAATAAAACAGGAAAGATTTAGATTAGGAAACTATTGTAGAAGTTTTGACTCGTCACAGTGCCAACATTTATTGATTGCTCTGCCACTAGGTACCTTTCGGTCAATTTTTACACATTTAGTAGTTTGAGAGTTTTAAGCAATAAAAGCTAGACTCAGAAATTGAATAGTAGCGAAGTAACACTACATCTCTACCTTCAACACAAGCACAAGGAGACGTTCTTTAATACATATTCATTTCATCAAAAATTTGTCAAGAACAACGAGAAAAATGGATAGATGATCCAAAGTTGAGATTTATCCACCGTCGCGTGAAATTAGATTACTGTATAAATAAAGAGATCTTCAATATAGGCAGCGTTGCTTAACGTTGTAAATACCGATTTTTTACCAAGCTTGATAATAATTCAAAAGCTTCTCCCAGAAATAGGGCCCTAGAAGTACCTCATTTTTATCTTGTGAACAGACTTAATTAGGCATTCATATTTATTACAATTTTTTCAATAGGTTTCGGAGTTATGGATATGTCATATTAATTTATACGAATAATACGAAATTTAATTTACACCAATTTTCGTTACGTGATTATTGAAGATGTGCAAATTTTAAGTATGACTCTCACACTGCATCACCGTAACAGATATTACATTTATGAACTTTAGTTAATTACACGTAAACAAAAGTCTTTTCTAATTTTGTAAACTTTTTTTTTTTTGTTTGTATATTTTTTTTGACTTATTTTATATTTGCTTTTTAGTAATATGAAATAAAAGGGATATTATTATTATTATTATTATTATTATTATTATTATTATTATTCCATAGAAGTGGCAAAAATAGATAGCAGGGCATCTCTAAACAATACGTACAGAAATTAAATATGATTTTATGAATAAATATTATATTAACACTTAACTTTGATAGAACAATGTGCAGTTTGGGTTAATAATTAAAGTCTGTTCTAAGTGTACTTCGGTGAAATTCGTGCGTTTGGACGTCAATATGTTTTTAAATATTGAAAAGGACTGTTCTACATCACAATTACGCATAATTAAAGTGTGACAAAAGTAAGTAAGTAATACTTTTCACCTAGATTTTGATTTTCCCTTTGAGACCTGTCTGAATATATCTAAATCAGTACTTCCTTCCAAAACATGGCGTACCTTTTCTTTAACGCGAAACCCAAAATTGCCTTTAATACTGCAGAAATTGATGTATTTAGCAAACTTACAGCATCATTGAATTTAATGTTATGTTGTTCAAAGCATTTTATAGCGTTTATTAAATACTTCACATTGATATGTACAAAATTAAGTTGCCCATCTAACGCCAAATCCTGTAATATGTTTTTGCATTGCTCAATGCTGCGAGCATCATTTCGTAAAATATATCAAAAATCTTTAAGATTTTAAACATTTGTCGAATAAAATACACATGTTTAAACTAAGCTACTAAATTATCTACTCTGGCAACTCATTCCGAACAACCTCGCAAATTCTGTGTAGTGCATGGGCCACCCAAGTTATATGCAACACGTTCGAATAAGTTTTCATTAATAATTTGCCAGCCTTCAACATATACATATGTCGCTGTATCGCTAAGAAATAAAAGAACCCTGTGTCTTTGACTTTGACTGAATTGAAGAACCTCTTCTAGACTTAATAATGTGTTTTATAGCTTCAGCATTAATCTGATGCGTAACCTGGGAGCTGTTATATGAGGTGTGGAAGGCGTATTTGGTTTCAAAATGTCAACTCCAATATCTGTTATACAACGACCTAATATATACTCGGTTTCGTCAGCATTAACACATACTGGTTAGAAATATTAAATTTTATTTGTTGTATAACATTTATATAACAATTTGTTAGATATTGCCTCTGTAATGTTGAAGGATCAGGACTATTTGTATATCTTTCTAGAAATGTATTTATTTAGGGTTTAGCAGTTCATGTAATGGAATTTTTCATGCTCAGAGAAGGAAGGTCTACAATGACAGCCTTGAGGAGGGTTAAGGAACTCGCGCAGGAGGCATGCAGAGGACCATATAGCTCGAGGCAACTATGTGCTCTTATAACGATAGACGTTGAAAACGCTTTCAATTCCGCCCCGTGGGAAGGTGTTCTAAGAGAACTAAAAAAGAGGACATTGCCACCATATTTATATAACATGATAGATAGCTATCTTGAGGGGAGAAAGCTGATTATCGGGGAACGAAGCGGTAGATGTAGATACAGAGATGGGGGAGGCAGCCTGCAGAGCGACATCTGTAACCAGCATGCTGGACAATTGGCAGAGAGCATGGAGCAGGGATAATGGACGGGCTGCGTGGACCAAGAAGTTGATAAACAACATCTTACCCTGGATGTGTAGGAACCATGGACAGGTTGGATACCATATGGTACAATTTTTAACGGGACACGGCTGCCTCCAAAATACCTACATATAGGTTCAAGCTAAGTCTAACATTGGAATGCCGCTACTGCGACGAGACTGACACAGTGGTGCACACCTTTTTCGAGTGCCCGAGGTGAATATCGGAGAAGCAAATCGCTGAAAAGATCGTAGGACTTGCGTCGCCACATAACATAATAACTAGCATGTTAAGGAGCAAGGAATCCTGGAGTGCAGTGGACAGCTGGATAAGGTGCATTATGGAGAGGAAAGAGGCCGACCAGAGAATAGAGCGGACACGAAATGAATGAAGGAGGAACAGGCTCGAACAACTTTTTTTCAACCCCCCCTGAAGTAATACGATGAGTGGTTCCGGGAGGGGGGTTAAGATCTCAAAAGCCCGACGGGATGTTTTTTAGTGTCTATGCCACGTCGCGTCATAGAGCCAGACGCGCGATATCCATAAAGGATTTTTCCCCCGGCAAAAAAAATGGAATTCTGCATGTAACGAATACGAAGGTCTTCATAAAACTTAGGTAACTAAACGAAATATCTTGCTTGTTTTTGTATTTATATGTGTAACGTGCCGCTTTCGTTCACATTTCAGAATTTTTGAACAAATATTGCACATTATTTCCGTACGATTAACAATTGGCAGATATTTTGTCAGAAATCAAACTTTCCATTGTTTTGTGGTTCTGATTAGTACTAATCATACAAAATAAAACTAGGAATATAAAAATAAAATGAAAAGGAGAGAGAAACATGATCAGATAGAATTAAGTATAGAACTAGAAATATTCAAGCAGAGGCGCACGCAATATTTTTATGGTGCAAATGATATCCATCAGAGGACTTATGAAAGCAGATGTATATAGCTACAGACCGCCAGGCAATACTACACTAGGGCACTAGTGAACCCCAAGATGTAAACAAGACTAGTAGCAGTACAATACTGAAGAAACTAAAAATAGAAATAGAGCAGAGAAAATCCAGTTACTGGGAAAATCTCCAGGGAATGAGGTAAAGTAAAAATCTTCTGGAAACTTATAACCAGAAGAGGTTTACATAATGCATCCACCTGAGTAAGAACAACGATCGCATATCAACAGGAATACTTTCAGGCCATTGTAGACTGAAAGGACACCTGAGTAAGCTTGAATTGGAAAAGGAATCTGAATGTAGATTTTGTGGGGAAAAGGATGAAACACCCATCCACCTCCTCTCAAACTGCGTAGCACTGGGCGTTGCACCTGGGAGCATGTGAAATCGAAGAGGGAGACTTACCTAGACTGGGGCCCTCTGACATCCTACACTTTCTGAAAGGAATAGGATTGGAAGGCCAGCTGTAAAGCAGCAAGAATAGGGGACACAACAGATCTTTTAGGTCGCAGTGTAAGATCACCCTTCTATCTTCAAAACGTCTCTATGTTGAAAAATTGGTACGTTAGAATTCTGATATCGACTTACCCCCCTCGAACGTAAGGATAACTCAAGTAGGCATATTTTTGCGTTCTTATTTAATAAGTTTCTTTAGTGATTTCCTTAAAGTTATCAAAATTAATACTTCTTGCTTTAAATTCTTAATCATTCTAATTCATAACCCCCGAGTGAGGTTATAACAGCTTTACTATTGCAGCGTGAATCCAGTGCAGTGAAGTTTATGGTAAGCTATCTTAAAGCCTGTAATCAGCGCTACAATTTTGTTTTTGTTAGCTGTATCTACTACATTAAATCGGTAAATGTAATACACTGCCACTTTTATTTGAAAAACTATTTCTTTTGTATTCGCAGCAATAACGGAAGTGAGTAGTGACAAAAATAAAATTAAAAACCAGGTGAATTTTTATATATTGTAAAAAAAATAGAATCTGCGAGTTGTTTCGAAAAAGGTTCAACATCACTGATTTACGGCAGCCAATCTTAGGTAAATTCACTGTTAGACCTTCGCATGCTATTTCGAACGCAAGTTCATTCGTCCGGCCGTCAACGTCCTTTCGTCCGAGTCCCCGACGCGTTAAATTCGATAACGACGACATCTCGTCTAGTAGTCTATTGTCGGAGCTAACTGACGATGTAAAATGTATACGGATATAGTGCCTCGCAGTCGGAATGAAAACGCTGGCCTTACACCGGGCGAAAAATCAGACATCCAGGGCACGTCCGTGAACTGCCGAAACCCGGAGGATGAAGGAAAAGTAAAAGAAGGAGAACGAACGAGGAAAGGCTGCAGGGCAAAATAAAGGAAGGCCCGTCCTGACGACTCGACCCGACACGACGACAGCGGATTCAGCTCACGAACAATTCCTCACTCTTTCGCACAACCGGAATACTACTTCCATTCGCGAGAGTTTGTTTGCTCCTTCGTGCTGCTTTACTTGTAGATTATTTTATTGTTTATTTATATATACGCGAACGTGTATACGGATTTATCTAATAACGTGCTGCTGCGTTCGTTCGCAGTTTCGCTTAGGATTGGAAGAGGTTGCAGAGCCTTTGTGTAAGTACCTGAAAAAACCAAAGCCTAAACAAAGACGTTGAATTCGCTCGGAGATTCGATGAAATGGTTGTACCTGAAACCCTGACTTAAATGCAGTAAAAACCATTTTAATATGCCATAAAATATGTAATTGTACTAAACTGTATAGTTTGTCCATTAATAAAACGATTTGATTTGATCAATAGCACTCGAACTTCAGAAAAGCAATATTTACCCAATCCTTCGAACACGGGTGGCTCACAAGAACGCATTCACAAAGGTTATTATACTAAAACGTCCATTATAAAAAACATTTGTGTTCGATTTTGAAATATATTGATGTGCATACACTTCTACTTACATTTTTTAAAGCAAGAACATGTTTTACATTAAACTTAACTTAAATATTACGATTAGTGCATCTCTAATGTAATTCTAATTTATCAGGTAAAAGTATTCGTCTTGTACATATTATAGTAATAGTATTTTATTTTCCAGCAGGTGATAGACCCAAGTACAAGAAAACACACAAATGTCTAGTACAAATTAGAATCAATAATACTTTAATAATTACTTTAAAAATAAAAATTAACTAAAAAAAATCTAATAAATGTACTACAAGACCATGCGGAAATTTCCGAAAGATGGAGGGAGTATTTCACAGAGTTGCTGTGAGCGTAAGAACAAGTAATAAAAGATGGTGAGATGGATGGGCAGGGATATAAAAACACGTATCAAGAATAGAAGAAGAAGAGGAAGTGGTAAATGATATCAATTAAAGATAGGAAAATCAACGGGTTATGATGGTATTAAACCTGAGATGATCAAAATGAATGGGAAAGAAGGTATTAACATGTTAACAGCATTATATAAAAAAGCGTGAAAAACAGTTTCCATATTTAAAAAGGGTAATAATAGAGAATGTTGCAACTATCGAGGCTAACTTTGCTAATGTAAGTGCCGTATCTGAGGTATATGAACGTATTTCAGAAAATAAACTAAAAATAAGAATATAGCATCAACTAGCTGACTTACAGAACGGTTTTAGAAAAGCGTATAGCACAGAGGATCATATATTCACATTTAGTCAATTCTAGAACAAGATATCACTATGTAGGTTTTATAGACTCTGAAAAAGCATTTGGCGGAATACCAAGAGAAAAAAGTGTGGCATTTATTAGAAGACAGACCGGTTGACCATAAATTAATGGATGCGATTAAAAGTGGCGGAATATTGTAAGACTGGGAAACATAGAAACTAGTGAGTTTTCTACAGAACAAGGACTAAGACAAGGTAGCGTGCTAAGCCCTGCTTTGTTTATATTGATGATAGATGATGTTGTTTAGGAAACAAGAGCAGGTAAAGGTATCAATGCAATGCGTGGGATACCGGCATCTATTGAGCGTAGGGATTACAGAATGTGTGTTTTGGAATCGGAAGGCAGACAAAATATAGAGTTAAATGAAATACTAAAGACCACAGTAAGTAAACAAAAATTAAAATTTTTGAAGTAATATATAGATCTGTACTCATATTTGGCGCGGAAACATGGGTATTAACAAACAAACAAAAAAGTAAAGTCCAAGCAAAGGAAATAGAAGAGTAAAGGAAGTAACGCGTAAGGATAAAATCAGAAATAAGGATATCAGAGAGGAACTAGGCGTAGAATCAGTGCTAAATTGAACAAAAACGGTTGGGATGACTTGGTCACTTAAATAGAATGGCGAAGACAGACAAGTAAAAACAGTATGGCAAGCAAGAGAGGGAGAGAGTATGGGAGACGTACCGACAGCAAGAAAAATAGCACAGAACAAGAAAGAATGGCGTACGTTTATAATACTACACCGCAATCTACTATTTCCTTTCAAGGAATTGTACAAATTTTTCAATTTCCTACATTTCTTACGTAGAACCGGTAAATTTCTCTTCTTCCAACACCACACATGCTGATTTTCTTCGAAGGTCCTTTGTCATTCCTTGTTCTTCTTTTAAATACACCATTCTGAACGATTTTTTTGCACTGTTCTGTAAGACAATGTTGGTGTTCCAACAATTGTCTCTGTTTTAGTTCCATAATTCTCACTCTTCAAATTATTGTACCCATTCAGAATTATCTACTATGTTCCAGGGCTTCAATGGTTTCTCGCACTATCGACATCGTCTTCTATCGCATTATTACTTTCACTTACCAAAATATTACTACTCTATTTAAGAAAAGTCCAATTTCTCCTGATACGACCCATTATCCTATTTGCATAATTTCTGGGTACCTACCGCAGCAGGTAGTGGGGAATTCCCGATAATGCTCATTAGTCAAATCTTTACATCCATGTTGTCCTACTTAGTGAGGTGTCAAATTGATAAGTGTTAAATAATAGCAGAATGTCCTTCTTCACTTTATTTTGTTATAAATATGTAGTCTAGATATTTATAATATATAAATATAATAAAGGACATTCTGTTATTATTTAACTCTTACCAAATCGTTATGTCTGTGGACAGACTATAATAAAATATGCAGCAAAATATACAATGTCAACAACAAAAGTTGGCTTTTAATTAAATATCCATCATATCTATTGTAAAATTAAAGGCTTCGAATTTGTACAAACTTGTTCAGCACGCTGAAAATTCTTGTAGGCACTTCTGCAGATGTCCGCTAGAAGAGTAATTACTAACATATATGGCATACTTAATGGTAACTTGCGAAATATGTTGCTCCTAGAACATCCTGTGTTGCAGTGCGCTGTAGCGTCCTTAACCCTCCTTATGACAAATTGAGTAGATAATGATATCTAGGAGCAACATATTTTGCAACTTGCCGTTGCATAATATGTTGCTCCTATATATGTTAGTAATTACACTTCTAGTGGACACTTGTACAAGTGCCACCACGGAATATTCATTTTTTACAAATTCGAAGGTTTTCATCAATCTTCTTGCCAAATTGTTAATGTGCTAATATCATTTAAAGCGTTTGCAACAATGCCAAGCGACTTAGCTGTACACGGAGTGACTCGAACGTCTTGTAAAGGTCAGTCTTGCCATGGCTAAAGCTTCCTTCACTGGAGCTCCGAAGTTTCTACGAAGAGTTTCTTGCTCCGTATTTCGCAGTAGAAGCAACATGTCATCTGTGTATATACAAATATCAGCTTATTTAACATTGATTGGAAGATCATTAATATATATATAATGAAGAACATAGGGCTAACAATGGAACTATGTGGCATCCCATACCTCTATTCCATTGGCTGAGACGATGTCCAAGTCCTTAAACTCTATCATTTGGACACGTTTGTTAAGTAAGAACTGAGGTGTTTCTCTAACTCAGTTTTTTAAGCAGAAGCATCTGCAGTAGTGTATTGTGTGATAGAAAATAATCTAAGAGGTTTTAGAAATGAGCGGATCTATATTATAACAGACAGCTAGGCACTATAGTATCCTGAGGGCAGTAGTAAACCTTAAGATACAATCAGGAGCGGTTTGGGATTTGGGCTCGCTTTACAGTTGATTTAGGATTTCTTTTATTCATGGGATTTGTTGGGAGTTTAGTAAAAAGATCCTGTGCTTTAACATTATAATTATAAAGTAGGGTTTGAGGTGTCTGTCTATGTTGTATGTTGCCACCGACTTCCTACCATTAATGTTTACTTATTTTATGTTGTCTCTTGATTTTAGTTCCTTATTGATAACATTCCAAACATTTTTGTTTCTCTTTTAGAATTTTCAATGCGCTTAGGACTTAATTTTTCTTTTTTTACTCTCAGATACTATTCTCGAATACGTTTCTTTCAAATTGGTAGTAAACTTCAGCACCAAAGACCAGTTGAGAAAGATATTTATATATTTATAAATATATTTACGAGTTCTTCACACCTTCTCCCTCTATCTTTCCAATCGGTTTTTATTGTTTATTCAGGCCATATTTCTGCCGATAATGGTGGTTTCAAGCAATTCATCATATACTTTTCGGACACTGAAAGCATCGTCCACTTCCGCGGTTTATGAACTACATTCTCAAATTAGAAGATTTTCTGCATAAAAAATCACAGCTTTAAGCAGTGTTCTCTAGAGAGCAATTACTGTTTGAGAAGTTAGTGATGTTCGTAGCATTAATTCTTTGTAGACATGTACACCCTTGAGCCTCCTGTTAAAAACATATTCCTCGTATCTCAAAAAAAAAAAAAAACAACGACCGTCTTTTCGATTTCGCGTATATTCAGACAAATACATTGCGATACAGAAACAATGTGCAGAGGTAACTTTAAAAATTAATTCTTGCGTTCCCTACAAGATATAGTTGCTTATTATTTTTAATGATCTTTGTGTATTTAAAATTTGTAACTTTATCTGGTTTATGAACTTATTTTTGTTACAAAGTTTTGCCTTCAAAAAGGAAAATTCGATCTTATTCTTCCATTAGATGATTGAAAAACAAAATAAGCAAATACACTTTCGTTACAAGCTTCAGGGTACATAACCAGGTTCGATAAATAATGGGTAACAAATAAACGAGTAATTCCTAATTTGATATGTTCAATTTACATAAATTTTTAATTAATTGATTGTTGTATAAAAATGGGGTATTTTTATTTTTTTATTTCACTTGATGACGGTTGATTTGAAAACGGAAACCGATGGTATCACACGGTAAATCAAGTTTTTCCCAAATTATGAAATACTACTAATAAATTAAAAACTTTATCCCGGGAAATATGTTAAAAATATGCAAAATATTTTATTTAAGTACATTATAAAATTTAATATACATGTAAATGTATAATATACATTACATTAGTTATAAATAAAATTAATTTTCCGGGACGTATGTACATATTAAATGAATGTAGAATATGCAATCGCGTAGGAATCCGGGCATTAGTTATAACATTGGAGATGGACTTTACATCATAACGAACGTTCCAAAACATGTCAATCTGAGTGACATTTAAATAGTTTGTCAACATCAAGCAACCTTATGTGCAGTACAATAAATGATAATATGTCTTGGCTATAAATGTGGGATTTATTACATGCCTAGTAATCGTAGTACTAAGAGTGTTGGACAATAACAAACGATAAAATATCTTTGGCATAAATATCTGAAATGCAATTTACCATTTACCATTTATAACAGCATTAAGCTCATTGTCGTCCATCTCTTTAATAGTGTTTTCTTAAGGTTATTTGTTTCGTTTTGATAGTGTTAAATAAATGATAGTCATTGATTTAACTATTAAATTGTCAAATGAATTTCAACAAATGATAAGGTCCAACTTCTGCACTAACAATAAAATACTACTATTAAATTTTTATATTGCTATATATTACTGAAGATGGAGTAAATATCAGCGAAATACGTATACAATAAAAATTTTATGCAGAGTATTATTGTTTATGAAGAAGGTGGAGTATGATTTGACTATTGATATTTTCATCGCATTCGCAATTAAATTTATTTTAGAAAAATATTAAACTGAACACCTACAAGATAAAATAACATTTAAATTTTTAGGATTAAGAACAGACTGCTTTTTGAAAGGAAACATACATTCACTTGACTGATAAATGTTTAAATTTAATTTCTTCCGCTCAGTGAAAACAGCTTCTGTTTCAACCTAACCCAACTTATTTATAAAATTATAAAAATTAATGGTCTTCCTTTCTTTGACAAGTGAATTACGAATATGTATAGATATTTTATATCACATGTTTGATGCTATTAGCGTTCATTATAATAATGTGCGAGTTTTCAATTACTGAACGATATTGCATGTAGCAGCGACCTCAAAACACCATTTAATACAATACAGCAAATTACACTAGGGTGCTATAAAGATGCATTTTAGAATTAACTATGATTACCTGTTTAAGTGCACAACCTGATGGTAAATTGAACTGAATGTTTATCTATAAGAAAATAATCATTATATATGTTATGGATTCAATGAATAATTGAGGAAGGAAGTAAAATACCGGGATATTATGATAATGTATCAACATTGTTGGGAAATTTAATAACTTTGTATCTATTACAAGAAACTTATCACCAGAGGAGAGCACGATTCAAGTTTTTAGCATAAAATTCTTTGTGGACTCCCACTTCAGTATTCAGTTCAATGTGAAATTGTAATTTTATCCGCTACGCCTACGTATTTCAGTTACATTTGTTTATCGGTCGAGTTTTAGGTATTTGATTCTATCGTTCCAGACGGCCAATTCCATTTCTGATTGAAAACTCCCGATGAAGTACAGGTTATTTCTACCGGCTCAAACGGCAAACATACGCAATACATACAGAGAGCAAAGACCGATATATAATTTTTATAAGTATTCCTCGTATTTCGGCTACACTTTGCTCCTGAAACACGCTCTTGCTTACTGTGGTGATTGTGAATGGTGCTTTGTACTATTGCATACTATTAGTAAAATATTCTTCTCTTTATAAAAGTATGTTAAGTAGGGCACGATCACGAAGAGACAGACAATGGTAAAATATGGATATTATTAAGTTGCGTTGCATAGCCGTCATTACACAAATATTAAATTATTTTTCTATGTATGAAAAATTCGTAAAATGTAAGTACTTCCTAATTGATATTTATTTACTATGAGCTTATTCTTAAGCAGCGGCGAGTTTCGACACGGTAATAAGTAACACTAACTAATAACTTTTTACACATATTTTCCATTCGACTTATGTAACAATTTCAATTAAGAAAAACATTCACCGATTCCATTTTTATCACAGTATAACCTGTACTATTGTTCGCCCTTAGTATCCTAAAGGAAAAAACGGTGATTCAATTAGCATTTTAAAATTATTGATATAACTATAATATTATTGGTACGTCACTAAACAAATAAGTTTTAATGTAAAGATGCATCCAACATTATCACAACGATTATATTGGATACCAGAATGCAACGACAAATTTACATTACTCTGGCCAACAATTAAATACAACAACGTCTTAAATAACATAATTGTCAAAAAAATTATAGTCTTCATAAGGCTTAGGCTTAATGCATAATCCCATAATGGTCATCATATATGAAACATAAAATAGCAAACGAAAGAAATAACAACTTAATTTAATGACCGGACATCGCGGGTAGAAAACATTTAAATCTTCCGTCTCCAATGCCTGGTCTTCTTATAAGTATCAGACACTTGGAGAAAGAAGACTAAATGTTCGACCTGCGATGTCCGGTCAATAAATTAAGTTCTTATTTCACTTGCTATTTCATGTTTTATGTATGATGACTACTATGGGATTATGCATTAAGCCTGATGAAAACTGAAACGTCGAAACTAGTCGCTACTTGAGAATAATCTCATAGTAAATAAATATCAATCAGCAAGTACCTATATTTTACAATTTTTTTATTTATTTCACACTTAATTATGGACATTCAAACAATTTTTATGTATGTTTAACTAGTATCAACCGAGCTAGTTGTTGTCTTAGACGCCAAATTGCTGTACAAAACGCATCTAGAACATGTGACGAACACAGCCATTAGGAGCTTCTAGGCCTGTAGAGGTATCTTTGGTAAAACGTATTGGCTAAAGCCTGCAATGGTACACTGGCTGTATACGAAACTTATCATAACCTACGCCTTGATATTCTGGTGGCATAAAGCAAATCTAGACTATGCGCTTAGTAAAGTCATGTCCACGACGCCGACGGCTGCTGTGGAAACCATTCTTTGGCTTCCCCCGCTGCAGTTGGTATTATGGTCTGAAGCAACTCTGGGGGTTTACAGAGCAAAATGTAGTGGATGCAAGGGCTTTTCCGGCAAGGTCGAAGACCACACCAGCATCTTCAACTACATCGAACAGCCCGTACCACTGTCCGTAAAGGCGGATAGGATCTCACCAGTTTTCAATTTCTCTAGGGGATACAGCGTAGATATCTCCAGCAGGGACACTGCAAATAGCGTACATCTGCAAACCAATACGGGGTCTATCCCGCTGGTTTGTCGATGCCTCGAAAACGCGTAATGGCACGAGCATTGAGATCTGGAGGGATGGAGAGCCAAACGGCGAAGCTTTTAGCATAGGGGCCTCCCCACCATTTTCCAGATCGAAATTATTGCTATCCAGACTTGAGCTGAGGACATCTCAAGCTGCCTGCGGAAGAATGGAAGGGCAGAAATCATCTCCGACAGCCAGGCTGCCTTTAAAGCTTTGTGGAGTGTTATATTTGACTCTGATTAGGTGGTACTGGAGTGCCATAGAAAGCATTAACACAACTAAGGCTTCATTTCAATGAGGAAGGACTCCGTAAGACAGTCTTTATGAGCAGGGACAAATTGAGATTACTCACAGGAGTCTTAACTGGGCACTGCGCACTAAATAAACACATGTACCGCATGCGGCTAGTGAACTCTGGAGTGTGGAGAAAACTCCTGCTCACCTTCTTATCAACTGCCCAGCAGTGGAGGGGAAAAGGCAGACAAACTTTGGGGTCGATCGGTTGGACGAACCCAGAGTCGGTAAGTTAACTCTCAGCCAGATTGTGAACTTTTTGATAGGGAGCAACCTGACCGAGAGGGCTCAAATTGGCATGGAGTCTCTTTGGCCAAGTTGCCTTCTTCGGATTACACCCGCCCATGGGGAAAAGAAAAAAAAAAGATGTTTAGAAGGGAAAGGGGAAGTTACAGTTCAATATTAGGAAGCTTAGTAACCAGTATCACCAAGATACACTACAGATATAGTTTTCAAACAAAAATTGTCTGATATAGTTTTCTATACTCGAGAAAATGCTACGGGAACATAAGAAAATGCAGTTGTATCCTTTACACTTACAAAAAAAGGTAATAATTCTTTTCCTCGATTCCGTTTTCTCAATTAAAGTATACAAGACGCACTAAAATTAATAGAATTAAATATTTTAGCGTGTAGCAATTTCATTACTGTTTGTGTAATGTTTTATTTTTATTTCTATTGTTGTTTTTAAATAACGATAAATTTTAACATAAGAGACATAGCTTCAAGATTCTACTGACGTATTACACCCGATGACGGTCTGGAGCCGAAACCGGTAGTAATAATAATAAAAGTTGAGGATTGGATATAACTTACAATAACATTTGTTTAATAGTGTTTTTAATTTTTGCTTAAAACTGTACACCCTTGACTGTCCTTTTTATGTGCACTTAATTAGTAAATTATTACAAGTCACCGGATCAGCTATGAAAACATAAAATTTGGGATTTCTGGCGCTGAAGATTACACTTAATTACAAATATCTAAATCCAGTTTTGCTTAATTTTTATTTTAAACTAATACTCTTCCAAGTTTTAAAAGGTCTGGGGATAACCTAGGATTACCGTATCGGATTAGCAGCTCAATACAGCGTGGATTTGTATTATATACCAGACCATTTTTTTTTATAGAGTAAAACAGCTCACCTTAAATCCTCTGAGGTTATCTACCACGCATGCCAGCAATGCGTCCCTGCCTATAGTCACGGTAACGTTGGGTATCGGCTCTGCAAATCGCGGCAAGGAAGCATCTGAAATTAAAAATAATAATAAAAACATAGCTGCAATAAATAGGAATCGGAAACTTAATGTCTTTGTATTTTCGATTTAAATGCAAAGAGTGGGAATACGGCAACCACTAGAAGTATATTTCGACAGATATGCATTGTTAACGATGTAGAGTGAGATCGATTATAAAACCACGATGTGAATTGAATCTGATTAAAGTTAGAACAGTTCAAGGACGTAGAACGAAAGCATGAATATTAAACACGGTAAAATAATGAACTTCAGCGAGCACGATCGCGTAGTAAAAAAAAAGGATGACAGTAAAAGCGTACATAAATAAATCAGTAAGCGTGTCCGCTGTTTTGGGAGGAAACAAAAAAAAAGCAAAGGGAGTGGAGAATTATGGTGCGTTCTCTGATAGTTTCACTTAATGTGCTGACAGCATCAGCAGACATCTGTAGGAAGCGAGACTGCGATCCTTTCTGTAAAAACTTCTGTAAGATCTTGAAGTGCCAGATATTAACAGATAATTTTATCGTAGTCGTCATCCTGCTCCGTTAACTTAGCTTACCTAGATATAAGTTCATTTTTATTTCATATTCTAAAAAAACAATGTGAATAATAGAATGGAAATAACAGAAGTCGCTACTCACACGTATAATAAATAATGCAAAGGCATAAATATTGGAAACATTCTTTGTGATGATCTACATGCAAATTTTAAGAGTAAATTACGTAAAGAATACACTCACAAGGGAAGATCCCAAACCCGGAAATTCAAAAAATTATGAAACCTTGGGACATGTAGATCACTTATCAACTCGCTAACGGTAAGAGATGGAGAAAAAGGTGTTAAGACAAAAATTGTTTGTTTGAATGAGTTTTAATATACAGACAAGAAAAAAAGGTATTTTTGAATACTTTATGTAATAAAGATTGATTAATTGCATAATAGACTTGTAGTTGCACCGTTGGATTTGATTTAACAAAACATTAATAACTATGTTATAAATTATTTTGCATTAAAGTTTACAACAATATACCAACATTATACTATCTATTTTAGTACACCTCAAAATGTCTATATATCTTTTTTATATATTTAAATATACACACTAAAAAAAATGGTAAAATTCCTGCACAATTTTGTGCCCCTAAAACCGTACCGGTATTTTACTTTTAGACATAATGTAAGTAATTTTTCATGTGACTTGGAATATTCATATTAAAATTTAGAAATATGGGTAACTTTTCCAAGATTTTTTCATGTAGTCTGGAATATTCACATGTAAAATGTCTAAAGTAATGACAATTTCCGTAGAAGTCTTACTTATTCTTAAAATTATTAAGAAAAGTTCAATATTTCTGATTTATTTTTTTCTAACAAAAAGAAAATATCATCGAAATTCCCTGGTGGAGTCTATTTAATTAGAATTGAATGCATAAAAAAATCGTAAGTATTTGATATCACATATCCAAAAACTATTTTTTTGCTGTTAAGGTAATTTATTTGAATAAAAGATAGGATTTTTAACTGTAGTTTGTTGTAAATGAGTTTTTCCTGAGAGATATTGGTATTTCTCTTACAATTAGTAATATTACTACAATGTTAATTCTTTCTACTAAGAAACATAATTTTTTTCATTAACATCACGTAAAGCATTTTGTATATTAACCCCCATTGAATGCGGAAAATTATCATATGAAGAAATATTACTTAAATGTTTTAGTGTGTCAGTGAGTTTTTAACAGATAATGCTGAATTAATCCAACGTGTATGTAAGTTGTTTCTGATTTGCCTTGTTTCAATTGCATCTGCGCCTAACACACTTTAAACCATTAAAAGAACAACAGACAGATTGTCTAATATGATATTAATACCACTGTAAGAATTCGAAATTCCATCCCGTATAATGCAAGTATTTAAATTCATTTTATTAATACGTAGTTGATAGGTACCGTGGCATTTGCTGAGTAGCGTCTGCCTCACAGATAATAATAACACAATAATCTATTTTCCTTTAAAGACTCGCGTAGTTAAAATAATATGGTATTACTTTGTATGTTATCTGCCTCTTTGTTTATTATACGTTACATTTGCCGTTCAGCAATTCGCACGGTCCTCTCAAGTAGGACGCCTGAAAGTCAGAAAAATAACGCCTTCGGTCATACTTGCGCCCTCCTGTAAAGAGAAGCGAAACTAGTTATCGGTGCGAATTGACGTCACAATCAAAGTTTATAAAAATCTTTAACATAGCTGTTTTCAATTAATTAATTTCGTGGACCTCGTTACAGCTAAAGTAAAGCACGCGTCTCTAATTTCGTATCGGGCGTTTCCAAAACTTGAAATTAAAACTTCCTTTTTTTAGAAATTGTAATCAAAATACGCTTAAAAAAAAACAGGAAGCAGAAATTTTCCTCGAGAGGCGTTTAGTGATTTTGTGTTAAACACGTTTAAAATCCCCTTTTTCTTGGCTTAAATTTTTGTGGGTATTGTGCAAAGTTTTATGCCTTAAAATTTGGATTACGAGAAGAATTATTTTTTCCCACATCGGCTGGTAAGATGTTCAAAATTTCTGCTTAAAACTAACCAATGCAATTACGTGAAAACCGTAACTCGTTCGCTCTCTCTCTCTCCCTTAATGAAAATTTCTAAGGAAAATTTACCTGAGCTTATGTTAATCAACAGTATAAAATTTTAAACTATTCAACAATACAAAATTTGTGTTTTGTTTCCTTTTGTTCACTTGTTATTTTATTTAATTGTGTAGTTTGTTAGTTTTTTTTCAATGTCTTAAAATATTCAATATATAATTGTAAAAATATAAGTCGTTCTATTATTTCGCCATTTAAAAGAAGTTCAGTTTGAACCCTTAGAAAGGAGTTGGAGAGGAAGTCATCATCGGTAAGAGGAAGGTGACGAGAAGGGTAAGTCGACAATCATTAGGCTAACTAACGGCCCTGCTTCGACTGACGGTGGAAAACACAGTTGGGAAACATCTTTGGCTAAAATTACTAAAACCATTCGCTACCGAACAAAAAGTTTGTTTCCCAGCAGTGGCTCGCCGGTCAAAAGGGCAGGAGGGGTTACCTGTAAACGAGGCTAGGTCTTGCTCGATTGAATTTGAGCTGACCATCCTCAAAAGTTTCCAAGTAAGAAAACCCGTTCAGTTACACCACCTACTAATAATCAGTATAATAGTTCTAAAATAACAAGAGAACAGACCCACGTGTGCCGAGCACCATGTCATTTCTGCCTAGGTGCAGTGTTGCCAGGGGAAATTTTTTTACTTCCCTAGAGTCTTGCAGAAAATTTCCCTAAATTTCCCGAAATATTTGAAATAATATTCATAATCTCATAAATATGTTTAATAACTCGCGGTTTTATTTTATTACTATCAGTAATCATCTTTTGTGTATCATAGATGGGTATAATTCGCACGTATTACCTTCAAAGTGGTAACATGTAATTCAAGAACGTAATAAAGAAGAGTATTTTATTTTGTCTATTGTATATTTATTTGAACAATATATATAATTTATTTTTTTTGAAATCTGCATAAATATCTATAAATTCATAAATAGCCCCACATCATAAAACAATATTTAAAAATATATGTGAACACCCATGTATATATAGGGATTTATTATTCTGAAGGGATTCCTCTATTAGCCATAATTAATAGTTTTTATTAGTATAAACCATAAAATTCTCTTTTGTATATTTTATAATTCAGTATTAACTGGGGTTTAACTAAATTTAAGAATAATTTGTTACATGCATATCAATAAGAAATTCCATTACTTTATATCATAACTTACATTTAGTATAATTATTAAGTGACAAAACTTAAAGATTGTTTAAAGAGCGCGTTCAAAAGGTCCACTATGAGCATCAATGCAAGCGTTAACTCCTCATTTCATGCTTTCGAAAACATTGATTAGTTGGGCAGTTATATTCTGTACTGCATTGATAATGGCATATCTTCTTTTATAATATGCACGCGGTTTCTATAGATCCTATTTTTTAGATAGTCAAACATGAAGTAATCTAATGGGGTTAGATCAGGCGATCTTGTTGGCCATCTTTGTGTTCCAACGACCCTGTCAGCAAAAAACTGTTGGGGATATTGGCAGGTTTGTCGAGCAGTATGTGCTGGGGCATTATCGTGTTGAAAGTAACCTGCTTCAAACTCATTTTCTGGTAACTCTGCAATAAACAATTCCAAGATCTGTTGGGAAAGTTCGGCTGTTACATTTTCCTCGAAGAAGATTGGCCCTATTGTTCATTGCCTGGGTGTAGCTCACCAAACTCCAACTTAAAAAAATCAAATCATCGAATTTGTTGTATTTAATACAATATTACGTTTATTTATTTCTTGAAATTGTCCAAATTTGTGGAATAGCTGCTTCATAAACAATATTATAAATATATAAATACATACAGGAAATAGGAATTCCAATCTTAATTATTTAATGTTCCTAAGTTTTGACACATAAAATATGTAGGTATAGATGTACGGGTCATTATTACAGCCCATAGAAATCTACTATTTAATTAACTAAATCATAAATAGGTATTAAGTAAATGGGTTTGTAATATTAACATTAACATATATAAATTTGAAATGAAATGGTGCTTCTCAAAATAAAAATCAGTCGCTATTTTAGCGTTGCAATTATAGCTGCTATGCGAATCTCTTTGGAATCTCCGTATATTGAGGTTTCCTTACATGAGTCACAATATTTAAAGTTTTTACGTTAAGGGAATCCCCAACATATATACGGGAAGTATTGTAGCATAGCATAATTCCATAGATTATAGCCGTATTTCATAAAAAAATCCCTTTTTCCCTATCACCAACCTAAATTTCCTAGGTCTAGAGAAATTTCCCTAGCTCTGCCTAGGTGTGACTTGAACCAAAACATTTTAAGTTAACGCATGCACATCTTGCTTATTTCCTTACTTGAAAATGACTATATTTATGACTGTAATTTTCCAAATTGTAATAAATTTTAAGTTTTTCCTAAGAGATGTTAATATTTTTCTTGGTGATATTACAATGTTTGAGATTTTTTTCTAAGAAACAGAAATTTTCCTATAATATTCACGTAAAACACTAGTATTATGAGAAAATTTCAAACATTTTGACATTTTCCTTAAGTTTCTGTACATATATCCCATTCAGTGCGGAAATTCTCAAAAAAGTGATTTTTACCAAGAAAAATTATCTAATTTTTTTAGTGTCTAGAATAGATTATTCTTCGTGGTGATGAAACTTTTCAAAGAAATGTTTAAAACACAAGAGTCTCCATTGTTTTCTTTCAGAACAAAGAATAAACGCGAGAGCAGTTTTCCCGAAGCTGATATTGTTGGGAATATTGTATAACTACGTGTAGTTGCGGATATAGACTGCGCAACTACTTGTCAAACAAATAATTTGTGTAAAATTTCAAAGCGATTAGTTAAAAAAAAGACGGAGATAAAAAACAAAGTAGTTTAATTATTAATATTATCAACTCCCCTTTGCACAGGTCATTACTTCCAGAAAGCGCAACTTTTGCACGTGTTTTAAATTCTTGATGTTAAAGTTATAACTTGATCTCTACTGAATAATAATGATAACTTGTTGGGTGAACTGGAAAACCTTATAATTCTTGCAGATGATAAAAATATATGTACTGTTTTAAATATTAAATTATACATTATTAACGAATCACCTGCTTTTCACAGATATACTAATATACTTCCTTCTATATAATTTATATTATATAACCATACAAGGGAAACCAGTAAATTGTAGAGAATATAGATCATATTTATTTCAAAAGGAGATCTACTACTATTGGCGTTGTTCCAACCACTAAATTATCTGATCTGCTTTTGCAGCTGCTACAATTCTAGTCCGCTTCGGAAAAAAAAAAATTGGAAACAATAATGATACCACTGATTTATGTCATTATATGGTAAATTGCTATAAATCTTTCATTGAAGCGTCTGTAATTTATAAAATTGGAAAAACAAGTGATAAATCTTTAAATAATAAGCTTTCGATACAATCATAATTCATTTGACCAATGGTAAGACTTCAGTGGTAACGATCTTACTAGAGAAGGGTTAAGATGATTATATACTATCGCCAGAAATAATATTATACGTTCTGCTAAACGTAAAAATTATTATGAACTCTTGTGCTTTTCATAAATATGGTATAAAGCAAATTTGGAAAATTATTGATAATGTATTGGGATTGAGTAATGTGTATTATAAGAAGATTAAAGTATCATCACTTTTTAATACCGACAAGATGGAAGCCGTTCAAAATTGCAGTGAAGAGCCTTTATTATAAAATTTAGGTATTCTCAGCTGCTCTAAGAACATATCAACTGATATTTGTAAAGTAATATGGTTTCTATTCTTTTGGTGACTAAACCTATTATAATTGAACAAAAAACATTTGACATAAATAAAGCATTAGAATGCGATCGTATTTTTATGAAACATATTACTAAATTCTTGATATATTTTTATTTATCATTCAACAAAGTGTTATGCCAGAAAACTTAAAAATAACAAACAAAAATTAAGCCTCTTCTTCCTTTAAGAGGAAAGAGAAATGAAGCAAAATAAGCTAATTATCGATTAACTTCAATTTCATCCTTTTCGATAAAATTTTGAGGAAATATTAAATTGCATTTTTGACTTTTAACAAAGTGTAATTACTAGATGAAAAACAAATGTGCTTACATAAAAAAATAAAAGTACCACACATCTACCCCAAAACTTCTCCAATTCACATTAGTTTGATGTTAAATGTATTGTGAAATTAAAGGTGTTATTGAGCTATCAACGACATTTCATGCAATGCCTGTAGAATTAAAAGAGATGTATTGCAGTGGCTTTATCATTTATTTTGAAGGAAACTTAAATTGTTTATGGCTTTATAAATATTTGATTGTAATAATCGTGAACATGCGAGTACCTCACGGTGATATCCTGAGCCGTTTACTGTACATCTAATATGTTAGTGATGTAGGAACATACTTACAGAAATTTAACAGCTAACGATGACAGTTATTAATATTAAAACTATTGCTATATATAAATTAACAAAATTAATTGTAAAATGGTTTTTATAATTTGACTTTAATATGCATAATTAATTAATTAGTTGATTTAATATTAATTTTGCCCATTTAATTTTACTCAAACGTCACATGAACTAAATTTGTTTCTGAAGATTATGTGTGCTTAATCAACAATTTTTTCATTATTCTAATATTAAATACTGAGCGAACTATATCTTTTGTAAGCTAACCATAAAGTTTGACATTTGTGTAAATTTTGAGGAATTTTCAATAAATTTAAGTTTGGGTACATAACAAAAAAAAAAAATAAGAATATACCTTAATAATACCAAAATTAAACACATCAGATCTCCACATCTGAACTTTGACCGTGTAGTACTTATAATTTGTCATAAACATTAATATGTTTACGAGAAATTATACTTGTAGCTGCAGTACTATTTTGGAATTTATATTTTTATACACTTATATTTTGAACTTAACCATCGATTCAAATTTGGAGCAATATGTTTATATACATTTGTATTTTTCGTGTCAACATAACCCGCAGGGATAGAAACTGTATAAATTACTAGCACTTGTGTATTCATGCAAAAGTAGGAAATACTTTCTAAAATTTATAGATTAGGGGCAAAAGTACGTACCAGTATATTTCAAACCAAGGGAGGTGTTCTATAGGCCTGCAATACCACTTTTCTCACGTGGTTTGAATACTATTTTTGCCGAGCCATACCAATTTTAACTAAATGTCTAAAAATAATAAAGACATACCTGTGAGTGACATGATAGATAGTAGGCTTAATCTGTCAAATATTTTTTGAGAACTGTCAATTTAGCAATTTAGCCTCATAAATGGACTCAGACTGGGTACTAAGACGTACAGTTTCATCATGTCAATGTCAATACAACTTTCCTCCCTCAAATGTGGGAGGAAAGTGGAACACTTTTTTCCCTGCTGGGAAAAAAAGTAATTTGTCCACTTCTCGCAGAAGATATCGGGACAGGAGCCCAGAATTTTAAAATTTCTTGGGTGTAAATGCAGCTTTCGGAGGACATATTCTCTTATCAAAGCCACATATCACTAAAGAGGTTTATACATAGAATAAACACATTGGAGTTTCGGTGGCGGTGGCGGCGTTCCTTAGAAGTACTGAATACGAAAATACGCCTGCAAAAAATACATAATGACAACAAAGCCTCTTGACTAGACGGCTTCATTAGAAATAAATATGTATTTAACTTGTTTGATGTTATATAGAGATAATTCTTTTTTGAGAAACCATGGTGATGGTACTTTAAAATTATATTACTTGCAGTGCTGCTTTGATATTAGTCACTTAATTCGATTTATGCTCGCGAGGATTACTTTAGTAATAGACAATATATTAATCAGCCTCCTTAGTTTCTAGACAATATGGTTTCCATAGATTTATTGAATACACTATTTTAAATATTATATTAGTATAAAGTTTATTATTTTTATTATATTAGTATAAAGTTTTCTTCTAGTTTAATAAAAATAGTTTTAAGATTATTTTTAAAATTCTCAAAGGAATTAAGTTGCAAAGAATAATTTATTTTATTAACCCTCCGTTTATTGTATATTTGAAGATATATATTTAGCTATCGCCCGTGTAATCCAATATCATTGTCCTATTTTCTTGAAATATGGGCAACAGTTGACCTGTTTATAAACTGTCTTCATATAGCACACCTCCAGGTAGTAGAAATGAGAAAGTATTAAATATACCAAATTCAAAAACAAATATTTTAGTACTAATTGGTATTGACGAACAATATGCTTTCTTTTTCTTACAATGTTTGTTATGTATATACTCTCTGTCTATTTTATGTTTTAAGTAACGTCATTGATGTATCACATGAGTAAAGACAATCTTCTAATTCGACTATGTTTCTCAAGTATTGCTATTGAAAAAAGAAGCAAAGTTTTCGCTTGTCTCACAGTAAAAGATACAGAAAAAAATTCATGAATTTGACAGATATAGATAGCCCTATTACTGCTTTGTTTAAGTACAATATTTAAAATAGTGCACCGTTCCGGTTTCTGTTATGGCACCTGTCAGTTATCAAATCTAACCTATAAGGTTAGTTTGTGTATTTGGATTATTATCAGTTAATTCTGGCCTGTTTTTCGCTTTGTTTCTATATTTTGCAAGAAGATTCAACTAATGCTGTGACCAATAATGTAATAAAGTGTTAACGCAAAATTTGCACTTAAAATCAAAATCGAATTTAAACTAATACGGAAAAACCGCGCATAAGATATCCTCTTTTTACGGTTTTTAATTTGAATCAGAAGTATCGATTAGATTCATACACACAAAAATCGATGACGTTGGTTAAAACATAAAATAGACAGATAGTAAATACATAACAAACATTGTAAGAAAAGGAAAGCATATTGTTCGTTAATCCCAGTAAGTACTAAAATATTTCTTTCTGAATTTGATACATTTGATACTTTCTCATTTCTACTACGTGGAGGTGTGTCACATATAAACAAAAATACAGTAAATAATTGTTAATTCAAGCTCTCCTTTTATTAAGTAAGTAAATGCTTCATTAATATTTGCAACACAAATAAGTTTGTAAAACAGCAATTTAATTTGTTGAACTCCACAAGAAAATGTTAGTAGCAATGGGTATTGCAATCACTAATTTTAATTTTAAAACCTAAAATAATTCTTTTACTTTTCTGATAACCACTGTTTAGAATTCTGTCATCTCTGCAGATAACAACAATAATTTGTGGCATATTTTAATCCTTTTAGATTAGAGGATTAAAAAAATTTTCTCCAAATGATATTGTTAACATTCTACCATAAGTTCTAATAAAAATGAAATAGGGTAAATATATACTTTTAAATAAAGCCATCGACTCAATAGTCATTCGTATTACTACATTTTTTTGAGAGAATATTTCCCTCTCTATTTTATTGCACGTATTTCCTTATCATCTAAAGAACACGCCGCGCCGTCATCGAAACTAGAATGTATTTTATTATCCTATGTATAAAGCTTTTTCTCTCTATTTATGTTTCTGTTTAAACCTTGAATCAATTCATACTGTTGAAATGTAAGCACGTTCCCTGAAAGCTTTATTTACATCGAAAAAATTTTAAAATTCTCAATTGCTGGTGTTCCGATTTTTCCTGCGAGTGTTTCCATAATTAGATAAACTTAATAATGATCAAAGTGCTACAATAAATATCTCCTAATAAGTTCTAAATGTTTTTTAAAAAGCTTCTGAAAATAACTGAAATGCTTCGTATTTTTTTTGCTATAATGTAATATAAGCCAAATCATCACTTCTGTTTCCTCTAATTTTTCACTTGGTATAAAACATAATTTTCCTAAAAAATGCACTTGTATTAACGATCAACGTTGAATAGGATTTTATTTACGAACTACACAAGAGATGCGCGCATACATAGGTAGCAAATGTATCTGAATAGCATTCATTATTCAAAAAAATACAAATGGGCTCGGATGGCAGAATAAATACTGCTCCTCCCGTTTACCAAGTCAACAGAGTTAGATTTTCCAATGGAACATGGAACTATATCAAAACATTTTTGCGTGATGAAATAAAAAAAGGATGAGATCGTTTTTTTTTTTCCTTGTGTTTACAAATAGTATGCCACAAACTCGCTGCTACAATATTATTTCGTGATCGGGCGCTCTATCAATTCTGTGATGAGTTGGATCGTTTCTGGTCTTTTATACCCTACTGCGTCATGGTATTTACCTATTTAGGTAAGCAGAACTTTCCAAATTTTACGTCCATTACCGTAGCAAAAAATATGTTTGCTCTTGGTACTGAAGTTGTTTAGGTGCTACTGCGAACTTTTGAGAACTGTTATATATCATATTGATTTACTTTTTCTGAAAAACTAACTGAGGTTGTTTTATCCAGTAGTGTTACCCAAAATTAAATCTTTCTGTAATATATATGAATGGCTATCGATGCAACACAATTATTTCAGATTGAGAAAGTGTACGCAAATTGATCGCACAGCGGCATTTTAATTTACTGTGAACTATTTCGGAACAAGTTTTACGCAAATATATTTGTCAGCCCATGGTTATATTAAAATAATAATAATTGAAAAAGTTAAGTTTTATTTAAAATAAAACTTGAATGGGAAGGACAATTACATTTTAATTTTACACCATTAAAATAATAGTTAACCACTACTGCTTTTCAGACGACTGAAATCTCATATACCCTCACTCACTTATTTTGTTTCTGTTAAAACACCTTCCCGATTAAGTTTGCGCAGATCACTTCAAGCGAGACTCACTTACATAGTGGGGATATAAAATTGGAATGTCATATTAAGTGACAGTTTATGACGCTGTAAAATAGGAGAAACCGTTCAGTCAGCAAGGAGATCTTAGCTCACTTCAGCTCGCTACGTCACAACTGAATAAGGTCACATGAGATCTCAGACAACTGGAAGGCAGCATACGTCAATTTCAATAATAATTGGAATTTCCGGTTTATATTTGTAATCTTAACCTTAGATAACCTTTAAAATCATTTGCCTAAATATGTTTTAAATACATCTGTGCTATTAAATGTTGGAAGGCTTATGGTTTATGGTATAGTGTTTCGCAAGTTTGTTGCTTAATAAATGAGTTTGCTTGAACTATATGTTATTTGTCATAAAAAAAAAACAATTGAGGTTATGAAAGTATTCAGAATTCCCTGGAAAATAACTGGGCTTGATCCGAACAACCCAGTAACAAACAATAAGTAGTTGTAAGGTATAAGGTGTAAAGGATTTTGAACTTAAAACTAAAATGTATCAATACTTCTCTTCATTAATTTTGGAAAAAGTCACGAAGGATAGCTAATTGAATAGTAGGTGCAGTGTTTGAAAGCCGTCAACTAATAAGTTGTTTTAATAATATGACGCTAGTATACGGATATACCAATTTGTTTATAGGACAACAAAATAATTTCAAACAAATTTTATGTGGTAAAAGGTGTACATATAACCTTATAAACAGCATTTTTATTTATGCTGTAAATAACAGTTTATATTTGACAAGTAGATTGTACAACTAGGGATGCACGTTGTTGAAGACAGAAATCCAATGTTATGTTTAATGATTTAGAACTATTCTAGATTAGTATTAGATTAACGAAATTGGATTAAATAAAGGAAACAATGACAGCTAATATGTTTAAGAAGAAGATTTTTAATATAGGAACATAAAACGAAGCGTGTTCTTTAAAGAGTTTCAAAAATAAAATAAGCAAAGTACTTCATAATTTTGTTCTTGTGATTTAACATATGGCCCCAGACAAACCATCACTTTTATCTTCTAATTCTCCACTTTTATGTATACTACATAATACAAAACATAGTTTGCGTAAGAAATGCACTTGTATTAACGATGAAAGTTGAATAGGATTTTGTTTACGAACTACACAAGACATGCACGCATGCATAGGTATAGCAAATGTACCTGAATGGCATTCATTATTCAGAAAATACAAATTGGCTCGGATGGTATAGAGTAAATACTGCTCCTCCCGTTTACCAAGTCAACAGAGTTAGATTTTCCAATGGAACATGGAACTATATGAAAATATTTTTGCGCGATGGAATAAATGGAGGTCGTTTTTTTTTTGTTGTGTTTACAAATAGTATGCCTCAAACTCGCTGGTACAAATATTATTTCGTGATCGTGCGCTCTATCAGTTGTGTGATGAGTTGGATCGATTCTGGTCTTTTATACCCTACTGCGTCATGGTATTTAGCTATTTACGTACATAGAACTTAGACAGCCATTACACGGAAAAAAATCTCTTGGAAAAATATAGAACAATATTGTAGAGAAAATATTGTGGCAGTAATTAGCATAATTATGTAACCTTATCACAGATTTTTGTTAATTATTACATGTGGTTTTCGCAAAGAATACTTTGAAATTGTGGTTAAACTTTTGTTGTATAATTTCACACAACTGTGACATTTTTTTCAACAATGTTTGTGTAGAGACGTACACGACAAGATTGTGGCAATTTTTGACACAAAACTTCCTATTTTTTTCGATATTTTTGTTTCTAAGTAAGTGGCTTAATTCAAATACTCCAATGGCGAATTAGAATGACAAAAGCTAACAATGAGATACTGTAGTCGTCAGAGGGCGTTATTCGAGTACAGCGCCATCAAATTTTTAACGGATAGTCAGTTTATATCATAGTTTACACGGCCATTTGAGCATTTTGAGCTGTTGGCGTGGTTGTTGCACCTATTAGACATACCTAATTTCGTAGCGATAGAGGAGTTTCTTGTAATCAAAATGCAACAGTGGAACCTGGAGAAACTACAGGATGTGTTTAAAGGTAAGACAAATTGAAAGTTTAATATTATAGCATAGGTGACTAACAAAACAATAAATTAAAAAAGAGACATAATGTCAACGAATATATAACCTAGACTAAGGAAGGCATCTCAATACAACGAAAACGGTCGATTCAGAGATAATATCTCAAAATCTATTCACGATATTCTGTATTTCTCAAAACAATTTTGTTGCCCACATAATTGCGCAACTTTTCTCTAATTTAACAATATTTTTATCTTTTACCATTTACGAAATTCTCATGCGGAGGGCCGTTATATATAAACATCTGTATATGAACACTTTGAAATAGAATGTTTTTAATCTGTGCAGTCTGCACCTATTTCCGTCCATATCTGCTGTAATTAAAAAAAAATAATAAACCGTATAAATTTTATTCAGTAACTTTTAGAGACCTCCTGAAGGTATTTAGTGGTAGCAAAACATAACTTCTTCCTTTGGCTCAGGTCTCAAGTTACTGAAATTTTCACTCCTCGAAAACAAAATTTCCCCGTGCAATTTTCTTCAAACGTAAACGCCCGCCAAACGTACACATAAATAATAAAACACCCCTTTGCGGATTTAAAATTCCTTAAAATATACGAAAGGTGCCAGAAGCTCTTTTTCATTCGTCGAAAAACAAGAGCATGCCCACGGAAAAGTTGTTTCGCTCGCTAACGCAGAACGCAGTTGGTCGACTTGATTAAGGCAATCCGTTTTGTATTTCCTTCGCCCTGAGAAACTGTTTATTCGAAGTGACAGAAGGAAAGCGGAATGTGCACACAGTAAACTGCGTCCGTAAGATTTAAGGTGAAATGGTTTATTTATTTATATGTTTTCCGATTTCTTCGCAGGTTACCCGCAATTGGAATCCTTACGAACCGAGACGGGACGCGATACAAAGTGTGGAGGAAAGTGAGTGTGCGACAAGTGATGGTGGCTGGGCGATACGTGACTTCAAAATCTTTATCTTCCTTCTAGAAGCCTAGATACACTTTATTAAGTTGAAAGATTTACGTGTGCCGCTGTGAGAGGATGCCTGGAAACCTTACCAATCCTGGCGAAAGAGAGATTTTGCATGTTTTGCTATTTCGTAGAAATTTATTTACTTAGATAATATTGCAGACGTTGAATAAACGTGAAACTTCGATTTATTTATTTATTTATTTCAATTATACCATTGGTATCGAAAATAATATAAATGTCACACTGTCATTGTCTGCGTAAAGTGTAACTTGACTTGCAATGTGGGCGGGTAAAGCATTAATGAGCAGTATAAATAAGAGGGGAAGTAAGATCGAACCCTGTGGGATTCCAACTGAACTATTTGATAACATCCAACCATGACATGCTACAATATCATTTTCTGGACGTGACGTATCTCTGTATGCTGTGAACGTTGATGTAAAGAGGAATTGAAAAGACTTAAGTACATCATTAAGTATACCGTAGTTATGTAATTTATCTAATAAATGGTCGACCGTATCGAAGGCTTTTGACAAATCACATGCTATGCAAGTTACTAATATTCGCTCGTTTAAATTAAAAAGAATACTGTCTATAATATTGACAAGTAGTTGTTGATTTATTATTTAAATATTCATGCTGATTTGATAATGGTCTTGATTTCGTTAGAGTTCTCACCGCATAGTTTATTTAATTTAGTCTTTATGGCCATTAGCTCCTGTTTTGATTTTAGAATCACGTTATGTAATTTCTTTACTGCAAAAGCTTGCATTCTACAAAAACAATGATTGTAACAACCATTGCATATATATATAGGAAAAATAATAACAAAGTGGTTATCCTTTCAATCAATTTATATATGATTGGCCTTACCGGTTTCGGACAAAGACCATAATCAGTTGTATGTATATGTATTATCTTTTTCTCATCACAATATTGTGTATCAGGTTCGAGTTTTGAAGGCGAAGTGATTAAAAAATGCAGAAAAACGTAGTGGTGAGTATGGACAAGCCATGACCAAATGTTTTTTGCCTCTCTCAGGCTTTGCATTTATTTTAGTGGGATCACTCACGCCCGTAGAATAACTCCAGCGATTGGTACTATGCTAAAGCGAGACAATACTGATGCACATTAATTACTGAATTGGTTCCACGAGCGTCCTTCCTTCCCAGAGACCACTGACCTAATGTGGAAGGAGACTGTTAAGTCAGCATATCGCCCATCGAGTTGAAAAAAATGAGGTGATTCTTAGAACCAAAAAACAGATACGGGTGAGGGCGTTTCTGTGAATAGGCCTCTGATTGGTCAAAAAAAAAAAATTATAATGATATTTTCTTTGAACAACTAAAGAAAACGCGTTCAATTGTGTAAATTCGTAATGTACATCATTATATTGATAAAAAATGTAAAACGAGCAACATTTAGCTGTAATAAACTGACAAAGATCCCGCATAAACTCTATTTGTACTCCCGTAGCAGCACTCATATAAACTCATTACTTCTTTGGATTAATATGTGGGATGTAAGTGCTGTTCGATTTAAGCAATCCATTAATGCAAGAATATATCATAGAATTTTCACAGAACTAACAAAACATCCCTAAAGATGGCCTATACCGAAACTAGTAGCATGTACTTTTGCAGTTAAAGGTTTGATTAAATCCAACAGCAGTTTTTTGCTATTTTGCTTACTATGCACTGATATAACATCAGTAATTTCTATTACGAAACAAACGGGCCGCCTGGTCTAGTGGATAGCGCGCACACACAATAATTAGTACATAACAAACTGCATTGCGGCATGTTATGCCAGGTATATTTTATTGTTTATCATACGAGGTAAAAACTAAGATTATACTTTTATTGAACTATTTTGGAATTAGAGATGGTTATTCAACTTTCATGGTGCAAACATGTTGCATACTGTTGCTAGTACTGAGTGTTTAATGATAAAAATATTACGCAATGACCTAAGCACACAATGGTTCATTAATTAACCTATTTGTATTGATACTGTTGTAGTTTAACATTATAAGCAGTATATATCAGTAACATAAACAACAAATTTATTCATTTCTTAATTTAAATAATCATATTTCTAGTTCCTTGTGATTGAATACAATATTATTATGTTATTTTCCTACCTCATCGGTTATCTAATTTTAATTGTAGTATAAAATGTATATAATAAATAAATGTAATAAACGTTACCACGTAGAATTATCATAACTGCTTGCAGACCAGAAAATAACAAAAAAATGAAGTGCTGTAAGAGGTGTTTAATGTTTACTATGTATTACCGTCTAAATAGCATCGTATACGATAAAGCGAGCTGAATTATACCATATGGCGTGTAAGGGCGTAATTATTACTTAGAATTATCGCTGCATTAGTACCAGGGAACCACACAACCTTAATCTAAGCGGATTTAACAAAGTTTTAAGGCTTACGGTACAACTTGTTAATTTTGCTCTGGTTTTGGAGTATACGCAAAGCGTTGAAATCATAATCCGCCTAACAGGTTTTACACTATTAAAACTTTATATGGTTGTTTTTAAAGCTTTCAAGTGCTCTTCGGGATACAACATATGTATATATGCAGATCTAAATTTGTATAAGCTACTACTTTAGTAATTTGATATAATATAGCGTAAAGGGTTATTAATAAAAAGGTAAAAAATAAATGGACAGGTCAACAATCACTGATTTTAGTGTAAGTGACCTGCTTTGTGAGAACTCACATCAGGCTCAATAGTAATGTATTTAAAAAATTGTGAACAGAATGACTTTAGTGAAGAATATGTAATATTATGATTAAATAATTATTAAAAGCTGATTTTAAGTTAGTAATGATTTTACAACGGGGTCAAAATTTACAGAAATTTAATAAACAGAATTCGAGCTGTTTCTCAACGCTGTACATTAAACATATATTTAAAATTGTGACTCTCTTATACAATTATTGCTCATTTAAAATCATTTTTTCGTAATTGTTTATTCATAATATTACGTTTTTGACCAAATTCATTCTCTCGATAATTCTTTAAATATATTCTATTGAGCCTGATAAGATAAGTAGCCCTGTAAGTTCTCAGGAAACTGCTGGCTCAATAAAATTAGTAATTGTGGAGAGGACCTTTTATTTTTTACTTTTTCATTAGAATATACCCACACTGCGTCATAACATAAGAAACGCTTATAATCGTTTACCACCATTAGCATGTTTATTTGAGTTTTTAACTTACAAGTTTTTTTTTCAATGAAAATAAATATTTTTATTACTTTATTTTACTTAACATGACTAGCGTGTTAATATAACATTAATTCTGTAGACGCATACCATTTAATAATAGTCAGGAAGCCATGCTATACTTCCACTTGTATTGTGTTGTTGGTTGCTAATTATGAGAATTTAAGGGAGAAATGTAGTTAAGACAATTACGGGTTTACAGCAGAATAGGCAAAATACTAATATCACAGCCAAAATTTTGGTGGATGTGCCGGGTTTTTGCGAATCGAAATAGAACACTGATATTTATATCATTTGAATAAAGAAAAATTTTCTTCAACATATTCTTATCAAATTTTTTTTGTGTGGATGAATAAAATTTATGGGAATTTAAGACGGAAATTTCATGAATATCCTGAAGATATTTGCTAAATTGTCGATCTGTAACTATAATATTTATTTATAAAGAATTACAATACAATATTTGCTTATACATGTGTTTCACTTTACCAAACATCATCAGTGCTAATAGTCGACCTAACACATTATACGGAAAATGCGAATATATACTTAATGTGTGAATGAATTATCGAATGAGAATTTAGAATGAAAATCTGGTTAATATCGTGAAGAATTAGAATATCCATTCAATTATACATCCACACATTAAGAGTATATGTACGATTTTTTCGCATTAGGTCGACCAGTAGCACTGATGATCCTTGGTAAGGTGAAACACATGTGTATGTTAATATCGACCGAGTGTCTAATTTGATCTAATATTCTTTTGTGACAAGTAATATTGTTTACGATGTAGGAGCAAATATTTAAAGTTAATAGCATTCCTTTGGTTCAAAATGTTTTGATGTAAATGGAAGAAGTTTTGCAATCCGTTTACTACTTCATAAAAGAAGCTTACAACTTGTGTTAAGTACTTTGAGATAGTAATGTGATTATCGCCAAACTATTCACACTTACCTACCAATACCAGCATTCTCTAATGATGACACATACAAAAATATTCTGTGATTTTTTCCAAAAGTTTTACAGCATTAACTAAAATTATCAGTTATTATTATGAATATAAATCAGAACTCAATTAGTATGCAAAACTATGAACAATGAATAAATTGATATTATAATTGGCGTAAAAATATCGCCTTGAAATACAGTTTATAAATAATCGAGGTAAGATATTTTGAAATATAAAATTCTAAATAACTAAGAAACTATAACAGATAGGTATAGAAAGCATTAACACAATCTTAAAGACCGTTAAAATTAGAATCTAAATAAGGTAATAAATAGAGGGTGCTCCTTTTAAAATAAGAAAGTTACTTGCCTTTAAAGATAGCGAAAATTAAAAGTATGTTTTTGTTCACCCTGCATCATTTTTTACTTTATTTTTATCTTACTATCAAGTGTAATGCTTTAGTTAAAAAATAAATATAGTTTAAAATATCTAACTTAAATATGCATGACAGGCGTTTACATTTCGAAGAATAGTTAATTATCTCGTAAACGAGTTGAGCTAAATATATGAAACCTAACACCAACTTGCCTTTATTTAGTCTGTGCTATCAAAATATGTCATAATATATAAGGTATTCCATTTAATTTTTCACAACTTTGGTGTGTAATTTTTCTTTGAGTCTCCCTGTATACTTCAAAATAATTTTTAAATCTGATCCTTCTGAATCTGTATAAATTTTTTCTAGTCTATGTTTTGACTCCATTTGAGTTCTGATATTGGTATTAAACATTGCTATGAAACATTTAGAAAAGTCACATACAAAGTTTCTTCAGTAGAACGTTAGTAAGCAATTACTTTGATAATATTATTCAGATTTTTGTATACTAATAGCAAGTACGTCCATAGATTTCTTTTTCATTCCAATATGATTAAAAACAAGAACGATAAAGAAACAGTAAACAGTAAACTGAAACTATACAACAACTTAGCATAATAACCGCACAAGAATAGAAGCAACAAAGCAAGTTTAAACTCATACTACTGAACAGAAACATAACAAACAAACTAAGTTCATTGACTGAGCTTACATTATATGCATACCCTAATAAATTATTCAACACCGAACTTAATAAGAAAGTACAACAACATAAAGATAATTAAGTGATGCGGCGGAGATATGTTGGTTTGAGACAGTAATTAGGTATCTGGGTCAAATTATAGTTGCACGTATTTTTCAGCAATAATAGAGTAATTTTCAAGGGTTTTCAAGCAACATTTGTGTCGCATAAGAGACGAATACGAATTTGAATGGTTGACTTATTAAATAATCAGTCAGTATTTAAGAAAAACACAGTATACTAGTAAAAAGATAAATATTGGCCACTTTGATTTTTTCTAAAGATTATGCCGAGCAAATGACCCCCTCTTTTTTTATAACTTCCTGAGGTCGGACGTTGAAATTTTGCATAACACGCCGTAACATATCTAACCGAATGTTAGCAATTTTCTGAATAATTTTCTTTTCAGTTCCGGGATATCTCGTGGTTTATCAACAAAACTCTTGCTTTTCAGATAGCCCCCTGAAAGGTAATCGCACGCTGTTAGGTCTAGCGACCTTGGAGGTCATTCAATGTTTTTGTGTGTTTAGAAATAACACGATGTGGAAACGGTCATCACACATCAGTCATTGACACCCTTGTGGTATGTGCAGTAGCACTGTCTTGCTGAGACCATGTATTTTGGTTGTTTTGTGAAAGCAGGTTTAATTGTTGTGGTAAAAACTGGTTTATCATATCACAGCATGCAGAATTGACAGTAACAACATTTTCATTCCAATAATTCCCATAGAGGACATTTCACACTATGCCGTTACTTTCGGACTGTTTAATGGTTTTTTACACATTCACAGACATCCATAAATCATGAACAATAATTTCTTGTAACAGCCTTTGAGCAAAATGAAGGCGCAAGGCAGATCTGTTGGCTTAAGTGCTTGAACCATCTGGATCCTATAATAATAAAAATGGAAATCTTTATGTAAAATTCGATTAAAAATCATCTTAACTAATTGTAAGCTCTATATCTGCATATGTCAACACAACAGATGGCGAAAGTCATTTGCGAGTTCGCGCCCTGATATAAATCCATAAATATTACGTAACCATAACTAGTTGATCCTACCCAGAGTTTGTATCCATACACCGGCTTTCCATTTATATATTGCTTTGTCTCTACTGAGAGCATTTGCGACAAGAATATTATGAGAGTCATTCATTTTATTCATTCATATATTTCATATATGCGGCGTCTACTTATTGCAGTATATCCGCTGAGCAACAAAATTGCTAGAAATTTTTTTATTTCTTTGTGCGTGATATCAGGTTTTCTATTTTCTCTAACAGCATAAAAATTTGTAAATTTTACAAGCAGATCAATTACCGCTTCGTCAATAAATAAAGAAAAAAAATCATATGGCGAGTTGTTATTAGGAGCAGTACTCACATTATTCCATGGGCTGCTTATTGCTGACACAATATTCTTTTCCTAATCATAAGTTCTAACTATCTTTCGAGATTTACAGCGTCGTTTATTATAAAGTTGGGCTAGAGGTATGTCATCATCTTCGCTCCATTCGTCACTATCATCTTCATATCTTTTATTTAGTTCAGCCTCTGCTAACAAATGATTTCACAGAAAATTGTTTATGAACGCATAATCTTCGTCCCAAACTCGAGTCTTCATCTGTTACGTCATCATTTACTGGTGGCATAATGGCAATATCAATTTCTGGCTCATTTTCTACTATACCTTCTAATAAGAAAGCAATTCGTTGAGTGTAAACCTCTGAAAAAATTCTAAAGTAATGCACATATAGCCGTATGTCTAACGGCCTTCTAAAAGAACGTCTTACCTTATTGCACGGTAGTGGCTAGTATTATAAAGGTAATGAGTTTAAATTACATATCTATTGTCAGATAAGACCGTTTATTACCATAAATTAACTTGAATCTTACAAATGTTATATTTATTATTGTAAATTACTTACCCTTGCAAACAAAGCTCTACCAGACACGACATAATGACAACAGGACACTTATTCAGACAAATAAATAGAAGAAATACACTCAAGTAAACGGTAATTTTAAAACACACTTTCAAAACACTGTATTATCGAATGTGGTACCTCGCGCGCCATCTGCTGTATTTTCATATAACGTCTGAGTTCTATAATTTTATAGGTAACTGCACATTGTCCTTTTAAAAGGACATTAGGCATATCTGGGTTATGGGTTAAGGAACAATTTACTTTCCCAATGCAAGGGTGAAATGTGGATAGCCACAACGCATTACTTTATGCATACAATCAATTGATTCTATACCTTTACTGAATGAGATCAGCTTTATTGTAGGTGCCTCGTCTACCAGCTAGATCATTTGCAACCTTCTACTGTCATAGACCAAGCACCAACCTCCTACCAAATGTGCTTTAGTTACAATTCACCTTGAGACGTCACTACTGACATTCACTTTAATCCTTCGCCTTCATATATAATAAATGTATGCCGATTATTCATTATCAGTAGAGACCCCATATTTAGGCATTTCTATGCATATTTCCACAAAAGTTGCATACATTGCATATTTAAGCTTTTTCTTATCCTTTCTATTAGTAAAAATTCCTAGTAATTCCTAATGTAGGTCGACAACCGATAATTCTCAGAACGATAATTTTTTACATTGGCTTCTCTAATACTTTTTTACAAGAACTGCACGTGTTTAATTTCTCCTAGCGGAAGGGATCTGGTAAATACGTTTTATTATTATTAATTCCCAAATAAACTATTCATTCATTGAATATCTTTGAGCGAAACAGCATGTAATTGTGTTACGTTTTTAAATACTATGCGTACATATAATGAGTATAGCGAACAAAATTTCTTTATGGATTAAGCCATATCCTGAACTGGTAAAGGATGGCGACAAAATATTTTGTCCAGCATGTAGTAAACTGGTAAGTTTAATTTTACTAAAAGCTTTACAATTGTTTTTAAATTCTTTAACTTTTGATATAAAATGACAATTGTTGTTGTGGGTGTCTTCTGAGAGAAAATACCTGATTGATCAACACGCTAATAGAACTCCATCACATATTGGAAAATGTGAAAAACTAAAGCGATCCACATGTGTGCAGCAATCTATACGTCAATGTGTAGCATCAACTTCATTCAAACTCAGAACAAGAAGAATATAATACGGATCTGTGTAACGCATTAATTTCGTCTAACATACCATTAGCAAGATTAAACAATGTTAATTTGAAATCATTTCTGCAAAGATATTGCAAACATAATATACTTGACGAAAGTATCTTACGAAAAAATTATGTCACATCTTGTTACAGCAAACAATAGCTGGAATTCAACAATTGGTAGGGAATAATTTTATTTATATCATGGTAGATGAAAGTACGCATAAGTGTGGCCGTTATATAGCCCATTTCTTAATAGGAATTCTTCATGAAGATATTGTAGGTAAATCATATTTAATTTATTGTAAAGAACTTCAAAAAAACAAATAATGTGACAATTGCCCAATTCGTTCAAGAAGGTTTATCAAATTTCTTTTTACCTGGAAGTATACCTTATGAAAAAATTTTACTAATGTTGTCCGACGCTGCACCATACATGATAAATGCCGCGCAATATTTAAAAAATTTTTATAGTAACATTATTCATACCACTTGTTTAGCTCATGGGTTCAATCGTGTAGCCGAAGACATTAGGAATCAATTCCCTTTGATTAATGATTTAATTAGCAATGTTAAAAAAGTATTTTTAAAAGCACCTTTACGAATCCTATTGTATCTTATTGTAAATAGATTTTTTTTCTGTTGGGCAGCTAAATAAATAAATTATTATTATAAACGTGTCTTTTTTACACTTATAACGTTTTGGTTGCCACAAAACGTTGAACTTAATTCGAGAGGAATTGAACATCGTTTTGGAATTGTTTTAATAACTTATTTGGACAAAAATTTTATTTGATTTTACTACATATTACTGTTCTGAATAAACAGGATTGTGATAATTAGTTTATTAAAAAAAGGTATTAGGTATTCTCCAGATCTAATAACTGAGAGGTATGAATAAAAAAGTCCATGCAACTTCGGAAATAATACTATCGAAAATAAGAAAAGACCTTGACTTCGAACTTTTTCTTAATTTTATTTTCATCATACCTTCATGCGTCTAGCGAAGCACCAGTTTTGCTCTCATATAAACGGAACTCTGGCAATTTGAAGTGGCCTCTTCGATAGCGGCATATGCGAGTCGATCGGAACATCGAAGGAGACAATAAAAAACGGCTCCCGTATGCGATATTGAAATTCACGTTTGGGAGTTTTGATTTCCTCCGGCTTGTTTTTACCGGCTCACGATAGACTCACCTTTTGCAGGAGCCACGATAATCAGTTTATGCGAAGGCGAGGGAAAAACCCGGGCGAAAGAGGGAAGAAAAAAAAAGCGCAGCGTCGGTTCGACGGAGGTCGCCACCTAACGTTTATTTATGACGACGTGAGTGGTTGACGCAAAAAAAAATAAATGTAAGGGAACGCTTTCGGGGTTTAAAACACTTTTAGGCGTCGCGGTAATAGGGAATATTTCATGTACCAGAAAGAAAGCTCACTCTACCTAATCAAGACGACTGTAACTCCTGTGGGCTTTAAACGCGTCTATGGGTTCGATAGCGTTGGATAATACATAACTTTAGGGAGAACAAAAACTGGGGTAAAGCAGAGAACTGCCGAAGCTTTTTGCTTCGAGCTTTTTTATATATATGCGAAAAACTTAAGGTTTTATTTAATGTCTTTCACCTTTTACTTTTTCCTCTTAACATTATTTTTCGATTGTCTAGCGTTATTGCCACTTTGGGCAGCCAATCTAATAACTTCTAACCCACCCCTTTCAGTAGAAGCTCGAACTTCTATTTATGGTTCCCATTTCTGTAAATAATATGCTTTACGGTAGTGCATCATACACATTTTGGACTCAAAAAGGGTAGATTGTTCTTGTAACGCTGTATTCTTACCTTTTCGCTCGTACTGTATCTATTTTTCCTTACTGTACCTATTTAACGTTCCTTTTATTCGGAGTAACCTTGGGTGTAACATACTAGTCGCCTACGTGTTACATTGCTGTTAATTTTCGATCTCGCTCTGGGTATTGTCACTAGAAGCGGAGGTTACGATTAGTATTGAGGGTTACTTTTTTTTGCTACTTTACCGGGGATACTGCCGACCTGTGTTTTGTTCAGCTTTATTTTCCGTGCCTTTTCTCGGTTGTTCGTTATTTCCCTTACTTTCTTCTGTTTCCTGGGAGAGTTGGTGAACCTCGTTGTTTTGTTTACTTCACCGGTCAGCTGTTTTGACAGCGCGAACGATGTTAGCGGCGGTTGTTCGGTAAAGTCAGGGTTACCAACTTTTCATTTCTAAATTTCTCTTCAAGTTATCTTTTCTGCGAGTACTTTGTATTGTCTAGGGGGATGTTTAGAGCGTTTTGCTTCGTGGAGTTTCAATTACGTCGTTTCCGGTATCGATTATTCGAGAATCGTGGATTTATCGGAAAAGGTTCGAAACGATCTTCCGGTTTTCTTGACACTCCCGTTTTGGCTCTATGAGTGTGTAGGCCTGCGTTTGGTTCGTCCGCAATTGCCATTTTGTTGTGTGGAAGTAACGCATTTGAGTTATGCGGATTTAAGGGCATTTTGCGAGTATTGCTGGCGGAATCGCATTGTTTTGATGGTTTAGGCGAAGGCCTAGTGTGGAATTTTTGCGGTTCGTATCGCTCAGGCGGATTTTGTGCAGTCAGACGACCTACGTTTTCACCGCCCACGTGTTCTGAACCGTGTGGTTCCTTAAACCCTTAGACGCAAGGTAGGAGCAACTTTCTTTCTCTTTACGTTTTCTAAGACTTTGGTATCGTTACAGGGTTTTTTTTTCCACCTACGGGGTTAACCTACTCATTGTATTATTATAAGCTGTGGGCCCTTTTTAAGGCATAATTACCGTTGCCTAATCTTGATGGGGTGATGTAATCTCCCTAATTGGACCTTTGGTGTTGTCCATCTCAAGCCTGCCATACAGGGTTTAGTCACCGCCATCCGCTGCACGTTTTTTTTTGCGAGTTTACCGAGCCTGGAGACAGACCCGAATTCCTGATCTGGGGGGCCGTCAACACCGGAAGTCGGCACGTTTCTCCAAGGACGCTAGACGTGGGGGAGGACGTCGGCGAAACGAATCAGGCTTGTGTTTTAAATTTTACCTATTATTGCCGTTAACTATTTTTGTATGCTCGCCTAAACGGCAGCGTAGAGCCAATTTCTTGAGTAAAGAAGCCAATTAGGCATCGGGGGCTCATGTTTGTTACTTTTTTTCCCTCTTTTCCCTTCAGGATATCAAGTAATTGTTTTATATATATTTAATTTTAAACTTTTATAAATGTTATCGTCGTCGGATGCGGCAGAGTTTTAAACTTGCCACTGTTGAAATATTGTTAGCGCTAAGCTTCGGTGATCATCAACGTTACGCGTACGAAACCCATCCGTGTGTAGTTAAGATTACTTTTGTAACTTTGTTACGTTTCAATTATCTTTAAGGTAACTCGATATTTATTTGAGCCCTAAATATATTTTTTTTGTACTCGTCTGCGTTTATACATCTTATTTTCCGAAATATTTACAATTTTTAACATCCCTTTTATTACACATATTTACCATTTACAATAAACTTGTTACTTACATTTACCACGTAATCTGTAGTTTCGTTATTGTTTTTTTTCCTGTTGTTACGCTGATTTCCCCCTATACTTACTATCTCCGAATTTCCCGTTTTGACGGACGCCTCGACAGGGTAAAACTTAAAGCGGGTGGCGCCTTAGTTTTCGATCTTTGTTGTTAACCCACTCCCGTCTCCACTGAGCCGGCGGGACCCTGAATGACAGGTAAGATCTTGGACCTTTCGGAGGAGTCAGCAGTAGTTTGGTTTTTTTATATTTTTGGCGAGTAAGTTGGTTGGCGTCATATTCTTTTATTGCCATTATTATTCAATTAAATTAAAATTCACACGTACAGTATATGTTTGAAAATGCCACCAGCGTAAAATTTTACGCAAATAGTTAATGCTATGAGTACATATGTTTTTTTTTATGTATACATACCGGGTGAAAAGTTGCGAGCTGTCGATTGCAGTTTGGGCGACTGGAAATGGGAGGGACTTGTTGTGGTTGTATACATTTGTACCTACGCACAAAGCCGGAGTACAAATTTATTGAAGTTCGGCGAATCGTCACAACTCATTTTCAGCCGTAGTAAAATAAGCGTGAGCTTGTTCTCCCCCTAAAGCTAATTCTTATATCACTATAAATAACAGATTAATAACCACTTATCTAAGCGAGTTATTGTAAACAGGATTTATGAAAACAAAAATACTCCAAACTGTGGCACTGGTAATACCGCAAACTTCTTCTAAACCCCTTACCAAAAACTACGCTAAACTGGAAGTACGCTTCAATAGCAAAGCTATTAGCATCAGCAGAAACACTGAACTGAATAACTATACTAAACCACCCTAATTTATACCTAAAAAACCACGGTACAATGATCACGGTCATGGCTAACTGCCGTCATGCTTAACTAGTCACTATTCCTAACTCCATGTAATCTATTCGTTCTACTTTATAAACTATAAAAATAAGAATTTAAGGGTCCTAAATCTGAATTCATTAAAATATGTTTGTTTTTATATATTTCCATCCTTTATAATAATTAAATTGTTATGAAGGTATGGATGTTCGACCCTTGTTTAGCTAGTGTTAGACAATGACCTAATCCGGAAGCTGACCGGCAAGGGATTCCATTGCCTTGGATATGCTAACGACCTTACAATAGTCGTCAGAGGGCGGTTTCCAAAGGTTCTGGTGGAGCGTATGTAAACCGCTCTCAACACGGTCGACAAATAGTGTAAACAAGAGCGACTATCAGTCAATGCTCAAAAAACACAGGTTGTCACGTTTACAAGAAAAAGAACGCTAGAAGGCTTATAGCCACTAGTGATAGGAGGTGAACGAATTCCATACGTCAAAGAGGCGAAATACCTGGGAGTATGGTTTGATCAAAGGCACACATGGAATTCACATATCCAAAAATTGACCAGGAAAGCCACCGTCGCCCTGGGTAGGTGCAGGAGGCTTTGTGGAAAGAATTGGGGCCTTAGCCCCAAGATGACTCTGTGGTTGTACACAAGGGTAATTAGACCCATGTTAACGTATGGAGCAGTAGCATAGTGGCCAAAGGCGCGGCAGGCGGGGGCGGCCAAAGCGTTGGGTGGCGTGCAGAGGTTGGCGTGCCTGTGCGCCACGGGGGCGTTGAGATCGACCCCTACCGCCGCGATTGAAGTAATTCTAAACCTCCCACCAATACATATTTTTGTACAAGGAGCTGCAAGGTCCACGGTACACAGACTCTTACATAGTCAAGTACCGATAAGTAAATCGCACGGGGCTGACTATAAAAAACTGCTAGACGAACTCAAGGAGGCACCTCTTTTAGGAATGCCATGTGATGCCATGGTTCAAACCCCTAACCTAGATAGGAAATATCAGGTTATAATACCAGATAAGAAGGACTGGGAGGCAGGTGCCCCGGTAAGAGCGGACTCAAACTGGTTTACTGACGGCTCTAAAACGGATTACGGCGTTGGAGCGGGAATATACACTAAGAAGCCTAAAAAGGCTCTTTCGGTAAGCTTCAGCAAAGATACGACTGTGTTTCAAGCTGAGGTTGCTGCAATTCATCACTGTGTCCGAGAGATAGAAAGATGTACCGAACCGGGTAAAAGCGTCGCTACCTTCTCTGACAGTCAGTTCACACTTAAAGCAATTAGCTCCTCAAGCGTGGACTCTAAGCTGATTTGGGATTGTGTAAGCGCCCTAAATGAGGTGGACACCCAAAGGAAAGTAACCCTGGCCTGGGTCCCTAGCCACTCGGGCGTGAGAGGAAATGAGGCGGCGGACGAGGTGGCCAGGCGAGGTTCGCCAAGGCCATTCGTTGTAGCCGACCCCTCTTTCGGCACTACCAAATCGCAAATTAAAAAATCCATCAATGAATGGGTATACAATCAGTCCAGAGAGTGGTGGCAAAAATCACCGGGACAATGGCAGGCAAAAGAGTTCCTAAAGGAGCAGAGGCCTGAACTCACGAGAGATCTACTGAAGAAAGACAGGAAGACTGTCAAAATGATTGTAGGTCTGCTGGCTGGTCACTGTAGACTGAATAGGCATATGTATAACATAGGTCTGGCAGATGATGCAATCTGCAGATACTGCCAAGAGGAGGAAGAAACACCAGTTCATGTGCTGTGCCAATGTGAAGGCCTGGCGAGGACAAGGTTTCTAGTAATGGGGGAGGAGAACCCCACAGCTAGTAGCTACTTAAAGAAGCCGCTCTCAAAGATAATAGGCCTAATTAAGAGGGCAAAATTAGAGAGCGTCCTCTAGGAAAAAAGGGGATCACAATAGATCTAAAAAGGTCGCGGTGAAACAGGTCGATAGGCCACCCCAATCCTAATCTAATCTAATCTTGTGTTAGACAAGGGTAGAGAATAGGGGCGAGTGCTTGGCGTTAGGCAGGGATAGCATACGGATTGGAGATGGTATATCTAAGTGTGCAACTGCCCAGCAGAATAGCAGGCGTATTTCTTGACTTTGTTAACTTACTATTTAACTAATTTTTTTTTACCGTATTACGACAATCGACAGGTCGCAGGTGAACTCTTGGTATAAATGGTAGACGCATCGCAGGTTACAGAGTACGAAAATAATGTTAAGGATAATTAGGTTATGATTTAGGGTAGTTTAGTTATAGGGTGTAGGTAAGAAACCAATAATTTTCTTTCTTTTTTTATACAGAAAGATTTGGCTGGTAGAGCAGAGGCACGCTTTGGCTTGCTGAACCTCGCCTTGAATTTGTGTAAGGAAGGAACGATTCAGCTCAGTAAATTTAAATTTATATTTAAGAGCAATAACATTATAAGTATTCATTTTTGTTATCTTCCTTGCACAATAAACGCATTTATTATTTTTATTATTAAAGAGGATTACAAGAAAAACTAAAAAAAAAAAAATAACTTAATTTATATTACTAGGAGAATACAGATTAATGAGCTTATTCACCATGTGAAACACTAGATACGTCATGATATCGCATGATATTTTACCTTAAACATGGAAATTAATACAGGCGGGCAATCTGCAACATTTGTGAGAACAAAACTTAGACAATTGATGCTATAGCTATTTCGGACAGTGTCTGAAAATCACATTGTACAGTAGTCAGTCCCACTTTATGGGTAGGTTCCTAAGAGTGAATAAATGCTATGCTGCTTGAATAATAAGTATTTTAGAAATCATTGTATTAGGTGCGAGTAGGAATTTATGCGGGACGTGCAAATTATAACTGATAGCTTATCTGTATCAGAAGCCTTAGAGAATTTGAAAAATTCGATTGATTGGTTATTTTGATACTTAGGATATGTTACGTGAGGGGAGTATAAAACTTTCCTGAACTAGGGGTCTTGTAGGCACAATCGGTAATGAATGAATAAACTTGATAATGATTGGCAGAATAAGTGAAATACTACTTTAAATGGGATTGGGAAATTTATCGGTAGCGTTACACGTTTTAGGGAAATGAGGGTTAACGAGGCGGTAGAATTAAGGGTAATATGAAGAATAGCCCGAGTGCTATGAAGATCGTAATGTTGGACTGTATGGGTGTAGAATGCCTCCAGAATCACGTTAGAGTGTTTATTTTTCGTCAGAGCCCACGTCTTCCACACTTTTTTTTTTTAAAAAGATGTGATTTTCAGGTTATGTCACTATAGAAAACACGTCGAAATCATTCAAAATGAACGCATTTATCAACCAATAATCGTTGTAATGAGTACTAAACTATTTCAATTAACTTATTTTCTTGAAGTAACACCATTTCATGCATTATTTTTGCCAAAAAAGTATGCATTTGTATTCGCGGTGAACTGCCGCTTTGACTAGGAGTTTTTTTTATGTTGGTACGTTAGTGACAGAAATAATATATAAAAAAGGTGTTATTTCAAGCAAATAAGTTATTGGTTGATAAATGTGTCTTTTTTTTTCAAGATTTCGACATGTTTTCTGTGGTGATATAATCTGAAAATTGCATATTTTTTTAAGAAAAAAAGTGTGGAAGACTTAGTTTCCGACGTGAAATAAGCACTCTAACGTCATTCTGGAGTCATTCTACACCAATACAGCCCAAAATTACGATGTTCAGAGCACCCGGGCTATTTTTCATATTTACCAGAATTAATAACGGGATCACGGTATTGTTAAATCATTTTTATGTCGAATTGCGAGGGTTAATGATTCGCATTGTAAATGTAGTGGGATAGATACAGTGGGCATACTTTTTGAATGTTCACTCACTGATATGTGGTGATCGCGTGCGGAAGTTAGGACATTAGTCAAAGTGTTAAATTGGCCACGACGCGAAACAGATATTACAGGTAACGGGCCGGTCGAATGGTGGGATTTTTTTAACAATGCTGCTGAAGAATTAGATAGGTTACGGCATGCTATTTAGATAGTTAGTAAGGTAGTACGTATTTAGAATTGAATATTTCATACTCTTTAGTGGACTGAATTAGCGTTAAATTATATATAATAAATATTTCAAGTTTGAATTTTATATTAATTACTAAGTATTGGTTAAAAATAATTAAGATTTAGTTATTGTTAAGTATTAGAATAGGTACTGCTGTTGTTTTATTTGTTTTTAAATCATTAAACTAGTCCATCTTTCTGGCTCTTGTCTTAGTTTCAAATTTATTATGTTCGAAGAAAAAGGCAATTATTTAAAATCAGCATGGCTGTCGGAATTGAGGGTACGTGGAGGCTGCGTTATTATTTGCTGGCTATCAGTACATGTCCTGTCCCAAAGTAGTTATTTACAGTTGCAGGATTTCCCATAGTTTTTGGCGAATGCTAGGAGATAACTAAAGTCGTTTCATGGCACAAACATAATAACAACTGATAGCTGACCGATTTATTATTTTTTTGTTGTTATTAATAATAATCATAAAAAAAAATTGTTTAGTTAGAGCAGGAACATTTCAATTGTTATGAATTCCATGTAGTACTTAGAATAGGTAGCCCTCGTGTATTTTTAAATAAAATGTCCTTCATTATATATAATGAATAATGAGTTTGCAAAGAATTCGGAATTAAATTTAGCAGATTCAGTTTGCCTTCGTTCCATTACAGTTCCGCAAACCACAGTACAAGTATATTTAGGGTCATTAAAATGTAACACAATACCGAACATAATTAACTGTAATTGGCTTAAGGTTCTGGTCACGACCGCGTGCTACTGGCCAGCGTCGTGATAATTGTTGGCGTTTGCGGCAGCAGTTTTCACATCCATCCACCGTTTATTTATCACTCATTTCGGGATATATGTAAATTGAGTTGGCCGTAGGGCATCGGTATTCTCGTACAACGTTTCAATTTGTTCGGTTCAGTGTAAACTGCCAAATAATTTGCACGGCGTCCTCGGTATAACGGTTTTTCATGTTGAGTGATGAATGCCAACGCATAAGCTGCCCGCTACCTATGCCGACCGAGCAGCGGATACACGCTATCGTGCAACTGTAAATAATAGCCTGGACAAATTTCTATTGGTGTGCGTTGCAGTTTTACTGCACCGTGTCGACGCATTTGTTTCGCTTGCGCAACCTATCTGTCACATCGTTTTGGTGTTCCATAAAGTGCTCATCGCGAGTACCATAAATTTTGCTAAAATGTTGGCTAGATATACCCTCATGTTCGTCCAGATAAATTTCCCTAATTTGAGACTACCGTGGAAGCTACATTTCGCGTAATTACATACTCTGCATCACAGTCATGACTGCGTGATGGTTGATAGACTTGATTGTTCTTTTTATTTACACAAAAGAGAAGAAAAATGGTTCAGTTGACTGTTTACACTTCTGCTTTGATAAATCCGCACTTAAACAACTAGGTATTTTAAACATATGAATTGTTACTTGACAATTTTTTTTTGAATTCATTTTACGATTCAGTTGTTATACCAATTACATAAATTTATTCATATCACGTGTGGATAGAATATGTAAATTGATAGATCAAGTGATCGTAGGGAATCAAACGAGCTGACAAACAATTGCCTGTTATTTTGTAGTTTAGCATTTCAAATTTGATTTTGACAGCTGCAGCAGCTACTTTGCAGTGTGTTGTCAAAGTAAGTGTATGAAAAATACATTTAACGAGCGAAATTTTTAAAGCCATAACTTATTATGATTTTAAAGCTCACTATCTCCGAAGAAAAGCGTAGAGCGGCTTCAAGCTGCATTTGATCAGAAAGCATCTTGTCAAAGCGCTGTTTACGGCAGGTAAAACATATTTAAGCTCGACATGGCCGCACTCAACGACAACTTTAGAGAAGGAAGCACAGTTTTTGCAGTTGCTGGTTAAAACTTAGCTAGCGCTCGGACAATGATTGAAAAAGACAAACATCGAATCACCTACAGAACTATTAGAAGCAACTTGGGCATTAGTACGACTACAGTTAGAAAGATCTTGCACGATTACTTGGAAGTAAGGAAGGTGTGTTGTTGTTGGATATCTTTACAATATTCCAAAAGTCCAGGGTGTTGAATGGTGCAAAGCAACTTCAAAGAAATCAATGGCGGTAATTCAAAAGCAGTCTACAACATTATTATTGGTGAAGAAAGTTGGATTTATGCATTTGAACCTGAATCGAAGGGGCAATCGACGCAATGGGTCTCTCTTATTGACTGTAAAATGATAGTTAGTTTATTTTTTCGAAATCTGAATCAGTTGCAACTGTTGCTCTTGCAGAGATACACACCGTGACTGCAGAATCACACACAACAGTGTGCTTGCCAAATGCGCTTGAAAACTCTTGTTTACGGCGCACAGTGTGTTAATTAATGTAATCTGACTGATCAAAATTCAAATAAATTTAATTTCTCGTTTCTCAGCAAAACCAGTTCCTTTCATGATCCAACATCTGGAAGGTCAAAGAATTAAAGGTCCAAAACCCGAAATCTGTGTGATTGTTTAGTAAACAAACCAATCACTCTCCTCCGCTTCGTGCAGTTTTTTTGCTAACAATAAGTTGTGATTTTTGTCAGTATAAGCTCACATTGTTTGAGGAAATGAAATACACGTATAAATAAAATAAAGTTTCTGAATGAACTCAGCGACAATCAAAACATTATTTTTGCAAAATTTGTCACGGAAAACCATTATAATTACTTACTGGACGTCTAGACCCGGATTTAAAAACAGGTATCATATTTGCAAGCTCTAGTTCTGAGAATAATAAATCCTCACCAAAAGGAGAATTTATTATAGCTCTCAATGGATCAATTAATTCCATCAAGACACTTTTTAATGAGCACTATACTAATACCATCGTACCCTATGGAATGTATGACTCTCAAACTGGATATTATCTCACGTATCTCTGTGTGATTAGTCGGAACTAAGAAAAACGTGCTGTCATTTTGTTTAATATCTCACAAATCAGCAATGAACGTGTTACCAGCGACCAAGCTTGTAGGGGGCTATTGAATTGAAATAATCATTAAAGCATATCGCAACAATTGCAGGTTCACTGCACTCAATGCTATTAATAGATATATTAGATTAGGATTCGAGTGACCTATGGACCTGTTTCACCGCGATCTTTTCAGATCTATTGTGATCTATATTTTTTCCTAGAGGGCGTTCTCTAATTTTGCCCTCTTAATTAGGCCTATCATCTTTGAGAGCGGCTTCCTTGTGTAGCTACTAGCTGCGGGGTTCTCCTCCTCCAATACTAGAAACCTTGTCTTCGCCAGGCCTTCACATTGACACAGCACATGAACTGGTGTTTCTTCCAACTTTTGGCAGTATCTGCAGGTTGCGTCATCTGCCAGGCCTATGTTGTACATATGCCTATTCAGTTTACAGTGACCAGTCAGCAGACGTACGATCATTTTGACAGTCTTCCTATCATTATTCAGTAATTCTCTTGTGAATTCAGGCCTGTGCTCCTTTAGCAACTCTTTTGCCTGTCTTCGTCCCGGGGATTTTTGCCACCACTCTATGGACTGCTTATGTATCCATTCATTCATGGATTTGAGGGGTCGGCTCCAACGAATGGCCTTGACGAACCTCGCCTGTCTTTGCTGGAGCTTACTGAAAGAGCCTTTTCAGGCTTCTTAGCGTATATTCCCGCTCCAATGCCGTAATCCGTTTTAGAGCCGTCTGTATATCAATTTGAATCCGCTCTTATGGGGTACCTATCTCCCAGTCCTTCTTATCTGGTATTATAACCTGATATTTTCTATCTAGGTTAAATTTTTGAACCATGGCATCACGTGGCATTCCTAATAGGGGTGCCTCCTTGAGTTCGTCTAACAGTTTTTTATAGTCAGCGCCGTGCGATTTACTTATCGGTACTTAACTATGCAAAAGTCTGTGTTTTGTGGACGTTGCGCCTCTTTGTATATAAATGTGTATTGGTGGCAAGTTCAGAATTACTTCAATTGCGGTGGTAGGGGCTGATCTCGTCGCCCCCGTGGCGCACAGACACGCCAGCTTCAGCACGCCACCCAGCGTTTTGACCGCCTCCACTTGCCGCACCTTTGGTTACCATACTAATGCTACGTAATGCCGTACGTTATCATGGATCTAATTACCTTTGTGTATAACCAGAGCGTCATCTTGGGGTTAAGTCCCCAATTCCTTCCACACAGGCTCCTACACCTACTTACGACGACAGTGACTTTGCTGGTCAATTTCTGGATATGTTAATTCCATGTGTCTTTGATCAAACCATACCCCCAGGTATTTCGCCTCTTTGACATGTGAATTCCTTTCGCCTCCCATCAATAGTAGTTGTAAGCCTTCCAGCATTCTTATTGTGGTGAACGTGACAACGGTGTCTTTTGAGGATTAGCTAATAGTCGCTCTTGTTTACATTATTTGTTAACCGTGTTTAGAACGGTTTGCATACGCTCCACCAGAACCTCTGGAAACCGCCCTCTGACGACTATTGTAAGGTCGTCAGCATATGCCAGGTAATGGAATCCTTTTCCGGTCAGCTTCTGGATTACCTCATCAATTAGGGTAGCCCATAGCAAGGGAGAAAGAACTCCACCCTGCCGGCACCTCTCTCTCGCCTCGGCCTCAATGGTAGCCTCACCAATTGTGGATGTGATTATGTGATTATCCTAATTTATCCAATTAGATAAAGTGATACTATTTTTTATTTTACTAGATGATGCACCTGTACTGCTGTTAATTGTTTCCCATGCAGCTCTATTTCGATTGGTTGAATTATTTATAACGTGATTATTACACATTAGTTTTGCCTTTATATATATATTCCTGTATCTGCTATATAATGCCTTCACATCCCTATTACCCAATAAAGTTTGTTTATACAGTTCTTTCAACCTTTTTGATGAAACTCTAACACCACTTGTCATCCACGTATTATTGATTTTATTTTCGTTTGTGCTAAAGCTATGTCGCAACTGACTTTTATTTTTTCGACGAAATGTTCATATTGCACATCCGGATCCTTTGAGTCTAATATATTTGACCAATTTTCATTCTGCAATAAGTTTCTAAAGTTACCTTTAGTTAGTTCCTAAATGTTCCATAAGTTACATGTAGAAGGAACATCGATAAGTAGATGGAGAAGCGTCACACTTATATATAAATACGACAAGCGAGACAAATACGTCAGAAGGGCACGTGCCATATGTCCTGGTAGTTAACACGTATATCACTGCGTCTGCCCGGAAAACCCTTTTCATCCCTTTAGGAGTTGTGCTTTACAACCCACTGACTCGCCTATTGATGTGAAATAATGTCACGTAAGTGCGTTGTAATTGAGACATTAAGGCGAGATGGGGGTTTTAGATTGAGAATAGACGTTTGATATCTGATATACACGAGGCGCTTTAAGAATATACGAATCGATTTTTCCATTACTGCAACCCAGGTATATTACATTAGAGAAGCATCAGTGTAGTAAAATATTTCCTTGAGAATTGTGGCTTATAAATAATTTGTGGTCGATTACGTATAATTTAGTAAATGTATTATGTTAAAAGAGACAGTTATAAATGAATTCTGGTAAAATAGGGCAAAAAAGTCTTATAGAAATACATAAATGTTAAAATTTGTTATTAAAATCAATTACCTTGTTTCTGTTCTCAGTAGTGGTTTTTACAATTAATGAATTTGATCACATTTTTTTGTTGCCTAAAGTCACATAACGTAGAATGCGAAACGACTCATTATACGCGCTCATAGGAAACCAATAACTGCCAAACTCGACTCTTGTCAAAACAGTTCGTGAAAGTTTTCGAGATTTTAATAACCTGTAAATGCACACAGCAGTCTGAAGGTCACGAATTTTTATCCTCTGAAATCAAAGATTAGTAATCAGTTTTTTTTGCAAGCGCATGAATTGTCCTTCACAAAACTATTTCTTACACCAGGTGGCTTTGGTATCATTAAGATTAGTCACTTAATGGTAATGACACCAACGTTGGCTAAAAATAAGTGCTATTGGCTGATATTTATAACACTGTACATAAAACGAACTCTATCTTCCCGGTTTTGAAGATTTAACGTAAAATATTTGATGATGTTAAATCAAATAGTCCGTAATTTAAAATATGTTTAATATTTAATACTAATAATTATTTTAGATCCTATTATGTAGATATAAAATCAGAAAATAAGAGTTTCTTGTTGTGAAATATGGAAAGGATCTCGAATGTATAATATACCAGATTAGAAAACTATTTTTTTAATTCGGTATTTTTGCAAAGGTCTTTGAATTTAAAAAAGATCCTCCAAAAAACATGCCAGAACATCGGTGGAAAGAAGAGCATATAAAAATTGCCATAGAAACAATTACATCAATAAAATGGATTATTTAAAAGCTTCCAGACACTACAACTTACTCCACGCCACATTGTTCTGATAGGCCAAAACCGATAAAAATATTAGCAAAACTCAGAAAGAAACCTTAGGAAGAAGCTCCATTTTATCTCGGGAATTGGAAGTTATATACTACATTTTGAAAGTGGAAAAGAAGTTTCTGGTTTTATCAAGAGAAATCTACGGGCCCTTGCATTCTAGCTGGTGAGATAAGATTTTTTAAAGGACATGGGTAAAATTAGCATTGGCGGACAGAAACATGTAAGATTTAATAGGTAAAATATAAAGTTAGCGCTAATTTTTTGCTTTTCCTTTTGATTTCTGTTACTTGTGAAACTAAGGGATTCCTAAAACAAATTTTCATTTCCGTTTTTCTCATTTTATTTTTAGAAAAACTATTTTCAAAGCAAAATTGCCCAATGGGCGAACTTTTAAATCGAAGACATAGCTATTCCACTTAAGCATCCATCTTTTTTAAATCTAAAAATGGCTATTTAAATGATCCTAATTTGTGTAGTGTTTACTTGATTACATACTTTTAATACACGAATTAGGTGTTCCTTATAGTATGTATACGTATGTGTGTATATGAGGGTGATGTTACACTGCGACCTAAAAGATCTATTGTGTCCTCTATCTTGCTGTTTTACAACTGGCCTTCCAATCCTATTCCTATCAGGAAGTGTAAGATATCAGAAGGCCGCAGGTTAGGTAAGTATCCCTCTTCGATTTTACATGCTCCCAGGTGCAATGCCCTTGAGTTGCACTGTGCTAAGCAATCCTGCTCCCCAATCTGCTCGTTTTGCTCCTCCCTTTGTTCCTCCCTAGTGAGGTATTCTCACTTTGGAAGTATAAGGCTTCTTATGGAGGTCCTAAACCAGCGGTCTCATCCCGCTTAAGTAGGTTAAATATATTCCCTTCCTCAATGGTTGATCCCATGAGTAGCTAGGGAAGAAAAGGTCCACCTCCACAGAGCCCCGCATGCAGAGGTATGGCTAAATAAAATGGGGTGCGCCAGATGCCCCAAGGTTGGACTAGTAGATTGGTCTTCTATCCAGTCACGCATCCCATCAGCCTAGTCCGCCACCTTAGGATTTAAGTTTTTGTTGAGGTTGTCTCCTCTCGGTCCGTGCAGTTAAGCCAAGACCCTCCATCCCTTTCGGAACCTGGTTTAACAGTTGGGCTTCCGATAACTGAAAGCAACAACTGGCATCTTTGTAGAACCCTGCGCAAGCCCTTAGCCACGACACGACAGCTCGGGCGAGGGGGGAGTGGTTCACGGCAACGGCCTTCATTCACCCTGCTCCAGTTTTAAGCAGAAAGGACGAACTTTAGCCGCCACTAACCATCTCGTCTTGAGCGAACCCTGACAAGATGGCCTTTCCCCTATCCACCACATGTGTTCCTAATAACTAAGCTTGCATAAAGAATTAAAAAGTACTGTGACAATTCTTTCTACTTAATTAAAATAAAATGGTATTCTACGTCTTTACTATGCTAGTAACTGTGCAGAAAAACTAGGCGTCACAATTATCTAGTTGAATTGGCAAAGAGTTACCAATCATAAAGTCAATTATGTAGATGACGCAATTGTATATTTTCTTAAATGATAACACATATCTGAACTGGGTGATCAAATTTGCTTAAGATACTCAAAACAATCTATGTATTATCCAGTATGTCATTCATTCATCTTTGTAAAGTATTTGGTGTCTTTCTACGAAGGCATCCCCTATATTGTCGTTCTTCAAAGAAATATTGATCTGATTAATCTATTTTGTATTTCTTTCAATAAAATATCTGGTTGGATTATGCCTTAGTTAAGCAAAATATTAATTAACTTGCAAAACATTTCGACAGCACTAACTCTTTCAATTTTCTTTGTGGAATTATTTCAAATTATATTGTAATATAATTTCTAATTTTGTCAGTTCATAAATTCTAATCATAGATTACATTCTAATAATATTAAAAATAAGCATTACTAAATGTTTTTAAGGTTAAGTAACAATAAATCTAATATAAAAATGCAACCAAATAGTGTTCTTTCCATTCTAGTTTTTTACTATCCACAACAGCTACATGTTTCCGCCGAAACTGGCCATCTTCAGGCTCTTATAACGTCAATATATAAAAAAAAAAAAAACAAAATAAAGTGTTGTCATGTGTACTAATTTCAGTAATTTTATATTCCCAGTAGTTCGTTTTTTAATCAATGACAACATTTTAATAGTTTCCAACATATTGTCTATAGGTGGCTTAATTAACCATTATAAATACAAATATTTCCTTGTAATTTAAAGCTTTCCTATATGCTCCTCGATGCCCAACTCCAATCTTATACTTGGATGATTGGAACTTCATTTTGCCGATGCGATACCATTTCAGTAGTAACTTGTAACACCCCATTTACGCTGAAACGGAAAAAAAGTTGCAATGCAAGATAACAATACTGAGCTTTCACGTTCCAGTTTACCTCACTGACTTACGGATTTTCCACTGTTCCGAATAGCAAAATCGCATCTGCACCACACACGTACATACATAGCTCTCAGGCTTTGTTATTGCAACGGTTTACGCGGCCTCAGCAAACGATTAAGTATTACGTCGGTAGTATTTTTTAATTATCTGGTTCGTATATGATAGTACAGCACTTGTTTGCGAGCTGCTTTAGTATCGCTACGTGTACGAGGATAATTAAAGTGCTAGCGCTATTATAAACTCCTGCACTCTTCGCTGGAGATCTGCGCAATATATAAGTATTTCTTTTTTGTTGCTTTATTAAGGTGTGGATGGTATATTTTTTATGGTGTTTATTAATGCTCGGCATTAAAGTATGAATATCGTTGGAACGTGTTTCGCATACCTACATGTAACCAAATAACTTAGTGTCTCTAAAAATCATTGGCTTGAATCAATTTATGCTAGTTACTAATTCAAAAGACGTTACATAGTGGAATTAAGCTAAAGAAAACTTATTATCTTTCTAATTAATGATTATAATATTCTGTGTGACATAGAAATTGCAACACCAAGAAGGGGCAGACATTTTTTTACTACTAAACTTGACAGAAACGTTTAAATATACAAAAAGGTAGCGATTGATTAAAATTTCAGAAAAATTCATCGAGTGCTAATGACTTATCTATCAGTTTCTTCAGTATATCTTTTGTGAGATATTGTTCAGTACTTCAGCCTAGAGTGCTACAAACACGGATCACGGAAAGCACTGCTAATTACGCGAATTCGATAAGGGTCATATTGTTGGTTTGGGTGAAGGTGATTTTTATAGAGAGAAATTGCAAATCGTCTTCACTGGAGTCAATCCACCATTGTGCTCTGCTATTATGCACGGACTAGGGATAGTCAGGAACGCTGCAGAAGAAGGACCGGGAAGTGAAAAGGATTTATGGCAACAAGAGGCCGATTCTCCAGTAGCAGATCAATTGCTGATCAATAGTTTGCTAATGAATTAATTTACCGCAGAATGAGAGCGTTTGGCTTTTATGCATGTCAGCCACACCTTGTTACTACTAACGGCTCAACACCGACAGAAACGTTTGGAGTGGTGAAGGTTGCGACTGCGTTGGAAGATAGAGTGGCATTAGAATTGTCTTTAGTGATGAATCCCGATTCTGTTTGAGAATGGTTCATGACCGTATGAGGATTAGACGAAGACGTGAGGTACGTCGAAATGTTGACTTTGCGGGGCTATTTGTCCCAGGTATTATGAACGCCCAGGGATTTTTGCATGAGGTGGTAGAAACCCATATTTTTCCATTTCTTCGGTAATTGGAAGACCCACTTTTCCAGCAAGACAGTGCCCGTTCCCATATTGCAGGACATTCTATGGATCGCTTTGCGAAGGCTAATATTAATATTTTGCCCATGGCCACCCCGATCTCCGGATCTTCCGCCAATCGAGCACGTTTGAGATATTATGGTGAGAAGATTGGGAAACTAACTGCATCTTCCGCAGACACTGAAAGATCTTCAACACTAATTACAGGATGCTTGGAACACAATATCTCAAGAGGAAATCGACCATCTGGTAGAATCGATGCCGCAAAGAGTGAGGGAGTGTTTAATAAAAACGACGTTTACATTTTGTGTTTTTTTTTTGTTTTTAGTAGTTAAACGTTTCTGCCAATTTTGGTCCAAAAATTCCTACCCCTCCTTGATTTGCGATTTCTATTCACAGAGTATAATAATGGGATTTGCATTGCAAAAGGGGGCTACATGAGGAGGAAAATTAATATAATGACTGACAGCCAGGGTGTCATTAAGGCAGACTGCAAACAATCCCTCAATGCACTGGCACGAGACTACAGGTGTCTCTGATTTGGGCGCAGGGACATGAGGATATAAAGGGCAATGTAATAGCCGACGAACTAGCCAAGGAGGGCTCTAAGAGACACTTGGCTGGGTTCAGAGCCCATATGTGGAATTACTAAGGATTCCGCAAGAACGGAGATCTGAACCTGGTTAGATAAAGAGAGTACAAAGAAATGGAGGTCGACTGAAAGTCATCTCTATACCAAAGCGCTGATAGGTTCCATCCCCTATCATGTTTGTCTCTCTGATAACCTACTCAGGCGCAGTAAGAAAGAAGTTAAAACCATTACTGGGTTGGTAGCTGGACACTGTCCCCTGAAAAAGTATCTGTACAACACAGGTCGGGTAAGCGAACCGTGGTGTAGAAAATGCGAACTACATGAGAAACGAGTTTACATGTAATCTGCACATGTGAGAAACTGAGGGTACTGAGGCAGAAATATTTCGGGAGAGATCTATTAGAGCCCTCGAAGGTTCTCAAGTTCCCACTGGGCAAGATACTGGGCTTCATAGAGAACACCAACCTGCTCGAGTGGAAATAAGAGAATTAATAGGGACGGTACAATGAGCACCTAGCTCAAGTGCCCGGACATTAACTGCCCACCCTAACTTTAATGAATAAATGAATGGGGTATGCGTCCGATAGTGCTGACACCAAAATTTAGACAATGTGGAAAAATAGGTACAAAATGGAAAACACAATCTCAAGTTATATTTCATTCGACTGTCCCATTGTACAACAAAAAAATATCTCAAGCAAAACTAGTACTGCTACAAGCTTTGCACATAAATCTAGTAGGGGAATTAACTAGTAAATTAGTGGGTGGAATAGGAAGAATGTCATAGGATAACGGACAAAAGTCTCATGACCAAGAACAGAAGTTCAGGGAGTATTTGGGGCAATAAATATTTTCATGAACAATAACGAATATAAATAGAGCCTGCACCAAACGCCTAGTTGTAAAGCAGTGGGTATTAAACACATTTAACTCTTGAGGATAATCAGGTTCAGGATAAACACCAGTTTTTCAGATAGAATTGTATTAAAGAAAAAATTCTTTCCAAATAAACGAAATACAATGAGTTGCAAATATACGGCATTAGTATATTTCCATTCTAGGTCTTACAAGCGAATTGTCAAACATAACTGTGAAATATATATATTTTCAGTGTATAACAGTTTGGTTATTTTACTCCCTAATGTTACCAGGAATGTTAATGTATTTGCATTCACCCAGGACTGGGACTCTGCGTACAATAGAATCCTATTATCGTTTTCTATAGTAGTATCCTATGTTTGAAGTCGACAATATGGTGAATTGGTACTATGTATGCCTATAATAGTGCAGTGAATTTAGGAATAGAAATATAATCGTTTAAATAGGCGAAAACCAACCGTTTACAATATATTGGCGTGACGTCCTAGTATTTTTTATGAAAAAGACAACGCATAGGTGGCATTAAGTGAGAATAAAGAACTTCTTTTATTAACAACTGTTAAGGTTAGGACTGCGAAAAATATTTATTTGTATATTTTATTCGCTAATCTTTATTTACTGCTTTAAATGTTACCAATTAATGCAACTCAAATTATGGGTGTAGATGAAGATGAAGCGTTAGAAGAAATGCGTATCTTTAATAGAGAACAACGTGTTCGACGCGAAGAAAGCGATCCGTTTATATTTCAAATATTTCATACCTCTTTCAAACTCAAACAAGTAAGCTGTGTAGTAAGCCATCAATTGGTAAATTGCTATCCTTTTCTAAACGATCCATCTATCCTTTAAAGCGAGGTGTGTGGACGTATCGTTCTTAGGCGACAATATGGCGATATATAGAAATCGACTATTGCCACACAAAGTACAAATGATGTAGAAATGAAGCGATAAATAGAATTTTATTGCACACAGAGTCCCAGCCCAGTTCTTTTAGTATGCAACGATTTCACATTACATTATTAGTACAAAAAAAGCGTTTTTAAGCAATACTTGCCAGGTTTCTGAAGTACACCTATACATGAGGAATGAAGATCTACTGTGGAAATCTTGAAAGGTTTCGTCAGTGGTGACATATTCTAAGGATGTTTATGATAAGCTTAAAGTTTGCACTGGGTCCACATTTCTCGAAATGCAGCAAATTTTTAGCCTTACTTTTTTTAAATTGTCGAGTGATTTTTTAATCAAATTGAAAGTAATACGGAAACAAATACTATAGTTTGACGTCGTTCACCGGAATATGGAGACCTAGCAAAGTGGAATACATCTCCTCCTTTGGCACATTGCTTGCTACATGCTTAATTCGTCACTGGGATGGTTTTAGGAGTATCTACTAGAAGACTAAGCAAGCTGTTCTTCCCTCTATAACTCTCATAATCTAATGGATGTGGCAGCATGGTGTAATATATTGGCAAACTTGAGAATGTAAAATTTAGAGGTCAACAAATTAAATGGCTTGAAGTATAATAAATATGTTTAGTTTGCAAATATGTAACGTAACTTCAACATTACATATATTCATTAGGTTAGCGCATAGACTTCCGTTATTAGTATTCATTATTTATTCATTAATGCATTGTTGCTATCAATATTGCTGAAGGTGCAGTGCACCAGTTGTTGCAATAAGAAAGATGCAAAACCCAAGCAAGGTGTTGCTTACTGCTTTCCCGAATCATACGAAAATACAGTCCCTATTCCTCTAGCGATTCAGTAATAGCAAAGGTTAATATTGTTTTATTAAGAATAATAAAAATATATTCAAAAAAGTATAAGAATAATAACGAAAAAATCTTTAATTACAGAATTTCTTGATATTTTCAACTGCTAGTAATTATGCATTAAATTTTTGTTTCAAAAAAAAAACGAAATAAATAAATAAAAAAAAAGTAAAAGTTTAAAAATTTCGTGTAACATCTTTAACTGATCAAAATAATAGACAAGGGCCGGAGACCTTAAACCAGATATTTTGCAAGGAACGGTGCAGGTGAATTAGTTCTAACTCGATTATCATTCGGGCTAGAGCAGAAAGTCGAAAAAAAAATGGGAATTTACGTTCAATTTGTGATGCGCTCCAGAGTGGATCCACCGTAGCAAGTTTTCTTTTTACGACGGGGAGTGCTGGGAATTTACAATTCTAATTCTTCGGGAGGCTATTTTCCACCTCGTCGGTTTTAGACTGGAGTACCTAATTGTGCAAGAAACAATATTTTCCGGAAAGGGAAACCAGTTGTTGCTGGCGTTGTTGCCACGCTCACGTAATCGAAACTTAAAACGCAAAAAAAGGAATGAAATATGGCGTTAGAATCTAGATAATAAATAACTGCGTGGAGTTAAAAGACGTCCGCGTGAAAAATGGATTTTCATAATATTTATGTCCTAAATTTTTCATTGTTTTTAACTGCGGAGTAATCTTCAACTCTTGTCAGGTCTGCAGTAGAATGGGATTAACGAAATAAATCACTTTAAGTATCATGTGCCATTTTAAAGTTACGTCTACGGCAAAAAATGTAACGTAATATAAATAATGATGTGTGTAATTCCTCTACAGTATCTAAATAGTTACTTCAAATAAAAGTGAGCTGGACCGCTTTCCAATTATATGATACTAATGTAGTTCAAGCAAGTTGAAAATTTTACGCTTGAAAATTGAATTCAAATGTAAATTAATTATTTAAGTAGGCGTACCGTGGTTTAGCGATACTTATTTTCATTAAGGATTAAATTTACTTTAAACCTCGACAGAAAAATGTCTCACATGATCAATTAGAAATAGCAATTAATTTACATTTGAAAAAACCTAAATATTGCTTTTCCACTCTATGCTACTTAAGTTTGGATTTTAATTCATGTAACTAGAAGTTATTGTTGAAGTTTGTCACAAAATGTTTATTGTATAGATTTGAAAAAGGCTATGTCGTAAATAAAAAAAATAATTTAGGAGCTTATTTTGTCTTAACTGTCCACTACTCATTCCATAAAATCTCAACACAAATAAATTACAGTTTGCTTCAAATTATATTGTGGATATGTAATAATTAAGTGTTTGATTAAATATTCATTAAAAAACATAAGCTAGGTTATGTAATTACCATTAAACTGAGAAAAATACTGGGCGTGATGTCAATAATTTTTATCGAGAGAACGAAATATGTCATTGTTATGATGAAATTTACAATCTTTTATTAAGCAATAACATTAATTTTTCATTATTATATTATAACAAATCATTATACATTAGTCCATGGATAATATTTGGTAATTTTAAATTAATTTAATATTACCTTTAGGTATTATAATTCAATTAAATAAAGCTGTAATGCTTATTCAACAGTGAATTGAGTAAAAAAATATGATTATTGCATGAATGAATTAAGTTCATTATTTTAATTAGAAGTTTACTCTATAACAATAACTAATTTTTTTAATTTAGGATTATGATTAACATACATTAAGTCAACCAGTTTTGATTAGCATATCAACAAGTAATATTCATTGTATGTATGATGTCTTTCTTCATCCCCTATTAGAGTTCATATACAAAACTGATAACTCCCGATCATTCAGTAAACCAAATAAAGTTGTTACAACAAAATTGATGCTCGTTACAATAATAACATATTCCATTGAATCAATCAACTTACCAGTTCATTAATCCAATGAATGGTTTATTATTCAATAAATTCCGTCCGCATTTAATAAAATCGTTTTCATTGATTTGATGAATTCGTTCTTTGGACCAATTTTAATGCGTTATTTCATGTGAACAATGTCTCCTGTCATCGTGTCAGGACCCATTTTTGATTCAGCATAAAGTAATCGACGGTGTATTTTGGGTATTCTGACGGTGCAGGAGAGTTGCTGGTAAAACCTGGGGACTAAAGCCGAGGGTGATCCATTGGCTATATACTGCCGTGATAAGACTAGCGATAACATACGGGGCAGTAGTCTGGTGGAGAAACATAAAAGTGTTCTGCGCAGTGAAGCTGTCCAGAGACAGGCATTGCTGGGAATCACTGGTGCAACCAACAGTACAGTTCTTTGGAGACCATTGTGGGCCTCCCTCCGCTGGTGCTTTATGTGAAAGCGGAGACTTTGAATGCGATCCTTAGACTGAAAGCCAACAACATGTGGCCTCTTAACATTAGGGTCGGAAGGTACACTGATACTACGGGTACGATGCTGGGCATTGCTGCAAATGCCCACGGACAGTGTGACACCCGAAATTATTTTCACTCAAAAGATTAAAATCTCCATATCGAATAGAGACCAGGCACGTAGTGATATCACTGCTCTTGATAACTGGTTCATGGACGGATTCAAATCCAGCCAGGGCACAGGAGCCGATATTTGTGGGCCCAGTCCTAATCAAAGAATATCCATAAGCCTTGGGAAGCATGCACCAGTCTTCCGGGCAGAGGTATTCACCCTTGTAGCCTGTGCAGAAATGATTGCACAGGGGGACTGCACGAGGAGGAAAATAAATATAATGACTATTAGCCAGGCTGCTATCAAAGCAGTCTCGAACCCTATAACTAGGTCAAAACTAGTTAGAGACTGCAAACAATCTCTCCAATACACTGGCGCGTGACTACACGGTGTCTCTGATTTGGGTGTCGGGACATGAGGATATAAACGATAATGTGACAGCTGACGAATTAGCCAAGGAGGGCTCTAAAAGACACTTCATGGCCCCGTATGTGGTATTACTAAAGACTCCGCAAGATGGGAGATCTGGACCTGGTTAGATAAAGAAAGTACAAAGAAATGGAGGTCGACTGAAGGTCAACTCCATACTAAAGCGCTAATAGGGGATGGTGATGCTAGATTCTCTGATAACCTACTCAGACGCAGCAAGAAAGAGGCTAAAACCATTACTGGGCTGGTAACTGGACACCGAGTTAGCGAACCGTGGCGCAGAAGATGCGAACTACAGGAGGAAACGAGTTCACATGTAATCTGCACATGTGGGGAATTGAATACTTCAGGAAGGATCTATTGAAGCCCTCGAGGGTTCTCAAGTTTCCACTGGGCAAGATACTGGGCTTTATAGAGAACACCAAGCTGCTCGAGTGGAAGTAAGAGATTTAATAAGAGCGGTACAACGAGCACCTAGCTCAAGTGCCCGGACTATAGGTGCCCACCCTAATTAAATGAATGAATGAATGAATGAAAGTAATCGATTGAGAATTTTGTATTTTTATTGACTGTAATTTCAGGTCAATCTGGAGAAAATCATGAAAAGAATGATTATTATGTCTGTCTGTACGTAATATTGTTTTCGTGTGAATTGTTATTTAAGCTTTCGCACCTTGACACATCGTTAATAATTGAATTCATTCTATGGATATTTGAATTGCTGTGCACCTTGTTATTTGTTATAACATACAGCAGACACATTATTAGCACACGAACGCTGAACATACTATCTCTATGTTTACACTTGGCACAATATTCTGTTTACGTTGCTTGAGAACCTGGGTTATGTATTTTATAACTAAAGCTTTATCATATTGATTTTAAACGTCTGCATTTCAACACTGGAACACATCAGTTCAATTTTATAGAAAGTTATAATTCATATTTTTTCATACCTTTATGTCTGGCTTTGACGCTTCTTGTAGTTGTTTAAAATTCGAAAGCAAAAATTCTGTAATCATCACTGTGAGTGTAAACATTTTGGATGAACAACAATTCCTGACATTTCTTTGGAATACCTTAGATTACTTAAATCAATTAATTTATATGTGTGAGTAATATATGCAATAATACCATAAAATTTGCTTTTAGAATATGTTTCATTTTTTCCTTAATTATGGCACCTAATTACTAGCAAGTCGGTGTCAAATAATATTGATGTTGACGAGAGATTATACAGTTATTATTATTAACGTACTAAATTCGTGCATCATTTAATTTGGCAACTTCCAACTGAAATTCCTAATGTCAACTCTTTAATGATTCACATCCAACTTATTGAAAAAATACTTTCCTCCGAACCAACTTCAGGACTTTAACTTTAATTATTTATTAGGTGAGTGCTTAAATTCGTCTTATACCTTTCCGGTTATGCCTTGAAACGCTTTCTCCTCAATGATTGGTTACAGTAGCTTAGCAGATTAATTATTCATGTATCTTTCTTCCTTTCACTCCATTACCTCCTGCTTTGATATCGATAATAGGGCGTGAGCATTTTTCCTTACCCTACCCTCACTAATAATTTATATCATTGTAATTAGAAACTTTCTAGGGTGTCTATTTCAAACTCCGTCGTTGCTTTCTTTAGTTAAATACTTGTTGTTTTATACTTCACATCTAAAATATAGTAAGCATTTATATGGAGAGAGAAATTGGTATTAGAAATCAATATAAATATACTAATTATAATTTTAGTATAATTTATTAATATTTAATAGTTTTCGATTTAAAGTTATATGTAGTCGTATGTTCTAGAGTTATCAAACACATACGCTTAAAGAACATGAATAATTACCCATTTTAAAATACCTTTCCACAAATTTCACTACAATAGATATTTATAGTTCTTTTAAGTGTGTGTAGTGTGACTAGCATCACAGTTGTGAGAACTTGTTGTATGTGAACAAATTTAAAATCGAATTAAGCACAATAAGATTGCAAAATTGATACCCGAAGATTGTTACGGAAGAATGCCTAAAAATTTTACTTTTAGACTAGAGGATGAAAGCTTCTTGCAGAAGAAATACTTGCAGCTATGGGTTTTTCTTGCCTGAAGCAGTATTTTTCTAACGAACGATGTGCTTTTTATCACAGCGGAAGATAAGCTCATCCCGATTGGTATGATCAGAAGATGGTGGTATTCCATCCAAACTTATGTCATAAAAGACGCTTGACTGACATGTAATAATAGCAGCATTTGCGAAATGAGTGGGGTACCTTCATAACGCGAAGGCTGTAAAAATAAAGAGGAATATGACATAGATAGGTAGATCGAGGTCAGATAACTAAAGCTTATTTTAGTACATAAACTTCTCTTCAATGATCATGAATTTGAAGATAACAACAAAGCCAGAAAAATAAGCGAATAGTGTGCAAAAACACTATATAAAAAAAAATTAGATAATATATTCGGAATATAATATATTATATTCCGAACTTTACCGCGCAACGTCATAACATCTCACAGCCGTTAAGAAAGCAAATGTTTAATTGTTTACTATGAAATACAAGTTTACGTAAAAATTTAATGTTAATGTTAATTTCCTTAATTTAAACTGATAGCTTAGCGATTACTAATTATCAGACTACCGACCTCCCTTTTAGTAGACGTCAAAATGGCGAATAATAACAAACTAATATGCTCAATAAACTCGGATCGTATAAAATTCATCTGATTTTCTACCTAATGGATTTGTTTAGACGTTCACTGCTAAAAAACTCCAACATTTTCTCCTGATTTTCTCCTCTTACATAGAGTGGAACATCTTCTAATAAAATCTGTAATTAATTCCCTAAAAGATTGAAATACGCCTCTCCGTAAACATTCCATTCAAAAATATATGGTCCAATCAAGTGAGATCCCACTATTCCTGCCTAAACATTTACAGACCATCGATGTTAGTGATCTAATGGTCTTATGAAATGGGGATTTGCTGTGTCATAATAATGAAAATTATGGCGGTTTATATAGCCATTTTTGTGAAAAGTTGCCTCATCAGTAAATAAAAGATAATTAGGAAAATTGTCTAAAGCCCATTTCGTAAATTCCAAAATCCAAAATCACCGGCATCAAGTTCTTGAATCAATTGAATATGATATGGATGAAATTTATGTTTTCGCAAAGTTCTCGATACTGAAGTTTGGCCGACGCCCAGATATATAGCAAATTCATTTCCTTTTTCTTATTTAATTTTTCCTGTACGTTCAAACCTTTCCCGAAGTCTTTCAAACGCTAGAGCGGTGGTATGCCTGCGATTAGGAAATCGTTGGCCGTAAATTCGGGAAACAAGCTTAGAATTTCGCTGTCCTTCACCCAAAGCAAACACCATATCAACCAGCTCTTCGTGATTGAAATTAATTTTAATTAACACTAAATAAAGAAAACTCTACTAACACGGCGCACTTGACAGTTTGGTAATACTATAAAAAATTGTTTCACCGCCTAGCTTTTATGAATTGTTACGTTGCAGTGTGCAGGCGTGCGGACGCACTACACTGTTTCACCTGCGGTAACCTGGTAAAACAACGATAAACACACGAAGAATGTTCTGATGGGGTCGCGATAGTAATGTTCAGAATAAAAATCTCGAAAAATTGTAATAGTAAAGCTCTATTATTAATAAATTAGATAAAATTAGGCAGCAAAAAGAAACTTTAGTGTTGACACATGGTTTGAAAATCAGGTCGCAATTATTTATTTAAAATTAAAGAGGTAAACGCTATATAGTGGTGATTAAAATAGAACAAAGGGTTACTGGCAATTACGAGTTTTGCGTTATATACAAAACACCAAGTGGGTGGTTAATAAAGGAAAATAGAAAAAGAAACAAAACATTGAATAAAGAAAATGGTACATTATAAGTAAAGTAAGTGAAAAATACTTAGCAGTAGCTTGAAGGCAAGGGGCTTCGAAGCTAGTGTGTATGTGCTGAATGGGTCGCACGTGGTCTTTGTGTTTTTTCGAATCACAACGGCTCGTAGTGACTGAATGTTCAATGAATCGGAAGAGTAACAGAGGTTGAGCACAGTGCGTGAAGCGCTTGTAAGGCCTCGCTAACTAGGTAACAAAGGGATGAACCAATAGCGACAATGGAAAGTGCTCAAACGGTCGTAAAACTGCGGTACGGAGCATTTTGGGGTTTCGGCGCGTAAACTAAATGAATGAATTTAAAATTTGAACCTAAGTGACGTAAAATATCGCATCTGTAATTGCTAGAACCACGGTAAGGCAAATGAAATTAAAATTGCCTTCAAATTAACGTTTATACCGCTGATGCGGTCTATGTTTTCGGAAGGAGAAAGCGAAAAGGAATTATTAATTGAAAATACAATTCATTTCGATTACTGGAATGTGTAACAGAATAACTGTTGTTTGTATGATAATTTTTAAAAATTTCAAATTATCTCAGAAAGTATAAGTTTTAGATAAACCCTACTGCTAACAAAAATGAAAGGTCATAAAGATATGATGAAATAAAAACGTATAGGATGTTCAATTTAAAATAAAAAAGTAAAAGCCGTTTAAATATCACACAAATTGATTGCTTCTGGAGACCACCCTGCATAATTTTACCAAATAACGTTTAATTCATAATAAAGACCTAAGCTTTCCTAAACTACTCAGCAAATTGTAGACTTTAATTGTCAATGAAAATACCGGAAAAAAATGTTAAATGAACAGGAATATTTTGAAAATTGGGCAACTATGCATTCGAAATTTGAAACGAACATATAATATGTATTTGTAGCATTCACTACAACAAATCAGCATGCCCAAAAAAATAAGTATGGTTTCAATTAAGTTGAGCATGGCCCTGGAAAGTTTAATACTTGCACTTCTTTTCGTCATGTATGATGCCACATTGAAAAATCTTTTATGAGAGATGTTATAGTCAATATCCACCGATATCGTACTATTAACTCACCGGGTATTTCAAGATAATAATCGCCTACAATTTCTGCGATCACAAAATGTTTGGGCTCTACTGCGATTGCATTGAGACGGGTGATATTTCCTTGCCTTTGCCATAATTTGTGTTGCCTACGTGTTAGAGAAATGTCCACAGATATTTTTCTTTAACTGTACATAATATAAAAGAAATGTAATAATTGGTTCGCGTTTCCATATTTCGTTCATCGTATCATAAATTACAGAACGTCATTGCTCCATTTCGGAACGGTATATCCCCACGATTATATATTTCAGTTAAGTAATATACTGTTCATCATTGTCACTAAATACGATTTTTCATAGTAACTTGATTTGCAGGTTCGCACGCAACGGCGCGACACGGCGATTCATCGGAAACTGCCAACGAATCTTCAATCAACGTCAGTATATTTTACCAATGACCCTAGAGACGGAACGAATTCGCGACCACCCCACCGTTTTCCTATTTGATTTGTCACTCCTCCACCTCCTCACGGTCTGCCATAAAATGTAACGGGTGGACGGTCGAAAATCACCTTCGCCCTATCCTGAAGTTTAGCCGACCGAACATTGTGTATTCAATGCGTGGCCGTGCATTAGCCCATTTCAAACCTTAATCCGATCCGGCTCCTTTTATTATCCGTATAAGACCTTTATGTGAAAGCAATAGCAGTCAGTTTTTCTTTATACCTTCCCCTCTGGTTCGATACCCCATACCGCTTCGGTGTAGGTCTGTATTTCCCCGCCGGTTTTACGGTGCGCTACAATTGCCGTTCAGAAGTCATAACCGTGCGTTATTGGAGAAATATACACATTCCTATTGACCTGCGGAGGTAGATGCAGACACCGTTGGGTCGACGGTGTGTTATCGTTACCCTAACGGTAACTGCTTACCGTGATTAAAATCTCCTAGGACTGAAATTCCGTTCTCTTCGGTATTCCTGGTCCTCCTGCCTGGAACAAAAGAGGGACCGTTAAAACTCTACGTGATATCTGTGGATGTTCGATTGGTCAGGTGAGCTAATACATATTTAATTTTGTATTAACTGAACAAAGATAAAGTTACCCTGGTTGATAATCATGGATGGTGATAAAACGGATTATACTAGAGGGCCAGTAGCTTGGCTAATTCCATGTTATCAGTCTATACCTTGTCACAAAGTTAGGAGGAATAGCGGAATAGGATGGATCGGTTCACATTGCGAAATTTTGTCGACGTAAAGATGCTTCTGAACGAAAATAATATATATTATTGTGATTTTCCCGGCTAATGTTTTAACGAAAAAGAGAAATAGATAAATAACTTTCTAATTATTAGATCTGCCTTTTCTTTACAGATACCTTCCTATAATGATAGATACATGAGCTTTCATTAATAAAACAGTGTAATCATTAATAACAAGTACACTTTGTTAACAAATTTATATAGGAAACATATAAAAAGTATGAGAACTCTTACTCAAGGTGAGTATACTTGTTTGGAATGTTCAAAACCAATATTATCAATTATCCAGTATAATTTTAGATTCTTTAATTGAAAAAGTAACTTTTAAAATATCCCGCGCTATCATAAGAGAATAGAAAACCACCAACCTCGTCTACCAACTTAAACAGACTAAAAATTTCAATATCATACGAAATAACAGTAACCTCAAAATACTATCAAAGTTATACATTCATTTATATAAAAATTTAAACAATGCTTTGACTAGGTACCTCGTTTATAGGTTTACAATTAGAGGGAACTGCAAGAACTGGTTACTATCTTATACTACAAACCGACAGCAAGTAGTAAAACTTGATCAGATTTATTCTAATAAAGCCCGATTACGCGCTGGTGTGGCTCAAGGTTCTACATTAGGTCTACTATTGTTCTCAATATACATGAACGACCTCAAGTTAAACACTGAAAATAGTAAACTTGTAATGTATGCGGACGATATCACTATTATCAATAGCCAGTCAAATGTAACAGATATGTCCCAGGGTTGCTCGATTCAAATAAACGATATAGACAAGTGGTTCTCTAAAAATGGCCTTTCTATGAATCCAGCTAAAACAAAAACAATACAGATTTCAACATCAAGTACTCGAATAAACAAAAGCATACTTGTTAAAATGGGAAATAAATCTATTGAAGAAACAACGTCGGCAAAACTACTTGGCATTACTCTGGATCAGTCTCTAAGCTGGGAAAATCACATAGATGCTCTCATCGAGGGAATTGCATGTTTCTGTTACGCTCTGCGGAGACTAGATAGAGATATCTCAAACGCTAGTACCTGTTTAACATTTTACCATGCCAACTTCATGGCAAAAGCGACATATGGCATTGTTTGTTGGGGTAGTGCCTCTGCAGCGCAAAGAATATTGGTTTCACAAAAGAGACCCATTAGGTGCATATTTGGACTACGTTATAGAGACAGTTGCAAACACGTTTTCCAACAAGATCGTTTACTCACAATACCCGCCACTTATATTTTGAAATGTATAGTATACATTAAAGAACATATTGCACAATTCACACAACTGAAAGATATACACACGTATGATACCAGATTTAACCACGACCTGTAAATTCCTAAGCATAGATTAGTTTACTTCGAAGCAAATCCAGTTTACAAAGGCATTGTACTGTATAACCATCTTCCAGCAGATATAAACAACATCAATTCCATTATATTATTCAACAAGAGAGTAAAATCATTATTAATTCAGAAAGCCTATTACTCGGTAAACGAATATCTTAATGATAACTTTCAATAGATTTTTTTTTGTTTTTCTTTTTTTCTTTTACTATTAATTCAAAACACAGTTTACATTATGTTCTATTTTTCATAAGAATTTGTTTATATTTGTTTCTTGTTTTTTGTTGTATTCTTATTTTCTCCCATTTCTTTGACTTGTCCTATATCAATGCTTTTTGATCTAAATGGACTAATAAATATTATTATTATTATTATTACACAGACACCAGAGTACCTCCAGATGGAATTTCCCTGTAGTGGCAATCCAGATTAGCTTGTGTATTCGCATAAAAGGCTCAGATCAGGAGAATAACATCGGTACCACAAAAATTCAGGGAAACAGACCTCCTCCATTACATTCAGGATGTATGATTAGACTCGGAACAGCAAACACATGTATGATTCTGTGTAGACCATGTGCCCAGGTATAGTAAACACCAAATTTGTGAATTTATCCCCTTCGATACCAGATATACCACCGCAATATGGTTTAATTCATTATATTCGATGAGAAATGACACAGCTTTTTCTAAGACTTTCCTCAACAACCTCACGTAACCAAGGATTTTCATATATTTTCTTTCAACGAATTACATTGAGTCACTACCCCATTCAATTAAAATAGATACCTAGGATACCAGGCTATCGTACAGTTGTCAGACGATAAATTATATTCAACTTCCATGACTACCAATACGATTTAATTCAAATTATACTGGACTTACAAACAGGTGCGTACATAAAATAATAATCACATTTCAATATGGTTGATAGTTTTCCTCTTATGAAACATAGCAATATATTATACTGAAGTAGAAGTTAAGGTTCTATATTACCGACGTCGGCATTAGCAAATGTACAAACCTATGGACTTCAGCGCTTGCCGCGTCCATGCGCCTGTACTAGCGAGAAATTTAAATGTATTTGTAATTTCTTCCCACAATTATATCACCTTAAAGTATTTTAGTTTCAAATTGTGTAATTTAACTTAGACTAGAGTTGTTTAAGAGTTACATCATAACGATATTCACAATTCTATATTTAAAAAATACTTGTCAATAGTAGTTTGACCGTTGTGAATAGTTGCGCTGTAGCATTTAAAAAAAACCCAATTGTATTTAAAACGCACAATGTGATGTGTGCGCATGTTTCAGTGTCTCAGGCAGACCATTGTAAATTTGAATACCGTGTCGAATGTAAGATGTGTAAAACTTACTTGATCTATAAACATCACAGCGAACAAAATCTGCGCGTCAGGTGGTGTAGGAATGCGCTGTCGAATTCAATTGAAATTTGTTTATGTTATTTCGAACGTAGCAGGCAACTGCATGTATATAAAGGGTATAAACCGTCAGGATACCCAACTCAATGAAATACTCTCTGCAAGAATCTCTCCTTTGCAGATTGTAGATAATAGGAAGAGCTTTTTTCTGCAACATAAGTATTGATTTTGTCTTGGAATTGATTCCCCAAAATAGAAAACTATAACTCAAATGCGAATTAAAATATGCAAAATATATTGCTTTTAATGTACTACTACTACTACTACTACTACTACTACTGCTGTTTTTTCCCAAAATGTATTAATTTTGTTTTGTTAATGTTAAGAATTAATTTATTTACTCGACACCACTCCATCATTTCACCCAACACGCGGCGAGCGTTATTTAGTAACCCCTCTTGGGTTTCTGAAGATATTAAGATTGCAGTATCGTCGGCGTACATCACCACACTGCCGCACAAGAATCGCGGTAAATCATTGGTAAAAAAAAAAACAAATAGTAGCGGACCCAAGTTTCAGCCTTGTGGGATTCCAATAGATTCTCGACTGTTTCAGATTTGCAACGTTCTACACACCCATAGTTATTTCTATGTTTAATTTCAGTGAATTGTTTCCGCTGACACAAGTAAGATTTAAAAATACTAAGTGCAGTGCCACGTACTCCATAGGCTGACAATTTCTCTAACAGTATATTATGATTTACTAAGTCAAAACCTCGAGAGAGATCACATTACCTCAGCCAACGCCGTACTAGTAGATCTAGTTTTAAAAATGCAAAATGCAAATGTAATGCACTTTCAAAAACTTTCGATAAAGCAGGCAGGATTGCAATTGGCCTGTAATTTTCAATTTGACGCTTTTCACCCTTTTTATGTAGAGGTATGATTTTTGATATTTTGAAGATATTTGGAAAGGAACCATTTTCAATAAAACTATTAATAATATTCTGTATTGGTGAACATATTATGGGGGAAATACATTTGATAATTGGAACTGGTATATCATCAACTCAGTAACATAAGTATTATTGAGTTGAGAAATAATTTGGGCTATCTCCACTTCTGTAACAGGTGTAACAAACATAGACTCAACAGAAGTTGGAGGAACGAAAGTACGGTCTGTGTCTACCGGAAACTGTTTCTAAAGCTCATGAGCTAAGGTTACAAAGTACCGATTAAACATACTACTAAAGTCATCAAGGTCCGATACCAGCTCATTTGAACTGTTATATATTTCAAAATTTTTAAATGGTACGGATTGTTGGGTTTCCTCTTTAATTACTTTCCAAGTGGCTTTGATGTCATTGTTAGACTGACTTATTGCTTTACAAATTGCTATACTCTTTGCTAACTGTAGGTATTATGTTTTTCAAGAGGCAACTGTATTTTTTTGTAATAAGATATAATTACCGGATCAGGGAACAGATGTGTCAGCGCAAACAACTCCCGTTTCGTTCGACATGAAATTTTAATACCTTGAGTTATCCAGCACCTGGAATTTGCAGCTCGCCTTTTTATGCATGGAAAGCAATGATTAAAGTAATGGAAATTAGTAATAAACTAGAAAATATGTTCTTTCCAATCCTTTTATTAATAAAAGTCACTGTCGACCTGTTTCGGCTTATGCCATCCTCTGGACACAATACGTCAAGAAGAAATTTGTAATTACTTCTGCTATATATGACGTAGCTTCTAATTTTTTTTGACGTATTGTGTCCAGAGGATGGCATAAGCCGAAACCGGTCGACAGTGATTTTTAATAATAAAAGGATTAGAAAGAACATATTTTCTAGCTTATTACTAATTTCCGTAATACCACCAATCCAAAACTTCCAAAAACCAGATTAAAGTAATGTTTAATAATATCGTAGAATAAGGTCAATTTTAAGGTAGAATCAGGCTCATGAAAATCGGTTTGCCAGTCAACAGAGCCAATAAGAACAATAAATTTATTGACATTGATTGTGCTATAAGAATGTTTAAGTTCATAGTTTATTGAGTTATTCTTTATATAATCAAGTGAAATTAGTTGATAATTGTGATCTGAAGCTACCTTCTATGGAGTAATTGTAGTTTGTCGTAACTATTATATTATCTATACAAGTTTGAGATTTTCCTTGTATACGGATCGATGTTAATATTGTGGGTTTTAAATTAAATGAATGCAAAAGTTTTGTGAAATTTTTAATTGTTAGTTTATTCTCGTATGGTGCTATATTATTTTTTTGTGAACTAACCACAGTTCTTGGAAACTCATATAGATAGTTGAAAATTGTCGTTGTCAATGTAGCGTAGTTGAGTAATTTTATTTCAAGATTTATTTACTTCCGACATAAAAACTAAAACTTCTTGATGTTTGTTTAATTGTACTCTCATGGTGGATGAATGTAAAAACACCTAATTGAGCAACATTGTAATTCCTACAACGTATTAAATCTTGCCCAATTAGGCCTAATTCAGACGAGGCGATTAGTTGATTCCACTAGTTGAACGGACGGTTGTCAAGGAACATACTGATATGAACCCTTGCACACGGAACCAACTTGTCCGCTTCGGCGGCTGCAGTAGGTCTTCAATGACTATCAACTAGTTGAGAGTAAACCAGGCAACTTAGTTGAATCGACTAAACCGCCTTAACTGAAACAGGCCTTAGTCGTCTTTATTTCCACCTTTATATGGATATATCACAAAATTTCATCCACTGGACTAACGTTATGTGCTGACTAGCAAAATTTGTATTAATATTGCAATCTCTGTCTATATAACGTATTTATGCTGATGAAATATTACTGACTGAATATTTATGATACCATTAATCATTAATGGTGCCTGTGTTTCTTAATATCCTTCACTCGTAGTTTAAAATTTTATCCATCTGCCTGTCACGTTATAGATATTGAACTGACACGTACAAGTCTTGCATATGTAAATTCAATATAGCCGCCGCAATTTGTAACAAAAAATTTTTCGATCACATATGGAAGTATTGATTCTGGGGTGTCGCGTTTGTATGAATAAATTATAGTTCCGTTTTTGTTTGCAAGCGTAAAAACATCATATGTTATGTATATTCAGGTATTTATAGCAAAATTTTAAGTCTTATCTGATCCTAACGCGTATCTTAACCAAGCAAACAAAAGGTTTCCCTAAATATTTAAACCGGTAGAAATATCCACGCAACTCGACATGGATCTGGATGTTGTCAGAATTATGTAAAAATACGAAAATTTAGGTTAGACATGTGTATACATTCACAAGCATAGTTCTACAACAGAAATAAATAAACAATGTATCAGCAGCACACGGAATGCGTTAGGGGATAACTTTCATTAATGCAGTATCTTTTAAATACGTCAACGTATTTAGCCATTACTTAATTTAGATGGTAGTCTCTAAGGCAACCCGAACTTATTTTATGCCGGAGACGAAAAACCGTGTTAACAGGAAAGAAACATCCAACACAACCATAATAGAATTTAGCGTTTCCGGGAGATGTTTACAGTGCACAGAACAAAAGAGCAACAAGTATAAAGGCAAGAAACTTTGATACCGCTTTAGGAATAAGTCGCGGACGTACCATTTTTTGCGGTAGGCAGAATTAACAATGGTTGGTATAATAGAATGTTTAGATCCAAGGAAGCCAGTTGATGGAAATATAGTTACAAGGGGAAGGATTATACATACTTTTTACAAAAATAAAAGAATTGCAAATGTTTTCTTGAGGATTGACATTTCTTAGCATATTTAAATAGAATAGATGAAAAGTAACGCAAAAATAACACAACTTGAACATAAAAATCTATATATGATAATTTTAATGCAAATACAAGTCACGGTTAAAGATGTATACTGGGAAAATCAGGCAAGGATTGATGAACAAAACGGTTCCTTCTTTATATGAATTCTAAGCTTTTGCTCTATATTTTCACCTTTATCAGAGAAACAAGATTATATAAGAAAACATTTCATCTATGAAGATATTACATTAATTAAGATTATAATAACTCACATAAGAAAAATGATAACGATGAACACATAATTAATATAAATTACATAGTATTGCAGAAATTCAAACCCACAACAAGAATGTAGAGCCACCTGCAGTGGTTGAAAGGACAGAGCTGTCAAACAATAAGCCCGGGAAATAAGAAAGTGATGTCAACTTATAAAAAATACAAAATACAACTTTAAGACTAGAGAATACCCTAAATAGTTATAAACTGGTTTAATATGATGATCTCATTAATTACATAGAAAAATGCACAAGAATTTTAAACTTAATAGAAATGAAAACTATGGAGTGAAGTAAAACAATGGAATCTAAATCAATTTCTCTTCATCAAGGTATAATAGCTCACTGTATATGCTATTCAAATTATTAATATCTGTTCTGAAATTAATAGACAATGGATCTTTATTAATGTAATATATTTAAAGAAAAAGACGTTATTGTAAATATCATGCCCTACATAATATCATCAAATTTTCAAAATCAAATTTATGTTTATTATAAACAGTATGATCTGATAAAGCTGTTTTGCTGTCAAGGTGTCCACAATCTAAAATGTGTTGTCTAATTCTCTTTTTCAAATACTGAGATGTCGGACCAATGTAAGTGGCATCACAATTTTAACATGGGATTTCGATAAATGACATTCGATTGTAATTCTAACGGAGTTGGAGATTTATGTTTAGAAAAGAGACAGTTTAAGATTCTATCTGTGTAGGAAACAATCCCAATAGGAATTTCCTTAAATAATCTGGATATTTTGAGGGTAAGTTCATTACTGAAGGTAAAACGACCGTATTTTTGAACCATATTATCATCTAGTTCAATGATAGACTCTATGGTGGGCCTATTTGAAGTACTTACTATAAGGGTACATTGTAAAACCAACTACTGAGGAATTGTAAACAATCTTCTTTACTAATTTAGGTGGATAACCATTATTAACAAAAATGTTATATAAGCGAAATTGATTTTTTTGATGGAATGATTTATCTGAAGCTTTCAGTATTTTACTTTTCGTAGAAAAGACAAGATTTATCTTGAAGTTAATAGTATAACACGTGAAGACATACATATACCTACCAGAGAAGGTTGGTTTGGTGTACCGGTCTAACTTAATGTTTTGACGATCATTTTTAATCACCAACCTGTAAAGAAAGGGAATGGATTTCTCCTCTATGGTAAACTTCAAATTTTGGTTAAATGAATTAAATATATCAAGCATGGTTGAAGTATGTTCCAATGGTACCGACGTAATAATATCGTCCTTAAAGAATAGTAAATTAAATGGTAGTTTCGAGATACTCATGGTAAGTATTTCATCCATTATTATACATGCTTAAATAGAACTCTAGGGGCTTCCTATCGGAGTTCCGAATACTTGTTTAAAAGATTTATTATTGAATACAAATGTAGAATTTGATGATGTCAGAAAATTCAGAACAATTTAATGTGGTATGAGGGGAGACAAGATCCTAATTCCGATTTATTATCTGCAATGTAAGATCCAAAGGAATATTGTAAACATAGAGACTGCGTCAAGTGACAGTAGTACATGGTTATGAAGGAGTGAACATTGCTTCATAGCATCGGTAAAAGCAAATTAATTTCTAAAATTGATTTTTTTTTTATCAAAAAACATTAGTTAAAATGTTGGCAATATAGGAGGATAAATTGTGTGTTGGAGATCCGATATAATCCTTCATCCTACATCTGAGGTGGCATAATTGACGTTTGCTAGTTTTGTTGATCCAAATTTTAAATACTGTAATTCCATCTTTGGCCTAACACAACAACGACACTTTTTTCACAGTATACGTGAACTGGTGTTTATAAGTGTTGTCGACATTTACTGAAATTAACTTTGAATTTGTAGATTGTAGACAAAATACTATGTGAAACTGCACGTAAAATTAATTTTGCGTCGATGTGTAGAGCTTTGATTCGCTCGACTTCACCCACAGTTTCATAAATACCTACTTTAACGCCATGCTATATTTTTGTTCACGCCAAATTATTCCCTTTATGGTGCTTCATACAGAACATTTTAAATCGCTCAATAATTTTATGCGAAATAAAGAAATTTAATAACTAAGTATATTTTTATATAAAGAATATAAACAAATTAAAAAAAATCAATGATTAGAAACAACTGCTGTTAAACAAAAGAAACTGTAAAATAAACACAATTTTGCCACACCTACTGCTGGACATCCAAAATTATAATAATACTAAATAACAGGAGAAAAATCTTAACAATAGGAAATAATAAAGAAAATTTGATTAAGAAATATGTTTAGTAATAAAGAAATAAAGATAAGTAACTCCTTCTTATAAGTCATGCTTTATACTTATATTCTTAAATTTCAAATCTCCCCAAAACATTTGGGCTGTTATAATGCTCTTAATAACTGAAGAAACAGGACCAGCGTATTTATCAAATAAGAAAATACACATAGATAGCACAGATAGGCTGGGATCAGTTCATAGAGCTGAACATGTTCCGCAAACCAATTTTTTACCCTCACTACTGGATGTAAAGAGAGTACTTGATAATACTTTGACAGTACCACTCTTTAAATTATCAAGAAATAAAAAGGTATCGGTGAAACAAAATTCAGGTGGATAGCCGGCATGGTTAAAGTGAGATCGGTTTACGCAGTCATCATACCAGAGACACTTGTGGCTTGTGCCGAAAGGGGATACTTGGAGAGTAAAGTTTTGTTCTCTCTACTGAGACCCAGATTGAATTCAAAAAAATAATGCGGTATAAATCGCAAAAACATACACCAATTGTACAGGAATAGATTTAGGAGCAGAGTTTCAATGTTAATTTCTCAAAAACGACTGTAATAGCATTCATTCAGAGAGGGGTTCATGGTTAACACTCTGAACTGAAAAAATAAAGCTGTCAGAAGTAAAATATTTTGGATATTATTTTTGACTATAGGATTACTTGGAATCGACAGTTTTCGATAATTAAAACCAATACGGAGGCAATAGTTATGTTGGTTAGAAGAATCCAGTAAAAAAACGTGGGAATTAAGAACAAAAAAAAAGTATTGGACATACATTATGGTAGTCGACCAATAATCACCTGGACAGCTTTGGTATGGTGGACAAGAATTCAGTAGCAAACTACTACAGGTGAACCTAACAAGATACAAAGGCTTCCGTGTTTAGGAATAACAGGGGCAGTGATGACTACTCTTGCAGTAGCAATGGAATGCTTACTAGAGCTCCTTCTCGTGATGAAGCAGGCAAAGATGGGAATCTTAGATTGCAAGAACTGTCAAGTTGCAAGTATGCAGGATTGGGATACAATTATATTGTCTATCAGGTAGAAGACAACCTTTTTGGAATAAGATCAGACTACATGATTTCGAGATATCTACTTAACAAAAATTTCTAGGTGAAAATTGATTGGATTAACTGGAATTAGTCGTATTGCAGAAAAGAGCTCGGCGAATTAATCTGGAATGCAAATGAATCAAAATCTGACAACGGAGATGGAGCTGGAATCTACAGTGAGATGAGAAACACACTAAGAAAATACGTCACGGTCCCACAAGCAAAGGCATGCGCATTGCAAAATTGTCCAATAAAAATCCATTAAAAGGCTTATAAGAATAAAGAATCTGTGTTGCAACAGAAGGTTAGGGAAACTTTAAGACGGTAGTCAATCTCGAGATAAAATCAAGAGTAGTTTGGGTTTCTGTGCACAGAAGTAGTGCAGTAAAACTACGGAGTATTATACAATCTGTGCTAGTACCTTAGATTTTATGCCGCAGTGAACTGTCAGCTAATTTTTCGGGTTCTAATTCCTTCGTAATGTATGTACCGGAAAGGCCGGGATAAAGTATTTTAAAAAGATTACTTTACAGTACTTTCTGTCTTTTTTGTAAACTGGTAGCTTCATTTGTTTGAACCAAGGGGAAATTGAATTTAGATGACTATGAATTTCTTTTTATTAGGTACTTAATTTCTAAATACTAATGCTAGTATATGAATCTTTAATTTTATCTTTAATTCATCGGCATTCCAATCGCCTATTGCGAGGTAATAGCACTGAACAGAGTATTATATTCTTATCATCGATTGAACTGACTGAAAGTATTAATAGAACGTTGTTTATAACAGGTATCACATTTTTCTTAACAAAGTAATGATATTAAGTCTTGTTCTTTTCATTTATTTCTTTATAGTGTTTAAAACAACATGTTTCGGTTACATATATAACAACCTTCAGGCTTTAAAACGTCAACCTGACCTTGATGATGTACTGGCGAAATATGTTGTTTTAAATGTTATGGAAATAAGGAACTTTGTTGTCATTGCATTGTTATAGAATCCGAATAGAATAATGCAAATAAAGATGTTAAATTTGGTCAGAAGAGCAGCGCTGTAAAGAAGCGCTGTTGTTTAGTTTTCACGAAGAAACTTTAACTGTCACTTGATTTCACTTTCTAATTTGAAAAATATGTGGATACACATGATTCTTCTTGCAGGTTTTATAGATACCACATGAATATGTTCACGTAAGTTTTCTGTGCAGGCCTGAAGTTGCATGAATATGTCAAATATATAGAAGAAGTGCATAGACAATTTCTGCAAACTTCTACCACTTCAGTATGACAAACTAGAGACAGTTGGTAAGAAAAATTAAATAAGAAAAATCAACACATACCCGCATCTTTATATCTAAATATTGCCTTAATATTTAAATAGGTAAGTGCAAAAGTTATATTACATGCTTCTAGTTTTATCTTAGTAACCAGCTCTGTAATATGAACCCATTCCAGTAGTTATCTTGATTATTTTACAATTCATATGTATAAAATACATGCACAACTGATTAGTAAAATATTTAAAATGAGTTTGGACAGCCAAGCATGCAAGAGCGATCAATGTGTCAACTTGGAAAATTGGTTTTCTATATCATAGTATTAAACATTGTTATATTACACTCTAAAGTAGTATATAATTGCAGTATAACATTAATTTATATAAAAAAAAGCTTATTGTATTACAATTTATTATAAAAATTACCATGTTTGTTCTCTAAATAATCCTTTCAATTAATTATCATTTACGCCTTATGTTTATCAACACGAAAGTGTCCGCTTGAATTAAAAACTGGTAAGTATGGATTAGATTCATTTCTTTGTCTTTTTATTTCTATTGTAATATGGATTCACGCGATGTTATATCTAGAGATGTAAAAATCTATATAGTAAATCTGTGTATTTATACATCCAATATACCTTATCAAACTTATTTTTATTCTTTCATGCGAAGAAAAAAAGGTTGATATATGCAATAGAATGTTCATTTAACTTTTTATTGAGATTATCTATTTAAGTTGCTCTGGGGACGTTCGATTTCGTCTAGAAATAGGATCGGCGAATTCCATTTCCTTCTTAAGCTGTTTAGATTATGGCCGAGGTCTCGCATAACGTGACCTGGCACCGTGATTCGAAATCGATATGACATGGAAACTAAAAAAAAAACTAGTTTTTTTCTCACGCAAACCGTTTAATTGAGTCTCGTCTTGCCACTGACTATCCCTACTACTACATTTATAGTTTAAGTGTGCGACCACATGCGATTTGTGTTTACTTTAGTGTAGGGAGATATTACTTTTGATCGATTATTTAAAAATGGTGCAGTCGCCTGCCAGCAAACGCGACCTAGGTATTTATATATCCTATCTATCGACAAGAATAAATCTCTTTGTTTTTTATTCATTTGGTTTGTACCTACTTTGTGTTACAGATAACCGTCATCATCCAACTACCACGAATTTAGGAAACTCTACGTGTTGCCGCAGCAATTATCTTTATTTCATATTTTTTTCCTTGTCTTCCTTTGTTTATCATATTTACTTAATTTTTTTGCATTTTATAGATGTAATTTAAAAAATTCTACATTTTCTTTCTTTGTAGTTCATTAAAATTAACATGTTGTTAAAATATTATTGCCATGCTTTAATGTCTTGAATTTCTCTTTCTTTGTTTGTTTTTTGCTTATTAATTTAATGTCCTAAGGCAAGTTAAAGTATTACTTTAATAAACTAACACGGGAAAAACTATATTTTACATAGTCATAATCAATAACTACAAAAGAAATTAAAAAAAATATATATATGAGACAAGATTTGAACTGTTAGGCAGTAGTTCAGAATTATCTATTGACGTAGTTAGCTTTGCTATTGAAACGTGCGTTCAGTGTAGTAAAGTTTGTGGTAAGACATTCTAAGGGTTTTGGCATGTTCCGCCCCGACCGTTTTAATAATAATAAAACATTTCGGCGGATCCAAATCCAGCCAGAGTACAGGAGCCGGTATTTGTGGGCCCAGTCCTAATCAAAGGGTATCCCTAAGCCTGAGGAAGTTTGCCACGGTCTTCCAAGCAGAGGTATTCGCCTTTGCAGCCTGTGCAGAAATGATTGCAGTAGGGGGCTACATGAGGAGGAAAATTAATATAATGACTGACAGCCAACCTGTCATCAAGGCAACCTCGAACCCCGTAACTAGGTCAAAACTAGCTAGAGACTGCAACCAATCCCTCAATACACTGGCACGAGACTACACGGTGTCTCTGAAGGAGGGGTCTAAAAGACTCTTCATGGGTCCAGAGCCCGTATATGGGATTATTAAGGATTCCGCAGGAAGGGAGATCTGAACCTGGTTAGATAAAGAAAGTACAAAGAAATGGAGGTCGACTGAAAGGTAACTCCATACCAAAGCGCTAATAGAGGATGGGGATGCTATGTTCTCTGATAACCTACTCAGGCGCAGCAAGAAAGAAGCTAAAACCGTTACTGGCCTGGTAACTGGACACTGTCCGCTGATAAAGCATCTATACAACACAAACAGGCCGAGTAAGCGAACCGTGGTGCAGAAGATGCGAACTACAGGAGGCAACGAGTTTACATGTAATCTGCACATGTCAGGAATTGAAGGTACTCAGGCAGGAATATTTCGGGAGAGATCTATTGGAGCCCTCGAATGTTCTCAAGTTTGCACTGGGCAAGATACGGGGCTTTATAGAGAACACCAAGCTGCTCGAGTGGAAATATGAGACTTAATAGGGATGGTACAATTAGCACCTAGCTCAAGTGCCTGAACTTTAGGTGCCCATCTTAATTTAATGAATGAATGAATGAATGAAGAATAAATGAATGGTAGACGTGATGATCATCATTTAAAGACATGGTAATATTATGACTTAAAGACATCTACCTTTCCATCGTATAAATAAGATTATCTCGTGGGAGTGTAGCACATAGACCAAATTCTACGGTATTTGTATATGTTTATGGTATATAGAAATTGTGGTTTTTGTAAAACAATATAGGGATAAGCCGTCATTAAAAAAATATTTGTTTGAGGGAAATTGTTTACGCAGTATTTATGGATATATGAAATAGTTCAAATGATATCTTACTTTTTTTTGATATATCTTGAAGCTTCTGAGGCATTAGGTCAAATAGCGAAGGGTAGTGTGTCTCTAGTCTCCATAAGCCAGCAATTTAGCAAGTTTCATTTAAATAGGTGAGATACGCTTACACACTGAAAAAAATAATGGTAATTTTACATTGCTACTTATGTGTGAATTTCAGATCAGCACATGTAATTAAAATTTTCCTGAATAGGTTATGTAAGGAAGCGCCATGTTAAGTAGTTACAGTTACACTCATGTGTTGTGGTAACTTACAAAGTACTTTTGCTAGGTAAAAAGTAAATTCACAGAACAGGTTGTGTAACGTCGCAAATGTACAGCACAAATTTTGTAACTACCGCCATATGCATTTTTGTGTGTTAAGCGTTACTTATGAATCGTACCCGTGCCTGTTCAGACGCGTTTGTTATTCAGAGTGTTAAAATGCATGTATAAGATAAGTCTAAAAATGATAGTATATGAATTATGTCGTTTCAAGTACTTATTAATAAAGCCGTATAGTTTATTTAAGTATTCATAGTTTTTTTTCACTTTTTTCTACTCATATAATATAGTAAAGTAGGTACTAACGAGTATTAGTACTAATAATCTATATCTATCTTTATTCATGCTAGTACACACAGTGTTTACATATGTCAGACAGCAAGGAGTAAAGGAAAGCAAATCTAGATGAAAGTATGTAAATCTTCAAAATTATTCTCCAGAAACTTCTCAACAAAATAAAAGGCTTTAGCCTTTTATTTGTTACCTTTAGTTAAGTATTTTTTCATAACTTGTTTCAATGAAAAGCATTGTTAAGTTTTTATGTTGGTTAGTATTATAACATTCAATAGTTAACTAACTACTAACTACTTGCCTCTTATATAAAAAATTGAAACCAATAATAAGTTTGTGGTACCTACTTAACTCATATTTGCACAGTTATAGCTTAGAAGTTGTATGAATTTACAACGAGATAACAAGTCAACTCAAAACCATTTATGTAGTAAGAGCCAATACTTCCAAAATACACCAGATAGTCTGTTTCTAAATCAATACAAGTAGTTTTATTTTGTATTTATAGTGCTAAATGTTTTGTTTAGATAGCAGATATGTTTTCCGGGTGTTGTCACGTTGTTGCTTTTTTGCTTGACGCTTCGCTGATCATGCTGTCAGCTTCTTCAGAAGTTCTCTAAAGACTGCCTTTAAAATATTTAGAGAACTTCTGATAACATGATCAGCGAAACGTTAAACCCAAAAAGCAACTACGCGACAATACCTAGAAGACATATCTACCATGGATTACGGTCGTGAAAGCCAACACTCAACTATTGGTAAAATTACATATTAAAAATACATAAGGCGAGATTTACGCTGGAATTTTCCAATATAATAAAACTGTAGTAAACCTGTAAAGCGCATAATGTAATAGTACATAACGGATTTAGTAAAAGTACCTAAACTACATAATATACAATGTACTGATACATTACCAATTATGGAAAACAAAACACATGATGGATTATGTAAAATTTTATTACAGAATGTTTCTGTAATTTTCCATATCCAAACGTTGGTTAAAAAGATGCCAACGTTTGGTTATGTAATTTTACACAAAACCTTTTTATAGTGCACAGCTGTGTCTATTCGTAAGTTCGTAATTTCTTCTAGCTGCATTTACACCCCTCAACGATGATATAATTGATTACACAATGTATTAAGCGTTTGCTCATGGGAATATTCCAAATAATCTTAGCAAAATTTTTCACCTGATGGCAAAATAATTTGGCCGGCAAATCAATTTTATTTGTTCCTGCGTTGGATTTGACGTTTAATTAAATATCGGTCTACAGCGTCTAGTGGAAACGCTTGCAATTTAAAACCTCAGTTGAAACGACAAAATCATTACGACGACCTTCATTTCTAGAACGTTCACTTTTAATTTATATCAGATTAAAGCATATTGTATCCTAACACATTTTTAATTAATTTTGAGACTGGCTTATTTTAGCTTTCATAACATTTTAACTTCCACCTAACGAAGGGTTATAAATAAATGAATGAATCTTCATAACATATTATGATAAAATATCAAGTTCTCTTAAGACATAACATATTTTCTGTGCGATAATACGTAAATAGGTTACTAGGAAGTCTAGGTGCGAACATTTGAGTCAATATAAGTTGAAGTTTTCATGTGAACATGTGCTCTTTCGCCTTATTTGAAGCTGTGACCTAGTTTTAAGTAGTTTTGCAGCTAAACGGGGAAGTTAAGTGACCATATGCTGCTGAAAATAGTCCTTGATGTTTCGCAAGGTTCTTGCTTCTTATTGCAACCTAATTTCCATTTTTATTTCATTGCGTACTTAAGGCCTTTTTTGTCGACGTCTTTAAACCATATTGATAAATATTCAAAATTATGCATTTTATTGTCGAAATGAAGACACTGTATGCATTCATGTTCGAATAATTTTCTCAGTGTTTGAAACCACCCCAGGAATTGGTTTTAAAAGTGTATTTGGATATTGTGGGAGCAACAGTTGTCAAAACTTGACTTATTGAGAAATGAAAATGACATTGGTTTCTATATTACAGTATTTGCTGTTTGTTGTGCGGAAATACAACGAATAAATACGAAAAAGATTCACATGGACGCATTCACGTCGTCCATGTTATGTCAAAGATGTAACAGAAAGACATGTTCTGCAACGAGATCGGTTTGCATCAATGGTGATGCCGCTATTTTTGGGAATAGATAGACATACATACTTTGGGTATGCTTTAATAAGCAGCATTGAATAATTACAAATGTTTCACGTACTGAGGATCAATAATTATAAGCAATGGAACAATTTTGTACGTTATTTATCTAGAGATTGGCAGATAAACGTGAAATCTATCAGTTGTTTTAATATTTCAAATTTCAGCATGTCGCACCTGAAGTAAAAAGTACAGTATAATTTCAGATAATGCATGTTAAACTCGATTTTGAAAATTACTTCAAAAATGTATCCTTAATAAAAACATACAAGCAAGAGTTAATTTGCTCGGTTAAATATTTCTAAGAAATGTGAAATAAAAATAAATTAAGTATAATTTATGTAAAAAAAGTATTATACATTAATATTACAAACATAACAGCTAATATAAGGGGAAAAACAAAAAAAAAATGGAAAAGAACATGTTATATTTGGTCCATTCGCGATTGTCAGCAGGTATGTATATAAAACTTTTGTAATTATTCAACACTGCTTATTAAAGTAAATTCATTCCAGAAAAACAACGTTACCATTGATGCAAACCGATTTGTTGCGGAACATTTTTTTCCTGTTGTACGTGGGCGACTTTTGCTTCTTCTGAATATTAATTCTTATTTGAATGGATCCATAGGAATTTTATTCGTAATATTTCCGCACAAACTGCAGATACTATAATTTTGCGGAATTAATATAAAAAATACTAATATCACTTTCATTTACAATACGTCAAGTTTTGACAGCTGGCGGTTTCAAACACGGAGAGAATTATTCGAACACTGATACTTAATAAGGTCTTAGTTTCAACAATAAAATGCATGGACCATATTTATAAGGTCAAGGATATTCGTCGGTAAAAATGGAGCTTAAGCGCAAAATGAAATAAAGTCTAAATGTTAGGTACTAGAAGAATTGTGCATTACGGATCACTACTATATATATGACTTTGTTAGATTGGTTGCCTACCTAAAACGACCCCTCCATTCGCATTTAGTTTTTAACATAGTGTACATATATAATAGTTATTATTTAATAATAAGGCTGTCGAATGTAAAATTCATTTTAGGACAAATTCCAGAAAATTCCGTTTCGACATTGTAATCTTATTATCAGTCCCGTGTAATTAGTAAGCTATTCCGACAACTTACGTAATGAAGTTCGCAGCATACATGCACAGACTGCTTATACTACCGAATTGCATAATTCGCAATTTGAAGACATTGCATTCTAACATGGATGCATACATTCCAACACGTGAAACACGATTGCCTTTCACAGTACGATATGTAGCTCCAATAATATGTACGATGAAATGAAATTACCAACAATATATAGCGGTACGTGATAATAAACGCATGAAACACAGCGAATGCCAAAAGATTACGAAAATAACATAAGGAGTTTATTATTATTTTTATTGGAACTTCTGACGTATTCTATCCAATTGCACATTGATCATGAATAAAGATTATTATACTATTATTAACGAAATTGTGCCTGATATTTCAAAAATAATATTGCTGTGAGTTCTGGAGACACTGAATGCTTGCAAAATACAGGAGTTGTTCGATTTAAAAGAAACCTATCAACAACGGAAACAAAACACCTTTATATTGTGGTGGCTGTTTAAATCAAAGTAAATTAACTTCGATTTAAATTCTAATTATACCCAAAATCTACAACCAGCAGACCATGCAGTAGGTCCTTGACAAGTCAGGTTTTCTTTTCAGATCTAAATATCAAAGAGCTAGCAGTTGGAGGTTCCGTTCCGAACTCCAGATATATTGAAATAAATTCTTCCGAGTTAGAATTCGTTACAAATTTACGAGCGATTGAACACGTAAATTGATGTGCGTCCAAATAAACTTTTTTTTATTATCCCCTTCTGCCCTTTCATCGCCGACGAAGGAGCCGTCCGCGACCATCACAATCTTATTGCGAAGAAAGGGAAGCTTTTTACGGGCTGCAGAAGAGGGTCACTCAGTTTCCGTACGAACGGATACGGTTCATCTAATTCGATGGAATGCACCCAATCTAGCGATAGTCCTGGTATCGAAATAAGGGAATTTAAGGTTGTTTGGCCCGATTTCAAACCCCCGACCAGGGCGATAAGAGGACAGTGGGGTATCTCGATGAAACTGCCGGTAGAACTAGCGTGCGAAACTAGTTGGGTAAACTTCATTTGCCGGACGAATATCGTATATACATGTGTGCTAAACTCTCATTTGTAAGTGGAAGGGGAAAAATCGATGGGATCGTTCATGAGAATTTAGAGCGCAAAGTTAAATTAAGCAGATTTGTTTTTATTTCTATGTGTACACTCAATTACTAATGGAAAACATTGCATATCCACAAAATTTGGACACCCAAAATCACAGCAACTTTAATGTGGCTTGGAAAAAAATTGTTAGGGTGTGGTTTTCTTTATCATCATTTATAAATTTTAGAGAATTTTAGGGCTTCTCCAAACATGACTGGAAATCTTTGTTCCCACTGGAAAGATAAACGTGTTTAGAACTTTTTAATTTCTTTTTGCCTGTCACTTTTTGAATTCTTTTATATACCTACTAAGTACTCACGGTTCTACAAGTTCTCTTTGATCTTTAAAATTTTCCGTCAATTATACTGCTCAACACAATTTTTTTTTCTCATACACCATTACGTGTAGTTTATACCGTTTTTCATGCTGATTCTGAAACTAATTTTAAGTTTGCTCCAACACGTTAGGATTTTGAAGAACTATTTTAAATAGCTTTTTCAAAATATACAATAAATTTTACAGAATTTCAAGGACACTTTACGTAAGAAGGATATTACAAGATACTACCCAGCATTGAGTGGACATATCTTGCCTTTTCCTACGTCACAGCATTCGTACCACCCCCATTTTTGCTTTGGAGCTAAAGAAATTAAGAATTTGTAGATTTCAGGCTGTGTGGGTATATATTATATAAGGAGCTACACACGGCTCGTTAGATTCAATTTAAGTCTGTTTATGATAGCTGAACGTCTTTTTATTTTATAATGTCCTGTGCGTGTATAAATAAACCCAGCAGCTTCGGTTATGTATGTGGAAAATTCACTACCCATAAACAGAATATTACGCTTTTAATAGAAAATTTATATTTCCACTATTTTGGTTTAAAAATTAAGTAACACTTCAAGGCTCGTCACATTTGCTGCGCACGGTGTGGTGTTACTCTGAGGGATTGGTCAAATGGTAAGAACAGCGCTATGGCATTTGCAAAGCATATGATTTGGCGTGATCAAACGGACCATTTGTCTAATCGCTACTTTTGCTGCACAAAAACTTTCTGGTTCTTCAACAAAAATAAGAACAAGATTAGTTCGCTAGTGTGTCTTCTGTTACTAGTTTAGTACTTCATTCAGAAGCTTTGCAGGTATCAAGACCTGTAGGTGTTAGAGCGAAGAATATGCCGTTACGGATGCAGAGGAAGAATTTCCGAGTTTCCGACGGCGATGATGAATGTTTGCCATCTCTAGAGGACGGACCTTACTTAATAAATCAGTTAGATTTAAACGAGCTTATTCGAGGTCTGAACTTGTCAAAAACTCAAGCCGAGATCTAGACTTCAAGGATGGAAGCTGTTAGCTCCAGGCATACATATTTCAGTGTTTCGTAATCGCCAGAAAGAACTGTCGCAGTACTTTTCAACCGAAGATGTCTTTCATTCTGCAATAATGTCGATGATTTGATGCTGACAGTAGTTCATCAACACAATCCAGAAGAATGGCGTCTTGTTATCGATGCTTGGAAATTGAGTTTGAAAATTGTCCTTCTTCACATAAGAAACGTTTATCCATCCATCCAGTTTGGCCACGTAGTCCATATAAAGGACACTTATGAAAATATGACTCGTCTTTTCGACAAAATTAATTGCAAAGTGTAGAAATGGCATATCACCTCTGACCTCAAAGTTGTAGCAATTCTACTCGGTTTTTAATTGGGTACACAAAGCACTGCTATTTCCTGTGAGTAAGGCAGTCGATCGAGAAAAAAAAACAGTCTAGTGGGACGTTGTTAAAGATTGGTCAGTCAGGGCTCAGTATATTTCTGAACAAAAATATATTTCATAAGGCACTAGTGGAACCCGATAAAATATTTCTATCCCCATTGCATATCAAATTAGGTTTGATGAAGAATTTCGACTAAGCAATGGATAAGGATGGTCGTGGATTCCAATACCTTCAACACAAATTTCCCAATATTTCAAATGCAAAACTTAAAGATGAAATTTTAATTTCATTTTAACGCGATTCTTTGGTTTTTGTTTAAACTAAGCCAACGAAGCAACGGCAGCCAAAGGAAAATAATAATGGTGTCTGCCCATCCTGCACTATAACCACGTTGTAAACCACGAAATTATTTAGGAATAAAACCTTGAGTTAAGATTAAAGAAGAACGAAACGACACATCAGAAAAAAGACAAGCAAAACAATGCTCAAAGACAAAAGGTGTGCATTTAAAACAGTTAACCCCACAAGAAAGCAAGACTATTGATCACTATAAACTATAAACTTAGATAATCACTCCAATGTCGGCTTCAGATTTAAATAGTTAATAATATAAATAGTAGTTAAGTTTTTGCGAGTTTAGCAGATCTGACTAACTTTCGGCTTCCTATTTAGAAATGCCCTGAGCAATTCCTTGTAAATTGTAACTTGCTAGGAGTTGGGTTATAAATGGTGCTTAATGTATAGAAAATTTAACCAATTGAATGTGAAATCAACATCGAGGATTCGAACACGTTTGAAAACAATCTGTAATGTATCCATTGCACCATTCTTACTATTTCTTTTCACTAAAAGCCGCTATCTGGCAAAATAATCATATGGCCGAATATCGGGCTATGCCATTATTAATCAATATTTCATAGTTTCCACAATTTTCCAACTGTTTTCATTTTCAAGGATGGTATCAACTATCTTATAAGGTGTCAATGCATATAAATTGATTTCTTTGTTGCTTAATCTGCCTTGGGTATAAAAAGGTGTGCTCGACAGTATCCCTACATAATCTCGCTTTACTCCGATTTGACTGTAAATCAGTACAACTATGCATGAAAGCAACCATGACCCTTTAGCAGTTGACTAATGTGAAAATTCAAATGGTCATGTCTTTTGCTAACCCGTGCTCTTATGTACTTTATTAATCTTTTTGTTCACTGTGCCTTTTTCTTTTCCATCTTTCTTGCCATTACTGTAACTTATTATTATAAGCCATCTGCTTATAATCTGCGCCATTTCTTTCAATTGCCGATGTTTGGTCAGCTAAAAATTCCATTGGCGGAACTCTAGCCAACACAAATAGTGCCTTTGTTGCTGAAGTTGTTCGGCATGCCCATATGGTGCAAATTGTAATTTGTCGCTGTTATGAAAATATTTCTTCATGACATCTTCCCATTCAGAAGTTGCATATAACATGATTGACTAGATCGTAACACAGATTGTTCCCCCACTTTAGGCCAAATACGGTGGAGTGCTGTTAATGGCTCGCCAGCTTTCTACGCCGTTCTGCCAATACGGATACCAATTGTCAGATTCCTAATCTAAATGGACACCCAGACATTTCGCACTTTATTGACTACTAATCATCACATTTCCAATTTTGTTTCTCGTTCCCGTATCAGGAGAATTGTCTCAGTTTCATGAAATGCGAGTTTTAGATGCTTCTTTTGCATCCACTACATTACAATCCACTGTACCTAGCAAACACTAAAGTCACATCATATTTTCGTCATTATCACACCATGAAAATACCTCAAAAATCTATTCTTCAAATTATTTGATACTTAGATTCTGACTACACTTAGGGCTGCAATATATATGTATTCCAGAATACGTACTTTAATAAGTAAGTTTACTTATTCCAGAATAAGTATGGCAGATGAATAACGGTATAATATGAAAGAAAATAAAAAAAAAAACTGTAGCCTGTTGTATTTTTAAACAATTTTTATGACATGGTGTTTAATTTTCAGTGCATTAAACTCTTATAGGGAAGGTTTAATGCGATGCTTATATATTTTCAAGTATTACCAGAAAAGCATATGCAGTTTTGAAGTTTTGTCTGAGTGATTCACCTAAAAGCACTTTTCTGTTGGCATCGGTCCACTTACAACCGAAGTCATAGCACTTGTATACGGATAGCAATTTACGAAGACGGTACTAGGAAATTGGAAGCAAGAAAAAGGCGAATGAGAAAATTAAATGACTAAATGCGGAAATATTGCTCAAAAAAAAAACAGAAATAAAACGGCAGTTAGTGTGTGGTTGCTAAGTTGCCGAAATCTTAGCTGAAATGGAATAGAAAAGGAGTTTTGGGATATCTGTTGGGGACATGTAAACTTTTATAGCTAGGAGGACTTGATCAATACTATATACATATGGTTCCTGAAATTTCGTCGTGTTCAAGTCCTAGATCAGATATATCCTGTTACCAACGCATCTCGTAGTAGGCCAGCACAGACTGCGGTGCCATTTCTGCTGTCTCGTCTGATCTCCGTCATCCCGCAGCTACTAATTATATTCCACTTTACGGTAATCACATTATGTGTACTTCCCTGAGTAGATATTTTCCGTCGACCGACGTTTAAATATTGTGTCAACCGGTTTCCAGGTTACCACATTCCCGAGGGGAATTATAGCGAGATTAATAAGAATTCCGGTCCAGATGTCTTCTGGGGCGCAAGTTGCACTCTCGTTTCTGTCGAATTATCGTGAAGGGAGTCCAAAGGAGGGCACGTCAATTAGACGGGCATCCGTCGAAATTAGGAAGGCGTCATTCATTTTAGAGTACCTATTGCGAAACATGTTCGAATTTGCAATAAAGCGGCATTCCGTGCGAATAAACGCTTGTGCAATAAATTTACAAACCGGACGAGATTTATTTGCAAATCCGTTTTGCTTATTGCAATTAAAAGCTATGATTTCGCTTCAATATTAATTCGTTAAAACTAGGAAAATTTTGAAAGCTGTCAGAATATTTTACCAACACAATGCGACTATTGTCATGTAAAAACGTACAATCATGTGGTTTTTGTGTAATTTTATACTTTTAGTGACAAGTAGGGAGAATATCGATCAATTTGGAATTATATCGTTTATTACATCGTAAATGTGCTGGCATAGTTAAGGAATTACGTATGTAGATAGTTCTCTAACTTGACTAAAATAAGTATAGTTTCTACTTCTATAAGTCATAATGTTAAACGATAAAAGTAAATCTATTGGAGTAGATTACTTAAACATATTTCGATAGTATATCGAACCGGTAAATTGGAATTACTGTTAGAAAGTATTATATTTAATTTGGGCGAAAGTATAGTTTATAAAATGCCTAAACGATAAATACATTACAGCATCTGAAAGACCTACTTTCAGTTAAATGTTTCTAAATTTAGATACATCTTTTGTTTACTGGATATGCTATAAACTTCAAAAGAGGCATAGCTAGTTGAGGTTCATATAATGAATAAATTTATTATTTCACTTCTTATTAGCGATGAAATTTTTCGAAAAGAAATGCTATTCAAACACGTTGAATGAGGACGGAATATTTATGTCCCGATATCTTTTCGCTAAACTGAATTCTGCCGCTCAAATCAGACGTAAACATACTATATATCTACAAGTGTGTAGTAGAATTGAATGAATTAATAGGACCAGTATAGACTAAATCTTTATTTAGTAAATAAACCGAATAATATTTGGTTTTGAGATATACAACCATATTCTCGTAAAAATTTTGTGAAATAAATGTTACTTAAGTTTTTATTTTTAAATTATATTAAGATATGTGTTTGAAAGACTACTTTCGCTTTTCATATTTATGCTTTCTTTGTTAAATTAATACCAAACCAGGCCAATTGTTCCTATGTTGAAATATTTCCTGATTTTGCTGCTTAGCTACCGCAGATGTTGTGCCAATGCCAGGTTCTTTCTCCTAAAATAACTCCACCCTTTTTTGCAAGCGGGTTTTGCTTTTCTCATTGCCGTTCCAAATCAACTTTAAGTTCCAATTATGTGCTTCCAATAGATTTTCAACGCCTCCTTAGGATGGCACAGATTTCAACCTGAATCATTGTTATGTATTATCCAACAGTGTAGCGTGATCTGCCTTTGTTATGCGATAAGATATTCATGCATCTACATTTTGCTTCTTTTTGGAACCGTCCGTAAACCAAAAGGAGTTTTCTTCCGCCAGTGCTTTTACATTTGTGCCTCCATTCTTCTCTCTTTAGGGAGGAGGCAAAGAGGAACTCAGTTGTTATAGGTCGAATATACATCACGTCCATTGGGATGACCAGTATACTGCCGGAAGTAACTGTTTTCACAAATTGTTTACCACACAGACAGCGGATAGGTTCTGGGCTAAAGACACTGATTGCGTGGGACCCTACGTGTAGTCCTTAATATGGAAGCAAGATTTTCCATGATTCTGACTTGTTGCGCCTTCTGCCACTACACTATTGCTCCATAGGTAATGCTTGGACAACTCCCCTTAACATAAAGTCAATGGATTAGTTTTGGAAACATCCTCCATAATTTCCTCATAATATATCCTTCTGGAGATACATGCAGCTGACCTTGGCTTCTGGGTAACCGTTCCCATGCTTAGATACTGTACATCATCGCCAGTGTAAGTTTCACACATAGAATAGTGCGAGCTCAGGGTGCATTAAACATTAATGTTCTGTCGCTAACCAGATCAAAATTTATAATTTTTTTGAGTCAGGATCAACATTGTTGATTGGGGATTTGCGAGCTTATTTAGAAGTATTTATAAGGAAATAGTAGCCCAATTCGCATCCTCTGGTTGAAATCTTGATGTCAGTTTATTCTATATATTCGTTCTTTGAAACAGCTATGCGTCATTTGGAATACCGTAATACTGTGGTGTATGGAGGAAGATGTATAGTTATGAAGTTAAATGACAAAGGTGTATACTTTGTATTGCTTTATTCAGAGAGTTCTATGTTGGTTTGGTTCAGCTAGATTGAGGGATGACGTGGAATAGTTTTTATTTTCTAAAAATTACGTAAATGATTAGTTACATCGCTTTTAAAACGTAATCTTGTCTTATTTGGAAATATTTTTAAAAAGTACTATACAATTGAAATCAACCGTTAAGTATGGTTTCTGATAAAAGGTTATATCATAGGCCCAATATGTATAATTTTATAAATTAAATACTTTAATTCAAAGATAATCATTCTAAATTTAGGTTTAAAACATCATACCAGTTAAGGACTATTACTACCCTATATAAAACTTCCAGAATAATTTATTGAGCTTATAAATAATGAACATAATCATAGGAATTATAACATTAGGCTACCCAACAGTCAAGTTTTTACCTTATCACATTGTGAATAAGTAACATTCACCTTTTGAATGAACAATTAAACAAATACTTAAAATTGCTCATGAAAACCATAAAGATATTAACTTCAAAATATCTTACGTTTCGTAGCAAGGAGTTCTCAAGTGTCGTATTTTTTGCTTTTAGTACTAAAAATTAACTCGTTGCTATTCCAAGAAAATATTTGTAATACACAATTAAAACATCAAAAATTTCAGCGTTGGTAAACTGCTTAGAGTAGCTGTTAGTAACGATATTACATCAATTATCTTTTAAGGGCAGTTTAGGTAAACATTCTGAAAGAACATAGATGATTAATAGCGAGCTGAACATTAAATTATGTACAGGCACTTACGCTTCGCCTATACTTATTATCTATTGATTGGTTAAATATTTTGTAAGCTGGAATGGATTATTACATCCACAAGCAGAAATAAGTCGGGAGTATAAACTGAACTTATAACTGGAGCTAAATATAGATTTTGTACCGAGGGCATAATATTGTGGATTATTGAAAGTCTGCGCGACTATAATCAATTTAGATTGTGATGTTGCTACAGTCCGCAGAGCTCTGAGAAGGAAGTACAGAGCTTATGAGAGGTACGTATGTGTATATACTACCCGTACTCTCTTTCGGGTTCTGGACGCTCGATACCAGAAACTCCAACGAAACTTTCGGACAGACGTTGCACTAATGCCAGCGGTCTGCTGTATTCGCACGAGTGGTAATGAGCGAGTCAGTGGTGTGGAAAATGAACTGGCTGAAGATCAAGGGGGAAAAGGTTGAGGGCGCCTGACTACATGTCTACCTGAGCATACGTTACAGAAGTACGAAACCTTTTCGACATTTCCTTTATAACTTTGTAGCGAATTGGTTTTCTGTTATTTGGTTATTTTGGAAATAACTTTTCTGTATATTGATGTTAAAAAAAGCTCGAGAAATGATGTATTCATGTCTACGCTTTTATACTTCAAAGGTAAAGTGCAGATTATTTCTAATGGATTACTAGACGCTTTAAATGTTCGTTAATATGTTGGCTTCTTGTTTAAAACCTGTTATAGGCACTTTATGTTTTAAATTATTATATCTTTTTAGGATGTTAAATTATTGCTTTACAAATTCTTATATTTATGTAACTCCGGCTCTTAAAAGAATTCGCTATTATTTCAGCAGCCTTCCTATTGTCTGATAACACAGAAAGTATTGTAATCTAATAGTGTTAAAATTGATGCCACTGTATGTATTTGATATGTGATATATGTTTTAACATTTTATTTAGCAACATGAACGGCTATATTATATCCGATTGAGCTGACACATTTACGTACGAAGGACATTTACGAAGGACTGACGGCTTCGACAGCAACCTGCAGGCTGATGGACAGCTAAGCACCGATAAGGACGCCTTACGGTGTACGACCATCAAAGGTATCAAGGGTAAGCCAGGTCATGCCATGGTTCGGAAATTTAATCTAGATAAAAATGGTCAGATCATAAGACGTGGAAAAAAGACCCATCGGTCGGAGTAGATTCCCAATTTTATACTAACGGTTTAAAGCCTACTAATAGTAAATTTTATGAGCTGAAACACTTAGGAATGACATCAAAATTGCATCAGTGAGACAGAACAGCATTCGAATAAATCAAACTAGATTTCAAACTAGTTTGGGATTACACTAGAAATATGAGAAACGTAGATATTCGAATGGATAAAATATTGCCCGGATTAAGACACATGAAAACTGCACTTGCTGAATTGAGCTTTTTGTAGTATATTCCGTGTTTTAGCTACAACATAACTACTTATCTCTCGATTTTCTGATTGCTATTTTACTTGCTTATTTCTACTACATTCATATGCACTTGAGAAAATTAATATAAAAAAGATCTTTACTTTGTTTAAATCTATTTTGAATGGTAAAAGCATGTGTCTGCTAGAAGATTTAGTTTAAATAAATAACTCCTACATTTTTCTTACAATCTCATTATTGCTACCATAAAATAAGAAAACATAAAAAAATTGCTTATTCTGTAAGGGTCAATTGCGCTAGTAAAGGCCCATAGTATTCAATTTTAATCGCTTACTATGCGAATGGTCTTTCAAGTCAACTGATATAAATTCGCACTTTTTTGAATTGTGATACACTTTATTCAAAATCTGTGATCTGGATACAGACCGTCATTCATATTGGGACTATTTAAAACATTATTTGAATTAATTTGCCAGACAATAATTGTGGAAAAAGTAAAATGAATATTTGTTCAAAAGATTTTTTATTCCCTTAGAGTATTATGAAATCATTTATTAAAAACCATCTGTAAAATTGTTGCATTGAAAGATCGAAGGTTAAAATCGCTTAGATCTCGAAAGAATGCAATAAATTCAAGTTCCGTAAAATTGAGAAAGTTTAGGTTTCCGTAAAGAGTTTCTACTTTCAACAAACTTTGAGGTCTGTACATGCCTTTAATACAAAATTTGCAGTACTTGTGCTTCCATTCTTACATTAACATATTTATCGTGTCACTTTTTCTATCGTTTTCGATTAATTTGAATTTATTCGGCATTTTTCAAACTGTGTTACTTAAAGAATTATTGCGAAAACCATATGATGAAAATTTTACTGGAATGCTGAAATTTATAATATATTCAATTCGGTGAATGAATCCATTATCTCAGTCGCTTTTAGTAACATAAATATTTAATTCAAATTCTGAAATTCTAAAGCAAGTACATAGAATTGCAATTACATTTGACAGTTGACAGTGGATTCATATAAGAATTAGTTTCAGTTGGCGTAATCGGATAATAAATCCATAAATTTACATTTTAGATTGATATCTAACACATCAGAATATTGAACAGATATTTCGACATTAGGATATAAAACTGCAAATATATTTGCGATAATAATTAAAAGTTATTTTTATTCGGTAAGTTTTGTGAGAAAATGGATTAGTTTTATTATTATTTACTGAGTAATTTTTCGTCGTTGTGTTGTGTCTGTTCTAAATCAAATACAAAGAAACATTCATTCCCTTACATTCTCCAATCCTGGGGGTTGGGAGTACCTATCAGGCGCGTCCCCGAGGTGGTGGATAGGGAGAGGCCATCTTGTCAGGGTTCGCTCAAGACGAGATGCTTAGTGGGGATGATAGATCGTCCTCTCACTTAAAAGCGGACTAGTGTAAATGAAGACGCGATTTACCGCCGTGAACCATTCCCCCCTCGCTCGAGCTGTCGTGTCGTGGCTAAGGGCTTGCACAGGGTTCTACAACGATGCTAGTTGTTGCATTCGCCTACCGAAAGTCCAACTGTTAAACTAGGTCTTGAAAGGGATGGGCGGTCTTGGCTTAACTGCACGGACCGAGAGGAAAAAACCTAAATCCTAAGGTGACGAACTAGGCCGATGGGAGTGGCTGGATAGAAGACCAATCTACTAGTCCAACCTTGGGGCACCTGGCGCAACTCATTGTTATTTACCCTTACCTTTGCACTCGTGGGATCAACCATGGAGGAAGGACGTTTATTAGCGGGACGACACCGCTAATAAACAGGAATTGGAGCAGGACCTCAATAAGGAGCCTTCCACTTCCAAAATGAGAGTACCTCACAAGGAAGGAACAAAGGGAGGAGCAAAACGACTGGAGCAGATTGGGGAACAGGATGGCATCCCTTCCCTCTCACATTGCGTAACACTGTGCAATTCAAGGGCGGTCCACCTGGGAGCACGTAAAATCGAAGAGAGAGACTTACCTAACCTGGGACCTTGTGATATCCTACACTATATGAAAGGAAGAGGATTGGAGGGCCAGCTGTAAAACAGCGAGAACAGGGGACACAATAGGTCTTTTAGGTCGCAGTGTAATACCACCCTTGCAATATACAGGGTATTCCACGTAACTGGTTCATTAAAAGTTTATGATGTTCTATATATTCACTTATATTTGAGATTTGGCACCAGTATCTGTCGATTGAACTATAAATGCAAAATACTTAACCAAAATATCACTTCCGGTTGACCGGAAATGGATGTCAACTTTGTTATTTTAAATAGAATGATATAATTTTTTATTCATTTTGGATTCTACAACTAATAAAGTAGTCAGTTTTCATTAGCTATTCCTATAGCTTACATGTTGCCGTTTTGAGTTATTTAAGTTTTTCTTTTTTTTTTAGTCATAAGTCATAATCATTGCATCATTGAGAATTAATATTCGGTTAATACTAGAAAGTAGAGACTCCAAATTTGCATGTTATGAATGTAGATATTATTCTAGAAAACGGTAAGCAACTTACATTCTAACATACAGGGTGTTCAAACTGAGAAACAAGTGACATATTTTCAAATGCAGAAAACTCATTTTTTTTTAAATAGAACACCCTGCATTTTAATTCGGAATTAGGAAGTAAATATCATCCCCTATCACTTTATATGAGCATTTCCGGTCAACCGGAAGTGATATTTAGGTTAAGGTATTTTACATTTATAGTTCCAATCGAACAAATACTGGTGCCAAAATCTCAAATTTAAGTAAATAATAGAACATCATAAACTTTTAATGAACCAGTTACGTGGAATACCCTGTATACACATACATACATTCTCCAATTATGCCGGATGCCAATGTAATATGTGGAGCAACATATCAGCTTATTAAACTGTATGAGATTTTTATTTCTATCTTTCTAATGTAAATATATCGAACATAGGTACATGTGCATTTTTCCCAATTTTAGACTTATATAATAAAGAACCTGTCTTCCCAATTTCATAAAAACACAATTACGCATATAAGAGATATCATTTAAAGTGTTTTTGTAATGCAGAAATAAACACTAAGTTAAGTGTAATACATTTCTAACAAAAAGATTTTCATTCAGTTTCACAAAATACAAAGCTAATAAGCTTTCAAAAGAGATGGAAACTTTTCAAATGCGCTCAATTTTACTATTTCGCGGAATACATTCAAAATAATAGAGGTAAGTTTCACATTTTAATAAATACATTTGTGTAAGATCTTCCCTTCGGCCTTAATTAAATTTAATAACAGTTATCCCATTCGCGCAGCGTCACAGTAACCTTGAGGAGAAGTTTCAGTGTTCGGAAGGATAATTGAATTCGAACTTGCTCCTCATATTTGCGAAACTTTCCGAGATTTGTTGAAACTTACATGATATAAGATAAATTAATGCAAACATTTTCGACTACGTTACTTATGTTTATTTTATGCCATTAGAATATTAAGTAAGCTCATATAAATTGATGTTCTCTTTCAATATGGCTTTTATATAAATAACTCGACAAAGTAATTTTCTAAAATGTGTACGTTTTACTTATTAAAAATCATGTATGTACTTCTGTGTAAAGAATAGAGTCGACTGCACTCAGTAGCTAATAACTGTTGTAGATATTTAGTAGATGACATAAAGACCATAGCTAAATTCGATAATAAAATCACAATCCATTATGGAGTTTGACAAAAAATTCTTTGTATGTTAATTTTGTATCATGTTGGATTAGATGGAAAATTTAAGATTTACTAATTGGCAGTTTCTTTTACTGGTTTTGTTCCACTTGCCGTTCTCGCAAACCTAAATCAATGATGATTACCTAAATCGCTTTCAATTATCGGAATGAGCTGATGCTTTCTGTATATGTAACTGTCACGTGCAAATTGTAACAACCACATGATTCTGCATACAGTTCTCATGATTAACAAATTTACAGATTACATAAGCCATCAGTAGGTGTCACCTTGTCACTGACGGTAATATCCAACTAAGGCTGTGCAATAACTTCACCATTTCTTAACGTTCTCACACTTTCCACACGAATGCATCATATTAAGTTTTATTGATATATTGTCATATATAGCTTTTAGCAATCAATTAATACACTACGGATGCAATAATTTTGGAGAAGAATTTCTATATCTGCACATTTTGCTATCTCTGCGATAGACTAGATGTTAATTCTTCGTAAAAGCTTCCAAAAAATGCTATATTTGTTGTCTGCTAAGACAACAAGAAAAAGAAATATTTGTCTTCGTGTAATCAAAATAATATAGGTTATATAATTTTAAAGGATTATGTTTTTAAAGTTTACCATTTGTCCTCTCATTATTTGACCACATGTACTCTTAAAGCACATTTTATATATTTATATATTTTATCAACATCATTTGTTCACAATCCTGTATGAAGCTTTTGCATAGTTGATTTATGGCGAAGCTACTAATACACATGTATCAAATCAAGTTCGCCATAGCAAAAGCTTTTTCCATTCAAATCCTTTCACTATGAACATGACACAAGAAGCTTTGATGTAGTTTGCTACCCCAGTTAAACTACAGCCTTTCCTCTTGATAAAGTAAGACAAATAGGTACCTGGTGAATTTTGTCATCAACACTTGGACTTGCTATGCATTCATTTGTTGATTTATTTTGACACTTGTGATTTGATAATGCCGAAGGTAATGTCAATAGCCTTGGCAACTCCTGTTTGAATAGTATTTACTTCGACTCACTTCCCTTTAGCCTTACAGGAATGAGTAACTACGGTTATGTTATTTTCATTTAGGATACATGTTTGGTTAGGGCGTATATGCTGTCCCAAATCAGTTAGTTAAGATAACATCAGCATACGAAAATTTTCTCATTTCAGAACAACCCTCGTTTTATCGGTGAAGCTAGATTTCAAAACACATTTAGTTTTAGTGAATTTCGTTTAATAATGAATGGAAGAACACGTTTTCAATTGATGGCACCTTAAACATCGGTATACCGTGATTCTGTCACAGTGAATAGCAAACATTCAGTTGTCTTTGTTTGATCGGACATATTGCTCATATCACATGGAGAGGACACCAATTCATTTTTCTTATGAGGTAGATCGTTTACTGACAATGAGTACAATGTTTAATGATAAGTAGATTGGACGCAATGGACCTTAAGCTTAGCCACCAAGATCTCCTGATTTAATGCCATTAGATTTAGTTAGATAGTTTAGGGACACACAGAAATCGCTAGTATATTCGATCAAAGTAACAGACAAAAGTAGAATTAAATCGATAAGTAACTAAAGTGTTTGATAGTATAAATCCTGAACAAATAAAACAGGCTAGAACAATATGAGTTCACATCAGGATTCTAAAGTTTTTGCAAGTAATTAAATATCAATACGAAATACCATTGTCTAAAGAATCACTAATTCTAAAAGAAGCGATAGAGATAGACATAAGAACCCCATAGATTTGCGATAGAGGATTTACTTCTACATCACATGGTGTATAATAATATACAGGCTGTTCAATTTTGAAAAAAAAAAATACTTTTAGCACTAAGTTACACCGAATCTATTCTAGATTATGGGGTACTCTGTATAATTTTGTTTATTTTTATTCCTTGATTAAATAGTAGAGGATTCATACACTCCACAGTCAACACGAAAGCTCTCTAGCTTTTACTGAATATATGCATTTAATGCATCATATTTTTTTGAGTTTTTTTTTCACAAAAACCAAAATAACTTTGAAACGGTAACCGATAGGTAGGTAGATGTTTTATAAAATTGGTTTTAAAATGTCCAGTAGAATCCAAAAATGCACTAAAAAATATAGGATTGTATTTATAATATATTAAGTATAAGTATAAGTGTATAAGTTAGCCATGACTTTCGATGTAACCGGAAGTTACATCGAAAGTCATCGAAGTAGATGAAGTTATTTTCTCTAAGTAGATCATAACTAATGATGCTTAACCTCAAAGTTTCAAAATCGAGATATCATTGCAAAGTCAAGAGCTTTAATGGACATAGCAGATATGGGTGGATGCGTGTAAAATCAAAGAAACAAAAAATTAATCGGGGTGCAAAGCATGTTGTATCCGGAGGCATATCGGCGCGCGCGTTGATTAAGAAACAAAAAAGAATCGAAGCGCAAAGATTGTTAGCAATTAGAGCTGTGAACGCGTGTTCATCTATTTCGGCCGTCGCGGCGTGCGTTATTTCGAGTAGAATATCAGTAAATTTTCGTTTGAGGAAACTTGATTTTCGCATGGACGCGAATAAAATAGGTTTTGAAAGATATAGTTACGGTAACGAGAATTAGATTAGAGCTGGGCTATTTAGAAAGACGAGTAAATATAGGAATAAATAGTATTACTTGCAATAAACTTATAGGCACTTTTGAAGAAAGTTTAGAAATTTTAATTTATAGGTCGAAGAGTGCCGGATAGTTAGTAGGGGAGTACGTATTATGAATGAATATTTCATACCCTCTAGTGGTTTGAATTGGTGTTAGATTATATGTATTACGGGTATATCAAATAAATGTTTAAAATATATATCTTTAATTTAATTCCTATTGTCTAAAGTAATGCTGCATTTGCTTTCAGTGATGATGATTCATTCTTTCGCTAATAAAGGAGTCGGCTTCAATTCCCAACAGCCGAGGACTTATCAGGAGACGGCACAGCTATCGGAATGGAAACGACTATCTCTTTCAAACGCAGAAGGATAGTCATAATAGGTTGCTGGCTATCAGTAAATAGGTTTGGGGCTGTTTCTCAGGTTCTGCTGCCATAGTAAGGTTTCTTCTTGGTTTTCCTTTACTCCTTCGTTAATGCTGAGAGATAACTGAAATCCTTCCATGGACGCAAACATATATAACTGATAGCTGACCGATTTATTATCGTTTTTGTTATTATTAATAATAATAATAATCATAGGTAAATTATTTTATTAAAGTAGGAATATTTCAATTGTTGTGGAAATACTTAAAAAAGCAGTCTCGTGTAGAACCTTTAGGTGAAGCATGGGGTTTAGGATGAGCTGTAATTATTTAGCTTTTCAAAAATAAAGTGTAATCAGTCACTTTACAGACTACGTCTACGGATTTAATTTTTTTTGTAACAATCAAACTACTAGTTATACAAAATTGATACAAGTGTACGCGCATGTGAGTAAAATTAGCTTCTGCTAACAAAACACCGCAAAACCATCGATCGTTAATAAACTGACACGGTGGATTTTAGTACTGCCCTGAGCGATGTTACAATCATTGTAGATGTGCAGACGTGTGCCGAATAAGAGAAGAGGCCCAAATAAAGGAAATGTGTAAATATTTCTTCCTTCCGGCCACCATTAAATCAGCGTTTCCAGATGTATAAGGCCATTCGCAACCGTAGCGGGTCTTGCGGCTAGCCGGATAATCATGTGACAAGGCGTTCCAGTAATGAACGTGGCAACGTGTCGGACATCCTTAGGTATACATTAAATAATGCGGGTGCCCTCATGCAGTACCCTCACGTGCAAGCAAACGTACTCATGATTGCGGACGGCGTAATGGAGGCTGTTTGGAAGATGTTGGAAGTTTCTTATGCACAATTACGAATGTCTGGGGCAGTTGAAGCTACATTACCAAATAATCATTAAGCCAGATGCGAGAGAATAGCTCCATGCTTAAATAAATATATTTAGTAAGTAATATTTTGCATAATTTGTCATTTAAAATATTTGAGAAGGATCTTATTGGTAAATCGAATATATACAGTGATGTCCAAGAGTAATCGGCCGTTTTTGTAAGGAAATATTTCGGTTTAATTTTGCCAGTTCGTTGCGGTCTTCCGGTAGATGACTTTTTAAAAACATTGATGGTCTCTATCTACACTAATTTTGCCAGTTTATTGTTACAATCTCTAACATATCTAATAACAGTGTTGGGTAAGACACAGGAAGTAAACGAATTTCTGCAGCGATTAGATATGCTCGTATTTTGTATTGTCGTATTTATTTTTATTAAATAGTACATTCAGTAATTGCAAATGGGAATGATGCAAAGTCACACCATTCCATATGCTTTACAGGATGTATCCGATATAGAGGTAAATATAATAATATGTAACAGCTGTAATCATATACGATCAAAAAGTCTTAATGACAGGGGGTCTATCTGTAAACATTAACGAAAAAAAAAATATTTTGTAAATGTCATGGGCTAGAGCCGCACCTGTGCCCAACCTAAATGCTGTCCCAAGTATACCCCCACATACCACTATCATTCAGCCATTACCGCTGTTAGTTTTGTGTGGATCGCCGCTTGGAGTGCAAGCCACTTCGAACATTTTATTTAAATTCTTCCCGTCTCGAAAAAGCGATCTTTTTCAGGACCATCATGATTTTATATAGAGAAAATCGAAGCTTGTTGCATCGGCAAAAGCGCGGGAATGTATAGATTCATTTTCGCGCTACATTATAGCAAAAAGGCGTGTTTAAAAATTTTCTGTATCTACATTTATTTCTGTGTAATTCGATTCAATTCATTTTGCATTATTTGATTAAATAAATCAAAAAGAAATAACTCAGATTCATGTGGCATCGTTTATTAACAACTAGCTCTCGATTCCACAAAGCAAAAGAAAAATATTTACGTTTTTTGTAACTACTGAAGCCGCATATCCGGTGAAACTCGAACGTCTTATTAGGATATTAAAAATAATACTTTGTAGACTTACGTAGAATGCTTTTAACAAATAAGGAATGTTTATTTTATAAAAAGAAGAAATTTAAAATGCCTCAGTTTTGCTATTTTTACAAAGGCACACTGGCCGATTGGCCTTCATTTATTCGGACGTTAAATGAACTTATGGCATACCATTAAGAATAATACTAAGTGAGTGCAATGTATTTATACATAATACCACGTTTGGTGGGTGCTTAACATGACGTTTACTTGCATCAGGCCCGGACTAAAGAATTGTTGGCTCTAAATTTTACTTTTTTTTATATTTTTTAATGATGAAATCCGGTTTCGGCGGGTTTGTGCTTTATATGTCGTGTAATTAACACCCAAGCAAAATTTACTTTTTTATTTGATACACCCTGTATATCATCACCATTAAATTGTCAAATTTCCTGCACAAAAGTAGCTCATGGACGCTACACAAATACATCACAATAAGTGTTCCTACTTCCGTTAAGGAGTGTGGCTTGTACAGCGTACGTGTTTCATGATAAAATATTGATGATTATGCCTACATCTTCCATTATTTCTCACACAAGGAAACCTGCTTTCATGCAAAATTTATTTGGCGAAATCTCGTTGCCTTAGTTTGGGTTCCCATTTTCCCATGATGTACAATATTTCTAAGAACCACAGCCATGTGAAATAGTTTACAAAATGTGAACAACTATCGTTGGTTAACTTAATTTTTTTTTTTGGTATTCTATGAGATTTCTTGATACTATCATCGCCATGATACAAATATCTGTCGGAATTCTTACTTATCGTGTTTCGACAGGAGCTAAATACAATCAATACATTTTATTATATTAAAATAACCATGACTTAAGTGAAATAGCTTCTTTAAGGTAAAAGCGCAGGCTTTTACATGCGATGTTCCACTAACGCGATGGGCAGAACACCTATCTAGCATTTTAAACAGAACAAACTCCCGAGAAGGGCTATTCGAAAACAACAGAAATATATATCCCCTACTTTCCATTTTCCGCTATCGAGCACCTAAAAGTATATCAAACGGTGGTTTTTCAATTATATCTACTAATATTTATTTAGTACTTAACCAATTAATTATACGCGTCGTCAATTTTAATTTATATTTGAGACGGTAACCTTAATAGGAAACCCAAGGCGATTTTTGACGTAAGTAGAATTTATAGGAATTTAATACCAAATTGATTGTTTTACCAAGATTGTTCTTAGCGCCGAGTTTTATGAAAATAAAATTGTTAGTGCTGGCAAACTAGATTTTAATCTTAAAAATGTCAATACAAAATTATTACAGCATCCACGAATGTTGTGACTCGTAAGGGTATATCGGTACAGTTTGTATATGCGATTGCAATTGAAGATGCATGTGAAATCACAATACAAAGTTTCATAAACCCCGTATATATCTGTGGAATTCTCTAAAAAAATCACATGGGAAGTTCATCTTTTTATATAATGTAATCAATCAATTATCTAGTAAATTTCAGAATAAATCCAATTAAAATTTTAAACAATTTGCCAGTAAATATGGGCATTAAGTTTGTTTTCTTGATTTTATGAATCCAGCTTTACTAACAAGTGTTTTTAAAAGATGCATGTAGTTGTAACATACAATGTGCGAAATATTAAAATGCGAGGAAAGACTTTATATTATCCATCTCTCCATAAGAAAATAAATGACTTTGGAAGCATTTTGCTGTCAAATGATTGTGATACTTTCACATTAATTGATCAAAACTCGCTCTAATTTAAAATGTTTTGCTTTAGGAAACTTCTTCAAGAAACCAGTAAAATTCTGTTGCGACACACAAGTGTTATCAAATTCTCTACGAAGGAGGAAAGTGGATCCCAGATTATTTAGGCGAAATGATTTGTGTAGAAAAAAATCTACGTTGAAATGTTTCAAGCTGAAGTTTTTGCGTGAACAATTTCAATGGGACAGAAATTCAAGGTGCCCTAAAAAAGCCAATGAAAAGATTTAAAAGACGAAGAAGTTCGATGAGTAGCTTGAAAGTGAGAATTGTAACTAAATTAAAAATCTTTCCGGAAAATTGGAAACATACTCAACTGTACATAGTTTACAGGGTCAGTTTCTTATAATTGCTTCACACAGCGTTCTTACATGGAAATTTGTGAATGAACAAATTGTCAGCACCTCAGAAACTGAGGTTGCTTCTTCCCTAACAAGCAAGTTGTCGGTAATAAATTTTGCAGAAAATTTGGCGGCATTGGCTAACGATTAGGAGCTTTTTTTCTCAGATATGTTGATAAAACAGCAGACAAAACAACAATTAATGGTTGATAAAGGATTCCCGACGCCATATATAACAAGAAGACAGTTTTATCAGGAAAATGATTGATGGCTACGATATTTTGGGATGCTGAACAAATATAGTTAACAGAATATATAAGGAAAAGGACTATAATGAAAGCGACAGATCGTAAGGAAACAATTAAGGAAGTGAAAACTGCTATTCAAAAAAAATCTTAAAATTGCGAATGAAAGTTACGATGCTTCATAACAATACTAGCATTCATAAAACAAGTTCAAGAAGCAATCAACCTATATGGCTTTACACAAGTGAGACATCGTAACCGAATAGCAATTTCCTGCTCCCTAAATTAAAGAGCAGCAGAGCAATTTGAGAGAACGGTGTTTTTCTTGGCATGAATTCTTCAAAGGAGTCGTGGAAAAGTTTTGTGATGATCAAGCAAATATTTTTTCTCTTGGATGGTGTAAGGATATTCCAATAATATTGAAGTAAGTGATGACCGTTAGTGGAACATTCGTTAAAAAATACTTTTTTTGTTTCCTAAACTTTTTGTTCGTGCATGATATTTCAACTCTCAACTACTCTCGCTATTAATAATTTTACAATTTTGATATTAAGGGCTTTTGAAGACAGAAAGTATACTAACGCTACAATCTATGTTTAACTAAAGCATTCGACTGTGTTAGTTACTGCATTCTATTAAACAAACTTAAATATTATAATTTTTCTAACATAGTATCGCTTTAATTTCATCTTTTCTTAGAGATAGACAAGAGAGTTCGTCAAATATAAAAATGGTTCCTCTACAGTGTCACATATTTTGTACGGAGTTCGCAGGAGTCGATTCTAGGCCCGCTGTTATTTCTAATTTACATAAATGATTCAGTAGATTGTGATTTCACTTCAAATTTTATTCTTTTTGCTGATGATACGACTGTCATAAAAAGCGATTCATCGCTACCCGAGCTGGCTAGGGTAGATATTTTGAATGTTAACATAAAAAAACTGGTTTCTTGCAAATAAACTTAATTTAAATGAAGCCAATCATGTCAATGTTTCGAACACTTCCGCTATATTCCTCGGAGTTATACCCGATCGGGCTCTCACTTGGGAAAAACATCGATACTTTAACAAAGAAAATATCTTATGCAAACCTGGTTTAGGGTCATTCTTGCCACATGGCTAAAGTATTTGAAGTCCAAAGAACGTGCATCAAGCTATTATCTGGTCTTGGTTTTATATACAGGGTGGGCCACCACATTCGCGTCGGCTTATATACGAAAAGTGGTAACATATTTTCAATTTTTTTTTTTTTTTGTTAAGGAATATACATGTTCGGAAGGATCACATTTCAAAAGTATTTTGAAGTATACAGCCTGACTCAAAGAAAAGTTACACACCAAAGTTGTGAAAAAATAAATGGAACACCCTGTATATTATGGCATACAGTGTTTGATAGTACAGACTAAATAAAGGCAAGTTGGTGTTTCATATATCTAATTCAACTCGTTTACGATATAATTAACTATTCTTCAAAATGTAGACCAAAATCTGGAGGCATGCCTGTCATGCATATTTAAGCTAGATATTTTAAACTGTATTTATTTTTTAACTAAAGTATTAGACTTGATAATAAAATAAAAATAATGCAAAAAAATTATACAGGGTGAACGAAAACATACTTTTAATTTTCGCTATCTTTAAAGGCAAGTAACTTTCTTATTTTAAATGGAATACCCTGTATTTATTACCTTATTTGGATTCTAATTTTAACGGTTTTAAGATTGTATTAATGCTTCCTATACCTATCTCTTACAGTTTCTTAGTAATTTAGAGTTTTCTATTCCAAATATTAATTCATATCCATTCTTTTTTCCAAAGTAGGCTTAGACAAAATTCTTATTCATTATACACAAAAGCCATTTGGGTAATATAACGTATTTATTATCTACATATTTATCTATAATGATTATGCATTGGTTGAAGTAGCGATTTTACAAAGACCTGGTTCTTAATACTTACTCTGATGACTACAAATTATTTATTATATTGCAAAATAGAAAAGCTCAATTAATAATACATAGAATAGGCTACAAGAACACGTATTCAGATTTGCAACATCCACATGTTTAGCAAACTTATTCGGCACTAACTCTGGTACTAAAACTACTTACATTCGAAACTGTAATTATTATCAACATCACGATAAAAATAACACCGTAGAGGTAATTAATAACGCAAATACCGAGTAGATGTGGCACACAAGTGTTAACAAAGCTGTTGACGACCATGTAATCCATAATATGGAGGAAATATTGATTTGTAATTAAAATTTGTTTTACCGTGGAACATATGCAGCTGTCGACACATGATGTATACGTTATCATGGTTTATTAATGTGATATTAATTCTACATTTATAATAACAACATACATTACTGAAAATACTACACCTGCACATACGTACTTATTTCACTAAAATAAGAAAACGTTATCACGAATTTAAATCATAAAGATCATTTTGCACAAACCTGTAACACCTATATTAACATAACATCTCAACAACATCCATACGACTTTTTCACTTCACCCTCTAATGTATCCACGTTTACTTTAAAACGAATGGATCTACTAACTTTTGATAAAACGATATTTCTGCAACGACCCATTCCTGAGGCGAAAGATATGATGTTCTAGAGTGCCATATATTATCAGTATTTGCCAACAAGACTGCTAAAATGCACAAGGAAATAGCATCTACCAATCACTGCCAGTTTATACGGACTGTATACTACACATAATGTTACATATACATACATAAATCTTTCCGGGGAGAACACCATGTCTCATTTGTTGGCGGACATCCAGTTCCCGAATGAAACAAAAAAAAAACTTTCGTACTGCAGTGCAGTGCTTGTCCAGTTTCCTCATGCATAGTAATTACAGTAAATTTGCCCATCAGATGACTTAAACTTATATGTATCATTTTGTAGATCTTGCAAATACTCTTGCAAATATTTTTAGGTAAAAATGTATAGACATTAATATACTTTTAATAAAAAGACTAATTAAAAAAATTGGGACAGTAAACTTCATATTTCTTTTAGGAAATAGTAATACTAATGTGAATACTGATAATCTATTTATAACAGCATTTATTATAACTGAAGGGGTGACAAGTAGTTTTGAATCTTTACATGCAAATGAGTTATTTACAGACTTACATAACATCACTGTTCCTTTATTTTAAATTAACAACAGAAGAGAAATATTACAATAAGCAAAACAAAAGAAACAAAGATCGTGAGGATTACATATTTTGGTAAAAATCATCTAAACAATAACCATTTATAGCAAATAAATCTTTGGCTGTTCTTTCAAACAAGGAAAATTGTTTAAAATTTTCAACTCTGTTAGATAAAATATTATAGAGCCTATATCCGAAAATAATAGCACAGTTAAAATTTGTGTGTCTTAAACAGAAGTCCAACTGATTGTAATTGCTTGAAACCGAAAATTACAAGAAGGGCGCATTATAGCCCTGCGCAAGTCATTCTCAAAAAAAAAAATCACAGAGGTGAACGGTTTTTAAAACATTGATGCTGCAAGCTTGTTTAAACTGGCATAAATTATGGTTCATTCGAGGTAATTGTTTACAAATAATCATCCAAATTCTATTAGCAAATCCAATTGCTAATAGAATGGTATAGAATTATTACTTTTGTGTTAGATAGTTATCATCCATTAAATTTATGTTATCAGCCAGCGTAGAGAAGTCCTTTAGACTGCAGAAAAATTTAGTGTGTTCGTTTTGTATTGTTGTGAATAGAGAGATTAAAAATATATATTGTAATGCTACAAGGTGAGAATTTCTAACTGCTACGGGCTAAAGGACGCGCTAGCATTAAAAAAAAATCAAATAGATAGATAACCCCTCTTATTCTTCTGTACAACCCCGGACGCTGTAGTAGAATATCGCTCAAATGTCATCTACTCCAATATTCACATTTAAAGTGCTTACTATAAGTGAAATAATGTGCATCAGACTCTTACATAACCAGTATCAAGTTCGAAACATAGATTTTTTTTTTTTGTAAAAGGTTCAAAACCTAGAACCGTGTAAAAATAACATAAAAAAAGATAAAAATATCTCACCTACGTAATATGAGTTCGCTTATTAAATAACAATTACGTTTCTTGTTAGTAATTCCAAGTTTTGCAATATAAATTCAACATTGACAATAAATATTTTTAAAATTAACTTTCAAAGTTCTCGCGATTTCGGCACATTCATCATGTGTAATTCTATGCTCAAAGGGCGGGTAAAACAATATGTGCAATATTTGCTGGTAAAAATTACTGGGTATTCGGTTCGTGCCGTGAATACATATTAACTAGTAATATTAGAACTGCCACCTTATAATAGTTTTCCACCAATGGTCGCAAATTGTTCGGCGGATATATAAAATTCCTAACCCAATAAAAATTCTCGAACGCATTAAAAATAAAATTTCTGATAAGTATTTTAAAATTTAGATACGAATTAAAATAATACGTTTATTTTTTAGGTTGATAAGGCACAGAATACCTTGTAAGGAGTAAATCAGCAAGCGTAAGAGCAGCAGGTCGAGTCACGACAGAATGGGGCTCTGCTACTTCGAATTGCGGAGAATGGGGCAGAACAGAAACGTATCTAGGAAAAATCGCCGTTGGAGAAAAGTACCCAGTGGTTATATAAGTAAATTGTGGATAATATAGGAATATGATAAACCTTGTCTAAATTTAACCATCACCTTTAGATTGGAGTTTGGAATAAATAGGATTTTATCAAAATAGCCGTTAAAATTTATGAAAATTACTCGGGACACGTCCGTCTCTCACGGAGGTTGGCTAGCGAATGCTTTGAATTACAAAAATCTAACAAACATCGATTGCGATTGTTTTTGCAAGGGCTGCAAACTGCCCCAGAAAAGTTATTAATTTCACTGATGTGAGGGCAATATTAGAAATTTAATATATGTGATCCAATGGAACTATGAAATGTTGATGCTAAAGTGAAAGAAAAATATAGTTATTTCAAAATTATGGAATCACCTTACATCATTACAAAATAAAAGTAGGTATGGTATCATGGATAAAATAGATTTTGAATTTTACAAAACAAATTACTATAATTAATTAACAATCTTAAAATACTAACTGTACAAAGAGTATGCAACCTTGCATACACGTCAATCATTGACAAAACTGAATTCCCAGCAATCTTCCCTGTCTTTTTGTTGACATATCAATGAACTTGGATTACAAATACATATAAAAACATTATTAAACTAAATTTAAGTAAAATAAATACACCGTAAGAAGAAAAAAAAACTGAAAGTGATGCAACTTTGATCTGTTGCAAATATATAATATTCAAATTCTAATATTTGATTTCGATGTATAGGTGTTTCAATACTGATCATCTTTAACCCCTGGAGGGAAAATTTCAAAGGAAAATGAAAAATTGAAGAAACTTGTCAAATGCAGAGGTCTCCTATATCATCTGGAAATCGTGTGGCTGTTTACTGCAACATTCTATATCCTTATTATTATTTTAAAACAGATAACAGTAAAGCTAGTTGTGCGGCAGAAAGCTGTTTATACAAAAACGGAAGTTGTTTATACAACAAATGTACCTACACGTATTCCGAAATGTTGTTAGTATAAACTAAAAATAAGGAGGTATCCGAAATAGAACTTTGAACATCCTCCTTGCAAAGAGAAACGATTGGGCGTGTACTTTACTGTAATAATATGATATTATTAACTAAAAGACAGTTCTGCGTTTGGCTCAACACAAATTTGCTATTTGATACAAAAACAATAATTGTCTTTGTAATAACAGATAATATTTGTTTATTTCACAGCTATTGTGTGCACCGATATTTTCGTTGTTGTAATACAATTTAGCATCCGACGAACACGTTATGGTTCATACTATTTTATGGATTGTTTCGTTGTTTAGATAAAATTTACATTGATTAAATACATTTTTTTTTACAATATCACATGCGTCGGATATTACTCATCAGCAATGTTCCCCAATTAGTCAATACACGAAAGCGGCAGTACAAATTGAATGTTGCAGGTAATTTTCGCTGAACTTTAAACCTAAATTAATTTAAGATACTTAATTTCGAACGCCCACTCTTTTGGCGTCCTAACGCGAACACCCATTTATTTATTTTAGCGGTGGGCGTAAAGATAAAGAGGAATATTAGATTTAAAGCAGTCGCAATTTGTTTCTAGAAAGAAAGTTTATAAAAGAATTGAAACTTCGTGACATCTTTTTGTAGGCGACAATAGCTTATACGTTGCCAAATCTAATCCTAATCAAATCAATTTCTACCGTACGTGATGTGGCATACCATAAAGGAATTTCGAGCAAGTTTACATATAAGTTTTTACAATAAAGGAATGGAAGGATTGTAATTTAAATATTTTTCCAGATATGCTCACATCAGTTGCTAAACATGATACGGCTTGAGATGATCTAACCAACTATAATAAGAGAAAAATTATTTGTAGTACCTATATAAATGAGTGCCTCTAAAACAGTAATTAATAAAAGGAGTACTATTACCTAAAATATGGAAAAGGTGAATACATATTTGAAAAATGAATGCTTTCGCAAATATAAAATACTTTATATTATATTCTAAGTATCCAATGAACGATTTACATCCGAAGATGGCTGTTAAAAACCGAAACTAGTCATCATATATTAAATTGCTGTATGAACGAAAGAATGAGTATATTTATTCTTATTTAACCTCTCAATAAAACACTTTGTTTTGAAAATGAAATTTGTGAAAAAAAAAACAAACGAAATGGTTGAATAACTTTTCAGTCTGCAGCAGGTATGCTGTCCCTACCACCACCATTTATTGATAAATTAGAACGATACAAGAAAAAACATCCTTAAACCGCATGCTCCACTCAAGGGTACTACATGGAGCTACCACTAATAAATTACATAATTGTAACTAATGTCATTGGTCCCATTTTAAATTAACTAAGTACCTAATTACTATGGCAGAACTAGTGACGGTGGTATTGATAGTATTGCGCCCGTGGAGCGACTTTATAGATCTCTCAGTAATAATAATAATAATAATAATAATGTATATTCATGTCAGACACAGTACATAAGTGTATATGAATCGTCAAAAAGATAACAATAAATAATATAAAAATTGTATAAAACACAATGACAATACGAAAAATTATATAAACATACAATAAAACATATGAACGAATCAACAATTAGACAAATAGAAATGTGTATATAAGAAAAAAAAATAACAAAATGAAGTTTGAAGTGTAAGTCATAGATTTATGATATAAGATAGTCCCCAACTGAATAATAACACCTTCGCACAAGGTAAGTTTTTAGCAGTTTTTTAAACTGAGAATTACGAGCATTTTTTATTTCAGATGGTAGCCTGTTGTAAATGGCCTGACCCGCATAAGTTGGTGACTTCTCGAAGCAAGTAGTCCTATGCTGATCAGTGCGGAGTAAGTGAACGTACCTAGTAGCGTAATTATGATCGTTAAAAGTCTGTTTGTTGATATTATACTATTCTTTCTGGATGTATTCGGCACACCTATATATATAAATACATGGAAGTGTAAGAATATTTTCCCTTTCAAAAACTGGTCTGCAAGATTCGTCATTGCGTAGATTAAAAATTAAACGTAATATTCGTTTTTGTAGAACAAAAACTCGTTTAGAATTCACAGAATTACCCCACAGAACCGTATTATAAGAAAGGACCGAATAGACTAGAGCATAATAAACGTTCATAATATGCTCCTGATGAAGCGCAGTTTTCAGTTTTAAAATCGCATAATAATCACTGTTCAACCTAGCACACACGTGTTCAATATGGGAGTTCCAAGTTAATTGCTCGTCCAGATAAACACCGAGAAACTTTATATGGTCAACGACACCCAATACATCACCATTCGGGAAAACGAATCTATCGATGTTAGTGATTTTACGTTTATAAAATTTGACGCAAGCAGATTTGTTCGTGTTCAGCAGCAGACTGTTGGCAAGACACCACTCACTAAAAGCTCTTAAGATCAGCTCCACCCCGGACAAGAGATCCTGCTCGTCGTGGGAAGTCACAAGCATAGAAGTGTCGTCAGCAAATATCACCAATCCTTCTACCTTCACATAGTTAGGTAAATCATTTATGAAGGCGATAAACAATAAGGGTCCAAGTATTGGACCCTGTGGTACTCCGTGTTCAACCTGATATTCGCTGGACCTTGCATTATTTAATCCTACTCTGATTGTTCTTCCAGAAAGGTACGACTCAAACCACTCCAGCAAAGCTCCCCTGATGCCCAATGAGTGAAGTTTCTCTAGTAAAAATACGTGTCGCACGGTGTCAAAAGCACATGTCAAATCAAAGAACAGTCCAACTGTGTACTTTTTACAATCGATGGCCTTGTAAATTACGTCAACAAACGCATACGTGGCTGTAGCCGTAGAAAAACCTATGCGATAACCATGTTGATTGTCAGTAAGTGCATTGTATTCGTTGAAAAAGCTCACAACTCTATCAAAGATAATTCTTTCTAGTATTTTCGCAAAGTCGTTTATTATGGAAATTGGTCGGTAGTTCTCAACCGACGAAGTAGTTCCACGCTTATGAACCGGAACAATTAGTGATTCCTTAAACACTCTTGGAAATATACAAGTATGAATGGACATGTTGAACAAGTATTGCAGAGGTTGCAACAGAAAATCCGATGAACATTTTATCAGTGACGTTGGGATTCCATTAACGCATGAATGGTTTCTACTTTTCAATGTAGCAAGGGCTTTTGATACCTCCAGACCACTAATCTCATAAGAAACAATCGAGTTGGACAGTGACATACCGATGGTGCATATTTGAGATATATTAGTCCCGTAATATTCTCTCAGTTTATTATTAGCATTACTACTAAAATGTTCACCAAGAACCTCAACAGCATGTTCTGTAGATAAGATATCTCCATTACCGTCAGTTAATACAATTGGTTTATATTTGTTCCTGCCTATTTCTTTATTTACAATTTTCCATATTTGCCGCGGTTTATTGACTGACTTATATAGTGCATAACTATAATAATTTTTTTTAGTAACATCTAATAATGATTTGTACGCTTTCTTCCTTTCCTTGTAAATACTATGTAAGTGATCGTTCTTTGTAGATTTAACTAGCTGAAATAAATCTTTTAGAGATTTGCTCTCATTAACAATTTCAGGGGTATTCAGCTACATTGAAAGAAATTAAAAAGGTTATTTTGACAGATATTAACATGCATTTAGTAAAAATCAATTTAAGTGAAGTTAACTGTTCTTTCAGTGTATGAGCAAGGGAAACCACGAAAACCTTGCTCGGAGAGCAAATAGTCCGCGTTAATGTAAAAAAAAAAAATTCATATTCTTAATCTAAGTGGGAGAACACGGCGCCTCTGCCATAAGGATAGTCGATATCTTTGGAATTCACGGTATTCGATAAAATTCTGATATTATTTATTGGCAAATTGGTGGAACTAATGGAGATAATTTGTAGGGTTGCCGTGCACTGCCGAAATAATGGTAGCTTGTTTTTCATCCTTTTACCTTTGTTATTAGGGAGAAGGTATGAAAAATCGTATTCCTTCTCAAGCATTTTCGACTTGTTTGGTACATATTAATGTCTTTCCTCTTGATGCAGCTGTTCCAATTTTTTAGTTTTTAGTTTGAAGTTTAGTATAGATTCAAAATAATACATATTTCAGCCATAAACTTGCAATATCTTCCTACTTTTTTTTTAAACAATATTCAAGAAATAAGTAAGTGATAACAATTCTGTAAACGAACGAAACAGCGAGAGTTTATTTGCTAGTTATTCTAAAAAGACAGGATCAGGTATTCCTAATTTTCTGGATGACATCAATGATACAACATATTCTACACCAGCATCTATTGTCCTTCCAAGAATACTTTATGTCTGCATATGGTGCTATTTCGCCCTCAATCAAGCAATCTCTATATCAAATAGACAGTAACTTAATATGCAAACCGGCAGTCCAAGAGTCAGATGTTTTGTTAGAGTTAAAGAAGCTGAAAGATAAATTCACAATGGGTAATGATAACTTACCAAGCTTCTTAATTAAGGATTGCGCTATTCTCTTTGTAAAGCCATTCACTTAGCTTTTTAATTTATCGCTAGCGAGCAGACTGTTGAAAAGCCGCAACAATTACTAATCTAACAATCATGTCACAGGCGCTATCAGAATCCATCGACAGGAACGGGCAAATTAACCTCGTGTACAAGGACTTTACCAAAGCTGTTGATCGAATTGACCACGACATTCTACTGCAAAAGCTTGAGGCTATTGGGTTCTCTCCATCTATGACTTGTGTATTCAACTGTGGGAGATCTTGGTGTCACTTTTGACTACAAACTATCGTTTTCTGGGCATATATCCCACGTGGCATCGACCTTTCTAAAAGCTTTGATTTTATCATACCTAATACGAGGAGTTTCACATCTACTAATACATTTACTCAATGGTACAGCTGCTATGTAAGACTTAAACTGGAATACGTCTCACTAGTATGGTCACCAATATATAAAATTTATATTTAATCCCTTGAGAGAGAACAGAGTAAATACCTAAAATATTTGCATTTTAAACAGTATGGAGCATGCCATGTCAAAGTTACAATCATACCACTTTACTCCAATCTCTCAACTTTGATTCACTGGAACAGCTTTATATTTCTCTACCATTTACTTCATAACAACATTGATGTGTCAAAGCTAATCAGCAAGCTTCTATTTGTAACACCACAACACACCGCCACCGCACGTACACACACTGCTTTCTATTGCGAAACAGCCAAAACTAACATTCTGCAAGGATGTCCTATCCATCTAATGTCTAATATCTGCAACGGATGTTCTCTTAGCCGATAAGAGCGTGTGATCACTTTTCCACTCTTCTCTCTATCCTATTATCCAAATATACACAATAGTATATCACATAGCATTGTCATTGCTTTTTAATTGCTTTGAACTGCTGTTACTTGAGTAAATTTATTTTATTTATGTAGTCTCTTGTATAAGGATTAACTAATATTTTCTTGTACTGTAATTAGATGTAGATCTGTTGGGCAAATATATCTATAATATTATTATTAAAAATGATACACTACTTAATGTTTATCTCTTTTTGGCAATTTTTTGATGTGATTTACTAAAGAATGTATTTGAATTTTCTTAGGTTCTAAATTTTAAAAGTTATATAGTATATAATAATTAATTTTATAGCTATTTGTTGTTTCTGCTTGAAAGTCTTGGCTTGAAGGTACATCTGATTCAAGAGGAAATATTTTAGTTTCCCAAATCTTCACTAAGGTTCAAAATTTTTATGATCAAAGATGCAGATTGATTTGATACGTAATGTTTAAAGCTTTAAAAACAGCTAGTAACAAATCTTTCCTCTGTATTGCAATAAAATTTATTTATCTCTGCTTTTGTTTCCATCGAGACCGATTCTTTTTTCGGCCAAAATCTGTCTCGTCGGTATTGAGTATGTGTCCAGGTTCGTCGATAAGGAATTAGTCAGACTTACTAAATCGGAATCTTCTGAACGACTGCGAAAAGGGCATTCCATTGATTCATTCCAACATTACAACGGATCGTGCAACCCAAGTTCATTTCTTACTAGTTTGAAACGCGCTAAATATCAACTTAAGGATGTTATATAATTACTTTATTATTACGTTCTTTTTAGTATTGCCATAAGTTTAATTGAATTACATAACATAATCATGACTTGAGTTATTGTCGGCTCAAAGCCAGAACTTTCTAAGTTTTAATGACTCACCTACTTTTGGCTCAGCATTTGATCCCAATGATGGGTACTATTCCAATATTGTTTTCGAGGATATCTGATTTTAGTTATTTTTAGTTAGTTTTTAGTTTTAAATGTTCTAAATCCTTTGGTGGCTTTGTTGCCACTGGACACCTGCATGGTGACCGATCACTAAAGCAGCTAGAGGTTAAACCATGAAAGGTGGGTCATGGCTTCAGTAACTCTAGAATATATTGGCATACAATAGGTGCAAACAACTTAAAAAAAATAGCTGGGTACGTAAGACGAATTCGTAAACGTAATTCCAACACATCTACTTTAAATGTAATGCCATCGTGATCCTCGACGCAGTAGACTATCATCGCGAAAGATGATGTCTTTTACGGTGCGCGACAAAGATGCCACAACCATTTAGCGATTTATATTCGCCGCAGAATTAGATCTTTGCAGTTTCCGGCAAAGATTTAATATAATAATTCTGATTTCTAATTCTCCTGTTTACGTGGAAATTTTATTGCAGTCAACTGTTCGTATTTCTTTTTCTTATATTTTAGTTATCATTAACTTTAGTTGTACAGCCTACTTGCGTTCGTTATATCAGTATTTATGTAGACATGATTCATTTTTGTTGTTTTCATTGCAGTTATATTATGGTGCACATATATAACTTATTGTTACATCAATAAATAAATATCCACGATCTTTACATATCTGTTTTATCTTTATAAATACTGATACTAGTTTGCTCGTTTTACGTTATTTACAACATATAACAACAGTAATAATATTGAAAAGCAGCCATTTGTTTGCTTACTCCTTATTCAATTGAAGGCGCAAGCTTTCTGCAGAAAAAATCTATAAAAGAATAAAGTAATTAGAACTACATATTTTATACAATAATAGCTTTCCAAAAGCAGTTTTTCCTTCAAGGTTTTCTTCTTGTCCATAGTTTCAATATTACCATTACGTCGAAGCATCATCATTTTTAAAGTTTTAAAGTCAAAACATCTAATTCACATTCTGTGCAAAAATTCCAATAAATGTAATTCGATTTGTGCCATCATAAAAAGCAAGAGAAATAAAATAAATAAAGAATAACTATTTTTTTAATAAGGATAACAACTTTAAGTATGTTTTTTTTTCATATTTCCTAGACTTTTTCTAATACAAACCTCCAGTTCTTTGTAATGAAAGTAACAGCTTCAGTAAATTTATTTCTTAAGATAATGACGATTAATGCTTCCTTTGACAGCGGACCACTGCCGTCAACGTTTGAACTGGTGCAGAAAACGGTAGCATTAAGAGGCAAAATGACATAATGTCGTCTTCAGCGATGAATCCCGATTCTGTCTGGGTATGTTCAATGGTCGTAGAAGGGTACGACACCCGCGTGGACAGCGACGTGATATTGGGTTTGTTGTTGCGAGGCATGTATACAGGACTGTTGGAGGAATGGTTTGGGGGCCATCGCTTGTCGTAGCCTATTACCACTTCTCTTTATTCGAGGTAGTATGACAGTTATGTTGATGATGTGCTACAAATGACTTTACTACCTTATCTAGATGACTGTCCCCATGTCATTTTTCAGCAAGACAACGTACGTCCCCATATTGCTCGTCGAACTATGGACTTTCTTCGAAAAGTAAGCTGTAATGTTTTGGCATGGCTACTTCATTCACCAAATTTATACCCCATTGAACATGTGTGGGATATCAGGGGGCAGGAGACTGTCCGCTTTGCACCATCCTACAAAGACTCTTAATCCACGATATTCAAGTTGCTTGAAACGAGGTATGTGGTTTGTAATAATTCTCAATTGTGAGAGCTAGGAAAAGTGAATTTATTAAGTGTAGGGTACATATATAAGAGAAACAAAAATTGGCAGATATAGAAACATTTCTGTTTGAATATTTTTTTAAGTTTTCATTGAAATTTTCAAAGGTTTCCATTTATGACTAAAACACCACCGGAGGAAGAAGTTTGCTCGCTCGGGCAATTCCGAAATAATGCCTAGATATCAGCGATCTTATCAAAGTTAATTTATTACTTGTGCTAACGTTCTCGTGGAATTTACCTCCTGCAAATTCAAATACTGATCGTATAGTCGTCCAAAAACTTACATCCCATTTTGTAATATTAACCAAAAGTAACCGAACGTTACTAATCCACGCTGTAACTTGCGAAAGAAAAAGTTGAAGAAAATCTATAACGGTATACGTCATATTAGACATATTACCCGTGTCTCTTGCGAATATAAGTCACCCCGCGATGTGTTTGCAGCGATGAAAGCTTTACACGCCCTTGCATTCAATGACTCATTAATATTCGCGCCTCGACGCGGCCCATCATGTGCGGCCTCACTTCCGCGCTCTGATTGATGAGCCCGGCTTAGGAGGCCAATCTTCTTCGTTCGCACCAAAACGTAGTCGAACGCAAATTGGTGTCAGGACTACATTATACCCATTCAGACTGGGTAGATTTACCTGAGCCTCGCGCGCCTCGTTCGATGTCTGATGGATCGACCGTTTCTGCTAAAGGGAAAATTGCGGTATTTTCTTTTCGAGGCGATGGAAAACGAATCGCCCGAAGAAAGTAATGATGAAAACACTTAGGCGGCTATACGGAATTTCCTATATTAGAAGGTAATAGGGATCAGACGCCGTTTTTAGTCAAATGATGTGTTTCCAATTACTACGTGTAAACATCGATGGGTTTCAGCGTTGGTTGGAGTATAGATTGTATACACTGTAGATAAAAATAAATAAAAAAAAATATTGGCTAAATTTTTAGATGCTTATCTTGAAAACTTAAGGTATATAATGAATAAAAGTAAAAACGATGCTGAAGGAAACTTCGCACTGTATAGAGTGGGCCAAATTCCATACTTTTAATAGGAAACCTATATTTCTAAAGGAATTAGACAAAATCTGACCTATGCTTCTGGAGCTCGATTTTAAAGAGAAATCGATTGGTGATATTCGTATTTTTATATCTTCCTTAATATAAGAGATCCACAGCGTTTTCATAAAATATACAATTTCTAAAAACCCCTGTAACTTTTTTGTTTGTGAAAATACTTGAATCATATAAAAACTTTATTAGGGCGCTCTTTTAATACAGAATTCTATGTTCTAAATTTTTTGTTTTTTTAAACTCGAATTTTTTAAGATGCTATCAAGACCTTTATTTTTTATATTATTGAAAAGCATATAAAATTATCTTTAGTATTATCAAATACAATATAAATATATATACGTGCAAAGAATAGTTCCGCTGGCGTACTATAGATGTCACAGCTAGGCTGATTTTAAAAAAGTGTACGACCAAACAAATATTAAACGTGATCTGACGTGATTAAACGTAAGTGGAATTTTCCGTTGCACAAACGCGTAAAATATAAGATAACCGAAGAGTCGGTGCGAGACGGATAAAAGTGATTTAACTACGCGCGCAGCGAAGAGGTAGAGCATTCATAAATGAATTGTCATTTCGCAAAATTGTTATGAAATTAATATGAAAGGAGGCAAAACAGTAAATAAAGTAAATAAAATATAAACCAAAACACACATTTGGGCTCAATGGATTAATATTGGTTTTATAAAGAAATTAAAACATATTTTTTGCGTTAAAGCGAAGCTATGTTATTACTATATATTACCGCTGTTGATTTATTTGCGATGATAAAATATTTTTGCTTTTAATGGACTAGTGGACATTTAAAATAATCTTTGTTTCTTGATATATAAATTTATGTTTTTTTTTCTTCTAATTCTTGTCAATATATATATTTGCAGTTAACAGCGAAAGAATATTTTCTTGCTAAAAACTGCAAAAAAAAACTCAGAAAACTTTAAAAAAGTGTAGTTATAAAATCTATAATTTTTTTTTGTAATACCCCAATTCACTCTTAGAAATACAATAGTGTTTTGTTTCCAAAATTACTGTTTACTGTTTTCATAAGATAATTGATGGCAAATCGAACAAGAAAATGTCATTTTGCATAAAATGTAACTTAAAACATTACAGTACAAGTTTCAATCGCAGGGATCTTTACAAAAAAAAAAATATGCAGCATTATTATTTGGTTGCACTTTTAAGGTATTCTCCTCAATTTTGTTTTTATCCAAGTGTATGTATAACATTAGCTTCCGGTAGTAAGCTAACATCAAATCATAAGCTTTTGTTGCTCTTGAACTTTTTCTGTTTCGTTGTTCGTATAATCAATATTGAAAGTAATTTAGAGAATCATTCAAATCCACCATCCACTTATTTATATGTCAGGGAGTAGAATTCAAATTTGCCGCGATTATTTATAGTTACTGAAAATGTTGAGATCGTATTAAATGAATTCAAAATCGTTGGTAATTCAGACTTGAATGTTTTAAGTTACCAAAAATTATGGTGGGAAATTTGAATTTTGCCAATAGGATTAGATTTCTTAATTACCGACAGCTGTAATACTCAAGTGCTTCCATATCAAGTAGTTCGCTTGGTCCATTGCCTATTTTTGTAAATCTTTTGCCCCGCTACTTTTATATACCACACTTGATATTGTATTAAAGGAGTTTCCAAATATTTGATTTTTTGTTTGGAGTTTCACAGTATTTTTAAGATGGCTGTGGATGGATTAAGCAATGCGTGTATATATTTTATATTGTCAAAATGTTTTGAAATGTCAGTTTAAATTAATATTACTGGTGTTTTTATTATTTAAGAATTCAAAAATGTATGAAACTATGAAAAATACGACATGTTAAAGTGTTTTATAGAAACTGGTGAAAATGCGGAAGCTGCATGCAACATTTACTATGAGCGATATCCTGCAGGACAGGATAATAGCATTACAGAATTTAAGATCAAAATTTTTCAATTAAGATATACAGTTGAGAATTTAATAATGAAACCTTCTATAAGTAAATGAACCAAGAGAATTGCCTTCTTAATATCGCAAGAAACTAGTTTCTTTGTGAAGAAAATTTAGGATCTTAAATATGGGCAAGCTAGATGCTTTGAACAAACCAATACAAATTTTAGTTTCAAGAAATATAATACCTATATAATATTCATTGAAATACATATCCTCAAAATTAATCTAGGTAAATTTGATACCGGTCACACATTATTAAACCCTATTTTACAGGATATTAACAATCCGTAGATTAAAAATAAAGATTATGTCAGTATTGGGGGTAGTTTCCTATTTTGTGGCAACTTTTTAGGTTTTATTGTGTTCTCAAATGCTACACCTTCCCCATTACAAATCATGACATGAACATGGACGGTGGTTCGTCAAATTTGAAAGTCTTGACATTGGCAATACTCTTTCCATTAGCTTTGACTGAATTTCTGTGCAGATATTGATATTAATATCTGAACACAAATTTAGTCAAATAGAAGCTTCAGCTGATAAAAAAATATGTATTTAGATCTGTTGGTATTCTAACAATTTTATTTTAAGTTAAGAGCTTCCCTGTCTTTCTTAGATCTTTGTTGATGTTCAAAAACTATATTATTAATTATATTATATTAAACTTTTGATCGTAATTTGGCTTGAAGGCAACAGAATTAATCGCTTCAAGTGTTGCGTAACCATTAGAGATATACCAGCACTTCCTGCATTACTTTTCTGAGACCTGCCACATCACAATTAAACTGTTTTGATGTAGGTGTTATAAAAATATGTACATTTGCTTCTACGGCAATAATATTAATATTGTACAAGAAATTTGAGCTCAACATATTGGATTCATATAACTACTACTTATTTTCATTTATGTTTCTTGACATACACACCAATAAATGTGACTTATTACATTATTTTCCGTATTAACCATTAAACTAAGCAATATGTTAATATTAATCAACTATATGAGTGACTGTAGTTCCAGGAAATTCACTGGCATGCACGTATTGTACATATGTTTCAACTACAAGTCAGATGATATAGATAATGGTTTAAATTGCTAGTGGCACGTGAATAACCTTTGCTCAATCGTCATAAAGCCTGCTAATTAATTAAACTAATGCGGGTTGTACGCAAATGCTCGCATATTGTAATGTATCTGTTGAATTTTGTTGTACGAATAATAACATATGTATGTGTATGAATTAATCTCTGTAATCAAATACAGTAGACAATGCAAAAAATAAATAATACCAAATTGCAGTAATTAGATCTGTGCCTACGCTGCACTTTGTATTATTATATTTAATATAAAAGGAATATTAAGTTAATTACTATGTATACTATGGATCGCATTGCATTTAAACTTTGCGATATAGATATTTGTGCAAATCGGAAAATTAAGTAAGCAAACAATAGTCCACATAGAAAAATGATACCTCTCCAAACAATACCATAAACATTGAATAACTGGATGTACAACACAACTGAATCAATATTGTTATAAACGATTAAATATCCGCCAAATAAAATGTTCAAATACAGATTATTATACAGGGTATTCCACGTAACTGGTTATTAAAAGTTTATGATGTTCTATTATTTGCTTATATTTGAGATTTTGGCACCAGTATCTGTTCGATTGGAACTATAAATGCAAAATACCTTAACCAAAATATCATTTCCGGTTGACCGGAAATGGATGTCAACTTTGTTATTTTAAATAGAATGATATAATTTTTTATTCATTTTTGGATTCTACAACTATAAATACGTCAGTTTTCATCAGCTATTCCTATAGCTACATGTTGCCGTTTTTGAGTTATTTAGTTTTTCTTTTTTTTAGTCATAATCATTGCATCATCGAGAAATTAATATCTCGGTTAATACTGCAAGTAGAGACTCCAAATTTGCTATGTTATGAATGTAGATATTACTCTAAGAAACGGTAAGCACACTTTACATTCTAACATACAGGGTGTTCAAAACTGAGGAACAAAGTGGCATATTTTCAAATGCAGAAAACTCATTTTTTTTAAATAGAACACCCTGTATTTTAATTCGGAATTAGAAAGTAAATATCACCCTCTATCACCTTATATGAGCATTTCCTATACCTATCTTTAATAGATTTTGAGATATGAGCGACTTTTTGTTAAATAGACTAAGTATTCTCTTTTTTAAAAAAAAGTAAATAATAGAACATCAAAAACTTTTAATGAACCAGTTACGTGGAATATCCTGTATAGGGTGTGTAGAATTTTATGTTACTGCTTTATGTAGTGTAACTTTTTTGAAAATTTTGAGACGGAAACATTCATAAAATAATATTCCGTAAGACTTTATTTGGATATACAAAGGCAATAAAGTTGCGCATTTTGCTTTAAAAATTTCAGTTTTATTCAATAATTAGTGCATTAGATAATTCCTTTTTATCGTTAATAAACAATCGATAAATAGCTGGTTTTTATGTTTAATATTAAAACGTAATCTTTTGGCATTTCTTTCACAAAAGCAGATCTGGTAATGGTAAACGTAGTAAAATTAACATGATACCCATGAAATCATTTAATCTGTCAAACGAGAAGAAGAGACGAAGACGAATTTAACGTTGTGATATTATTATAGGTTTTAAAAATTTTCCAAATAATCACACTACGCAAAACTTTAACACAAATTTCTACACACTCTGTATAGACTAATTACTGGTGTATGATAAATTGTATTTTAAGAGAATGTTCTTGCTTTCATTAAACTAGGTATAAATCTACATGAAAACTTTATTAAACTATTTCGACATTATATACGACTTATTATACGAAACAAGGCGACAACATTCCATGGAGATTGCCGTTTTTTAACCTTTTGACTTAGTTAATTATAATTTAATCATAAGACATGCAATAGCGAACATTCGTATCTTAATAGTTATAAGAGCAGATGGAGGATTTTGATTGTACCTTCATTTATATTTGAAAATCACGTAAACAAACAGGAGTACTGTGCTCTGAAAACTAAGGCACGTTTGCATGCCTTGATAACATCCATTACTTTAGTGAAGATAATAGCTGTGTTCGCAGAGCAATCATAAACAAGTCAGACGCGATTCGATGAGCTCAAAGAAAACCGAAACAGTTTTCTGACTGATTTCACAGTATATGATTGGCTCTGACTCTGGCCTAAAATGGTAATTGTTATGTCATTCTTACTTGTTGAGTCACTCTAAAGTTAATTCGTGCGCATAGTTATTACCTTATTGTAATCATGACCCCCTAGTAATATATTCGGTAGAAATGAGGTGAGTAGTACGTAGATATTACCTACCAAACTTATAGACATTCCTTGTGTTGCAATTACGTAATCATTACTTCCTAGGGCGACTATATGTACCTTTAAGTTACATTTGAGTATCATCTTAACGTAACCATTCCAAATATATACAACTTTATAGGAAATTTAACTATAAAGTAATAGAGTTTAAAGATATTTAGATGAGCAGTATAGTATAGTAGATACTAGGGTTTAACGCAGGCTAGCTTATTGAGGCTTCGATACACTTCGCATACGTCATCTCGGTGACGTATAACAGATACGATTTCCCGAGATTTGTATTGAAACCGCGTTCACCGGTAAATAGTACTGTTCACACTATTAACCATTCTTTCTAATAATAATCTTAAAACACAATATCTTTTATCTTTTTGTTTTTATTATGCACGTATATTTTGTCTTTGGTTTATCAAAATTATGACACAAATATGGAAACTTTTAATAGAAAATTAATCCTTTCTTTAAATTAAAAAACTATATTTTCCTACTGTTCTTTACAATGGCGTGATCCTATTTTCTATTACTGCATCTTGTAAACGGAAGTAATAGGTCTCTATCTCGTTCGTTAAACTCTAGTGGGTACCCAAATATTTTACATACTTTAATATAAACTTGATCTCTATAAGATGAGTGCCGTTTTGAAGAAAGAAATTTAAATTGAATTTGAACATATTGCGCTAGTATTGTGCCGTCGCTGTATAGATCAGTCACTAGTTAATGTAACTTTGAGGTTATAAGGAAGCCAAAAGTTACACAAGGAACTTGAAAGTGAATTCAGTTACTTTCAAGTTCCATTATGTTACTGCAAAGTGAAGCTAATTACATTGTAGTAACATATACAACTTGAAAGTAGATTTAATAGGGGATTGTCACGTAACATTTACGAGAAGGGATAGTATTAACTGCTACCATCTAGTAAATATCACTTGAGAGTTATATACTTCTAGTATATATTACTTTAAATACGAAAACGTAAATGCCAAGTGAAACAAAATGGATGCGCCATTACAATACAATTGCCATGGAACAATCTATAAAAAGATTCTAACACAAAACAGTGAAATTAAATTGAAAATTTAATTTCACTAAGTATTCATATTTTTAGTTAATAAGGACAGAGTATCGCACAATTCTTGGCTTGCTATGTTGAATAAAAAAAAGGAGAGTTCCTAATACTTATCATTTTTATCAATTATACTTCATAACATTTTAAGCAAGCGTATTTTTAAGAGGTATCAGTAACAGTAACAATGAATTGCAATGCCATATAAAGTAAAAATTACTTTTTGGGAACGTTCCAGCTACGTAGCAGCCACGTATTCGCCACGTTATGACTACGTAACTATTACGTCCTATAAAAGTAACGAATACGTCGCCATAACATAATTAGAACATAATATTTGTTCCCAATTTTAGATGACGGCATAGATTGATAGACGTACGCTAAGCCTTTATAAGAAACATAGAATCGTATATGTTGTAAGCAGGACTTTAATAGGGTTAATGGTTATGGCAGGTTCCCTTAGAAAGCTTAACAAATAGTATGGAATGATCAAGGAGACCAAACGGTATAGCAAAATCAGTATAAATTACATCCAACCAACTCCGAACATCCATAATGTCGTTGATCGCCCCCTGCAGGAAGCCGTGCTGGCAGTCAGAAGTAGTTCTGCTTATATGTATGTGGGCTAAAGTAATTATAAAAAATACCCACAAATGCCTTTGAGAAGTTAGACAAAATAGATATGGGTCTTTAGTTACATATTTCATTATATTAATTAAGACATGGATTAAAAGGTGTTTTAAGCGGTTGCACAGGCACATCTACAATTGCGAATTATAAATCTGGGAATTCGATCTTGGCTTGGAGAAATTTTATTTTGTACTTAATATATATAATATAATCCTGGTTTAGAGAGAACCAATTAAGGGGAAGAGTACAGTACAAAAAGGGATACTAAAACAATTTATTTAAGAATTTTTAATAGATTAGATTAGATTAGGATTGGGGTGGCCTGTGAACCTGTTTCACCGTGAACTTCTCAGATCTATTGTGATCCCCTTTTTTCCTAGAGGACGCTCTCTAATTTCGCCCTCTTAATTAGGCTTATCATCTTTGAGAGTGGATTCTTTGCGTAGCTACTAGTTGTGGGGTTCTCCTCCCCCAATACTAGAAACCTTGTCTTCGCCAGTCCTTCACATTGCCACAGCACATGAACTGGTGTTTCTTCCTCCTCTTGGCAGTATCTGCAGGTTGCGTCGTCTGCCAGACCAATGTTTTACATATGCCTATTCAGTCTACAGTGACCAGTCAGCAGACCAACGATTATTTTGACAGTCTTCCTGTCTTTCTTCAGTAGATCTCTCGTGAATTCAGGCCTCTCCTCCTTTAGGTACTCTTTTGCCTGTTTTTGTCGCGGTGATATTTTCCACCACTCTCTGGACTAATTATGTATCCAGTCATTGATGGATTTTTTAATTTGCGGCCCAGGCCAAGGTTAATTTCTTTGGGTGCCCACCACATTTAGGGCGCTTACACAGTTCCAAATCAGCTTAGAGTCTACGCTTGTGGAGCTAATCCCTTTAAGTGTGGACTGCAAATTAAATAACTAAACTACTAAATATAATATTATCTTTTTACATATAAAATCGAGACTAATAACAAATAGTTAATTTCAATGTCCTTTTGCATATTCATTTACCACATACTTGCAGTATCTATTCCTATTTCCATACGGTCCACTCTCTTTTATCTTTATCTTCGAAGCTTGATGCAATTCCATTTAAGGGGGCAAGAAGCGAAAGGCGTAAGAGCAACAAAGTAAAGCGGGCAGATTTCTGACATTAACAATCTAGATTTTAGTCAACTTAAATTTGGATATAATAAATAAAGTTACACGCAAAAATGCACTTATATCCTTTTGCGTCTGCTTCGCATGTATTTGAATGTATTCGATCTAAAAATACCACCACAATAACTTTTATGAACGCAAATTTCTATCAAATGCATTATATAAAAATGATATTCGTGGAGGAAAAAAGAAAAGAAATAAGGTGCCTGCACTTCTGGGCGTGGCTTCCGCATCAATTCAGTTTCAATTAATCTGGAATGAATATTTCCCAAAAGCATATCATAATAGGTTTAAATTAATTAATTCCTGGATTCGCTTGGGAAAAGTCACCTATCTCGTTCGCTACGCAAACTAACATTATTATTATTAGTATACATTCAGGAAATCAATCGGAACCAATTACATATGTATATACGTACATGCATGTGTTGCTTGTTTCCATGAAATTAATTTCAAGCTCACTGGAACGATATAGATACATCTACGCTGCTTATATACACTGCCAATTTTGTACTTTGCGTACGAAGCTGGTTTATTTGGTCTGGTCTATGTTTAATTTACCTAATTGTAAGTTCTGTAAGTCTGTAACTTTTTAAAATTCGTTTACTTCGTTATAGAATTCGCTAAAATTGCACATTTTATAAAACTTTCGAGTTTATAAAGATATCGCAATTATACTTGTGCTGATTTGTCAGTTTCTGCGGGAGAAATTGAAAAGACTTGCTGAGAAAACGCTGGTAAAGAGCGCGCGTAAATTTGATTAACCCTTGAGCAAATATTGTGAGATTGCACGGCAAGCTTTAATAAAATCTTTAAGAGTAAAGATAAACAACGTTTGATATCTTACAATTAGTGAAAATTCCGTTTCCACAACCTAATTTATATATTACAGCAATTTCTATTGTCTTATATTTTTAACGAGAAAAATTTTGAAAAGCAATACTATTTGTCCTGCGGCTTTTATTGTGGTTCCGTTGCCCAATGAGTCTAAGAATGAAATTACAAAGCAATCGATGATAACTGAACTTGAAGAATGCTTCTTTTCTATTATCATTAGTGAATCAATGCCACTACAGGGAGAGGTTCGATGATTTATTCTGATTTACTGATGGAACAAAAACCGAAAAGGGGAATCTACAATGAGGGGAGAAATACAACACAAGTAACCTCAATATTACGTACACTGATCACTCGAAAGAAACTAAAAAGCTGTTAGTTAGCGAGAAAGGAACTAGGACCAGAACATATTCTAAGAGTCTAAAAACACAGAACAGAAGCAGAGAAGGAATAGAGTCAAAGGGAAGCACAAGAACTTCGAACACTGGCAAAACGCAACCAGGTAAAATTATGGAAAGACCTTTATCAAGGGACCATAACGCACTGGAGAGCTACAGCTTGTTAGTAGGAATCATTTTCGCACAGTAACAGATCTCCTAAGAAGACACTGTACACTTAAAGAACACTTATAGAAAATTAGGGTCAACACTGAAGATGCAATTGCAAACTATATAATGGAATGACAAAGAACGCTTACCATATTCTGCACAAATGCGAAGCTCAGCTAATATAATACTCTGTGATCTTGGGCATTTCTGATGATTATTGTTCGTTTTTATAGCAGTTTTATAAACTGACGTGTTCGTTGTGAAATGTTCATGTGGTTCAACCAGCGAGATCCAGTAAGAGATAAGATCAGAAGGATTAGTTTCTATCAGCGATTTTGGTGTGGTGTCACCAAGAAAATGACCACTAGCGCTAGTTAATTATTTTGGTATCAGATGAAGAAGCTTCCTTCTTTAATTCACATCAATCATAAAGGACGTGTATTAAACATAGAAGTGCAATCTAGATTCAAAAAGATGGCAATTTATCATCTGCTGCGTTAAACATGTATATATCTTGTGTGGAGTGTGTATGGTAATAAAGAAGTTACTGATATTATTATTCAATAACAAAACACAAGGAAAAAAGGAAACAATAATAAATCGAATTAAAGACGCAATCACGATATGTTGTCATTTATTCAAGTTACGCTCAACTACCGTCAAAATGAATATCAGATCAACCGTAATGGCGCTTCATCTATAATGTGACAGTACTGTTAGGACGCCAAAGTCGTGCATGCGGATCCACTGAAAACAGCAAGTGACCCTTCTTTACCTATCTTTTTGCTGATTCAGCGCAGAAGATGTACAAATAAACCGGAAAGGTATAATTTTTTTTTGCTTTCCCATTTATTTTTCAACGTAATGGCACCACGCGTATACCTGAAGCTTTGTTTGAAAATAGTATGTGCATTAATGTACTTCAGGAGGTAGTTGCTGCTTTGCTTCCCAAATTTTCGTGAATACACATAGACGGTAAAAGATTTTTCCCCTAAAATTATATTCCAGCTGAAAGTCTCTACAGATTACTTCTCTCACTAAGGACGATCAAATACGAAGTTTCCTTGTACATGATGCTCAATGTGTGCTGGTGAAACCCCAGCTATATTATTAATTTGGTAATTAGTACTTGTAGTTTTAATGTATGTATGTCAATATCTAAGTAAACAACTCGATCTCCTCGAAGGTGGAATTTTGTGTGACAAATTGTCACTCTTGAACCTGAAGTTAAAAGTTCTTCTTCCTTGCAACCTTTACGTTCTTATTTTACTGGGACAGTTCACCAGGTTTTTTGTTTTTTTACAATGGTCATAAATCACTGGATTTCGTTCCCACTTCCGAAGCACCACAAGGATCTCATTTGGGACCCCATTGGTTTGTATTCCTTATAAACAATTTATTAATGCTTGTATACATGCAAATATTAAGGTTGTCGAGTATAAATTAAAGCTTTATAGTTACACGATATTATATTTAATTTCGCTAGTGCTTCTTTATTTGTATGAAACGCCTTCCTCACTGGCAACAAATAGCAATGTATATCAAAGACAAATTATAAACTAACTAATAAAATAGATCGAGCGTATGTGCCTACGCTAATAATGCAACAGATATGAGTGGGGAAGCTTCAAATGATATTGCACAAGTTAATTAGGAAGCTATTCAGTAAATTTTGCTATCTAGGCATCTCATAAAGACGCATAACATCTATATTCCATTAACGCTATGACGTTAGCTTTTCCGCCAAAATAGAATCAAGTGTGAACAATTTCACAAAGCGTAAACTGCATAATCACAACGAGTTACTAGTTTCAATATTGTGCAATATTAATTTATATTGTTCTTTGTAGGAAAGAAACTTTCAGGATTTACAATAAAGTTCTACTTATATACACAAGATATTCCATGTAAATGGTTCATGAAAAGTTTATGATGTTCTATTATTTACTTATATTTCAGGTTTTGGCACCATTATCTGTTCGAGTGGAACTATGAATGCGAAATACTTTAACCAAAATATTACTTCCGGTTGACCGGAAATGGACGTCAACTTCGTTATTTAAAATAGAATGATATAGTTTTTTATTAATTTTTGGATTCTATGATCATAAATACGTCTTCGTTAGCTATTCCTACAGTTACATGCTGTAGGAATAGCTAATAAGGACTGACGTATTTATAGTCGTAGAATCCAAAAATGGATAAAAAACTATATCATTCTATTTAAAATGACAAAGTTGACGTCCATTTCCGGTCAATCGTAAGTGATATTTTGGTTAAAGTATTTCACACTTGTAGTTCCAATCGGACAGATAATGGTGCCGAAAGCTAAAATATAAGTAAATAATAGAACATCATAAACTTTTAATGAACCATTTTGGTGGAATACCTTGTATGGAAATAGAAAAATCAGACTTTTTTAAAAGTAGTTTACATTTTGGAGCGCTTCACATTTTTTATTTGTATCCGTTTAAATTTTTCAATTTTTCATATCTTATTTATAATAAATACGCAGTGATAAATTGTATAAAACATCCTAAAGTTATTTCGTCAGATTTTATTTCCGACAACGGAAATACTTTTCGCGAGTTTTTGTAACAAAAAATTAAACTGATACACTGCCTGTCACGCTGAGCAATATTTCATTTTCATGAAGGCGAAGTAAGGTGGGGTACATTCTATTATATTTTCCCTCTTCTTAGAAGGTGTAAAGGAACACATCAAAAGGATGGCAAATAATAATTACCTGGATCGTATTACGAATCAGGGAGATATAATAGAACATTTACTATTGAATAATAATACCGTATTAATGTTCTTTATAGTTTAATGTGAAAATCTCAATAATATTGTTGATAACATAACGTTTGTTTAGGAAAAGAAAGCGGGTATTTACATTATTAGCGTAGAAAAAGAATATATGGAACTAATTTAAATTTTGCGGTATAAAGTGTTTCCCAAGTTCGACGTGAGAGGGAGCTCAGGTAGCGACTGTTGGAAAACTGAGCGAAAAGTGGCCGATCTCCAATAACCCTAGCGCTAGATTACGAAACTTTCAGCGCTTGTCGTAAAAAGATTTTCATAAAAAGAGAAAGGTATGGCACTGATATAAATTTTAATCATGGAAGGGGTATTAAGAGATGATTATGATAAACACTATACCTTAAGGAATACTTTTTTTGTTTGAATACATTAATGATGATTTATGAAAGTAAAAGCCCTTAGATATTACACCCCATTAAACATGTAAGTGAAAATAGATTATGATGTGGAGTGTATTTTGAAAGAAACTTCAAATTTGAAACTTAAAGAGATGCTGGAGAAGGTAGGTGGAAAAAATCTGGCAACAAATAAAGTTGTCGAAGATACGTGGTAGTTTAAGTTAATATTGATCCATCTATTTAGGGTAAAAGTGACTGTCGTTGACACATTTAGTTTGCTACGACTTTTATGAACATGTCCCAAAACGTTCCATGTACGAAAGCCTATAAAAAGCAATTTCTCCTTGTTTTAAGAGAGCTGCCCTAAAAAAATACATATAAAGATAAATATAACTAATATGTTATACGTGTGCATGTGCATACTTAGGTCATATTGTAAGAGTAATATAATGCGTAGTGTTTTCTAATTGTTTTATCATATTTTACCGTGATATATAGCCAGTTCTACCAACCAAAAAATCACTTAGAAAAACTGCTTAATATAAGCAAAAATAAATCGCATTTGTCCGGATATCGCGGGTGAAGCTATTGCAATGTCCGCTTTATTGTATAGTATATAAACACAAAGAATCGTAATTTTGAAGATTTTTGAGTAATTATCCTAATTCCCTCATCTATCTATCAAATTATTTAAATTATTTAATGACGATTTTAACCAATTTCTGAAAGTTGATTAAATAAACACAACTTGTTTCATGGTTGCTCTAAAGCTATGCATATAAATAGCTATACCATTCGAAAGGTCCCTCCACTCATTTTGTCTTCCTCATTGTCTATGAGTTACTGTGAATAAACAAAAAATTGTGCAGAATTTCAAGATAAGGTGAAGATTTGCAGCTATGGAGAGTGTCACTGAGTAACACTGCATGGGATATACAAACTGAAACAAAATCATTAGAATTTGCAGTTCGCAAGAAATTAACTTAAATTAAAGTTTAAGAAACTAAATTCGTTCTCTATATGGCCAACATGATTTGGTGTTTCCTGAAAAGGAACATAACTTTGAACCCAGGCATTTCTTCGGAAATAATTTATTTTTCGAAGCAGTTCATTCTTTTAAGTGAAATATATTGATAGTTGATTCAAGTTCTCTTTATTATGAACTTGAATTTTTGAACTCTGCACATTGGCAGAAAACCGTAAGCATTTTGAATCAAAATTTTTTTCTTTTATTATAACATTTATTCACTTTACAAATGATATTTTTTGCAGTTTCACCGAAAAGTGTAAACACAACAAAATGTGATCATTTTTGATTGAAATAAAAATGAATTATTTCCAAAAATTCATGCACACTAATGGCGAGAAATCCAAGAGAGGGTATGAGATGCTCATAACCTCTCCTGGATTTCGCGTCTTTAATGTCATGTGCACGCTGTCATGGCCTCCTCCTGCATCTTGTTTTGGTTGTTCTTTTTAAATTCATAAATAATTTTAAATTTCGACGTTTAACATGTTGTATTGTTCATAATGTTTATGTTATTATATATCTCCGACGTCACTCAAATAACTGTAAGTTCTTACTTTATAATATTTACACATTAATTGGTTGTAATCTCTTTGTAGTTGATTCTCTGAGGAAGCAATAAACTAATAGCGAAAGCTTAGAATTGGAAAATTGAGTATTGATTCAAACTTCGGCTGCCATACCCACCAATTTAACTCGTGAAATTAACTGAAAAGATTCCAATTGTTCCTGAAATTTCTTTAATCTTGCACGAAAATATTTATCTTTGTTTACTATAGTTTGTGTATCTGAGATTTATGCACGTGGGCACATGCATAAAACTAAAACACCTTCACGTAGAAAGTCAGCTTGAATGCAGACGCTTGCATTTTCCGCTAAAAGCCAATAGTTTTAAGTCAATGTATTCATGCGTGTCCACGCAAATAAACTAAAACATCGGTTTTTTTTTTAATTAAAATAATTTAATATTATAATAGCAATACAATATGCGAATGTGCATTATTTTAACTTAAACAGAAGTTATACAGATATTATAAAATATTAATCAAAACTAAGGTGCATTTCATTTAATTAAATTACGGTTACTTTTTGTCCAAAAGCATGTACTTAAGAAGAAAATAGTTTTCCGGCAAAACAACACGTTACTTTCAAATAAATAAACACTTTTCTGCGAAAAGGTATCCCTTTCGTTTAACATGATAAAAACCAAACTTTATAAAACTTTTCATTTAATACGCTCTCTTTTCTCAGTGTAGGCTGATCCAGAACCAGATGCGCCAAATATAAATACGGACGCAAACGAAGACAAGAGAGTTTGTACGGAGAAAATAATTAATAGCGAAAATAAATAGTGAATATAAATAAGTAGTATTTAAGTAAATTCAGTTTAATAAATGTTCTTAGAAGTGCTTTAGTTATTCATTATTAGCGTCTCTTAGTCGTCTAGTCTTAGTTTTATTAGACGGTAAGTGTGGAATACTTTTCATTAAATATGTAGATTATGTCGAATATTTGAACCCAGAAAGCATTACAATATGGACTTTTATTATTTACCTCTTGAATGCAATTACTTATTGGCAAAGGCTTATTTTTTTATAGCAATTACATAATTAATTAGCATATTATTAACTTTTTTTTTTTAGATTTCAACATATCTCTTCTCATTACTATTTTTTTCCTATTCTTATGCGCTATAACAACATAATATACTATTTATTTGTGATTAAATGCAAAATCGATTCACATTCTAATATATTTGACAATATATTTGTCTGCTAGACATTTTATTTTCATATTGTAAAGCTAAGTTTTGTCACAATTTTATATTTGTCATAAAACATGTTCAAGCTTTTTTTACATGCAAAAGAAAAAGAAAAGAATATAAACAGGTAGACAAATATAAATCTTAAATAGCTATCTTGCAAATTACTTCATTTATTCCCGGATTTTTCTCTCTATCTTTCCAGTATCTCTCTATATTTCAAATTCGAAATGTTGCTTTGAAAATACCCCTGTAAATTAACAAAAAAAGGAATATAAAGATTACTGTGGTCTAAAAAATTCTTTGGATAACTTTTTTTATCCGCATGCCCCGCGAAGTTTCCAATTTCATAGCAGTAAGTAGTTTCCATTTGATAAAAAATTGACGACGCCCATAATTTATATGCCAATCATTCTAACCCACAACCTACAGCGTTTCAACAAAAAACTAGTTGCGGAAAGCGCCGGCGCCGTAAGCATATTCAGGGGTTACGTTACCAGCTCTTAGAAACAAATACTACAACATGGTTTTTACCAAAAATACTAAACAGTACAAAGCAAGTACTTATCATTCAACTATAACCATGTTAATTTTCGGCAACTTTAATTAATAATTGCTATATAAATAAACCGAATCACCAAAATCAAAAAAAAAAAGAACATAATTCAGTACGCATATATTTAATTACTCAGTAAAAAATTTTAATACGCAAGCAAGCAAGATTACGCTTTGAATTTTAATATGAAATTTAATAACAGTAGAGACAAACTAAGTAGGAAGGTTAAACTTCACTCATTGTTAGTAAACAACTAGGGTCAGTCGATCATAAGTTGCATGTTTTTATTAAACTGTTGATGTTTTGCTACAGTGTAAGGCCATCATCAGAGATAAAAGGTTATATTCATAAATTAGTAACTGATATCTCAATAGGCGTACAATTATTGCTGGTCAGAATACATTAATATAATCTTAATTGTCGCGTCTAATTTGGAAATAAAGCGTTTTAGATTTGATGATACTGTTACACTCTAGCGAAATATTAGCAGTTTAATAAAATTTGTAACTAATGAACGACTCGACATTTTTGTTCACTAAGTGATGTTTAACCTTCCTTAATATAACATAACATTTGCTCCTATTCATTATTGGTGCTCCGTTACTACCCTTATGCTTTTTTTTAAAGGTTAACAAGTTTTTTAATCAAGACAGATACATACAATATAAACTTAAAAATACGTATATAAATTAAAAATATAGACTTTTCAAAAATGAATTATCCTTGAATACAATACAAAAAAGGGATAAACATTAATATAAATAAAATAAAAAAGTACTTAATATATTACCAATTTCAATAGAAACACTCCACCAGAGATAGTTGCTTGTTGGTGCGATTTTGTAATAAAATGTAAACAAAACACTTAGTAATACTTTTTTAGTATTTATAATGATTTTCAGGACCTTTATTCTATAGATTGATCGTTTGAATAAAATATTGATTATCCGCGCAAAGTTTTGTATTACTGGGGATAATATAACATTTTTTTAGCGCCCAACGTGGGGCAAATTTACTAGCGAAATAGAAATGGATCAGATGGATATGTCGTTACAAACATTTTTCCCAATGTATATGCAGGATAAACGGGAAGAGAGAGAAGAAATAACCCAATTAAGCGGAGGTTAGATTAATGAGAGAAGAGATTAAATCAAGATCTGAACCTAAGGCAATCATATCCGATAGGTTAAAAACCAAAGATGAAATTGCAAAAGGAAGGGAGCGAAACACTGGAGGAAGAACAATTCGAAAGATGAAGAGGCAAACGTTAATAGTGAAAAAGGCGATCATTATTATGGGGGAGAATTGACATTGGAAACTTACTTATCAGATTTAAAACAGAATGGTACCGATTTGGACATTGATAATGGATTAAATAAGGTAGAAGTAGAGGAGTTGCACGAAAACATTAAACGGAATGAGGACGAATAACAATGAACAAATTCATAATGACTTATTGNATTTCCATTTTTCCATGTTATATTCAAGGCATATAATTGCATATTTCGACAAATAAATGGATATTGTTGCATATTTCAGAGAAAAACGATGCATATATATGCGCATATTTTAACTGAATTGACGTGCATATATTCCGCCCTTTATTGATTAATGTACACGGGTCTTTTGAAGAGAAGATGAGAAGAAAAAGATGGATTCCATCTAGGTATGACATTGAGATAGCATTAAGAGATTATAATGATAAGATTGGGTTCTGGTTGAGCGGATCCATAACATAATATTAATATTATGGATCCGCTCGTTCACAACAATCGAAGATTGTGGATTTAGCAAATTTTAGCAACGCAGGCCCAAATATTGTTATTGTTGGTATTAATTTTGATAATTTGAAAAAATTAATTTAAGAATTATGGTTTATTAAAAAAAAATCACCCGTCTTGCACCATGTTTACTTGAAATCAGTGGATTAAATAATCGACATTAGTTTCATATAGATTCAAGTCATCCCTTAAATCAATCGACGATTTTCTGCAATTACTAGATTCATACAACGGTTTAGTTTTTCTTTTTCATTTTGGCCAGAAACCCAAACTTCTAAATATCATTTGTGGGAATTTGAAGTTAATTGTGGCAGATAAATATAAAAAAAATGATACCTACAAATATAAAAAATTGTGATGTATTTGTACCATTTCAAGAAAATCAAATTGTGACACTTAAGAAAAACATCCATTAGGAAAATGTTACCAAAAAAAAAAGAGTTTTACGAATTCTTAAGAAGGTACCCAATGCGGATATTAATCTATAAGAGATGGCTTATATAAAAGTTATTTTATCATAGTTAAAGCTTTTTTATCTAATATTTTATAGAAGATATTAAAGATACAAAATTGAAAGTATTTCATATTTATGCCCTAGTATTTATTTCAGTTTTTGTATCTACAGTGCAAGCTTGAATTTATAGTTTCTTAGCAGAGTGAAAATTATAAACTTTATTAACACAATTTTGCAACATATTGTTCCGCTTATTTTTAAAATATTTAGTTCCAATAATTATGAAAATGATCACGATCTGTCCACCACATGCAGGCCAATCACGAATATCTACAAAGCCTGGATAAGTTGCCACAATAGAGTAAGTAAATAAATGTACAATTATTGAACTTTAATTTATTTCTTCATGATATAAGAAACTAATTTATATAAGTTCAGATCTACGATAATAAGGAAAAAAACAATAAAAAAATTAAATCTGGTACTAAAACCAGCCTGATGGTATCAATTAGTCAGCTGCTTTTGCCGCCTGCTGTACCGTAACCCACAAAAATCAAGCAAGTTGAGCCAGACAGCAAAAAAAGAAATGCCTAATATTATTTCTCCAATTAGTTCTAAAATAACTCCAGATGGAGCTAGAGCATCATATAAGATCATCATATAAAAACAACAATACCCATAATAGTAGCCATCCGTTCCCTTAAACTCTCGATCTGAAACAGCTGATTCTTGGCGTGTTCCAGGCGAAAAGTCCAGGCATGATCAATGAGGTAGATGTGCTGCGGATCCGTACGCTTAACGCCCTCATCAACTTTGATTTGCAGCTGCCATACGGGGTCGTTCTTAACGCGCTCTTGGTCCTCATAGTCTATCTGAAGAAGGGAGAATATGTTGCCGGCATCGAAGACTTGTTTGATTATCTTTTGAAAGAGGGTTCGCCAGAAATATTCGGGAATTCCGGACGCCTCTAATTGATTGCGATGGTTTTCTAGGAAGGCTTCGTACGTGGCGTGTACCATAATGGGATTCTGATGAGATTTTCTAAATAATTATTGAGAAAATCTTATATTTTAACCTGCACGGAACTACATGTCAAAGTGTCAAAAAATGTCATATGTCAAATCAAATAGTCGATGGATTTGGAGACATCTAGTGCTTGAAATACCAAACTAATTCTCAATCTCATAAATATGATTAGGACTCAATGGTTATCAGAAATTATGCAATATTATTTACTATATAGAATATAAATTCAAATTTACATTTTTATTTTAATAGATTGTATCAATGGATATCTCTAATTAAGCGAAATTAAAAATTTAATTCTTAAGTATTTAAACATTGGCAATTGTCACCAGTAACTTTTACCGCGTTTTTATTGGTTAAATCTGTAAAAAGTTTGTTTTTTTTTGTAAATTGTTTCAAATATATATTAAATTTTAGGATTAAGCACAAGTTTCTTTTTATATAATATGGGGGTAAGTTGAATCATTATTCCCTCGTTAATAATTATTAGCTTGAAAATACATTAATAAGTTGCTAGTATTTAACAATATAACCTAACTATTTCTGCACTTCAGCGAAAAAGCAATAAAGGTAAGGAGAAACGATTAGCACGTAAAGAGGAACAGATGCGAATAGCACTGGCGAAAGAAATAGTCGATAAAGCTAATAAATTACCAGATCCGCTGGAACCGTTTACAGTATTTCGTAAGTTTAATAAGAATGGCATCGAAGCAGAATTGTCCATAAAACGAGTGACGGATTTGGACGAGAATATGAAGCAATGGATATTTAACTTAACGAAAACGAATATGAAAGCAAAGTACTTTTCATATTAATTTATGTATAACTGTTTGAAATTAATAGGTAGATTTTCAGATATGAAGATTGTTCTTGGGGTTGGAACGATACAAAGAAATATGAAGAACTTATGGATGAAGACGCGTGGTATTTAATTGCACAATCGGCGGATGGTACACCTTTAGGATTTTCACATTTTAGATTCGATTTGGACGAGGGAATAGAAGTACTTTATTGGTTTGTAAAATATTTTTTATTTCATGTGGACACTATTCCTACTTTCGAGAATCGGTTAAATAGGAGGAAATATAGCATATTTTACTAGGAGGACAAAATTGAAAATTTCGAATTTGAAAATAGTTTGGAGGGTTCCAAAATTATATGAAAAAAAATGTCAGATTGATCCAATATGAAAAAAAAAACAAGTAGTTTTGAAGTTATGTGAGAAAATTCCAAATGTGCAATAGTTCCAATAGCAAATTCTCATTTCAAAGTGAAAAAAAAAAGTATAACAATAGTGTCCTTATGAAAACAATCAACTTATATTTTTTTAATTATTTGTTTCATATTTTCAGTTACGAGTTACAAATAGAACCTGCTATAATGAGGAAAGGTTTAGGAAAATTTATGATGCAAATATTAGAATTAGTCGGTTTTACAAATCACATGCGCAAAGTGGTGTTAACTGTATTGAAACATAATAAGTACAATTACTTTTTTAAGGCATTAAAGTACGTAAATAGCTTATTTTAAAGTGACTTTCTCTTTTATTTTGTATTGCTTTTTTTTTCAGTTATCAATTAGATGAGTCTTCTCCGATGGACGATGATGAAGAAACTTATCCGTATGCAATATTAAGTAAAGTTAATAAGAAATTAGTTAGCGTCAATCCGGCGCCCAGTTCTTCCAGTATTAATAATCATAGTCATCAACACCATTGCTGTCCCGGCCATCACTGAAATTTCGAATAATAAAAATCTCACTTATAACTTTGATTCTGTGACAAATATTTTTATTTTATTATACTCAATACAATTTTTAAAGTAAGCAAACAATTTGTCTTATTTAATAAAAATGGAGTAATACTTAAAGAGGCATTTACATTATGCGCTACACAGACTACCCTCAGACGACGAACTCGCATTCAGATATGTACCGCTCTCTCTATTCTTTTCTATCTAATGGAAATATAAGGTTTCTTCTCTACCTTTTTTCCCAAAAACTCAAAATTTGTGTAGAGGCGCTGTTTAAAAGACTGCGTATAATAGAAACCTGTACGATAACATGTTAAAAACGAGATAGTAGTAGAGATGGCGCCTCGTATTGTAATATAAAAGGTATCATTTTTACCAATAGATACATTACAATGCTGTATTTTTTCGAAATTGTTTCAAAAATAGTGACATTTGTTACATATTTTGCGAAAATGTTTTGCATAGTTTGTGGTCGTTCTAAAACCGAAGTGCAGAAGCTATTTTGCTTTCCACGACAGCTTGAATCAGGAAGAATCAGGGTGTTATACACAGTTGTTTACAACTACCGACGACTTCTCTTTGCGAATATGGTAAATTCTATTGATACTGGCAACGAAAGATTTACTATTAATGAATATTTTAAAATTTATCTGTTACCTAGTTAGTAGACTGTTTATTTGTACTTGTTTTACATATTAATATTTTGTAAATGAGAAAAATAAAATCAAAGAGTTATATTATCTTTAGTTTGTTATAGCTTTATGCAGTAGTACCAAAAAATTAAGTTTTAAAAAATTATTGTAATGTATTTAATGATTGTATTGGACTATATTCTTGTTTATATGTATATAAATAACAATATAGTCAAATACAATCTTTAAACACTTTGTCCTCTAAAATAAATACAAATGAAAGTATATACTTTTTGAAATTAAGCGGGAAACACTCAAGCGCCATCTACCTAAATTTTGTATTTTTGTGAGAGAGAAAAAAATCCGAAACGGTATCTTGATTTACATTGAGTTCGTCGTCTGGAGGTAGTCTGTCCGCAACTATAATTTGAGGAAACAATTGAATTTAAACCAATAAAAAGGCAAATACGTTCGGGCGAAGAAAAAATCTTTTGATAGGTTACTACATAACGTGGTTTGCATATAAAAATTTAATATAAAGCATACTAGACTAATATAAATTCCCCGCGTTTACTTCTAAGTAAGTCCAACAAGGATATTATATAAAATATCTATCGATAAAATCGTAACTAATTTCGTTCTTCATCGTCGAAGCCGTTGAGTGAAATTTGCTTTTTTATAGTTGCCATTTCTTGTTTACATATGTTCTTCGCCAGTGTTACATCCCATTTTTAGTAGATTCCTGTTTTTAAAGTCAGGGTGCTGTTTTCAAATGGCATGCTGTGATGCATAATTTAAATCACGATACAAAATGCTCGTTTATGCTCGGTATGCTCGTTTTGAATCTCAAATTCGTCAAGGCCGGTCAGATGACGTCATTAAGGAGCGTATCGAAAACAATAAAATACATGTATGGTAAATAGCAAAATGTTAAAATCCAAATTATTCACAACTACCAATGAATGTAATTCAAATGCAGCTTTGCTTTAAAAAAGCCTGTTTTATGTTGAAATTTACTTTATCTATCTTGTCACCATCTGGTAGCGCTCGTGTTTATTTCTACAATTGTAGCGAATTTCGTGTGTGTTTACAAAGTGTTTTCGTGGTTTTTCTAAAAAATTGAATCGTGAAAACACCTTAACACTCTTAAAATATGTTCCGTAACCCCGTCCGGATTTTCTAAACTTACCTTTCGCATTAACAAAACCCTCACGGTCGAAATCGATTTTAATATAATAATAATTATACTTATATGTGGCGCCATTTATGCTCCTATGTGACGTAACTTCCATATACGCGTAAGCATACCGTATTATTTGTACCGTGATTTAAATCTAATGTAACAAAGGAGGTTTGTTCGCTGGTGCTACACTTTCCACACTGACTCCTACTTAAGACAGGATAAAAGATTTATGCATCTGAGAAAGAGACAATATGCACCAGTGTAATTGGTGTAACACCAGCGAACAAACCTAAGGTTTGTTAGTTGGTGCTATACTGACTCCTAGTTAAAACAGGATAGAAAATTTACTCTCTATGCATCTGAGAAAGATAGAATATACACCAATGTAATTGATGTAACACCAAGGGAACAAGCCTATAAAAAGGATGGTAGTTTTCTGTGTTGAAATAAAACCAGAATAATTTCTTTTTAAATAATCCTAAGTTATTCGACGTTTTTAGCTTTAGCTTTAAATAATGTATCAAGGGAAAGTAAAAACTTTAAGAAAAAACTAAAGATGATGAATATTATAGCTAGTACAATATACAGTCGAAATGCAAATTAACTCAGACAACCAAATTTAAATTTTTCACAATTATTTTCAATAACTTCAACATTGAATCATGAAATTACTAATTTTGTATTTACATTAATAGCTATTTTAATACCTTTATGTTGAAGTAACTAAAAATAATTGTGAGAAATTTAAATTTGCTTTGGGACCTGGGAACCTTTATTTATATTTAAATACGTTTAAATAAATATTGTGAATTTTTTTTAAATACGTAATCAGCAGTAATGTTCTTTTGGCTCTAATTTACCGAGAAAAAAAATATTATAATATAAAATTATTTACAAATAATATAAAAAAAAATCTTGCTTCATTTATGAAACAATGGCAGTGTTAAAATTTCGTATGTTAATTGTAGTTCACAATTCGACTTTATAATCCTAAATTTTCAAGAAAATGCCACGTAGGTAGCATCTTGTTCAAATTAAATGCGAATATATGCTCCACAAATCTTCGATTCTTTATGCAATCGAAGTTATAGGACACTGAAATATTAACTAAAAATTATTTGTGAACAACAGTTTTGAATTAATCTTGCAGTGCGTGTAGTTTCAATAGCACAAACGATCGAAGATTTGTGGAGCGTAGATACGTATTTAATTTGAGAAAGATGGTACATAAAATATTTTCTTGCAAAAGTATTCCAGAAACTGCAAAACACGCATAAGCAATAGAGAAAAAAAAAAACACGTTGCCAACAGATAATCACGCAATTAAACATTTTTGTGCGTACTCTAATCATAATAGTTCAACTTTTATAACCAGAAGATTATAATAATAAAGATAAACGGACTTATCGTAAGCCCAAATAGGGCTGGGTATGAAAATAAAATACATTGACGTAAATAAGAAACGATGCAAAAAAGAAAAAAAGTGTGTGCTGGTACGATACGGCCTAGGAATACGGACAATTTTATATGTATAATAACTAAAATTTAAATTTCCCGCAATTCTACTATTTCTACTATTTTCAACATAAAGGTATTGAAATAACTACAACTGCTAATCTACAAAATCGTAAATAATTTCGTTTATCGAAGTTGTGGAAACTGTGGTTGAACTTACAACATATAATTGCGGCAAATTCAATTTTTTTATTTTATACATTTAAATATTTACTGGAAAAATTCTGTTTTTCAACTTAAAATTTACGAAATTACCTACAAATTAATCAAGTTATACGCGATTGTTTATTTTTTTATTATTATTTTCCTTTAAAAGTAATATCCCTAATAGGTAATCAATTTTTAAATCTTCGATCATATTTGGTATCAAGTATATATTAACTTATTATCTATTTGCACGCATCTTAGATATTGCAAATCGTGAATGACGAATACATAACTGGTTTGGCTCGGTTTCTGCTTAATTATATGTATACAAACAAACCTTCGCTGGCAATGACCATCAATGACCTTAAAATATGCACAAATACAATGAAAATCTTTAAGCGCGTTTTAATATGCACAAAATGGTTTTAATTTTTACAAATCATAGAAAACAATAATCACGATTCGATGTATGTAGATAGAATACTTGAAAAGCCTTTCGAATCTAGGGACCGAATGCAGTAAACGAAGTTTCTCGAATCTCATATGTTTTAGGTCACCCCGAGTAAAGCCCCTATACCCTTTCAATGCATTTCGCACACGGGGAATTCCGATTTACGATTATTCTGAGAATGAAAACACGTTATCAATAACAGAGCAAAAGCTAAAGTTTGTTGGTAAACATAATTATATTGCAATCCATACATATATACATGTTCTTATTTGATTAAGTTTTACGATATGTAGGCATATGTTTTTCCCTGGTTGAAATTCTACGAAATTGTCATGTAGATATTATTGCATTTCTTTTATTTTTTGTTAGACGCTTCAGCTATATAATGCCTGCCAGATCACAGTTGAAGTTAAACTCTTTGTACATTCGCAACAAGACGGTTCGTTTCGGCCAAGATGAAGGCGATAGTTTTAGTACTTGTGATTTTTATGTTTGCCAATGTTTTTGCCAGCCCCTTTGCAGAATCAAAAGAAGCAGGTAAGATATTTTTAATAAAAGTTTTTTTTTTTTTAATATTTAGCTTAATTTATTATTTTTTAATTCTATTAGGCTTAATTAGAGACAGACGTGCTACTAGTTGGGTATGCTCGACGTGCCCCTTCTCTTGTCCCCATGGTGGAGCGTGCGTCCAGGGTGTTTGCAAATGCCTCCCAGAACGAAGACCATGGCGACCCGGAGATAAACTTCCAACCCCAGTAGTTAATTCTCCATATGTATAGTGCATTAACAACCACAATAGAATAATCATAAACAATTTAAATTGTTCGTTCCTATCATTGAAATATTCGTTCTAGAGACATATGATTATCATTTTCTTTTTTATCAACTGTATTCCTTTAATAAATAAATATTTTGAAATTCAAAACAAAAACTTTTGTGTTTTATATTATAGTACCTAACGAATTAGGCCAATATTAATTTAACAGAGCTCCACATTCAAAGACAATTATAAACGTTATTTTAAAACATTTTCAAATTAAAATTTTTCGTCCAACTGTTGTTTAAAATTTATTCAAACATGTTTCAATCCAATCACAGTGTGTGAATTTAATAACCAAACAGGAGGACCAATCAGCGAACAGGTAAGAGGAGAGGCGTCATTTGCTGTCATCACCTTTGATAATAAGTTTGTTCGCGTCGCATGAACTAGGGTGTACTTAAGTTCAATCAGGTGCAGTTAAAACTAAAAAAAAAACTTTTAGTGCAAAAAGTTCAAGTAAGCGACGTGAACACAAATTCCGAACATTTCCGCACTTGTCAAGTTGACAGAAAAATTTTAATACATCACTTTATAAAAACGAAAAAGCGGTGTTTTATCGGATGCCTCGCTGTCTTCTTACACTTATATAAATCGCGTGTGTTAGAGAGGCGAGAAATACAATCTCGACTTAAAATAGCCACTATAATATCTACTATATTAATGATCTGCTGTCAGGTAATAAAGAAAATGCGGTAGAATTACTCCTCACTCCAAGGATGTTTGATTATATTGGATTACTCCCAACGACTGTCAAAATCAACGCCAGAAAAATGACTGTAGTGGCACTGACAGATTGTTGTTAGGTTCGTTCGTTGATGTTACACCAATTACATTAGTGCATATTTTACCTTTCTCAGGTACGCGAAGAGTGAATCTTCCATTCTGTTTTAATCACAAGTCAGTGTAGCACTAACGAACAAACCTGTCGTATGCATTCATCAACGAATGTTTGAATAAATGGCATCCGTAAATAAACCGTGCAAAGTGATTGCTTTAATCGTAGAAGTCTTTGTAGAAACATATGACAATTATTAAAATAGCTTTGTTCCAAAAATGATTTCCAATCGTTGGAAACACTCAACTGCATGCGCAGTTTAAAATCAGTGTAAACATTTTAAAAGTGCGTATGCTTGTACTCGTATTATTCGCGTCTTGAGTGGGGAGTAGTGTTGACCAACGATTTTCCGAGAGCCGACAAAACACGAGTATGTCTAATTGCTGTAAAAATTAATCGCTTCCACTAAGTTTCCCCACTCCCTAATAGCCAAATTTAAATTTCCCGCCACCATTTTTAGTGAATTCAACGTAAAGGCATTAAAATAATCAGTGTGAGTAATTTAATGTTTTAAAGTTGAAGTTACTAAGAATAATTGCGGGAAATTTAAATTTGGCTATTTTGGCATTAAATTAACTGTTACTGTAGTACAAAACGGTGGATAATTTTATATTATAACGTTGAAGTTACTAAGAATAATTGCGAGAAATTTAAATTTGGCTATTAGGGCTGTTTAAATTTAATATCCGCTTCTGTTTTTCAGGTTTATCGTAAAAAATAAAGCTTAAACTTATTATAGCTATGTTTGATGTCCATTATTGCTAAATGATTACAGCTATAAGTATATCTGGGATTGTGTTTTCCTTTCTTGTTGTTTTGTTGCAGTTTATATTCCAATTGTTATAATGAATGCACAATAAAGGCACTATTATTACTATTATATATGCCCTAAAAGGCAAATTTGAGTTATTTGTTTCGTAAGAAAAGATACCTTGACTTTATAGTGGGTTTTTTTGATTGTTTACAAAAAAAAAATTAAGTATACCCGTATATACTTTCCTCTACTTTTAAAAATACGCTTACCGTCAAAAGACTTTTTTCTCCTCGGAACTAAACAGTAATGACATGTCCTTTTGTAATTTATTTATTATAATTGCCGTTAAATAGAGATTTCTCTCACAACTGTAGAGTGAACCCAAAATGAGGAATATGGAAGTACATACGTCGTCATCGTAGTATAAAGGAACAAAGTCATTAGTGGTGGGGGTTATTTTTTTTCCATAGAAATTACATTAAATACTTCTGTCAAAGTGACAGGAACACCCCTAAAACTAGTATAATAGGCTCTTTTGACGATTTCAGCGCTCAGAACGGATATGACAACAGATGTACTTCTCATTTTGGGTTCACTTCTACTTATTATCTATGACTATACTCGTATCGAAAACGTATCTGTCAACTAGAACATGAATCATGTACAATCCACGCCATCTAGGAAGAAATTCGCCTATTAATAATTGAGCCCGCTAAATTTGAATAAATAATCGATACATATAACTATTTTGGAGGTAACTTACCATTCTTTTTGTCCGTCAAACCCTCTATATTTTCGACTAATGTTTATAAATAAAACCAAAACACATGTACTGCATATATTTATTTACGTTCTTTCATTTTTCACAGATTCTCGATTGCATTTTATTTATTTTTTTTAAATGTTCTCTTTTAAAGATTCATCGTCAAGTTTACAAACAACAAACACTCAAAAATGCGACCAAAAAAAAAAGGTATCTTTATACAACAATAACAATCGTTGGTGTTTTTACACTGTGTGACCATTTCTCTCCGAACGAACAGAAAACAAAGAAATGGACAACCTTCTCGTCAGAAGATAAGGTGGTTTGATTAATAATAATACGTTTGTTATACATTGGGTCGATCAACTGTTTCCACTCTTTCTCTTACTATCATCGTACTAATCATACAATCCATCGATAGCTAGATAGATAGATTTTTTTTTCAGTTTGTGAGATTAACGATTGAATTAACCGTTAGGTACCTGATTGAAGGTAACTCTGTGAATGTGAAATGAATAGATTCTATTTGTTCGTAGACACTAAATTTAAATCTGTGTATATAAAATAATAAAAAAAGGGAAATATAGAGACAATAACAGTAAACAAGGAAAAAATATATCAACAAAAAAAAATAATTAGGAATAACGCAGACACAATATCAATATAATAAGACAAAATTTAAGTTTTTTTCATTTCGATAACTCAGATGTGATGTAATTTCTTCGAACCATTATTGCACTAATTACCGCCACTAGCTTATCGTTAATTTTACCGTTTAATAGAGATTATAAATTATCATTTGAGCATCATGATTTTTTTTCCATCGAAGGCTCAGAGAAATTAATTTTCAAGTCGTTCTGACTGAAGCATAATAGAAAAACAAAAGTGACACATTCGAATCATCAATTCAATAGTACCTAGCAAAACAGTAACTCTATTATTAATAATTATAATATGTATATTATAATATGACTATATCACTGATATATTTTTTTTTTAATAATATTTTTATTAATTAATTAATAATATATTGCCTCATATCAATCTAAATATTATATCTACTTTCTTTCTTTTTCTTTAATTCAACTTTTCCTTTATAAATATCAATTATTACGAAATACTTACTTATTTTTTGCTTATTTGAACACACGGACGCCACTGCGTTAGGGCAGTGGCGTTCGTAAAACATCGCCGATGTCAAATTTGTGATGCGGAATGGTAATTAAAAGTAGGACAGTGATAAAATTTACAAAGAAAAAGTTAAGGTTCGCCTCCATTCTAGTAATAATAGGTTTTGAATAATATAATTTGATATTTTTATTTGTATGTAATAAAATGATGAGAATAAAAAAAATAAATTCAAACTGTCATTATTACAATAATACTCTAAATTACGCGATTAAATCTTGGGATTGCTCTTTATTTTACTTCGATTTTAGACCACATTATGTTATATAAAGAATAAATGTAATAAAAAAAATTTACTATTTATTTTAAGCGTTTGTGTTTGTATATATTTGTGGGATAAATTAAAGCAAAATGATTCTATATTTAGTCAATAGTGTTATCTCATTTTCTGTCTAATCTATCTTTATTATTTTCTTTCTCGGTCTATTTAATTTTTTTTTTTATATAATTTCTAAGGATTCGAATCATTAATATATTAACACTTTTTAGATCATCGTTCATGTTGTGGAGTAATTATTTCTAAAAAAAAAAAAAGAAGATATTTAATGAATGGAATCCCAAAAATGAAGAGTGTGTTGTGAAATCTATCACATATAAAATAATCGGTCTAAAATATCTCCATGCGTACACTTGGTAATTGTCATGTAATGTCGCAGATTGAGTCGAGTGGTGAGTTATCCGATAGACAAGATGCAGAGTTTTCTCTCTCGCGTGTATGTGTGTGTATGTGTAGTAATACAACGTTACGAACGAAATTACTTGCTTTCCTAACGAAACCAATATTTTTTACTGATCTTTCTAATCGGCTTAATCATATTATAATTAAATATACATAAATTACTCAATTTTTTTTTTTTTGCTTTTTGTTTCAATATAATTAGCTATACTTCATGTTGAATCGCGACTCTTCTCTCTACCAGAATGTATAACCCCCGTCTGAGGCCCCTGTCAAGAAAGAGCCCTTCTTCTGGCCTATAGCGACTTGGTGTCCGGCCATTGCTGCCAACTGGGCGGTGTTAGGCGGTACGCCAGGTGGCGCTGGCGGTATTACGGGTTGCCCGATACCGTCAAACCTAGCGCCTCCATCGAAGCCGTTCTGAAACACGCATTTTTGGTGTCGAAGCAAGGATTAAGGGTTTAGAAGATTTACCGGTATCATTATGGTCGGTCTCAATTGTGCCGGTTGCATGGCGTACGAATAAGCGCCCAGAGTTGGATAAAATTGCATCGGGCGTAGGTTGGATAGCCGATGTAAGACGGATAACCAGCAGCGTACATTGAAGCTCCAGGTGGATATATCTAAAAGTCATACAAACGAGTCATAATCACTATATACAATACAGTTAAGGAATTAAGTCTGTGAATAGTTCTATAATGCGTAGGCAACACAAATTACAGTTGCGAAAGACAGTGTTATCGCTTCTGTTTCACGCTCGTTGGTTTGTTTATAATCTATTCATTGTCAGAAAGTAGTTTAGAAGGAAAACTATATTTGATTTGTAAGTACAGTTATGCTAGGCAAGCAGCCATTGAAATCGGAACGTTGAAAGTGTTTGTATAATTAATATAAAATGTATACGGGGTCGCTAAAAAGTATGGATACAGTTAAATATTTTCGGAACGGTTTAGCAGAGCTCGTTGAAATTTGGCATACAGTTAGAAGTGTTTAAATTCTATCATCTGAGATTTCTTTCAATTTTCTACCATCATTTATTTTGAAAATACAAGGCTAACTTGATTTTTTTTTTTAATGGCACGGGTGGTCAAATTTGATATTTTTAAAAAGAGCATTTTTTTCTGAATTCAGTAATGTAACACATGCCCACCTTTATTTTTATTAAAAGGCAAAAACAAAAATTAAATTCAAAAATTTAATTCTGGAAAAATAAAACTAAGTTAGCTTTGAAAATGCTGTTATTGACGATGTGTCACTTGCATATTCGCCAAAAATTAAACTTGTATGCAATAATTTGTTTAACAATGGTACATTTAAGCGAAACTGAGCGTATAGAAATTCTCATGATGGTTGGTTATGGCGACAGAAAACGAAGTTGTGCTCAAGTAGTGGCTCTTTTTAATGAAATTCATCCAAACCGGCAACCGATCTCCAGGACGACGGTTTCAAAAACCTTACAAAGATTTCAAGAAACTGGTAGCGTTAAAGACCGTGCAAGATCTGGGCGACCTCGAATTATTACTAACGAAGAAAATTCTTTGAAAGTTATGTTGGATGTGGTAGAAAATCCAAAAAATTCAGTACAACAGTTGGCGTTGAACCACAACATGAGTAGAGGATCCATACAAAAAAATAATGAAACGCGAAAAATGTCATCTTTATAAAATTTACTTGCTACAAGAATTAAGTGACGACGATTTTAACCGCAGAACCGAATTTTGCGAAACTATGATGCACAGAATACATCAGGATGGTAACTTTCTTAATCGAGTCCTCTTCTCTGATGAGTCAACTTTTTGTCTAAATGGATATGTTAACCGCCATAACTGTCGATATTGATCTGACAGAAATCCGCATTGGATGGAGCAGGTTCATTCGCAGTATCGACAGAAAATTAATGTTTGGTGTGGCATTATTGGTCGGAATATCGTAGGTCCTTTTTCCATTAACGGCAATTTAACGTCTGAAAGATATTTGCAACTTTTACAACATATTGTTCCACGACTTAGGGAAATATTTCCAAACCACGGCAATCGAAATTGTATACCAACAGAAACCATATGGTTTCAACAAGACGGAGCACCGCCGCATTTTGGTCGTCAAGTGCGCGAATATTTGGATGAAACATTTCCCGGTAGATGGATAGGGCGAAGGGGGGCTATTGAATGGCCAGCTAGGTCTTCTGATCTGACCCCACTTGATTTTTTCCTGTGGGGTCATGTAAAAAATCGAATGTATGTCAACAGACCATTACAAATCGAAGACCTACAAGAACGTATAAGAAACGAAATTGCCAGTATTTCTCCAAATATTTTGATTGATTCTTTGCAAAATTTTGCTCAACGTGTTCATTATTGCCAGGAGGTAAATGGAAATCATTTCGAACATCTTTTGTAACATAAAAATTATGTAATTTCTTGTTTGAGCTTCTTTTTATTAAAATCTGTTCTGTTTCAGTTAAATGTGTTAATTTTACAATTATTATTTATTTTTTGGTCAAACTTCACGCAGCAAAGAAGTAACGATAGATAAAGACGACATTTCCAAGGCTAACAAAATATTTCATTTTTCAAAATGTTACTAGTTCGCAATTTTTTTTAAAGTTCGATTAAAATAAGATATGGATGTGTTACATCACAGAACGCAGAAAAAAAATCTCTTTTCAAAAATATTAAATTTGACCCTTCGTGCCATTTAAAAAAAATCAAGTTAGCCTTGTATCCCCAGAACAAATGAAGATAGAAATTTGAAGAACATCTTAGACGATAGAATTTAAATACTTTTAACCATGTACCAAATTTCAACATGTTTTGTTGAATAGTTTTCATAATATTTAACTATATCCATACTTTTTAGCGACCCTGTATATCTGTTTTTCAGAACAAAATGCCCGGGATTTCAAAATTTTAATTTTGTTTAGTCCTGTACAATTAAATATTATTCTTAAATTTAAGTTTTCAATTTATTTATACATTGTTTGTCCATATACAATTTTCTTTTTTAATAAAAATAAAATAAAATAATATAGTAGTTTTTTTTCCACCCAGCGACCTCTCTGATAAGTAAAAGAATACTGTGAAAGTTACCTTCTACCTGCTAGGTGACACGGGACACTTCTAGGAGCACCAAATCGCCTCTCAAAACAATAAACCAGGTGCTTGCTAATGAATAGGCAATTTCCTCACCTAAATAGCGCGCCCACAAAGCCCATTCTTTGATTATTAAAATTTGAGAAACAATAATTATCAAATCTCGTTGTCAAAACACCAAACGTACAAATAAAAGAATGTTTTAACACGAAACAAGCTTAACTCTTTATTTCTTTACCACAATGCTATGTTTTACCACTTTTGAGATTCTTAAATCACAGGTACGTATGTTGAAATCGTGAATACTATATAACACAATTTATTTAATACAAAAATACGTGCTCAAACTTTCCTGACACTTTAAATGAATGAGGTTAAAGAAACGTCGAAATAAAAAGAAATAAGTTTAAAATTCAGAGCCATCTACCCGTAAATAGCAGAAACTAAATTTATTAGAGAACTATAAACTGGGTTATCGATATTTGTTAATGTTAACTATTTTATCACAGACCAACTCAGTGATTTTTGAAGACAGCCCTTAAATATTAAAAACTCGTAAAATAACTAAAAATAATGGCAGTTCATATAAATCCAACCCCAAATTAACGTATAGTGAACATAAGTTATAAAAATCTTATTTATTGGTTAATATTGAATTGAAACTAATTAACTATTTTCTTTTTTAGGTAGGATATACTTGATGGAATACTAACTTGGCTGCGGCTAGGCACACTCTAAACAGGCGAACAAGTAATTCTCTGTGTAAAGTTGGCTTTGCTTAGCATGGAATGGTATTCTGGCCGGGATTCTTCGCAAGAAATTTTATAGGAAATTCTCGATAATTTTACAGATAAAATAAGGATTTAAATTATTCAGGAGTAATGTTGATACTTTTTTTTGGGTAAACACTTCGTGGAACTTTGATATTCTTGATAGTGTTGCATAAAAACCGTTATAGAAGTTCAAGTCGTCTTTCATGGCCACAGGCAGAATGAGGATTTTAAACTAAATTACCAGTAATCCCTATCAGGCAAGTCAATATTAAATTTAAATAGATATCAGTAACTGACATTAAGATACTGTTATTTACTCTAGTTTGAGGAGAATACAGCAAAAGTTACCAAATAGACATCCCAAAGAATGAAAACAATCTTTCCGAGCAAAATATAATAAAAACATAAAAATATACCAGGTAAGCTTGAATTAACATAGAAAATAAAGTTTACAATATAATTAAGGCTATACTTAGCACCTATTGCTAAAATGGTCCATTTCTATAGTGATTCTTAACAAATTCAAAATTTGCCTGTAAAGTAGGCAACTAATTATGCTAAAGTACGAAATGAATATCTTTACTGGGATTACGTTGAGAGGGGCGATAGTCCCCTGTGTTTGCTGTAATTTGTGTTAGAGAACTGTCCATATACACAATTCCTTAACTGTACATGAAGTATGCATGTGTATTTATCAATATAGGAAGTAGTTCATGAACGCACCAAAAAGAATGCGATATTATGAACAAATTGTGTAAAAAATCTTATCAGCCATATTAAAATTAAGCAATAAAAGTAATTAAACTAAAATAAAAAAAGTTGTAAATTTGTTTAAAAAATTGCAATAAAAAACAATAATTTTCTTTATGCTTAAAAATCGAGAGAGAGAGAAGTACAATTTTATTTACGCCAGCATTCACACGACAAAATAAGGTAAAGCACGACGGAATAAGACAACCAACGACAAAATAAGACAACGCAAATCAGTGGTAATAAAACAGAAATAATCTTGACGGACATTTTAATTTTTTTTTTGTCGTGTTTCATTTCAAACACCTTTTTTTGTCGCTAAATCAACCTTTTTTGTCGGGACAATAAATCTAACTCAATTCCTTAACGAACGCCACTGTGCAGGAGCAGTGGCGTTCGTAACTGTAATTCAATTTTCAAAAAAAAGTAATATTTTTTTATTGTACCGGTTGGCCGACTATAGCTGGAAGAGTCAGCGCCTGATCGTTTTTGTCGCCTTTTTCTGTCGGCACAATAAAGTTAACTTTAAGATATATTCATATTAGGAACGATTCTATCGTGAATTGTTTTATTCTGTCGTGCATTGGTTTATTTTGTTGTGCAATATAAACTTTTGTTGTGTGATAACATCTTTAAACGGGTATTTTCTTTTTTTTTTGTAGCGTAAGATTTTTATATCGCTATGTACATTTTATTGATATTTTTGTCGTTAAATCAACCTTTTCTGTCGGGACAATAAATCTAACTCAATTCTAATTATCGTAAAATCACCCTATGCATATATAACGAACGCCACTGTGCAAGCGCAGTGGCGTTCGTGATTGTAATTCTTCAAATTAAAAAAAAATATATTTTTTTTATTGTACCCGTTGGCCGACTATAGCTGGATGAGTCAGTGCCTGATCGTTTTTGTTGCTTTTTTCTGTCGGTACAATAAAGTTAAGCTTAAGATATATTCATATTAGGAACGATTCTATCGTGTATTATTTTATTCTGTCGTGAACTGTCTTATTCTGTCATGCATTGCTTTATTTTGTCGTGCAATATAAGCTTTTGTTGTGTGATAACATCTTTTAACGAGTATTTTCTTTTTTTTGTAGTGTAAAATATTTTTATATCGCTATGTGCATTTTATTGGTGTTTTAAACACCTTTCTTGTCGCTAAATCAACCTTTTCTGTCGGGACAATAAATCTAACTCAATTCTAATTATCTTCAGTCGTTTAAAATCACCCTATGCGTATTTAACGAACGCCACTGTGAAAGAGCAGTGGCGTTCGTAATTGCAATTCTTCAATTTTTCAAAAAAAAAAGTAATATTTTTTTTATTGTACCGGTTGGCCGACTATAGCTGGATGGGTCAGCGCCTGATCGTAAGTAGGTGGCGGTCCCTGGGGGTAGATCTGTGCCTGTCCGGGTATCATGTACGGGGTTGCTCCAGGGATACCGGGCATCACTGGAACAATATTAAAGACAGTAGACACGAATATCGACCACGGTCGAACATGATGCGAGAGAAAGTGAAAAATTGAGAAGACAAATCGACCCCCACTCAAAGTTACGTCATCAACACTATAGACCGAGCATTTTGCTTTTTTTTTGTTTTTGTTTTTTATAAGATCTAACCTCCATATGGTGGTTGTGGGGCCGGTACTGGCGGGTTACCCTGTTGATGGGCGGGTGTAAAAGCAGGTGCCGTAGCTGGTCCAGAAACTGACACTCCTACAACAATACAAAGTTAACTAGTCAGTACTTTAGGGGAACCCCGGAAAAAGAAAAAAAACATGGCGACGTACATAAATATGTATATAGGACTATTATATATATATATAATATGTATAATTATGATGATATTTAAAAGAGAATTGCAAAAAAACATTGATCCAAAAAAAAAAATTAAATTTGCAAAATAAACTACAATTTTTGGTCTGTACATTAAAATATCTAATCACGTGACACACAGATAATCATATGATCGAATATGTAAGTATATATTTAAAAATATATAAGGTATATATAGTAAAAATACATTTAGATCATAAGAGTATATAAAATATATATGGAATATTAAAAAAAAAAAAAAAAAACATCGACTTTCTCAACAAGAAACAACTTCATAGTGAAACAAGCATATATTTTATGAAAATTATTTTTTGATATTATGAATATTTTCGACAATTATGTAAAAACTTGTGTTTAGCGGTAATATAGCAAATTAATGCAAAATTTTTATGAAGAATCTAACCTTTGTAACTTAAAGGCAAGTTTAGCTTGTTCAAATTCATTTTAAAATTAAACGACATCAAAATACAAACAACCTTGCCTTAAATATAAGATCAAATCCTTCCTGTAAATCAATTTGCATGAATTTACCGGCAATTTCAAAGCAATAATAATAGATACTATTATTATATGTACAAGGTTCTTACATATCTAAAATCTAATGTATTTATTATATAGCGGATAGAATCTTACTGCAAAGTTATCCCTTTATTTGAAAATTCTATTTCGAATGATCCATTTCCTTAACTTTTTATGTATTCTGTGTACAACATGCACGGTTTGATTCATTTTGTGTTTTGGTCGGCACGATTTTCGATCTATTTTTGAACCGGCTATTTATAGACCGTATTTGTGTATTGCTGCGTTAAGTAAAAATAAGGAACTAAGATTTTAGTTTTATCTGGTTGGATTGTGGCCGGGTTTTTAGATTTCTCGTATGTAGGATGTACGAGATTTCGATTAAAATAACTCTGTGTATCGTGAAAATGGCAATGAACTCCTTTGTGAAAATATTTTAGATTAAGAGACGGCGTGATTCAAAATTAACGAATTATTTCAAAATGTTTTCCTATTATAGTACATAATACTAGACAAAAATATAAGTTTAAAAAGTATATTTCAACAGTAGCGGCTCGTGTGGTGGCGCCAATCGAGGGCCTATTACCTCCCCCCCCTCTCCTCCCTCTTTCTTCCTATTTTATTAATTTTAGAAAGTTTTGAATCAGTCTAGCTCAACTTATAGTAATTTGTTACCTCGTTTATTGCTAACTAAAACAATACCGGCACAAAGAAATTGATTTAGACAAATTTAGAAGCGATTTGAAAAAGAAAACCTAAATATAAATACTAACGTATTTTTTTCGTTGCCGCTTGTTTACATTCCCCTACCTAACTAACGCAAAATTATTCAGGTGTTTTTGTGATTTTATATCGACAAAAATATAATACCACACAGAGTAAAATAAAATGGATATTCTAAACCAAGTATGGGCAACCTTTGACGTGTTGTGGGCCAAACTTTAGTGTGCAAATACGTTCGCGGGCCGCGTTTAAAAGTAGTGCATTTTAAAGTAGTGTTCATAATTTTTAACGATAGATATCAGACATGAAGTAATACGACAAAACTGTCCTTGTTTTTGAAGTTTCAATTTTAAATCATTCAAATAGCCTGTAAGGTCGACCAAAAATGCTAAGTCACATATCCACTTTGGGTCACTCAATTCAGATAGTGGTTTATCTTTTATTTGCATAAAATCTGCTATCTCATTTCTAAGCTCGTAAAATCGTTTCAGCATTTTTCCTTTGCTTAACCATTTGACTTCACTATAATATGTTACGTCGTCATATTCGGTTGATATTTCATCCAAAAACGCCTTGAACTGACGATGGTTAAGCCCTCGGGATCGAATAAAATTGATGGTTTTTACTACCACATTCATAACATTCTGGAGTCGAATGGACTTAGAACACAAGTTCTGTTGGTGGATAATGCAATGAAGGACTATCAAATCATCTTTTTGCACATTTAATTCAGTTGCTTTTTCATACAAAATTCCGATGAAACCTTTACGTAAGCCGACCATAGAAGGTGCACCATCTGTGCATACACCAACTAATTTTGACCATGGCAAACCAAAACTTGTGAATACCTTTTCAACTTCATTAAAAATGTCCTCTCCTGTAGTAGTTCCTTTTAGCGGCTGTAAAGCAAGCAATTCCTCAGTAACAGTGAACTCTTTATCGACACCTCGAATAAATATAGCCAGTTGAGCTGTGTCAGACAAATCGGTGCTCTCGTCTAATGCTATGGAAAATGATTCAAAACCAGCCATACGGTCAGTAAAAGTTGTTTTTATATCATTAGCCATTATTTCTATACGTCGGGCAACAGTTCGTCTTTTTTCAAATTCATTTTTCTTTTCAGGGTACAAAACACTGCAAACTTCTAACATACACTCCTTGATAAATTCTCCTACGGCAAATGGTTTTAATGACTTTGCCAATTTTGAACTAACTATAAAACTAGCTTTCACAACATTATGAAATTGTGTTCTTTGTTTATGAAACATTTCCTGCTGTTTTTCCAAATTTGCGGTAAGCTTCTGGATTTTGTCTTTTCTTATTTGTCCTGTCAGTGAGTGCAGCATAGGATGCTTAGTTGAGTAATGCCGCCTCTTTATATTGAATTCTTTCATCATTGAAATGGATTCATTACACAGCAAACAAATAGGCTTACCATTGTGCAAGATAAAAAAGAATTCTTCTGTCCATTTTTCTTAAAACTGGCGACCCTCTGCATCTACTTTTCGTTTCTTTCCACCAGACATCATTTTCGTTTACTTTTCGTTCGATAAACTTAATAACAAAATATAATTAGGAAGCACTCAAGATGCACACAAAGTCACAAAACAAAATGACGGCACTAGCAGTTCGCTGGGATATTGCTTGTCGAAGTTATCACCTCGATAGCTCAAATAGAACTGAACTAAAGTTCGGGCCATCCACCCGCTTATATAGGCAAAATGAAGGAATGATCTAGAATCGTCTAGTGTAGAACATTTGAGAAGATATAATCTTTTGTTGCGCCACCAGTGAGACGGCAAACATCAAAGGCTTTGATGTTTGCCGCCTCACTCTTTAATGATCGCCGCCACTCGGCTTGCTCGCTCACTTGATTCCGCAGGGGCAAGCGACAAACCCCATATCACTCGATCTTCTTCATTTGGAGTGAGTATGAGTAAGTAGTGTAATATTTTTTTTTAATTGGTTTTTTCAAAATGTCTCGCGGGCCAAATCAAATCTTACAGCGGGCCGGTTGTTGCCCACATATGTTCTAAGCGTAAGTGGACGTATTTCTTACGAAGAATGGGAAACACAAATTTTATTTTCTTTAAGCAATCTGGGGCCAATCTCGGGTCGATTCCCCCTCCCCAGTTCTTCCTATGTTATTAATTTTACAAAGTTTTGAATCAATTTAGCTCAGCTCGCAATAATTTGTTACCTCGTTTATTGAGAACTAAAATAGTATCGACACAAAAAAAAATAATGTATACAAATTCAGAAGCCATTTTAAAATAAAGTTCTTAGCACGAATACTTATCTACATAAATATAAATACTAACGTATTTCCTTCGTTGCCGCTTGTTTACATCCCCCACCTAACTACCGCAAAATTATTCAGATGTTTTTGTGATTTTATATCGACGAAAACATAACACAACACAGAGCATATAAGTTATTTAAGCATAGATCGTCGAGAAAAAAATATAATGGATATTCTAAGCGTAAGTGGACGTATTTCTTACGAAGAATGGGAAACGCAATTTTCATTTTCTTTGTTTATTTAAGCATTTAAATGGCTTGTTTTTTTTTTACTTAAAGCACTATTATGATGTCTTTTTTAGGAATAACTCCCTTATTATAATTATCATTTCATTTTCATATTTTTTTCGTAAAAAAGATATGAATGATATTTCATTTTTAAATTCTGTAATTATTAATTTGCAGGCGATGTCATCCTAGAATAATACTACACTTTATTACTACAATTAATAAATATTAAATATTCTTAAACACAATTTTTATTGCGGAGAAGAAGTGTCTAAGCCGAAGTCCATATGCACCCATCTACATATGTTTCTAATTTCAATTGCCGATCTTCGATGGCCCTCTGACTCACATGCTTGCTTTAGATTTCCCTGCCATGATAGTGTGAGACACTCTCCCCCTACAGTGCCGAACACTGACGTAAATTGATGACGCGTCTAGGAATATATGTGCTAACTACTGCGTAAAGGTAAATTTTGGCTTTGTCATCTGCGTCAAATCTGTTAAAAACTGATGTCAAATAACATGCATACTAGTAATCTTGTTATTCTCGTTAACTGTTAAATTTGACATTGTTTCTGATAATTGTAAATTATCCCATCTTTTGTTCATTTTTTTTTATAAGCAAAATAGTTGCTTATTTTCAACAATAGCTTCTTACCAATCTGCCAATTTTCCGGATTCTAGTACAGTTTTTTCGTCAACTTTTTTTTTATACTGATTGAGTTTTGAGTTGTTATAATTAATGCAAACTTGTATAAATTTAATTATTTACATAATGCGGACCTTATGTGTGATCCTGTATAAACAACTTGAGTTTGCATTGTTTTTAACCTAAAATATTTCCACAGCAGTTGCCAAATTACCATACACCTAAAAAAAACTCTAATAGATAACATGCTTAACGAAAGAAACTTGCTGGCAAACACAGAGCTATATGGAAGATTTGAATTAAAAAAAAAACGTAATTTCCAATTCGTAAAGGAGCATATACGAGAATGTGGGAAGAGATTTAAAAATAAATCGGTTGTTATATCGATCCCGGCGAAATACTCGATCTCTCAGCTTAGCGGCGACGTAAACTTGTCATTCAACTTTTTTTATTATTTATTTTAAAACATGAATAAACGCCAGTTTAACGAACGGTTTCCGGAAACAACAAAATGAATCTCACTGGACGTTTGTAAGCATGCAAAACTAAAAGTCAAATAATAATAAGTAATTTGCACCTTTGTAAATATTATTATATCATTGGGAAACATAATCATGATATAAAATTCTAAATATTTACAAAGGTATAACCATGCAAAAATAAAATATTCAAATTTAGCAGAACATTTTTTTTTTTCAAGTTTATTTACCAAAAAAACTCATATTTTCTGCTAAAATGATGTCATGTACTTACATGTGAAAAAAGCATGCTGTTATTTACTTAAATTTATTTAGTGATACTATCTCCAGCTCATCTTTTCTGATATTCTTATCGATCGATATACAAAAGATAGACAAGGTAACCATGAGAAACAGAAGTATATTGAAAAAAAATGAAAGAAAATCGAAAAAATAAAACTGTATAGTATGTAAATGTGTTGCTATTAGGTGTGTATGTTAGACATTGCACTATTTCTTCTGAACTGTTTTGAATAGAACCAGTTTGACGTCACAGAACAGTCGAGATTAAAGCGAGCATTTTAAAGCGCATTTTTTTTGACAGAAAGGGTATAAATAGCAGGCATAAGTTAATGAAAAGTGTCTCCAATGATATCGAATTAAAAACATATGCAAAAGTTTTCGATCTACGAAGATCTCTGCAAAATTACAGCCCCTAATATAATATTAATTGTGCAGAAAACTTTAGAAAACATACTCCGATACACTGGGTGTTTCATAAAAAAAAAGTACCACACTATAATTCATTATTTTCCATATATACAGGCTGTTTCACCAGCATGGGGTTTATCTATAACTCGTAAACAGTGATAAATAGGAAAAAAAGTTTTTATAAATTGTTGCAGAGTTATGATGTTCCTATAACGCAAAATTATCGGCATTTGTATAGGGTATTTCTGAACTTCGAGCCTTCAACTTTCTTTTTTTTTAATACAATATCCCTAATATTATTGCATTTTTAAAAGTGCCTGTGAATTAAAAAAAAAAAAGATATAACATATTTCATTCAATTCTGTGTTCTAAAACACAAGTAACGGAACGCATTCTACCATTAAAAGCGGCTGTAAGTATCGTTGTATAATAGTAAAAGTAAATAGTGATGTAAACTATGGTGTTTTATTATTGTAAGGTTAGGTAAGAGTAAATAAATTCGTTCTTTCGTTCATACAGCAGTTTAATATATGATTACTGGTTTCGGCTTTTAATAGCCATCTTCAGATCAACGTATCGTAGATCGATAGGTAAAATTGTCATTATCATTAAGTTAAAAAACACTAAACATGAATAATAAATTACGTGGACACCAACATTTATATATAATATAAATATATAAATGTTGGTAAATAATAAAATAAAGTATCGTTGTATAATAGTAAAAGTAAATAGTGATGTAAACAATTCTGAAACATTCCCTACGAAAACCTGTGTAAATATTTAATTTCCATAATTTCTAGTATTAAAATATTTACTTCCTTTGTAGACATTTGAAGTTTAGATCAGATTAATTAACAAGCCAAATGAAAGACGATCAAGTTATGATGTTTGTATGTTCATTTCAGTAATGAAATGAAGTTAATTGCAAGTAAGAATAGAGCAGATCTTAGAGGAGACACTGTACCTGATCTATTGCTTCCTCATCGTAAGTTCTTTTTTGTTATAAATAATTGCAAATGTATATCATATTTCAATTGTCTTAGGTAACATTGAAGAAGACGTTGTGAGCAACATATTAAAGGAATCGGCTGCAATGCTGTCTGGTGGTAATGTGGAATTGGAAATATCAACCCATTTGCAGTGCGTTTGTAAATTCATTTAAGAAGTTGATAATAATAAATTTTATGACAAGTCATTCACCTGGTCGTAATTGCGAGGAAAATTGAAACGATGGTGCTTTGACTTCATTAATACGATATAAATGTACGGACCTCAAATATTATAGATAGCATTGATTTGCAGGATGACTTCGGCTGGTGTTGTTAAAATTCATGCTTTTGTTGTGGGGTATTTGGCAAAAAAAAAATAAAAATCATGAGTTAGTACGAGAGCTTTCAAAAATATAACAGTTACTGAATCCCCGGTTACTTGGAAGGTCAACAGCAAGGCATGAATAACTGATACTATAATGACGGAATGGTTGAAGGAATTACACAGCAAAATGCAAAGACAAAAGAGACATATTTTGCTATTCGCATCCATAGAACATAAAACTACATAACATTAAATTGGCGTTTTTTCACCTAATTGCACATCTGTATGTCAACCCCTTGACCAGGCTATAATAAAAAAATTTAGGGTGCACTATAGGACCATTGTCGTTAAGACTATTTTAGCAAAAACTGATTGTTCAAATTCACCTCATGACCTTTGCAAATCAATTAACATTTTAGATGCTATTTACTTTATAAAGAACGCTTGGGACAAAGTGTCAAAACAAACGATTCAAAACTGTTTTCAAACGGCTGGGTTTATTGTTGGAAGTCAAGAAACCATGTTCACAGAACATGAATTTCCGGCAGATGATAATGTTCCTCCATCACTATTAGCTGAATTGTGGAAAGTACCACCAGCATTAGGGGAGCATATGAAGAATGCAACCTAGAGGCCTTTTTGAACTTCGACGAAAATCTAGTAATAGAAGATACGAATGACATGCCCTCTGTCACAAATCGGTCGTCGGATATTGTAGAACTTGATGATGGATCGGATGACGACGTGGAAGAAGTGAGTAACATGAAAATAACAACTTATAAACAAGCCATAGATATGGTAAAACAATTTTACACTATCACCTCCAGAACATTAAGAAAACTACTCGCCAGGCAACACTGTTGAATTATTTTACAATGTTGCATTAGATAAGTAACAAGGAATTACATATGTACAACTTAATTCCTCTAAATTTTGTTCTCGTTTACAGAAATTACATTTGTTTTATATCTTTAATAAAATCACATTGGTTCATTATGAACTTACTTATTTTAATTATACATATGCACGCTGGTATATTCCCATAAAAATCACTAACTATTAACTTAACAGGACACCTTTCTTGAGCGGACAGATTAAAATGGTCTGGTAGGTGTCCGCTCAAGAGAGATTTCACTGTATATTATGGATATTATATGTGTATTGAAACTTAATACCTTCTAAAAATTTTAAATTATTTCAAGAGACTAACACAGTGTCATTTCTAACTTGTATTTTAATCAACTTTACTTTAACACCTTTTAAACTTATTGTTGTGGAAAGAAGTTATTCATGTAAAATCATCAGTAGTTTCTATTATTCAGACATATAGTATATACTTCATTTACTATAACATACGAGGTACGTCATTACTTGCAAATTCGGGCCATGCAATATCATATTATTAAAATAATCAACTAACATATAACTTATTCATGTTCAATTAAAGATACTATGTTGGTGCCTACTGCTTTTTTAAATTGCATGCTTGTCACATCTTCCCAATGTATTCCCACCAATTTAGTTATTGCTGTCAACTGTCAAAGGGTTATATTCTGCATTTACAGTAAAGTGTGGGAATTTGCGTTGATACTTGGTACATATTTATTTAAAATAAGTAGTTATTACAACTAAACTATATCGAAATCATTGTGTAAACAATCGAAGAAGTTAATAGTTTCGTTAATCGTGTATTTCGACGCAGAACGTGAGAACAACTGGCCATTACTCCAGTTAACTTTCGTGCGAGGAGTATAAAGTCCATATATTTTTAATGTCATATTTTTTACAGTATTTCGTTTTTAGAGAGTAACGAGTGCTCTAAACATTCATGTTGCAAACATAAGCAAAATTTCATCCATAAGTAAACAAGGAATTACATCCACTAACCCAAAACGAAAATGCATAGGAAATAAATGTTGTAAAAATTGGTTATTCTACTCATTGTCAATGTGCTATTGGAAACACAATTTATGACATGTACGAAAACAGTGAGTATATACAAATATTGTTTACAGAAGCGGTTCTTTCACATACATTTTTCAGACTAACATAACACATTAAACATTTTGAACAGTGCTCTTAAAGAAAAAGACATTTCTATGGTTGAAACACATTGTTGTGGTAGATATTATTTGTTCTCAAAGAAAAGGAAGTTTGTTAGGAAACGATGGATGAAATATGACAGATCGGAGGATGCATACAATTGTATAAAGCGAATTGAATTAGTCTGGAAATTTGACGTACTTGGTGTACCACATATTGGAAACGAAATTCAGAAGTAGTAAATCAGAGAGATTTGTTTGGATAGAGAAGAAACTTGCATACTAATAGTTACTGTGAATACTTTAAGCGATAATGATCCCGATTAAATTTATTGTACTCACTTGTGCTTTTTTGTTATTTTTTCCACTGGTATCATGATTAACATACCTTAAATTCTGATTTTCAAAAAGAATCGTCACTAATATTAACGGTAAATGTTATTTTTAAGAGTTAGTTTATTCACCTGTCAAAAGTGTTTGACAGTTAAATAACCTAACGGTTTGTTTACGTTTTGACGAACAGAAAATTTGCAACACAGTCGTGACGTCATAGCAAACTGACTCACGTAGTACCTCGTCTGTTATAATGAACTATAGTAGAAATTGCGATGAATAATACCACCCTACAATCAATTTCGATATAGCGCTTGGTGTCCATTGTCATAACTAAACTCTAAGAACGTTATGTGAGTAGAGAGTTGCATATTAAATATGTTAATCTAAGGCACAACTTTTGTATGGGCTTTCAATTCGATACCATCACAGGCACTTTTCATCCTATTATATTCCTTCGTGATTTCCCCAATTGCTGAGCATAATACCGGCTGATGCCGCCATTTTAGTTTCGAACAACTTGCCCCTACTCCCGAGTAGGAGCAAGAAAAACTGTTCAGGGCAAGTTACTTTGTCCTGTTCGATACCTAATGAACACAGAGCAATATATCTAATAAACGAATACCAAACACATCCGCACTTTCCTGTTCCGAATCAGTCCAGAACAAGCTTAACATACACACCTATTATGACATGTTTATAAGCGATCAAATGTAATGCTGTAGATATACAATATTGTTTCGTGTTATCATAAAAAATAACGCGGATTTCTTTTGGAATAAGTGCCAACTTGGAAATTAGCGTTATTTTTTTCTATTATGTATAAATGGTTTTTCTTGTATATTACGTACAATGTAATCTACATGCTCCCTTTTGCACTAGAGGCTACTTATTGCATGCAAACGGAATATTTAAGATTGTTCAGATAATTCGTTTCTGTACTATGAAGTATTTCAAATACATTTATTTAACTGATTTAAGAATGATATATTTAGGGATCTTATTGATATTATGGAAGAATGAATATAGTTTATATACAGTGCGCTCCAAACAAATCTGCATTTTAATTAAAGGGTTTTATATTTTAGAAAGCTAATTAAACAAACAGTGGCAATTCTTTTTATTCTGTATTCAAAAATTCTAAAATATGGAAATTCTTTTTTTAATAAAAAACATAGAAAATAGAATAAAATCACTCAATGTATTTTTTGTTGTTGCAAAATTGTCGTTATTTAAAATGTAAAAAAAAAGGTTGACACGTGCTCTCAGAACATATTTCATTAAATACTTAAGTCTCAATTTAAACCATTTCAGTATTCAAGCATTCAACGTAAATTTAAATAATTGCATAAGTTCTATTAATAAAAAGAGAAAGCTTTTATCTTTCATTGACATTGCAGAAAAATCGTGTAGAGTTCAAAAGTCAAGTGGGTTGACTGATGTTGTCAAGGGTGTGCTAATGATATTGTCATATGGCAAGTGTAGTGACGTAGTGCATAGATACTTGAATATTTTTTTTCCATTTCCTTTACAATTCTTTAATGTACTGCTTTGGATGTATACAGCGATAGTGAGACCATCATCCCTATGCATCAGTAGCATGGAGCAAAGAACTAATCTGGCCACCGCGAGAATAACCTCTCGAAAGTGCAAACATTAGCATGTGTATGCATAACGGGGCTATGAGAACCTGCCCAACAGCAGCTATTGAAGTAGTATTGATCTTGCCCCCTCCACATTGTAGTAGAGGGCGTGGTGAAAAGAACCGCACTAAGAATGGTCAAGGAAGGAATGATTAGGCATAGGCCTCAATCTCCTGACGGTGATCAAACCTGGGATATGCCCCGGGATGATATGTTAAAAAAATTTAGCTTTGTGAAAGAATTCACCATAAAGCTAAGTAACAGGAGCGAGTGGATTATAACACCATCTTGAACTTGAATAGAAATGCCATCAAATGGTACACTGATGGCTCCAAATGGCAGAAGGAACTGGAATAGGAATATATGGGCTAGAACTACATATTTCGAAAGCTTGGAAAATACCCAAGTATATTTCAGGCGGAAATACACGCTATTGGAAGATGTGTTCAGTTCATTATGGAAAGGAACTATCGGAAGCAGGAGATTATCATCGTGTCTGATAGTCAAGCAGCATCAAGCGCTGAACTCATATGAAATCAGCTCCAAGATGGTCTGGGAATGCCTAGGGAAACTAAATGAGCTAGGCAAAAAAATAAAGTAACCCTCCTGTGGATCCGGGTCACACAGGAGGAGGAAACGAAATAACGGATAACCTCGCAAAAAGGGGCTGGAATGCCTTTCGTAGGGCTGAACCTTTTGCGGTTAAGTAGCAGTACAATACTGAAGAAACTAAAAATGGAAATGGAACAGAGAAAATCCAGTTACTGGAAAATCTCCAGGGAATGAGCAAAGTAAAATTCTTCTGGAACTTATAACCAGAAGAGGTTTACAGAATGCATCAACCTGAGTAAGACAATGTTCGCATATTAACAGGAATACTTTCAGGCCATTGTAGACTGAAAGGACACCTGAGTAAGCTTGGATGGAAAAAGACCCGAATGCAGATTTTGTGGGGACAGGATGAAACATCCATCCACCTCCTCTCAAACTGCGTAGCATTGTGCAACCCGAGGCATTGTACTGGGTGCATGTGAAATCGAAGAGGGAGACTTACCTAGACTGGGGCCCTCTGACATCCTACACTTTTTAAAGGAATAGGATTGGAAGGCCAGCTGTAAAGCAGCAGAATAGGGGACATATAGATCTTTTAGGTCGCAGTGTAACACCACCCTTCTATTACTTACATACAATGTATCTTGGTTTTGCGGAAATTGTAATAATAAAATTCTGAATGTAGAAAATTAAACATTTTATTAACGTTTTGCCAATGTCAACATTGGCTTTCTCAAAATTGTAAATAAATCTGTAAATAATAGTTATTTTCGTATTTTAAATATTAAACGAAAATTCTATTTTAATATGAGAAACAAGACAAATTGAGAAATGGAATTATATTTTTGTAATCTTACTTTAATTATTTAAATTTGTAAAAAGAAAATAAAATTATTCATATTTGAATTCAACTTATAACTAATTTATTTCGAACATAATATTTTATTCTTATAGATTAATGTAATGGAGTTTATGTAATTTAAATATTGTTGCGTTTTTCTTTAAATTTATGTGACATTTTTAAGCAGATTATATTGAAATGTGCATTTAATGCGTTTATTTTTAGACGTAAATGGACAACATCTTCAATAATTCTTGTAATTTTATGTAGCATTGATTATTTGTTCAATATCAAATTAATTGTGTTTCTCTTTATGTAGCAGTGTCATTTTAGGGTTATGAACTTTGTTAATAATGAAAATGTCACGTAATAAGTGTCATTATGTGGAACTGCTTAAATACCAACACAAAACATTTACATTTCATTATGATTTTTCTCGATGGTTCCATATTATTATTGTAGATTAACATCCATCCACTATTACTAATTTAGTATATTGTGTAACTTATGGAGAATGTTTGGTATATAAGTATTGGAGTCCAGAGAGTGGTGGCAAAAATCACCGGGACAAAGACAGGCAAAAGAGTTCCTAAAGGAGCAGAGCCCTGAATTCACGAGAGATCTACTGAATAAAGACAGGAAGACTGTCAAAGTGATTGTAGGTCTCCTGACTGGTCATTGTAGACTGAATAGGCATATGTATAACATAGGCCTGGCGGATGATGCAACTTGCAGATACTGCCCAGTGGAGGAAGAAACACCAGTTCATGTGCTGTGCCAATGTGAAGGCCTGGCGAGCACAAGGTTTCTAATAATGGGGGAGGAGAACTCCACAGCTAGTAGCTACATAAAGAAGCCGCTCTCAAAGATGATTGGCCTAATTAAGAGGACAAAATCAGAGAGCGTCCTCTAGGAAAAAGGGGATCACATTAGATCTGAAAAGGTCGCGGTGAAACAGGTCCATAGACCACCTCAATCCTAATCTAATCTAAATATTGTGTATTTTTTTAATATATGTTGTTCAAATCTTCTACACCTTTAATTAAAATATTCAGTACATTATTCTTGCGTGCATTCTTTGGTTCACTACCAAATTGATATTAGTGTATATTAAGTTGCATACACACAATCTAACAAAAATCGCATGTTACTGTATTTTGTTAACTATTTTTATTCCAAACAGCGTATGTAAATATTGATATGGACTTCGCGGAAAGTAGAATAGGATCAGAACAGCCTTATTCGATCCGTGACAGCGAATTTTCCAGTACAAATGTGGTTCTTTCATTTGCTACTGTTATACCCTTGTACACACTAAAGTTTTTTTTTTAACAGAGCTCTGTTGCCAGAAACATGTAAACACATGGCAGAGTGACACAGTTGATAGCAGAGTGTTCTAGTCCAGAGATAATATGTATTCAGTCTTATTTTTTAGCTTGTGGACAAAGCGTAATCATCTCTATCATTGGTGATTTCTTTCTCTGCATCTCTTATTTTCGACATATCAAAATTTATTCTCTGGCTGCAAATTTTTCAAGATTTAATTGAGAATACTATTGATTCTTTTCCTGTTGTTGAATTTTGGCACAATTTTTGAAGAAGATAGTGTATTTGAAATGGAAGATTCGATTGATAGTGATGATAGTAAAACAGATTTAAATAAACCAACAAAATGTCGAGATTCAAGAAATATTTATTCGACATTATCAAAAGAGGAAACAAAAGAACTGATAACTTGAAATGAAATTCTAATGGATATAACTTTAGAGGAATATAGAGATGTGAATAAATAAATAAATATAATAAAAGCAAACGATCAATAATTATTATTACCGCTGCAAATCTAGCATTTGCTGCTAGGTTTTTGAAATCTGCCACTGGGAAACAGCCCTAGGTCCTCAAAGATGATGACAGAGAAACATGCCAGAGTTCTGCCAGAGAAAAAAGTGACAGTAGTTTTGTAAAGCTTATGACAGAGTGTATCTCTCAGCTCTGGCAACAGAGTTTTGTCAAAAAAAAAACTCTAGGCTTAAAATATTAGGATTTGGTCCGCACAAAATCCTCATGTTATTCGGGAAACAGAATTGCATCCTGTAAAAATACGGATATGGGTTGCAATGTCCAGGAGACGTATAATAGGACCGATATTAGACTTATATTACATGAATTTGTGGAATAATTATTTGATGATGAATTACAGCTAGGCTAGTTTTAAAATGACAATGCTACTGCTTATACAGCAAGAGAAACAAGAGAGTATTTGCAGGAATTTTTTGATAACAGAGTTATTGGCTTTGAACATTGGCCACCTAGGATCACCTGATCGTACACTGCTTGACTTTTTTTTATTTGGTCACCTAAAAAATAAAATTTATCGAAACCGCTTACATAATATGAATCTATTGAAAGAAGCCATAAGAAATGAAATAGAGAATGTTACAAATGAGCAATTAATAAATGCTTCTGAAAACATGAAGAAGAGGGTAGATGCTTGCATAAATAATGGTGGTTCTCTCTTTCAACACGGCGTGTAAGCAGTGCGGGTATGTTAAAGAAACATGTTCCCAATTTTTAATTTATATTATATCTTTGTTGTAGATCGTGTGGCTATGAAAAGCATCCATCCATTATTGTCCATTCAATAACTCGTATAAATTATGAAGAATGTCTGATATAAGTTAAGATATGTCATAAATGTGTATTTTTACAATTGTTTAAACCTTCTACTCCTTTAATTAAACCTGGTTGTATTTGTTATCAGAAATTACTGTTTTGAAAAATGTTTATTGATTACGTTATTTTTACGCGAGAGTTAGTTCAATGACTCATACCTTAGATGCAATTTTGGTGCACTACACTTGTTGTCCGGGTTACCAGTAGTGTATATTAAGTTGCATAATTAGACAAAAACCGCAGGTTACTGTGTTTTATTAACTAACTTCATTCGAAACAGTGGATATAAATATTGATGTAATCTTCAAGGAAAGTGGAGTAAGATCAAGACAGTCCTATTCGATCTCACGGTAGTTTTTACACTTGATTAAGTTCTTGAATACCCAGGATTTCTCCGATAAATAAAGAAGCCTTTGTTTCTTCTACACACTTTAAAACATACATTGCAGTAAAATTTGTGGTAAGATATTTTAAAGCGTATAGTGTCATTTTATCAGTGCCATATCTTTGAGTATGTTTGTCAAGCCTTTGTCTGTTTAGTTATTATAGTAAAAAGTAATTTGAATTATCTTAAACCTTCATATATGTTTATGCAGATTTGTTCAATCTCTCTGTATATAGAATAAAACTTAAAAGTATTTTTCTTTTAAATGAATTTTGTATAACGCCCAGCGACAAAAAGAAAGTAACAAATTGAGAAAACCAAAATAAAAAAAATACAATCTTAAATACTGGACCTGATAATTTGTACTAACGTAAATTATCCTTAGTCTAAGAAATGTTAGTCACATAATTAATTGCGATACCATGAAAGAAAAATTTATTAAAAGAAAGAAAATCAAACTCTGAATTTGTAAAAAAATCCTTTTTTGACCTGTGGCAAAGTATAGTTCTACCCACCAAAATTTCCTTTTCACATTTATGTAAAATGCGGGACTTACAATAAATTAATTAAAAAAGGCATTTTGTTGGGTAGATTCTCAGACATTATTAGCGACGTAGTTGTGCTTCAATAGCAACACTGCATCAAAAACATCGGGTGAATTCCAGTACCATCCTACACCCACACACAATTTGAAAATATGTAGCAAAAATCGACCATTGCCACACAGCAATTAACAAAATTATCGCAGCAAAAAATGCAGTAGACTTAGTTTTAATTTACAGAAGAATAAGCACAAAAAAACTATAAAAAATTTGCTCAAAGTCTTCTCGATCTATCTTTTTTGAAGAATGCAGTATATATCTCAATTAAGTATAATATGCTTATCATTGGTATTTTACGAGCGATGAGAGATAAGTTGGTTAAATAAAAGAAAAAAATATATGTTGTCAGGGAGCCCAGAAAAAGTTCCTAGAATTTCAACGAAATAAATACGAAAGTTTAATGTAATCATTTTTTTTTTGTTTCCGCAAGTTCACAACGCCTACTTGTTTAGAATGCCAATGATACAGCAGATGTTCGTGATTTTATTAATAAATCGCTATTAATAGCGAAATCACGATTTCTAGATTCCGTTAACATAAATAAAATCTCGAAAAAAACAAAAATAACAATAACCAGCCTTGCCTACATGGAATATGTAATGAAAAGAAAAATGGCCAAATTTTTGAAGGTTATGCTCTTTGATAGATTTGGAACTATATTTAAAAAACTAGATTAGATTTGATATTCTTTTGTTTATATTGTAAAATTTGAAGTAATAATGAATTTATGTTATATTTTGAAACAAAACAAAGGAAATTTTACTACAAAACATGATGTGATTTCTGCGAGAGTCTACTGCAATTTTTAATAGGGGGCAATGCGCGAATCATTATCAGTTTGTTACATATTTCCTAATCAAAAACCATCATGCAGTGAATTTGACCATCAATGTCTAAAGTTGGTCCGCTGAGATGCTTACATCATCAGCCGCCTTCAGATGCTGCTTCCTTAACATCGTTTAACAACTACATGATCATCATCATTATCATCACGAAACAGCACTTACTCATAATCAGCGAGATCTCCGTAGAATCTTCGATGCGGTTTTAGTAGTTATAGACGATAGTAAAAATGCAGCACTGTCGGCAAGCCCAACCAAATATCTAGTGAAGGTAAAGTCGATGAGCGGGTAACCAACAAGCATCAGCCACTGTATAAATAAACACATGAAAATTAAATAGGTACTGTTTTAATCGGCAATCCTCCTCGGGTAGAGTCCTCGCGCAATGGTCTTGCCACAACAACAGCCGTTCTTAATGCACGTGCTGCAAGGAATACATCATCATCACACATGTACCCCAAAACGATGTAAATAATTTCATTTTCATTTGCACACACTGCAGTATTTTGCAATGTAGGGCAAGGCCACAAAGAGACATACATATATATATACGGTACTCGAGTGAGAGACAACATACATAATGTGTTGAACAGAAAGAGACCACCTCATCATATATTTTAGTATTGATTGGGCATATCCTGCATATAACATTATGCAATTTGAACCGTTCAAAATGTTCCCTTGGAGTCGCGTACGGATCGTTCACGTTCGATTAACGCTAGTGATCGTTTATAAATAACCATCCCCCATTTTTAATTTTAATCCGAATCGCCCCTACGCTCCCTGTAAATATTTTTAACATCTAATCGAATCGTTACCTTTTTTGTCTGCCATTTCTTTAATTCTCACTCTTAATTAATATTTTAAACTATATTAACTTTTTAACACTGAATTATAACAACAGCAAAATATAACAAAAATCTACTATTGCAGTTGCTGTAACTATATTCACTCAATATTTTTTGACACATTACAGTGCATATACACTAAAACAAGACGAGCAATACGAGAATCGATTCGTCCGAGCGAGAAAGCAGGAAAATTGTGTCAAAAATTATTGTCAAACCGAGTGCAGCCAACATCACAAACTAAACTCCTTCTTTCGCAAATCTTTAATCCAAATTCAAAATTAATTTCTATCTTACTTACCTATCATAATAATATGAGTTAAATCTAAAAATAAACACTTTCAACTTTACACTTTTTTCATCGAATATAAACGTGAAAACTTCCTGAAATCTATTGTTTGAAGTTGGCTATAAGCTGTCAATTTTTATTATAATCCTGGAGAAAAAGTAACATTAAATTATTATTTTATTAGTAAATAATAATAAATTACAAGTTGCACATAGTATAATCGTTTTACGAAAATCGTTTAAATTGCCGTTATGTTTTGATCTTGGTGAGTAGTAGAAAAAAATTAATGGAAATGTGTTTGTGCATGTTGTGACAAAAGATACGAATTTCAGAAGAGTGGAATATAATGCAACATATATATTTTTTTGTGTTTATTTCCTCGTTAGTGCCGTGTCGCATATTATCTGATGGGAAGCCGATTCGCGTTTTACACACCCCTAGTTTTTCCTAACACACGTTGCCCTAAAATTACGAAACGCGAAAAAGAGAAACCTCGCTTTTTTTACCACATTAACATAAACATTGACGAATGTTAGAATCGAGCTGCGTTAGTGAGAGCGCATATTTCTCTTTTCTAGTTTAAAATTAATTATACACAATCGACCGGTACCTCTATAATATGTCAAACAAGACCTCGACAATGAACGGGAACTATGGAACAGGACTGAAACAGATCGACCTGGATCAGATCTGGAGTGAACTGAACTCGGGCATAGAGCACATGTACAACTTCCAGAAGATATCGCGTTCGCAGTATATGCAATTATATACTTATGTTCACGATTATTGCACATCCGTTCACAAGAGTAATGATCGTAGCGCGTCTGTTGCTTCGAAGAGCAAGAAAAATGTGCCTGGTGGCGCTCAACTTGTAGGATTAGAATTATATGAGCGGCTAAAGGAGTTTCTGAAGAGCTATGCACAGTCCAAATTGCAGGTGAGTTTCCCAAATTGAACTTATATTTCATTGATATAATTTATCGAATGTTTTGCGTTAAAAGCTTAGTATTATCTCTTATATTATATGTTTTAAATATAAAAAAAAAAAGAAGATGATTAAGCCAAATATAGTGCTTTTGTTTATGGTTTATTGTACAAAGTTAGACCTTGAATTATTGAGTTGCTCTCTTTGTTTGTAAAAAAAATATATGGATGAACTTGAAATATGTATCTATTTTTGTTTATTTAACTTATATTGTGATTTTAAATGAAAATAAGCAAGGCTTTTTTTATATTTAGAAAAATAACATTGAAGATATTATTCTAAAATGACTCCTGATAATTTTCTCTATAATTTTTTTTATTCAATCGTAACTGAACATTTACTTTGAATTACAATTATTCTTACACAATTTATAAGATAATTATAGATAATAAAACGCTTTTTCTATGATAAATACTATGTGTTCGTATAAACCCGAAAATTAAATTTTTATCTTATTTATTTCATAACAATAATAAATATTTTCATAATAATGATTTATGTATGCTTGTTGTTTAGATTTAGGTAATTTAAGGTATATAAGCTTTTTTAATTACAAAAAAATCTTTGTTTTGGCATCTATATTGCAAGAGTTTTATTTAAAATTAATTAAAAAAAAATAATATACAAGTCTTCAGCAGTTCCCGTAATACACGGTGTTAACATCAACATTCTTATATGAAATAGAATTCCCTGTATATATTGTTTGAATTACTCTTAAAATTCCAATTGAAATCCATATAGACATACCTGTACCAAAAATTATTTGTTTTTGACATATTTTGATTTCTTCGCGGAAAATTTGACATATAGAAGCCCTTAAATAAATGCTACTATAGCTGCTTTCATTCATGTCAGTGATTATATTATAATCAGGATTCAATAAGCAAAGACAATGTAAAAAATAGGAGATTCTGAATCATTGAACGAACGAATGCAACTTTTCTCATATATGGGCTTTCGGTTTTCTGCTATTTACCTGAAGAACTTTCATTAAATGCATGCAGAAATGTCAAAAATTTAAAATTTTTCTTCCTTACCAATGTTAAAAATAAGAACGATATATCATTAAGTTCCCTGCATCTACCAACAAGCGTTTTTGAGTTATTTGCAAGCATAGTAGATTCTGTAACAAGTTTAGAATGAAGAAACATTTTGTATGTTCAAAACGAATTTTCATTCAATTCTAATTTCTAAAATAATTAAATTAAATCTGAGTAAAACAAGGTTATTTATTAAGACATTTGCATTATACTGTATTCATATTTATACTGTTATTGGTACAATTACTGAAATTAAAAACTGTTGTATTGAAAATATTTTCCGTAATATTTTTCAAAACAGATTGATTTGTGGTGGCAGACTTAACGGTAGTACAGAAGGAAGAATTGGAGGTTGAGGGGATGGCTACTAACGAATTAGATTCACTAATCGATGAAACTAATTGATTTGCTACATTTTTTTCGATTTTGTAAAGACTTTTCTATGTAACCTTCTGCTACTTGGGGAGACTTCTAGCTTCTATGCTTAGGTATTACCGAAACAGTGCCCAGTATAGTTTTGTGGGGTTGTGTAGATCCAGATTAGCATCTTTAAAATTTCGGAATCTGGAAATCACATGATTTCTATTCCTCATTAATTAAAAATGTAGATATGTGCTTTGAAAGTTACTGATTCTTATTAAGCGTGAACTACAGGTGGCGCGCACAGTCAAGTTTCCTTAAGCCCGTTTTACAGTTCATTGCATGCAATACAAATAGCTTATGCCATTCAATGGATTTCGATCAGCTGAGTGCAATTTTACTTGGTATTGCACGTACAATACACGGAATACAGCATGCGCTATTTTTATTGCAGGCAATTGCATGCAATAAAAAAACTGCGAACTGTAAAGCGGCCTTTAAGTTTCCTATCTTTACTAAGGTTGATCGTTGTATTAGTGTTTAAGTGATATTTAGTATTATTATTTAATGATTGATTTATATTTGATATGCATTGTGATGTGAAGCTGCATTTATTTATTATACTTTATCACTGTCTGTGATATGTGATATTGTAATATTGTAATGTACTATAAACAGGGATACAGATAATCAATGGACTTATCGATGAATTTAAGAACTCTCCAATATTGTGATACATTGTACTACTATTAAGTATTAGTTATAGCCGATCAACTAGCCAAGGAGGGCTCTAAGAGACACTTCATGGGTCCAGAGCCCGTATGTGGGATTACTAAGGATTCCGCAAGAAGGGAGATCTGGATAACCAGGTCCAGATCTCCCTTCTTGCGGAATCCTTAGTAATCCCACATACGGGCTCTGGACCTGGATAAAGAAAGTACAATGAAATGGAGGTCGACTGAAGGTCAACTCCATACCAAAACGCTGATAGGGGATGGGGATGGTAGTTTCTCTGATAACCTACTCAAGCGCAGTAAGAAAGAAGTTAAAACCACACTGGGTTGGTAACTGGACACTGTCCTCTGAAAAAGCATCTATACAACACAGGCCGTGTAAGCGAACCGTGGTGTAGAAGATGCGAACTACAGGAGGAAACGAATTTACATGTAATCTCCACATGTGAGGAACTGAAGGTACTCAGGCAGAAATATTTTGGGAGAGATCTATTGGAGCCCTCGAAGGTCCTCAAGTTTCCACTGGGCAAGGTACTGGGCTTTATAGAGAACACCAAGCTGCTCGAGTGGAAATAAGAGAATCAATAGGGATGGTACAATGAACACCAAGGTCAAGTGCCCGGACATCAAGTGCTCACCCTAACTTGAATGAATGAATGGATGAATAAGTATTAGTTAGTTTGTAATAGGATTTAACGCACGTAATAGAGGCCTCGGGAATATCCCGATACACGCAAATCAGTGTGTCGGACGAGCTAGCTCGGGATTTCCGAGGTAACTATATATGCTGTGTGCCAGGGCTTCGACACGATTCGCTTAAGTCATCAAGACCACGCTTAAATCCCACTAGTGAAGCGTCGTCTACCAAGCTAGGCTGTTATTTTGTCAAATCCTGTTTTTTTGTCAAATCGTGTTTTTTTTTAACCACAGATAGAGAGATTATGCAACATGATACAACGAATTGAGGTTACACTGAATACCTTGATAAATCATTTCTAGAACGCTTTTTCTAACTGCTTAAACGTTATTTATTTACATATTTTATACAAGCAGCTGCCAGCCTACTACCCTTTGTTTCCGCTTGCAAGATGCAGTAATAGAAAATATGATTACGTCGTATATTGTATATGCAGCAATGGAAAAATGTAGTTTTTTGATTTAGAAATAGGTAATAGATTCTGAAGTTTTCATATGTGTTTTATTATTTTTATAAACTAAAACAGGGAATCTTTTAAGCAAAAAATCCTGTAATCTGTAGTAATTTGAAACTTCTTATCGAATAAAATAATAAAAAAAAAATGGTTCCCGACCACATTGTGAATTTTTATGTCATCTAACAGGAAAATTACTGCCTATTGTGTAATTACCATAGAACATGGCTCGCTCTTCAAATAAGAAAACAATGCAACATTCCAAATAAATTTTCCAGGTTCTTGATCAATGCATGACTTTCAGGTATAAATATATTACTCCAAAGTTCCAACTAAATTTTCTATGCATTTTTTGCCATTGTATTATACTGATGTATTTTGATATACGAGGGGAGGTCCAAAAGTTCGTGGAATGAAAGGGTTTTAAATAAAATAAAACAATAAATCTATTTTTCCTTTTCAATATAATCACCTTTAAGCACAATACATTTTATAGATCTATGAATTAATTTTTCTAAACCATCATAAAAATATTTTTTATCTTTCGTCTCAAAATGGGCTAAAAATTGCCTCCTTTACCTCATTGTCGTCGGAAAATTTCTTCCCGTAAGTGTTTTTTTAATTGGGAAATATAAAAATCACTAAGGGCCAGGTCTGGACTGTAGGGTGGATGGACTATTGATTGAAAGCCATGCTTGTGCAGAGCAGCCATTACAACTCTGCTCTTGTGAACCGGCGCATTGTCTTGCAAGAGGAACACACTCTTGGTCAATTTTCCTCGACGTTTTTCCTTGATGGCCTCCTTTAATTTTCCTAATATCGCTGCGTAATATTTTCCGGTTACGCTCCTTCCTTTTTCTTTGTAATCAATCAATAATATCCCTTCACAATCCCAAAAAACAGTAGCCATCAACTTTCAGCCGATTCTGACACTTTGAATTTCTTTGGCGGGTGTGTCCCCTTTTATGTCATTGCATGGACTCCTGTTTGGACTCAGGCTCAAAGTGATGAACCCATGTTTCATCTCCGGTAACAATCCGCTCCAAAATGTGTGCAGGTTCGTCTCCACATAGCTCCAAAATTGTTCGGACGCATCGGCGCGCGTGTTTGTTCTGAAGTGGCGTGAGCATTCTCGGTACCCATCTTGCACTGACTTGTCATACCCAGGTGGTCATGTAGGATACGCAAATGGTGGTATCTGATACTTCCAACTAATGCAGATAATTGTTTTTCTTCAACGGGTATCTTCCAGTACAAGTTCTTCCACTTTTCGACGATGTTTGATGTGTGGCCTCAACTGGCCGTCTGAGCGGGGTCGTCTTCAATCGACTCCCGGCCCTGTTTAAAAAGACCATGCCATTATAAATCATTGATTACTAGGGCACTATTCCCATAAACGGTTTCCATTTCATTTCAATATGGTTTGAGCTTCTTTCCTTGCTTGGTAAGGATTTTATTACAGCATGGTTTCAAATTTTCTCCATAGTTTCAGTTTTCTTCCGGATTGACTTGTTTAGCAGGCAACTATTCGTAAACGACTGACGCAATAGGGCTGCAGCTTAACCTATATACTAATGATGAGTCCCCAATCAGAATGACACATAGCGAGCGCACCTATCTGCATTCCATCCCCTCCATTCCACGAACTTTTGGACTTCCCCTCGTATCTATGATTTATAAGTGAATTTATGTAAATTGTTATGACAAATGTTAACATCTTCAATTTTTTTTTAATGTAATATGTAATAGGTATCTTTCGTTATATTTTTGGAAGGTTGATTCTGTCCTCATTGCAATTTTGATTAGATGTAACAAAACTACAATAATTTATTGAAAGAACTGATAACTCTAAGTACTTCCAAATAATTCTATTTATTTTAATTTACTATAAAATTTCTGACAATCGATTTTGGTTTTTATTATAAAAACCTTCATCTTGAAATCAAACTTGAAACAAAGTGTGGAAGAAGAAACATAATTTTTTGACATCGCAGGCAAACTTTTTCTGATGTCGCGATTTCTCTGAAATTAAAATAATTTAATTTGATGCAGAAACTAAAATTTTTGCGCGTTTCAACTATCATTCTAGCCCGGATAACAATTTATGGTTTGCACAAGTTTTGTTTAAGGTTGTCCCGACAAGGTCCTATCAAGTTTTCTAGTTGACACAGGACAAGGTTTTCATAAGCTTGTCTGTAAAAGCATATGTCAAGGCTAGAATGACAATGTTGAGCCAAGCTTTAGTGAAAGCCTGCGCTAACCTTGATAAAAGCTTGCGACAATCAAGAGAAAATAGGAATTGGGTATATGAAGGCGTACTCGTGGAAATAAGTAAAAATGTGTGAGAATTTCAGTATTTAATAATAATAAAAAAGAAACTACTACATATTTATATATAGATATTTAGATTGCGTTTTTATATTTATACAGAAACACACTATAATCGAATCTATTTTCCATTGCCATCGTGTTGCCGCGATTCTTTGTAATAAGAAAAAGACAATTATTACAAAATTAAACAAAATCAGAGATGGGAAGACAGGGGAAACGGCTATCAGTTTTCTAAGAGTCGACAAATCTTCGTGGATGTAATCGCTATGAAAAGTAACTGTTTCCTCCATTACTATAAAAGACACTCATATGCTACTGACATATGATAACATCACCATTGTGAAATTTTATAGTACTTTAAAGCCATGTGTTCGAAACTGTGCCCCTTCACTTGGATACATTTATTTATTCGCAATTGGAATGCTATTCCATATTATACAAAACCGTACTTTATTCAGTACTTGACAAGCTGTGAATACTTACACATTGTCCGATCCCCATTTAGATTATTAATTATTAATCCAATACAAATTAGTTAGTGTCGAATATTTGAACAGTAATGGAGGCTATGGAGGGTATAATAAAGTAAAGTTCTTCGTTGTTGAATGGCTTTTTGAAGAAATGTTATTTAATGTTAAAATAAAAAAACACAAAATCATGTTTGCTTGCTTCTCTTTTTTATGTATTTTTTCTCGACGTTCACAATCAGGTTTTTTGCAATTACAAGTTTCAAACAAAAGCTACATACTTAATGGCGTAGAATCCGAATCTGCAATACAAAATGGGAGTTCCCATTTAAGATTTCAAAGTTGTCCTCCCTCCCACTCTAGGTAGAGAGGGGGGGAGGGCTGAGGTGGGGGATTCAGTTCGGCACCGATCAGTGAGCCCCCTACATTACAACAAATCTTATTAAGATCTTTTTTTGATTTGATGCAGTGTTTTAGAGATATTCCGTTGTCTCAAGATGAAAAAAACTCACCCTGTATACGTAGTGCTTCATAATAAGTGGATGACTAATATTGCGTTAGTGTTATTCAGGATGATAATAAATATAATATTCTTATTAATTATAATACTAAATTTATTTATTTTATTTCGGAATTTTTTGAAAAATCCTAACACTCCATAACTAAAAAGCTTAAACATGAAACACTTAATTATTCAGAGTTTCTGAATTATAAAAAATTCATATTATACTATAAGCTAGTAGCAAATATAAACCATAACTTTCTAAACTAGATGCATTGGCTTATCATGTTCATTTTGTCAACTTTTAGTGTAGAAAATTAGGTTAGAATTATATGCAATTTAATATATGTTCTTTTTGACTTATTATAAGTGTCGTAAGGCCGAATCACTCTGGAAATACACAAGGCCACCGTAAATGATACAATAACCTTAGTACAACGTTTTCATTGTGAAGGTTCTGTAAATCTTGTTGCCATAAATGCTACGGCAACCTTGTCTCGATGTGCATACTGTTACGCTTGTTACCGTAAATGATATAACAACGTTGTCATAACATTTTACTGTCAAGCTTGTCGTCGACAATTGAAAGTTGAGCGAGTGAAAAGCTTGTTCTTATCTGGGAGTGTTTTACCCGACGCAGCGTTATAAATCGATTTTTTGTTTGACTTTCTTTTGATGTTGTGAACATAACTTTTAGTTTGTTTTTTGTTCCTTATACTTTAGGAGGGCATAAATCTCATGGACGAAGACGTTCTGTTATTTTACACTCAGCAATGGGATCGTTACCGGTTCAGCAGTAACGCCATCAGCGGCATCTGCTCCTACCTAAACAGGCACTGGGTGAAACGCGAATGCGAAGAGGGCCGAAAGGGCATCTACGAGATATATAAGCTGGCGCTGGTCACGTGGAGGGATAATCTCTTTAAGCAATTGAACAAACAGGTCGGTAAAATCTTTCCTATCTATATATCCATTTCCTATTGGTTTAATGGCAAAAAATATTGCAGGTCACGAACGCAGTATTAAAGCTCATCGAGCGAGAACGCAATGGGGAATTGATAAACACATCCCTAGTGTCGGGCGTGATCAATTGTTACGTCGAACTGGGTTTGAACGAAGAGGAGCCGGGCGCCAAAGGAACTAACCTTAGCGTGTACAAGGAGAGCTTCGAGAATGTGTTCTTGGAAGACACCGAGAGGTATTACACTAGGGAGAGTACTAATTTCTTGGCGCAGAATCCAGTGACTGAGTATATGAAGAAGGTAATTATTAAATATAACTTATATTTACTATAACGTTGGCGCCACTGAGCAGTTGGCTCATCTATTTTTTTTATTGCTTATATTCAATGTTTATACGATTTATTTGTTTATTTTTTATTTAACAAATTCATACGTTAAGAGTTTGTGGAATCTCTTAACGCGAAGGGTGCAAATTACAAATTAGTAGTGAACTTTATCTCTCGTATTTTAATTTTAAAAAGCTCACTTACACTACCGACCATTGAAATTAGGACAACTAGTAAATTACTGCTAACTAAATAAAAACGAAAGAAATTCGAAAGTAATAAAATTGCTAATTGCCGATTTTTCTTACTCAACACTTTAAAGCGTCAATCTTCTGCTAGGGTTGTTATCCGTGATGGATCTGGGTGATTTCGATCGAAAGTTCCGGTGTCTCGGTAGCGACGAATAATGTAATGGCCTGTATATTTTGTCACTCCTAATTTTTTTACTATCACACGCACAGACTGTCCTTCCTTGTGTAATGTGAGAGCTGATCTCTTTTTTTATTTAATTTTTTAATACTATTTTCACAAACACCACAATTGAACAACCGTATCGTAACTAGTTTACAAATAGAATATTTACAGCAAGTATCCTAGCGAACTGCTAATGCCGTCAATTTGCTTTGTGACTTTGTGTGCATCTTGAGTGCTCACTAATTATATTTTGTTATTAAGTTTATCGAACGAAAATGATGTCTGGTGGAAAGAAACGAAAAGTAGATGCAGAGGGTCGTCAGTTTCAAGAAAAATGAACTTAAGAATTCTTTTTAATCTTGCACAATGATAAGCCTATTTGTTTGTTGTGTAATGAATCAATTTCAGTGATGAAAGAATTCAATATAAGAGGCATTACTCAACTAAGCATCCTATGCTGCATTCACTGACAGGACAAATAAGAAAAGACAAAATCCAGAAGCTTACCGCAAATTTTCATAAACAAAGAATACAACTTCATAATGTTGTGAAAACTAGCTTTATAGTTAGTTCAAAATTGGCAAAGGTATTTACAAGTTTTGGTTTGCCATGGTCAAAATTAGTTGGTGTATGCACAGATGGTGCACCATCTGTGGTTGACTTACGTAAAGCTTTCATCGGGAATTTTGTATGAAAAAGCAACTGAATTAAATGTGCAAAAACATGATTTGATAGTCTTTCATTGCATTATTCACCAACAGAACTTGTGTTCTAAGTCCATTCGACTCCAGAATGTTATGAATGTGGTAGTAAAAACCATCAATTTTATTCGATCCCGAGGGCTTAACCATCGTCAATTCAAGGCGTTTTTGGATGAAATATCAGCCGAATATGACGACGTAACATATTATTGTGAAGTCAGATGGTTAAGCAAAGGAAAAATGCTGAAATGGTTTTACGAGCTTAGAAATGAGATAGCAGATTTTATGCAAATAAAAGATAAACCACTATCTGAATTGAGTGACCCAAAATGGATATGTGACTTAGCATTTTTGGTCGACCTTACAGGCCATTTGAATGATTTAAATTTGAAACTTCAAAAACAAGGACAGTTAGTAAATGATTTGTACAGCCATTTGAAAGCGTTTCAAAACAAAATCCGCTTGTGGGAGGCACAGTTGCTGTTTGGTAACAGTTACCATTTCACGACGCTCTCTGCGTATGAAAATACTGCTTATGCTCAATATGCTGAAGAGCTCAAGTTACTGTCGGAGCAATTTTCGAACAGATTTAGCGATTTTAAAAACATGGAAGACAGTTTCAATTTATTAGCTACTCCAACAAAAAGTAATGTACAAAATGCTCCAATACACTTGCAAATGGAGTTGATGGAGCTTCAAGAAAACTCACTCCTAAAATCTAAATTTGAAAACGTGGAGTTGTGCGATTTCTACAAAAAATACCTCGAAGAAGACCATTTTCCGGAGTTTAGAAAATTCGCGAGAAGATTGATTTGTGCGTTTGACAGTACTTATAAATGCGAACAGTTCTTTTCAATGATGAAAGTTAATAAATCAAAACATCGTACAAGGCTGACTGACGATAATTTGGAAAATTCTTTTACGGCATTGTATCAGTGGAATTCATCCAAACATCGATGGATTAGTTTCCCAAATTCAAGCTTAAGGCTCTCATTGATTTCGTCAATTGTCGCTATTTAACTTTCGTAGCTTGTAATAATTCCAAATTTCACGATTTAATTATAATGTTGTACCTATTTTTTTCATTTCATTTTCTTATTTTAATAAATTGCATTATAATAATATTGTCGTATTATTTCATGTCTGATATCTATCGCTAAAAATTATGAACACTACTTTGAAATGCACTACTTTTAAACGCGGCCCGCGAACGTATTTGCACACTAAAGTTTGGCCCACAACATGTCAAAGGTTGCCCATACTTGGTGGAAAGCCATCTGACGGCCGAGTCACAAGATGCAGGATTGTATCTCTTTACAATTCCTTTAGTAAGCGTTAATAAGCTGACCTTTTCCAAAGCTATTTTCTTCTCGTGGTTCAACTTTAGTGAGTGTTGAAAAAAAAAAACGATTCATACCTATACTTTTATAGGTGGAACAAAGACTGTCAGAGGAACAAAAACGCGTGCAAGTCAACCTTCACGAGAGCACCAGCGAGCGTTTAGCGAAGACCTGCGAACGAGTCCTGCTCCAGAAGCACTTAGAGCTGTTCCACGCCGAATTCCAGCAGTTACTAGACGCGGACAAGGACGCCGATCTGGAGCGCATGTATAAACTCGTCGCGCGCATCCCCGAAGGTCTGGGCGAGCTCAGATCCTTGCTCGAGCAGCACATAACGAATCAAGGGCTCGCGGCGATAGAGAAGTGTGGCGAAAGTGCCCATAACGTAAGTTGAACGTGTTTACGCTCGCGTTTTGTTCTTCTTCTTCTTCTTTCGCAATTTCGACAGGATCCCAAGGTATACGTCAGTACCATCTTGGAGGTCCACAAGAAGTACAACGCCCTGGTGATCGTGGCGTTCGAGAATGACAGCGGTTTCGTGGCCGCGCTGGACAAAGCCTGCGGTCGCTTCATCAACGCGAACGCGGTCACGAAATTGGCCAATTCCAGTACCAAATCGCCGGAGCTCCTAGCCAAGTACTGTGATCTATTGCTTAAGAAGTCTAGTAAGAATCCCGAGGAGGCCGAGCTTGAGGATACGTTGAATCAAGTGGTAAGTGGTGGGGAGCGTTTTTTGCATTTTCAAACCGTGACAGACACTTTTTGTTATTAAGTAGTATAAATGTATCATTTTCTATCTTTTACGATGCCCTATAAATGTTCTTGCCTTTTCTACAAATTAAGTTACTTTTGTGCTGAAATGTTTATTAATAATATAAATTTAAGTAATGAGGATTTTCACACATTATGAATTTGAAATTGAAACAGCTAGCAGAGATCAGCGTAATGATCTAAAAACAAACAAAACAACAGCAGTCCCTATTTTAATACTTAAAAATTACTTAATCCTAATTATTCCAAACAATAATAATTAAATTAAACATTTATATTTTAAATATTTATTTATATACCCCAACTATGCTAAAGCTATAATTTAACACTAATTCAGACCACTAAAATATTCGTTTATAAATACTGCTGTGTACTGATGGTACCAGCATAAATGCAAAATGAAAAGTAAAAAATGAAAATTTAAATTTACTAGCTCAGCGGATAAAAATTTCTTTAATCTCAAAAAAAAAAAAATTGAAAAAGGTTGAATCAAAAATAAAAGAACAGAAATTTTGAATGACGTTAATAATCATAAATTTTATTATTATAAAAAAAAAGAAAAAAAAAACATTTAGTTACAATTATGCAGAAACAAAACCATGAATTTAAGATTCTGGCCGAAAACAAAAACTGCATGAATCTACAATTAAAAAGGACAATGCAAATCCTTTAACAAACAAAAGACAAATTTGTTCTAGAAGAAAATCCTTTTACACAAAAATCCACGTGGTCTCACAATTTAAAACAAGCTAAATTAATTTAAACGTGGACAAAACAAGTAAATTTATAAAATTGAAATTTAAATTTTAAGCACAAAGCTTATTTTCACCTAAACCGTGGTGATTAACTAAAAAAACTAATTTGAAAACTAGAAAGCGGAAAAAATTAAACTCTAAAAACTAAAAAATACCTTCTAGAACAAATATAATAACTGATCTTACATCCAATCGTGTACACAAACAAATACAACAGCTATTATTAATTGAAGAGTTTCTAGATGGACGATTTAAATCACAAAAATAACGAACAAATTTTTAAACAAAAATGAATTACCAAAACGGTAGCAAAGAAACAAAAATAAAATGTACTCACCCTCGTCAATCTGGTAACTGAGCCTCTGGGTTAAACACGGTCGTATATATATAAAATAGAATTCGTCTTAAGAAAATTCTAGAATATAAACTACAAAATATACAATACTGATGAACGCAATATGTACAACTGAAAGAAATCAATATACACAACTGAACAATTAAAAGAATAAATAAGATCAATTCAATTAACGAAATCTTATACAAAAATGAAATATTAATTTCTGAGAGAATTTTCCCGGCATATTGACAAAGATTAATCTCTATAACTAAAATATAACTGAATTTACAAACGCCGGGGTGCCAAACCACAGCAATACGTACTACTCTACTAACTATCTAAATATGATCTCGTAACCTATATAAATTCCCACCATTCGACCGACGCACTATATCTAAAACTTATCTGTTTCGTGTCACGCCCAATTTAACCCCCTAACTAACACCCTCACTTCCGTACGTGACCGCCACTCATTAGTGAGTGGATATTCGAATAAAACATGCCTCGCTGTATCTACCCCACCACAATCACAATGCGAATCATTAACCCTCCCAATTCCATATAAATATGATTTAAACTTACTGTGATCTGGAAGCAACCTCTATTTCAGAGTTGGAATAAGCTAAATTATCGGCATCCCTAGATTCCCTACTCACTAATAATACCTTTATGCTGCTTCTGTCATGTATAATTGTGTCCCTGAAAAAAAAAAACTATTTAGTATTAAATCCGCAATTTCCTCTGCATTCTGCGTATGTAAATTTTGGCCTAACTTTAATACGATACTAGGCGAATATCGACTTCTGGCGATGACTTTAAGTATTTCAAAATGAACTACCATTCATATCTTTTTTACGGTAAAAATTATGAAAATGAAATATACTAAATATAATAAGGGAATTATTCCTGAAAAAATCATCATAATAGCGTTTTAAGTGAAAAGAAAAAACAAACTATTTGCTTAAGTAAACAAACAAAGAAAATAAAAATTGTATTGCCCATTTTTTACGGTGCGCGACAAAGATGCCGCAACCTCTTCGGCTTGCACAGCGATTTGCATTCCCGGAATTAAAACGTTTTTAATTTCCGCCGAAGTATTTTATATAATAATTTTTAATTCTCATGTTCACGTCGAAATTTAATCAACAGCTTCTATTTTTTTTTTCTTTTCAGTCAAAAACACGCGGGGTTTGACCATCTCCATTTTAATATGTTTTTGTGCGTTTTGATGCTTTTCATTAATTTTAAAATTTTCCCGTATATTTTTGTGAACGACGTATCTTTCATGTTTCTGAAGATGGCCCCAGGCTTAAACATGTTAAGATGATCTTAACAAAATATAAAAAATAAACCTCTGATTGGAAAGGACTTTTTTTCCACTTTTTATACATTTTATCCAACCTAATGGAGGCCAATAATATTATCAATAGTATTTTTGTAAACAATAATTTATTTTTATAGGTAATTTTAGTTTAAATTGTTTACTTCGGTTATAATAGGCTGTATGTAACTTTTTGTTCCATCGATAAATCCACAATCTTTATATATTTTTTCTTACCTTTGCAAATATCGATACTAGTAAGTAAGAATATTGAAGGGGCGAGCTTTCTATGGAAAATTCCTGGAAGAAGAAAATAATTATAATTAAATACTTTTTATAATAGATTTACCAAAACAATTTCATGCATAATAGGGCTTTTCTTGTTCATATTTTCAATTTTACTATGTATTAAGACAAGTTTAGTTACTAAAGCTTTGAAAGCAAAACATCTAATCAACATTTTGTAATTTGATTTGTGCCGTCATAAAAAGCAATAGAAATGAAATATTAAGAGTAACTATTTTTTTTTTTTTAAAGGTAACAGTTTTCTTTTTTATTTGTTACGTCCAGATTAAAAACTTTCTTATAAAACTAAGCCTTAAGTAGTCTTCGTAATCGAAGTAATAATGGCTTCAGTAAATTTATTTCTGCTAATAATTATACAGGAGCTAAGAACGCATTTTAAGTATTTTCAAATTATACCATGTCGCCAATCGTTCCAAAAGCTAATCCTCTTGATGTTATGCGTCAAAGTTGCCGCAACCTTTTCGGCTAGAGATCTACATTCGTTGAATTTTACTTTATAGTAAAGTATAGTAGGGGTAGTTGACCCGAGATTGGCCCCACCACCAGTACAGAGGTCCACCACGGAATCGATTTCCTGAAACTAATTTTACGCGGCATCGACTGTTCGCAAGCTCAACAACCCTATCATTAGGTAGATTATGTAACCTACCTGTCGAAACCGATTGTCCACCTGCCTTATTATTTTGTTATTTAAATTTATTTTACCGAAAAAACAACAGCTAGCAAGGGTCGCACATATTTTTAATTCTACATGCTAAAGATTCAAGAATGGGTGGGCAGTGGTGGATACAAAGTGTGTATTTGAGCTCCTATATTAGATCTGATAAGTTTTTGTGACATAAATGTTTCATTCTCTGTTCCGGCATATTCATTTAAGTCTTAAAATATAGAGTAAAAAATATAATGCGACACTTGTCGGCTGTTAGTATAATAGCTATGACAGTTCTGGGCCAAAATCCTATAAGGTTTACATAGGGGGGGGGGGTCTAAATTGATTTTATTTCCGGTTTTTTTTCGAATGCCTATTACAGTTCTCGAAACAGCTCAACAGTTCCTAGAACTGTGTAAAAGAATCCTAGAATTGTGTAAAAGAAAGTTTTGTCTTCTATCAGAATACATATGTTTCGAAATAGAAAAGCTTCTTTCAACATCCACAGATGTAATTGGTGCATTTTTTAACTTTGCAATACATTCTAAACTAAAATTAAAGTCGAAATCGTTTACTGTTTCACCTTCCATAATTTTCTTAACTTACTTCAATTTCAAATACCCCGCGTTTTTATTTATCACTTTTTTTTAAATTTATCGTATATAGAATTACCTATTGCACCCTTAACCTTCTTACATAGCATATCAAATTCATCTACTATTTCGACTGATTCCGAGAGCGACATCCCTTGCGTTTCTAGTTTACGAATGGAACTTGAAACAAAGCTATAATTTGACTTAATATACAAAAGGTTTAATAGCAATTCTGTTGATGTTACTATCTTCTTACAGTTTTCTAGAGCAATGCAGTCAGCAGTGATTTCAAGAATTACATTTTTTATTCCTTCAAAATTATCGGCGAAAAAAATTGCAGCCTCTAACCATGTACCCAATCTCGTGATAATCGGTTCAGGACGCAACTTAACACCGGGAAGTCGCTCCTTATAAAATTGGATTTGTAAAGGTGCTTTTAAAAATACTTCGTTGACATTGCTAATTCAATCATTAATCAAAGGGAATTGATTCCAAATGTCTTCGGCTACACGATTGAACCTATGAGCTAAACAAGTGGTATGAATAATGTTACTATAAAAAAAAAATTAAATATTGCGCGGCTTTTATCATGTATAGTGCAGCGTCGGACAACATTAGTAAAAGTTTTTCACAAGGTATACTTCCAGGTAAAAAAAAATTGATAAATCTTCTTGAACGAATTGGGCAATTGTCACATTATTTGTTTTTTGAAGTTCTTTACAATAAATTAAATATGATTTACCTGCAATATCTTCATGAAAAATTCCTAGTAACAAATGGGCACCATAACAGCCACACTTATCCGTACTTTCATCTACCATGATATAAATAAAATTATTCCCTACCAATTGTTGAATTTCTGCTATTGCTTGCTGGTAACAAGATGTGACATAATTTTTTTCGTAAGGTACTTTCGTCAGGTATATATATTATGTTTGCAATATTTTTGCAGAAATGATTTCAAATTAACATTGTTTAATCTTGCTAATGGTATGTTAGACGAAATCAATGCGTTACACAGATCCGTATTATATTCTTCTTGTTCTGAGTTTCGTAAAGTCGGTGCTACACATTGGCGTATAGATTGCTGCACACATGCGCATCGCTTTAGTTTTTCACATTTTCCAATATGTAATGGAGTTTTAGCTTGTTGATCAATCAGGTATTTTCTCTTAGAAGACACCTACAACAAAAATTGTCATTTTATATCAAAAGTTAAAGAATTTAAAAACAATTGTAAAGCTTTTAGTAAAATTAAACTTACCAGTTTACTGCAGGCTTGACAAAATATTTTGTCGCCATCCTTTACCAGTTCAGGATATGGCTTAATCCATAAAGAAATTTTGTTCGCTATACTCATTGTATGTACGCACAGTATTTAAAAACGTAACACAATTACATGCTGTTTCGCTCAAGGATATTCTTCAATGAATGAATAGTTTATTTGGGAATTAATAATAATAAAACGTATTTACCACATCCCTTCTGCTAGGCGAAATTAAATACGTGCAGTTCTTGGAAAAAGTATTAGAGAAACCAATATAAAAGATTTATCGTTCTGAGAATTATCGGTTGTCGATCTACATTACGAATTAGTAGGAATTTTTATTAATAGAAAGGATAAGAAAAAGCTTAAATGTGTAATATATGCAACTTTTGTAAACATATGCATAGAAATGCCTAAATGTGCAATATATGCAATTACTAATTAGCGCTAATTAACTTCAATTAGTGTAATACGTCTACATATAGACTGTAATTAAAGATAAGCAAAAAATAAAATATATACACTTTGCATATAATCCGGTCTCTAGTCTAGCTATTCTACTGCTATTGTGTTATCAATTTTCAACAATAATCATTTAATTGTGTATCTAAGGATAATATGTTACTCTGTCACGGTTTGAAACTATCATACCATGACGAAAACAAACATTGCCAAGTTAATAACCGCCTCGACAAATTATTATTATTAAAGAAAGCGCGCGAATTAATAACGTTCATTTTACTCGTGCGTGCCATTTTCAGCATTGAAAATAATACCGGGTTACTATTGCGTGTTTGACCTGACCTACCTTCACCGTTCGCCGGCAATAGATGGACGATATTCTCAGTTATTCGGGGGGCTATATACCAAACTCCAATTCGCTGGCATGTCGTTACGGAGTTCCACTTTTAGATACGGCACAACCGCAAACTACAAACTATATACAAGCGCCTCTGTGTCACTTCCCCCAGACTTTATTTAAATCGATAAGAAGCAGACAACAAAATACTTAAGTTGTACATCAGCCACCATCTGTAGATTTCCTACGCTACTATAGTGAAGCAGGTGAACGCTGCCGTATTGTATGTAGTAGGGATACGAATTAAGATTAAGGAGTGTGTTCGGTTTGTATTTGAAGGTAAAGCCGGTTTGTAAAATACTATTATGTTCTTCTATTACACGAATTCCGTTTCGCCCATTGCACCGTGCAGAATAGTTGTGAATGGTTGGAAATACTACGATTGCCTTGGACGTGTTTGTGTGTGTGTTTTGGTTGAGGGCGTGAGTATCTTATATATACAGTCAGTGTGGAAAGTATTGGTACGGTTTTGTGAGGTACTGATTTGGTGGAGCTGCACACTGAAATACAAAATTCACGTCTCCCTAAAATTTCTTCGTGAGCCAGTAGTATATCTAATCTAAGTGTAAACGCATTTGGGGCAACACTTTACGAAAACTTAAGCGTTTAATGAAACAAGGGCCACCTTTTAAGCAAACACAGAGAAGCATTATATTCATAAAATAGAAAGAAATAATATTTTAGGGAGACATTAGTTTCGAATTTGACTGTACAATTTGTGATAAAAACTTTTCGTTTCTAACTGTCAAAATTAAAATTTACGAATTTAAGGTAAATCTGGACGACCAAACGTGTGCAATAGAGATAAAAATATCGGAAAAGTAATCCAAAATATGCGTAAATCATACCACCGATTTTTAAATTTTATTTGTCTTAATCAGAGTTGAACAAAATTCAATCAAATCAATCACTCGAAATTGAAATAAAAATTTTCAATTATTAATTGAAGTGACTGATTAAATTAAATTGAAATTTTTATTTTTAATCGAAACAAATAATTAAAAATTGAAGTTAATTTAATTTTTAATCTGGCCGGATTGATTTCATTCAATCGTTATTTTTCAATTACCCACACTCAGAGTTCGATATTAATCTATGAAATTTTTAATCAGTTAAATTTCGGATTAAAATTATCAATCGAGATTTAATCGAAATTAATTTAATTGTTAGTTGACAATGTATGTTATGTAACATACTGAATATGCGCTTTAAAATTTAATTTATCATCTAAAATAACTCCGAGATATTTGACAAATTCTTTTTAATAAATGATTTAAAGGCAGGCTTTCTTTGCATCGGTTTGCCAAAAAATACCGCCTCTGCTTTGTACGTATTCAAATTTAATTTAGTATCTAAACTCCTATTTAAAATATTTGCTAATGCCTGATTAGCCCAATTTTTTTTTAACGTATTATGTTGCCCTACTTAACAGGCAGTCATTCCGAAAGTCCACGACTGTAGATGATACGTTCTACCATGTACGGACTTTGTTGGCTATTGCCTCTTGCAACCGTCTTATTAACGTCTTATTTTGTTGATTCATTGTAATCCTTAAGAATGGAATTTAATTATATGCTTTAAGAATAAAAAAAAATAATAAAATACATATGCACAACAAATTTTAAAAATATTTTAATATAGTTTTCGGTATTTCAACAATAAATTTAAATTTTTAACATTCTACATATTTTTTATATATTTTGTTTTTAACAATTAATACCTGATGATAACGGAAGCCGACACATTATCACCTTTCACTTCTTCACACGAGCATCTTCTTCTAGGCATAAGCCTAATTCAGATACGTTTTTGTCTATTTAAGGAAATGCATGGTTCACTTAGATATTTGCAAAAAATAGAAATACACCAATACCTTTTCAATTAACTCTTTTATTTGTAAAGATAAAAGAAATGAATATTGTTTTTAGTGAATTTAATGCCAAGCAACCACATCTTAAATTTTTAATTTTGCTTAGCAAAGTTTAATTTTTTTTTAAATGAAAACCATAGTTGGCTATGGCATATTCTAATAGTGCACTTTTTTCTACTTGCACGGATGTAAGCATAGCACTTATTTTAATAAATAACAGCACAATACATTATTATTTTGTTTAACAAAAATCGTGTCTTGTCATGGAAAACACGATATAAACAATTGAAGCATTATGTTTACTTCATCATTAACAGTTCCTTCATTGGGGTGATTGTAGTTGATTTTGTCAGTGATTTAGTTGCTTTACGAATGGTGCATGGACACTATAACTAGAGCTGTCTCAGACTCTCTAGAATGCATTGAAAAATGGTTACAGAATAATAAATTGCAAATTAATCGTACAAAGTCAGAATTAATATTGTTTAAAATAAAAAAATCAAAATTACCATACTCAGTTAACATTAAACAATAACTTCTAGCCTGTTAGGGATGCTGTGCGTCTATTGGGACTCACAGTGGACGATCATTTAAAATGGATAAAAATACATCGATGTATTAGCTAGCTAAAAGACTTTGTAGTGTCTGTTTTGGTATGCGACAATTGCGAGATCTCGTGGGCGCGCACATCCCTCGGGTAATATATTATGGTTACCGTTATCCTCACTTAAAATACGGCGTTTTCCCCTGTGGGGAGGTAATAGCAGTGATACTTCTTGAATATTTGCAATTCAAAAAAATAATGCGTACTTTATATAAACTCAATTTTAACCAGTCAAGTAAAGGCTTTAAAAAAAGAAAAACTAAAATCCTGACTTTATATGGAATCTATATCTTTGAGTCATTAATATTTCTATTTAAAAATAAACATCTGTTCCACCAAAATCAATTATTACATGATTATCACACTAGAAACAAAAACGATTACTGCTTCCTTAAAACTAGATTAACTTGAACCCAAAATAGTCTAAATTATATGTATTTAAAATATTACAATGTTTTACCAAATGTGCTCAAAATAATCAATTCTTTGGCAAATTTTAAGTTATTTAGTTTTTTGTGTAGTCTGGAACCCTATAATATATGTAGGAGTGACAAGTAAATTGTATTTGATAATTGCTTATGCCGTATTGTAACTGGGATTGTATTATTTTTCCAACCAAGCTACAATAAAATAAAATATATTATTATTATACAAATAGAGAGAAACTTGATATGGTCGAATGCTACATTATTGGTAACAAAAATAGTCAACAATCCACCAAACTGTATTTTTTATTGTATTTTGATCACCTTCAACCATCTTCTGAAAATTATATTAAGTAGTTAGATATAGTAAGAGAAATAAGAATAATATTAAACAACTTCTATTGAAGCAGCCCTTATAGCGTACAGAAACTTATTACACAAACTATACACATATTACTTCTTTCTCTTTTCGTCTCACAATAACTCAGTACTACACACTACGTAAGTACTAACTAACGCACGCCAGAATTACAACTATTTTTGTCCTGCGCTGAAACATCTCTGTTCTTTTGAGCAGCGCAATTTACTACAGTCAAACCTAGTCCAGCTCATTATCCAAGGTTGTGTGTATGTAGTAGGTTAATATCTTTTTTTTTTTGTAAATATACGATGTGCACGAGATGTAATATATGTAACAGTGTCCGTTGGCAGTGCTGCGGCAGTTAACCTATTTTTTGTATCTTTTATATATTATGTGTATATCATTTTGGTTGGATACTCGCGTGTGGAGTACATAATATTGAAGATGAGTCACTCTAAATGCGGTTGGTAGACCTGAAGCTTTTGTATTAATCACAGTTGTTTTTTTGTGTCACCGATAGATCTTGGTTAATCCGACAGACATTGTATTTGTATTCTACGCAATGTGATAGATTACGTAATATGTATCTATCTATATTCATTAGTAGCTTTCTTTTGACTGGAGATTCTTAATAACTTAATTAATTTAAAATCTATGATGATATTGAGTGCGTATCAAGGAAACTATTGCGTAATATTTCTTGTTGTAATAACATAAGAAAAGATAAATAAAGTGCTTATACATAAAATATAATATTAGGAATAAAATCATGAACTGCAGTTTTGGTGGAGTCGCCGGTTTAAAAAAAAATGCCACATAAATAAATGTAAATTTATTATTTGCAATATTGTAGTAACTAAGTTAAAGTAGTGTAGTAACTAAGTTAAAGTAGACAGCTTTATTTTTATTTAGAAACATGACATTTAAATAAATATTAAAAATAAAATCTAAAGTTTACATTATAGACACAATATTTGCACAAGCTTGATAATCTACATTGTTTAAATATTATGAAGGAACGCCGTTAACCGATCCACTTCATATTTTCACTTTTTTATTAGTGTCGGTAAACTGTTCTATTCTATTTAGATATTGTATGTTCAATTATTCTTACTTGACGATTGATATGTCATAGATAAAAGTTGCTCGAACTTCTATTTATTGATTTGCGATGAGTTCTTATTATCTTTGCTTCTTACTCGATAAGTTTGATAAATATTCTGATCGTAGAAAATTTTCAATGCAAGGAAAGCTAAAAATTGATTTTTATCGTAAAAATGAAATAAATAAATTTTATATATTGGTCAAATATTCATATTAAGACAAAATTTTTGATAATTTGATTTAATTTGGCATTTTGGGAAAAAACCCCTGTTTTTAAATTACAATTCTCTTCAAAAAAGTAAATGTTGAAATTTGGATAATTTATCTATTAAATCTGGATGTTGTGTTCTCATTACCCTTTCGAGTAAAATCTGCTTCAGAATTGAGAAGAAATCTTAGCCAATTTAATCTTTCCTAAAATTACATCATAATTATAATCTATTTATTGAAAATGGTAACTGTCATATCGCCACCGCACCTTATTATATTATTGCACAGATTAAATACGATTTAAACTTCTTCTATTAAGTATTCTTCTAGGCAATTGTGATAAAATTATTTAATGGTGGATTTTTATGCGTATCTGTAAGAATCCACAATACATGCTTACGGTTATTTCACCTTAAAAATGTAAAGCGTATATATACTATCAACTATAATATCAAAATCCTTTCTGGAATCTATTCAAATTAAATAGTATTACGTGCTATTTTAACAAAAAAAAGTGTATGGAGTTGATAATGCAGCAGTTACGATATTATAAATGTCAAACTATTTTGGGCAGAATCTGTCAATATTAAAAAATAAAAGTAAGTTTTATAATTTAACTAATTTTATTAAATATCTGAGGACTACTTCAACAAAAAAAATATCAGTGTATGTTTTGACAATGTGGCAGACATGATACATGTCAAACTGTTTGTGCAGAATTTGTCAAAATTAAAAATAGTAAGTTTTATAATTTAACTAATTTTATTGAATGTCTTATGTAGGTAGTACTACTTCAACAAAAAGAATATTAGTATATGTTTTACAATGTGGCGCACATGATAATTGACAAACTATTTTGTGCGGAATTTGTCAAAATTAAAAGCGCAGAGTAATTTTTCTAATTTAACTAATTTTATTAAATGTCTCAGCTAGTATTTCATTAAATGAAAATACAATGTATGTTTGACAATGCAGTTGATATAATATTATAAATGTCAAACTATTTGGCGCAGGATCTGCCACAATTAAAAACAGTAAATTTTATAATCTAACTAATTTTTTAAACGTCTGAGGGACTACTGCAACAAAAAAAATATTAGTATATATTTGACAATGTGACAGACATGATAAATGTCAGACTATTTTGTGCAGAATTTGCCAAAATTAAAAGTAGTAAATTTTATAGCTTACGTAATTTTATTAAATGTATCACGTACCACTTCAACAACAAAAAAATAGTATATGTTTGACAACGCAGCGAATATGATATTATAAATGTTAAACTATTTTGCGCAGGATCTGTCAAACTTAAAAACAGTAAATTTTATAATCTAAGTAATTTTTTTAAACATCTGAGGTACTACTGCAACAAAAAAAAAATAGTATATGTTTGACAATGTGACATACATGATAAATGTCAAACTATTTTGTGCAAAATTTACCAAAATTAAAAATAGTAAATTTTATAGTTTACGTAATTTTATTAAATGTATCACGTACCACTTCAACAAAAAAAATTAGTATATGTTTGACAATGCAGCGAATATGATATTATAAATGTCAAACTATTTTGCGCAGTATCTGTCAAAATTAAAAACAGTAAATTTTATAATCTAACTATTTTTTTTAAACGTCTGAGGTACTACTGCAACAAAAAAAAATATTAGTATTTGTTCTAAAATGTGACATAATAAATGTCAAATTATTTTGTGCAGAATTTGCCAAAATTAAAAGTAGTAAATTTTATAGTTTAACTAATTTTATTAAATGTCTCAGGTACTGCTTCAACAACAAAAAAATATTAGTAATGTTTGACAATGTCAAACTATTTTGTGCAGAATTTGTGAATATTAAAAAGTAAATTTTATAAGCCAACTAATTTTATTAAATATGTCAGATATTGTTGGAGTGGAGAAAAAATATTTGCATACGTTTGACTACGCACCAGACATTTATGCAGAATCTGTCAAAATTAAATTAGTAAGAAGTAAATTTTATAATTCAACTAATTTTAAAGTTTATATGCTATTTCAATGAAAATATATTTGGTATATTGAAGAATTTAAATAATTGTACGATCCAAGTTGTTTTAATTTTTAAATTATATTTTTTTACTACATGTTTTGCTCTAATATTACAAGAATGAATTCTCTTATAGTCGCCTGAAGATGCTCGTAAAAAAAAATGCAGCAAAAAATATAATTTGAAAGTTAAAACAGATTAGATGGAACAATTATTTAATATCATCGATATATATTTGTTATGTGACAATGCAACGACATGATATTATAAATATTATAATTATAATAAGTTTTATTTATTAAAATACCTTTCTTTTTTCTTACAGAATTGTGTAGCGGGGAATCATTACCAGAGGTAGAGATTATCAGTCTCCTAGAGGAAAGGATTCCTCGATATAAACTCAGAGCGGATACTCTAACTAAATTTGGAGGTTGGTATTTATTTAATCATTTCCTACTTTGGGTATTTTTTTTTAATTTAGTTAATTCACGTAGCACGAACTTCTAAATTCAGTCGGTAAAAACGTACACTAGCAGTAATAATCTCTATTAAAATCTAAAAATCGCTAACAGATGGCGCTTTAAGTATCATTATTCACATATTCAATATTATTATAGGATATTTGCTCAGTTTATGGCTACAGAATGACTAAATTAGCGACGGAAGGTAAACAAGTAATAATTTGAGAGTGTCAAAGAATGAAATAATGTAAATAATTACGCAAGATGTCTAACAATATTATCAGTTTCTTTTATTTGCATTTGCAATTTCGCGAAACCTTTTTAGCAAGCTGTACGATATAAAATTATACTTAAAAAAAAATATTAAAGGTGTGCAATGGAATAGACATATTTATAACACCATAAAGGGGAATTTAGCATCTAAGATAACGAAACAAAATACATATAATAACACGTGCTTGCAAAGTGATATTATGAATGGAGAATATTCAATATTCTACTCGTTGTTTGGCTCTAATTAATAACAGGAATACAATAATTAATTTCCATCGTTATTGAACTGAATTAGGTAGAGATTTATTTATATTTTTAAGGCATAATTTATATTAGAATAACTTTAATTTACTTTAGAATTTTTATGGTTTGTTCTCTATTTTTGTAGTACCTACCTTATATTGTTTAAACGTTTTAATGTTTAAATTAACTAGAATTACGTTTTTTTTTTCTTCTGTTTCTAAATGAATGTATTCAATTTCTATTTACTTTCTACTTAAACACGCGTGGTTAGCTGTTTATTATACAATTAGATTGATTTCTCATGTAATTAACAGTTCATTGAATCATAGTTTCATTTTATAATACAGCCTGTCTCCAGATGGAGTTTACCAGATGAAAAAATATTTGATATTAATTTTAGCACGAGGAATTATTCTTTGTGAGAAATTTTGCATTTCGAAAGAAATTAGCTTTTATCGTAAAGAAAATCGAGATGAGATGTACAGGGTGTTAATAAATTATGAAAAGGTAGATATGTCTGAAGAGAGAAGCGCAGTTATTTATTACTTTAGACCAAATATTGTAAAAAGAAGATTTGTAATTCAAAATTAAACATAAATTTAAAATCGAAATTTTGAATTTTATGTTATTATATTAGTGCTTTCGTTTTAAAAAAATAATAACAGCTGAGAAATAAAAAGCCTGTATAGCAAGAAATGAGTTTTGCACCATTCAAAATTATTTGATATGTCACTAATTTTTAGACACCCCTGTATTATACGACGGAAACTATTTACTACATTTTGGTCAAGAATATTAGTACTTGGTGGTTCTAAAATGGTAGATATCTAACACTTACAGTAAGTAAAAATTAATCAATTACGAACAATAGTTTAACAGCCAAAATTTTCAAAAAAATCTTAATACCTTAGAAACAGTTGAAGATAGGTATGGGAAGCCCTAATAAAATTGTAATCGTTCCAGAATTTTATATTAAATTAAATGTATATGTTTATTGGTTTTTATCATTGTTATCAATTAATTTTTTAAAATCTCTTGGATTTTCTTTTTGGCTTTTAATAAACAAACAGCTTAAGTTGACAAACAACAAAAGTTTTGGCTGTTATATCGAATCCATCATTATATGAGTCGTAGCTCTTTTGTTTTTTCATTTTAAGGTTATACTATTATAAAAATTTTGCATGCAGAAACCGATTTTCTATCAATTGGTGCCAAAATATACAGGTGGTCCATCAAAAAAAAAAAACCAAGTTATCATCTCGTAAACGCCATTTTCAATTGTTTTTCTGATTACACGGTTGTAATCACTGTAGAAAAACCTTAAATTTTTGATAATTTAACCAACATCGTAGCTGCAATATTAACAAAGTTAGCAATAATGCGCCGATAACTTTGAACAGCCTGTATATATACAGGGTGTCCCACCGAACTAGGTCATTAGATTTTTTTTGAACTTCTAGTAGGAATTTGATTTTGAAACTTGCAGTGTAGTCATGACCCACTGTGGTCTATTTATTGAAAATGTTTTCAACTTTATACCACTTTCGGTATACAGGGTGTTGATATTAACTTTCTTATTTTAAATGGAATGGTACAATTTTTATCGGTACAATGAATGTATCGAGTCATTTGCAATTAGTTTACATGAGGGTTCTCTATTCCTAAACTCAACCGTTTTTGAGATATTTGCAATTTTGTTGATTTTTTGACGTTTGCACTGTTTCAAGTGAAATTAAATAGCTGATGAGGTATCAGATATTTAGTGATTCTACTAATGTCGATGTAAGTACAAAAGACGGAGGTAGAAAGTGTTATGGCAATAATGACCGAATCACATACAGGGTGTTCGAAAACGCATCTTCAATGTGGATATCTTTAAACCAACAAAACTTTTTTATTTCAAATGGAACATGGTATTTTTTACTAGAGCATTGAATGCAGCGTGAAATTCTACATCGATTGACATTAGGGCTTGGTATACCTATCTTTGATAGTTTTTGAGATATTAGCATTTATAGCCTAAAATATGACTAATATCCAAGTTTCGAGTAAATGAAATATTTTTCTTCCTAGAAACACTCTGTGTATTATTTTTTAGAATGATGCGTTATCTTTTTTTGCATTGTTTGGTTTCCATACCTGAGATATTTATCATTCGAAGTTTTCCGGTTATTAGCAAATTTTATGTAATTGTAATTATAAAATATTAATAAGCCATAATTATTATGCGACAGCAAATTACATGTTAATATTTTTACCTGCTTATTAAATGCATCGAAAATAAGTTAAATTAAAAAAAAAAACTAAGAAACTATTATTCTGAAACAACATTTATATAACATTTTGGAAGACTTTTAATAGCTTGTTCCTGATTTATGTTATCTGTCTGTATCGCTTAATACCTAGTTTAATACAAAAAGCCAAGAGGCTGCATTGTTTTCGGAGACTCCATGTCAGACGGCTCCACTACAAAGAAAATACCTGGTCTAGTAAGTGAACAATATTTGAAGTATTATGGGAGTATTTAGGATATCTGCTTTAATTTCCTTTTGTATTTTACTTTTTTGAGGTTTTTATTCATTCCAAGTAAGTGTACGTATCTAATCATTGTTACACTCTTCATGAATGCAAAATACGTCTAAAATGGTATTTGTATATGTATAACTTTCAATATTTTTCTTATTTCTTTCGATTTACAATATTTTACTTATTAGAAGAAAATGTGTGGAAGAGTTGACAGCATTAAGACTTTCTATAGAAGATATGACTTGTTAATACTGCATAAGCTTACCACTGCGCGATTTGGTAAATTACCAACAATGGATATCACTTGTTTGTTAGCACATCTCATGGCTTGCTAATATCTAATAATTAATGTACGTTCTTTATGACTAGAAAACATTACTATTAATAAGAAACTAGTGAACGTTAGATATCTGAAACATAAATATTTAGATAAGTTAGGCAAATAATGTACAGAGTGTTTTGTAGGAACAAACTCATTTTATTTGTTTGAAACTTGGAATTTAGGCGTATTTTTAGCAATTTTTTGCAAGAGATGCTAATACTTCAAAAACTATTAAGAATAGGTATACCAAACCCTAATATCAATCGATGTAGAATTTTGGGCTGTATTCAATGCTATAGTAAAAAATACCATGTTCCATTTGAACGAAAAAAGTTTTGTTAGCTTAAAGGTATCCACATTGGAGGCGCGTTTTTGAACACCCTGCATGTGATTCAGTGATTATTAATATAACACTTTGTAGCTACGTCCTTGTATTTACATCGACTTTAGTAGAACCACTAAATATCTGCTATCTCATGAAATATTTAATTTTATTTGAAAGAGTGCAAATGTCAAAAAATCAACGAAAATGAAAATATCTCAAAAACGGTCGAGTTTATAGGGTTTATAGGGCACCTTCATATAAACTAATCGTAAATGACTCGCCAAATTCATTAGACCGATAAAAATTATACCATTCCATTTAAAATAAAAAAGTTGATATCAACACCCTGTATACCGAAAGTGCTATAAAGTTGAAAATATTTTTCTTAAATAGATTACAGTAGGCCATGTCCACATTGCAAGTTTCAAAATCAAATTTCTACTAGAAGTTAAAAAAAAAACTAATGTCCCAGTTCGGTGAGACACCCTGTATACATAGGATGTTCCATTTAAAATAACAGTTCATGACGTCTTTCGGTTAACTGGAAGTGAGTAAGAAAACTTAACAATATTTAAAAAAAAAAATACCACCCGCTTATTACAAACTCCAAATTTTTAAAATCGGAAAACTTCTCACTAGCCAGATCCATAGAAAACCCTGTATCATAACAGATATATTTCTGCGATTCAAATACATCAGTCGTTTTCGAAATTATCTTAAACAAATATTAATCAATATTTTGTTATTATATACTTTTCCTACTAAACTTTGTATTGCACGTAATCCCAATATGCGTAAAAAAAAATACCGTCACTTATTCTACTTTAGCATATACATACATACTTACCTTGTTAACGGATGCATTCATCAAAGGTGTACCCGACGCGGTTGACACACGGCGAGAACTCAATTCGGTTCTTGAGAGGTGTCTCGTGATATCGAAACCGGTTCCACCATATTCTCCTATTAGGTAACTTCGAATTTTATACTCTCAAAAACCTTTAATAACAGTGGAATAGGAAAATGATTTTTTATTTGACTTGAAAAGTCGGCCCTGACAATCGTTACCTTTCGTAACATTGAGAAGATGCACTTTTAATTAATATGTGAACATTAAGTTTTTGTGTTTTTGGTGAAATGGATATAATAAAGTCAGAAACTGGTAAGTTTTGAATTTATAGCAAAAAAAAAAGTATAAAATTTGTAAATGGCACTTTAATATCTGCAGGGCAATAAGAAAACCTATTATGAAGGTATCTTATAAATATACATTTGAATTAGGCTGTGTTTACTTACGTATGAAGTTATTGAACCTGATAATTACAATATCGATTATCTCAGGCAATATTATTATTTGGGTTAAGGTTTCTATCAAGAATATTTATTCACCGTTGTATTGTTATTATTTCCAATTGCGAACAGTTCTTCATAATAATTTGTGCTGGTATAACTGCAGTAAATTACCCGGTAATTTTCTACAATTTTCTTCCAATCCCCAACTATAGAAAAATTACTTTAATATGGCACATTGAACAAATTGGCGAGAGATTTGAAAATCGTGCTATTTAAAATAATATTCCTTTCTATTTGAGCGTATTAATAATAATATAATACTTTATTTGTCCAATAGTGTACAGGACATAATGAATTATAAAAATATATAGAGCAGTGCTATGCAAAAACATAATGATGATAAACAAAGTTAGGTATTGATTCGTATCCTATCTAAATTGGAAAAAGTCAATACGTTGTATTGGGTGGTACAGAGGCTGATGTGTTCTCTGATCAGCCTCTGTACCGCCCAACACACCGTACTGACTAATCAAACAGTCATGGGAGGATATTTCGCCATTGGGGGTTCCGCAAGGATCCGTTTTTGGGTCGCTTTTTTTTCTGCTCTACATTAATGACTTTGAAAACTATAGTAGACTTTAATGATTTCTTTAGGTTCATTACTAGACCGTTCTCTGAATAAAGTAAAATTGAATAAACAGTACACAAAAAAGATAGTTTTTTTTTTAGGGTACCGTTGCTTAATATTAATTTTATGTTTTAGTGCTCTATAACACTATAAATTAGTACTATGATATCCACCTGTATAATACACTGTTCTTCTTCACTGAATAAATTAAATATGTGCTTACGGAGGAACAAAATCTCAAACTTAAAAAAAAAGCTAAAGATTATTCTTTAGAGTTTGCTGGATAATAATAACTATAAAAAAATAGAAGAATTCTTTCTGCCTTAAATGTTAATTCTACAGTGTCCTGCAACTGAACTCCGGCCTTTAATTACTCATTGGTTATTAAAATTAAACGTTTCATTTAGTACGTGGTGAAACTAAAAATTAAGTAAACTACACTTGTAACAGTTCTCGATTAAAACATGATTAAAACTCGTTAAAACTTCTTATTCTTCTTCTTATATCTTTTCTTCTTCTGTAGCAAGTCCAAAAACCATATTTTGGAGAAAAAACCAATTTAGATCTCTATAGTTTCCTAAGTGGTGAACATTTTCAAATGTATTCTCTAACAATGATTAATTATTTGTGTGTATTAATCATTTTCGGAGAATACATTTGAAAATGTTGACAACTTAGGAAACTATAGAGATTTAAACTGGTTTTTTCTCCAAAATATGGTTTTTAGACTTGCTACAATTTTGGCCTGAGGCATCGATATGTTCAATGCAATTAAAATTTTTGATTAAAAATTAACATTTACATAGTACCATTAAAAAAAAACAGTATTGCCACAAATGTGAAGTTTAAGATGAAATAATGGGGGATTCTTTGATCGACAAATAGAAGATACTTTGGGCAAAATTTCGAGCTTTAGGGGTTATACAGGGTGTTCAAAATTTACTGTTTAATTTTAGAAATTTCGATAAACTTTTTTAGAGTTTCTTTTTTAAACAGAGCATCCTCTATATTTTTACACAAACGCATGAAGAGCTTAATTTTGAACAATTCCTGTAAATATAACCCTATAGGGCTAACTGCAGTCCTTTTTTGATAAAAACGCAAAATTCAAAAATTGCCCTATTTAAATAATGTGCTATGAATGAATAAAACACGGTACTGTCAACTATGTCAAAATAGTAGTAAAAAAAAGTTAGGCTCCATAGTGTCAAATAAGGTTGATTTTGTGGATTACATTTTACATTTATTGAAAAGTAAGTGTATCTTGTAATACGATTTTTTCCTATGATCCTTGTATTAGATGAAAGCGAAAAGAATTGTCTACTTGCAAGTAGAATTTATGCTCAAAAATATCCTGCTAAAAGGACAGTACCGTGTTTTATTACACATTATTTCAATAAAGCTTTTTTTTGGATTTTTCGTTTTTATCAAAAAGGGACTGCAACTAGCCATAGGGTTATATTAACACAAATTGTGCATAATTAAGCTCTTCATCCGTTTGTCTCAAAATATACAGGGTGTTCTATTAAAAAAAAACTAACTAAAAAACTTGGTGGAAATTTCCAAAATTGGACAGTAAATTTTGAAGACCCATGAGTATGCTGCTAAAGCTCCAAAGTACATATCTTCTATTTGTCGATCAAAGAATCCCCCATTATTTTATCTTAAATTTCACGTTTGTGCAAGTACTGTTTTTTGTTGTGAATAGTACTATGTAAATATTAATTTTTTTATCCAAAATATTAATTACATTGAGCAGATGCATCAAAGAAAAAAAAAACAGGTATGTATGTATAGATAATGGTCAGCCACTACTAAAAAATGCAAAAAAAGAAATACAGGGTGTTCCATTTTTTTAAAAAATGTATGACTGTGCCGACGATTTTTGGAACACCCTGTATAATCAAAAATAATTTTCAAATATGCTCCTCAATATCTAGTTTCACCATGTACATGTATTAAGTGAAATGTTTAACTTCAATAGCCAATGAGCAATCAAAGACCGGAGTTGAACTGCAGGACCCTGTATATTATATTAGCGAGAATAATTGTCAAAATTTCGATAAAAAAAAATGTATTCTTTCATAAGTATAAAATTGCTAATATATGCATAATTTCCTTAAAAAAAAATAGGTAATAAATGACTAGAAACAAATGATTTTGAAGATATCCAAGTCTGTTTACATACTAGAAAAATACCTAGCATATGTATGTTTATGTATAAGTCAATACAGGTATATAATACCTCAATATTTTTGTTAAGTAAACAGTTAAGTGTGTACATAAAAACAGGTTCATTTTCAGAACTGCTTTGTTATTGAAGACACCTTGAACAAAGCCATATATTCAAATCTCTTCTTGTTTTTTTTCCTTAGAATTTCACAAAATAATAAGGATTTTTGCTATTAAATAGATAATAGATGTATGAAAATTAAAAAAATTAAATAAATATTTTCTCTGTACTTAAGAGTTTCAGAGTAGATTAAATCTGTACTACATAATACTTTATTTATATCAATGTTTTTTTCATTGAAATATGAAGGTTTATTTATCGTTTACGTTCCAAAATGATCTAGATAGTTTATCGGCTATCAGCAAAACCTTTGGTGTGATAATCTGGCACCTACTATAAAAATTAGCGATTCAATTAATCAGAGAACTCAGTGCTACAGATACACATTCAAATGCGGGTTCGCACTGTTTGGTTGCCGAGTCGAAATATGGTGATATTTGATTTTTGTGAAGTATTTCTGATATGCTATGGGAAATCAAATAAAATAAATGATTCGTACGTGGTATAAAAGTGAGTTTTAATTTTTAATTTTTTTATTTATGTGTGTATGTGTTAAATTTAAGAAAAAAAAAATATATTCATTAGGGAGTTAGTCAATGAAACACATAATAATATAATCAAAAACAATATTATTATTAAATTTGTATATATAATTCCTCTTTTTTAACTTATAATTTTATTATTAATTACTCTAGAACTAGTTCCGGCGACATAGCGGTCTCCAAATAAAATTATCTTATTATTTAAATTTATATATTATTTATTATTAATTGAAAGTATGGAGGATATTAAATTAAAAAATATATATATGAAAAAAAAGTTAAATGTAAAAAATAATATGTTTATCTAAAAAAGTAGTAAAATTTTTAAATAAAAGATAAACAAATTGAAGTTGTGAACAAGGAATTGACGGTCTTTAACTCGCATATTGTCTTTCTAATTTTCTCTGGCTTTATTTTGTCATGTTTAATTAATTTCAAGGGAAACGTTCCAAACTTTAATTGTTTCAGTATTCACCTCAAAATATTGCTCATTTATATGAGCATTATATTTAATAGTTATACATTTTTACATATTTGTGCTAATTCATACATTATCAGGACAGCTAAGACATTAATAAGCAATTAAAACTACAATTTAGAATTAAGTAATAATGGGAAAATCAAAATCCCTAAATTAATTAGTTGGAGATGATTGTTGTAGGATGATGTTGTCAGTTGCATATTGAAGTTTGATGGTAGTGTAATCACGTTTTAATCATCTGTAAAACAAGAACTTACTAATGTATTGTTTGTTTAATTACACTTATTAGTGTGTTAAATAAACGTTAAAGCACTTTATTGAACTTAATTTATATTGGAAGCTTTAATAGCTTTCAAATCTTTAATCGTCTTACGTTTTATGCGCATTTGTATTTTAATTTTATATTATTTAAATTCTACACTTTAATTAAGGCTTTATACATTCGAAATTCTACATTTCAGTAATCTTGTGTTTACCAACCATTGTTCAGCATTTGTTTAACAGCGCTTTTACTTCTCATTTAAACCCTAATTTAAACATTTATTGTACAAACTCGTTCTTAAGTTTAATTTAAGGTTTTCCACATTCATTTAAATTTATATTTATTTCTCTACATCTCAATCTTGTAATCACTATGCATTGTTCATGTATGTTACTAATTTATTGTGTGTAATATTAATACTCTTTCATTATTTGGCCCAGGCATAATCTTTATTATTAATCCTATAACCCAGGATAAAACTCTTAATTTAATATCAGTTAGAAATGTAGGGTAATTGCAATTACCAATTCAAATGTTAATTCTTTGTTAATCTGTATATTACTCCAACTTCTCGACAACACAATTATTATTTAGATTATTGAGGATTCCATTATTTTCACTAGTATTTCTGAGGCATTAATTTTAAAGTATAAATATCCAGCAAACTTACAAATAAATCAGTATCAGAGCATCCAAATAACCGATACCAACATCTTCAAATCAAGCCAAGAGTTTTATATAACTGTTTTGTGTGATCCTTTTTTTATGTGATTTAAGTGTTAATGTCTGTAGTTATTTACTACAATACGGGGTGAGTTTGTTTTTCATTATTTGTAGGGTCATCTCGAAAATCATAAGAGATACGCATTGGGTGGTTAAATGAAGGAAGCTTTAAATCTTTATAAGCCTAATTCACATATGCTTTTGCCTATTTAAGGAAATGCATGGTTTACTAGATTTTGCAAAAAATAGAAATCACCAAAACCTTTTCAGTACTGTGACTCTTTTATTTATAAAGATAGAAAAAAAAAATGATTTTTTTTAAACTACATTTTAAATTTTTATTAATTTTGCTTAGCATTTTTCAACTAGGAAGAAAAGTCCTTTTTTTTTAAATGACACCCTTAGTTGGCTATAGCATATTCTAATATTGCATTATTTTTCTGCTTGCAATGATGTAATGTAACGCTCGTAGCACTTATTTTAATAAATAACAGGATAATAGACTATTATTATGTTTAATAAAAATCATCTCTTGCCATGAAAAATGCTATATAAAAACAATTAACCCAATTATGTTTACTTCATCATTGACAGTTAATAATTAGGGTGATTATAGTTGGTTTTGTGAGTAGTTTAGTTGCTAGTTATAGCTATGGTGTATACAAAACTTGGAGAAACCTGATACGATCGAATGTTACATTATTTGTAACAGAAATACTCAACAAACTGCTGAATGCTATTTTCTAATGTACACTACCGGCCATTGAAGTTAGGACAACTAGTAAATTACTGCTAACTAAACAAAAACGACAGGAATTTGAAAAAAAAAAACTATATTAGTAAAAACAAAAATATAAACAAATAACAAGAAGAAATAAAAAATTAAATAGGACATTCTCATTAAAATATTACATTGTAACTATACTTTCTTCTCGTCAAAGAATCCTCCTTTGGCTTTCAATACGGCCCGAACCACTCGTGGCATGCGCTCCATTAATTTTGTCATAGTTTTCTGAGAAATATTGTTACATTCAGCTTGGAGAAGTCGCCATAGGTGCTCTTTCCAAGTTAGGCAGACTTTCTTTACTCGTCTGTCCAGCTCATCCCACAGTAATTCGATGGGATTCAAATTCGGGCTCTGATCAGATCCCTGTCGTGTGTTTGGGGTCTTTATCATCAACCGCCATCCTGGCCTTGCAGCGTTTTCTTCCAATATGCGTCTATAATTTTCTGTGCGCATAATGCTGTCAATTTTTACGAGATCTTCGGTCCCCGCACTGCTATAACAACCCGGAACCATAATTGAAGCGCCACCGTGTTTTATTGTGGAACGACACAATCGCGCAACATTCGTCCTTCGCGTGTCTCACAAAAACCCTACGTTTCTGCCCAAACACTTCGAACTCTTCGAAAGTTCCGGTGTCTCGGTAGCGACGAATAGTGTAATGGACCGTAGATTTTATCGGTCCTAATTTTTCTGCAATCACGCGCACAGAATGTTCTTCCTCGTGTGATGTGACAATAGGCGATCTCTTTTCTATAGTTATCGGCTTTCTTTTCGGCATTTTTTAAATACTATTTTCACAAACACCACAATTGAACAACCGCATCGTAACTGGTTTACTAATAGAATAATTCAAAACAAGTACGATATCAATTATTCCCTGCTATAGTGGGAGACCTTTAGGAGATACCCACCTAAAATTTACAAACCTGTCGATCCACCTCTCTATTCTAAACATGCTTGTCGGCATTCCTTTGAAAATCGTTTGTAATGGTTTTATTACCTGCTACATACAGTGTTGCCAACTTAGTAAATTTTCCACTAAATCTGGTGTATTGAAAGCAAGTCTGGTGTACACAAATCATATTCTAGTGGCTAGTGAAAAGTTTAGTGGATTTTCTTTAATTTTAGTAATAAATCTAGTGAATTCATTGAATACGAAGACTAAATTACATATACACATGTATATAATAAATAAATAAAAGTACAAAATAAAATAAATAAGGATATGATTATGATTTAATGAAACACGGTTACAGTTATATAGTTGTACAGTGGAACTTCGTTTACCCGGATCAATTGGGACTAGAGCTGATTCAGGTTAACGAACATCTGGGTTACACGGACACTAGGGTAAAAAAAAAAGACAGTACCTACCGAAAAATGACATTATTTCGTAGATAAACAAATACATGCACAAAACAAACCGAACAATCATATTTTTAAACTCATTTTAAACAATAAGGAGACAAAACTATTTGATACAACGCCCATTTCTAAAAATAAAATTCGTCAAAATTGATCCGGGTTCTCTGGAGATCCGGGTTCACGGGGTCCGTCTTAACGAGGTTCTACTGTATATTGTTGTAAATTATTAATATTTGACGACTACCTAATAAGTGTTGTATTAAATTCATATCTAATAGACAAAATAAAATGTACTTTGTGTAATTTTTTTTGCTTTTCTTAAAATACTTTATAAAGTATATCCTTTCCCAATTCTAGTGATTTTCTGGTGGAATTATAATTCCGATCTAGTGAAATATGTCTTTGTTAATTGGCAACACTGGCTACATATTAAGTTAACTTAAATTTTCTCTTTAATAAGCTTATTCTAATGATGATTTCCGTCCTAAATACTTTATTGTTAGGCTTACTTTACTGTAGAAATGTTTACAATAATATTAAAAGTATTAAATATTGAAAAAAATAGATTTTTGAAAATTACAATAATTGACCTAACTTCAATGGCCGGTAGTGTATATATTTTGATCGCCCTCAACCATTGTTAGACACTTTCAAGAATTTATACACAAATTTAAAAGAATTTGGAGGTTTTGTAACACCCAGAAATAAGAAAATAAATTAAGAAATTAACTGAGCAAAATACGAATTAATACGAATAAATACACCTACATTACATTAATTAAAGGGAATAGATATATACTTAAATTCATAAAATAAAATTAAGTACTGTATTTTTGCAAACATTTATTGTCTACATTCTTAAAAACTCCACTATGTCGAGATAATCCTTCATTTTTATCTATAATCTCAGGATAACTTTGATATCTACTACGCGCATCATAACATCATTATGTTTATATTTATAACACCTATTATCATCTGATCTATTTTCGCAGGTAAAGATTACATTCGTACTTGTACAGCTATTAGCATCGGAAAGCCACGTAACGAAAACAAGCCGTGAATCGTAACTGAATGATGACCTTACGCGTTACTATTTTTTAAAGTTTGTCCTCTTTGATATTCGGTAAAAACAAAAAGTGAACATTTCGAAATCGGAGCAATTAGTATTAGAGTAGGGCATGTAAAATATCACGTATACATACCTAGATAGTTCCAGAGATAAAACAAAAAAAGTTGAATATTTATCATGTGTTTTACGTTTGTTTATATTGCAGTTACATAAAACAAGTTGGCGACATCGCGCCATCTATAGGAACTTGTTTTGACGCGTTTCCTAAATAAATATGTACTTAACATATAATAGCATTATATGAGGATATGTGCTTGTCATTAAAATCGGAATGAATAATGTTAAAAATGTGTAATGTTGACAATTGGATTTTTCTATTTATTATTCTATTTTGAGTTGATGATGTGTCTTAAACTAATCTGAAGTATTATTGATGTGTTATGACGGAAAATTCCCATATAAACATTTATGATAAGTTATTTTGTTAATTTTTGTGCAATTTTACAGTCGGCAGAACTATTTTAGAATTCTTTCAACTCTTTTCAATCAATTCAGCATCGAAAAAAAAAATGAATTGTTTGTAATTGACAAACAATTTCATAGTTGTTTGTGTGGTGTCTTATTTTAATTAATTTGATTTCAATTTGTTCTTAAACAATGATAAACTTTAACGTAAATGAAGTAGCTTTAGAATTCTAATGACGTGTTATGCCTGATGATGGCAATTAGCCGAAACCGGTTGTAATCATAATAAAAATTTTGAGGATTAAATAAAATTTATTCTTTTTGGCTATTCTAATACCCTGCTTCAAAAATCAACCAATCCAGAACTTATAACAAACTATTTTTAATTGAAATACAATGCCATATTAAATTTAATTCCAAAAATATGAAGTAAAATAGTCTTCTGTAGGCATACATAGAAACGACGATAACTTCCTAAAATGAATATTTAGAAAAAAATCCAAAAACACGTAACTTTATTTTTTTCTTGTAGTTTAAAGACTAAAAAAGAAAAATTGAATTTATAAAATATACAAGAGAGATGAGAAAAGAATGTATTTTGTAACCCCCTAACCAGCCCGTGGGTGCGCCACTGTTCTGTTTTTAGCCTACAATGTGCGGTTGCCAACAAGGAACGATTTGATCTTTACCAAATCTCAATATCTCTTCTCGTTTCTGAAATATTTCAAAAAACGTGTTTTGAAGGAGACTTTGATTCCCATTACACCCCCTAGAACCAAATGTGATGAGGCGCTAAAAAAAAATAGGTGTCAAATATTTCTCAGTGTTCTGCATTCCTACCAAATTTTACCAAAATCGTAGTAAGTATGTTAAAATTCCCAATTTCATCGACATCCTGTATAAATATCTGAAGCACCTTTGTATACACCCTTAGTAACAAGAAAGCGATTATAACAAATTTGTAATGGTTTTATTACCTGCTACATACAGTGTTGCCAACTTAGTAAATTTTCCACTAAATCTGGTGTATTGAAAGCAAGTCTGGTGTACACAAATCATATTCTAGTGGCTAGTGAAAAGTTTAGTGATTTTCTTTAATTTTAGTAATAAATCTAGTGAATTCATTGAATACGAAGACTAAATTACATATACACATGTATATAATAAATAAATAAAAGTACAAAATAAAATAAATAAGGATATGATTATGATTTAATGAAACACGGTTACAGTTATATAGTTGTACAGTGGAACTTCGTTTACCCGGATCAATTGGGACTAGAGCTGATTCAGGTTAACGAACATCTGGGTTACACGGACACTAGGGTAAAAAAAAAAGACAGTACCTACCGAAAAATGACATTATTTCGTAGATAAACAAATACATGCACAAAACAAACCGAACAATCATATTTTTAAACTCATTTTAAACAATAAGGAGACAAAACTATTTGATACAACGCCCATTTCTAAAAATAAAATTCGTCAAAATTGATCCGGGTTCTCTGGAGATCCGGGTTCACGGGGTCCGTCTTAACGAGGTTCTACTGTATATTGTTGTAAATTATTAATATTTGACGACTACCTAATAAGTGTTGTATTAAATTCATATCTAATAGACAAAATAAAATGTACTTTGTGTAATTTTTTTTGCTTTTCTTAAAATACTTTATAAAGTATATCCTTTCCCAATTCTAGTGATTTTCTGGTGGAATTATAATTCCGATCTAGTGAAATATGTCTTTGTTAATTGGCAACACTGGCTACATATTAAGTTAACTTAAATTTTCTCTTTAATAAGCTTATTCTAATGATGATTTCCGTCCTAAATACTTTATTGTAGCTTACTTTACTGTAGAAATGTTTACAATAATATTAAAAGTATTAAATATTGAAAAAAATAGATTTTTGAAAATTACAATAATTGACCTAACTTCAATGGCCGGTAGTGTATATATTTTGATCGCCCTCAACCATTGTTAGACACTTTCAAGAATTTATACACACAATTTGATTTCAATTTGTTCTTAAAACAATGATAAACTTTAACGTAAATGAAGTAGCTTTAGAATTCTAATGACGTGTTATGCCTGATGATGGCAATTAGCCGAAACCGGTTGTAATCATAATAAAAATTTTGAGGATTAAATAAAATTTATTCTTTTTTGGCTATTCTAATACCCTGCTTCAAAAATCAACCAATCCAGAACTTATAACAAACTATTTTTATTTGAAATACAATGCCATATTAAATTTAATTCCAAAAATATGAAGTAAAATAGTCTTCTGTAGGCATACATAGAAACGACGATAACTTCCTAAAATGAATATTTAAAAAAAAATCCAAAAACACGTAACTTTATTTTTTTCTTGTAGTTTAAAGACTAAAAAAGAAAAATTGAATTTATAAAATATACAAGGAGATGAGAAAAGAATGTATTTTGTAACCCCCTAACCAGCCCGTGGGTGCGCCACTGTTCTGTTTTTAGCCTACAATGTTGCGGTTGTCAACAAGGAACGATTTGATCTTGTACCCAGATCTCAATATCTCTTTCTCGTTGCTGAAAAGTTCAAAAAACGTGTTTTTGAAGGAGACTTTGATTCCCCATTACACCCCCTAGAACCAAATGTGATGAGGCGCTAATAAAAAAAAAATAGGTGTCAAATATTTCTCAGTGTTCTGCATTCCTACCAAATTTTACCAAAATCGTAGTAAGTATGTTAAAATTCCCAATTTCATCGACATCCTGTATAAATATCTGAAGCACCTTTGTATACACCCTTAGTAACAAGAAAGCGATTATAACAAATTTCTCAAATTCGATCAAATAGGTGCAACATTCGAGGATCTCTGTTTATTGTAACACCCTGTATATAAATATTTATTTGTAGTGGTATAGTTATATCACTCAACGGTAAAATTTTCATATTTAAAATCCGATTTTATATACAAAATTAAGCTATATTTCATAAGCGTCCCCATTTCTATTTGACCCTAGTTCATTGCTTCAAATAAGGTAAAAATCGCCCGAAATTGAAAGATTCATTTTAATTAAAATTTGAACCAAACTGTTATTCTGTTCAGAGTTGGGATGAACGAAGTTTCACTCACCTGCATAGCTGAGTCCATATTGCAGTACCAAGCCAGAGAATGAATGAAGTGAATGCCCAAGGTTGTTTTCACGACATAACTTTTATATTATCTCACATTTTAATTTTTAAACAAATATTTCATTGATAATTAATATGTTCTTTTCTTAAATAGTGAATTGTTTACATATAATGATGCTACTCATTATTCTCGTGAAGGCAATATGAAAGATCTACTTCACGCACAAGCGCTTCATTCATGCAATGAAATAGGCTACTTAATGAAGCGAACGAACACTAGTTCAGAGATCCAGTTCTGATATACAGGGTGCCCCACCACATTCGCGTCGGTTTATATACGAAAAATGGTAACATATTTTCAATTTTTTTTTTTTTTTGTTAAAGGTTATACAGGTTCAGAAAGATCACATTTCAAAGTTATTTTGAATTATACAGGGTAACTCAAAGAAAAGTTATCACACCAAAGTTGTGAAAAATTAAATGGAACACCCTGTATATTATGGCATATTTTGATAGTACAGACTAAATAGAGACAAGTTAGTTTTCTATACCTAACTCAACTCGTTTACGAGATAATTAAGCATAATTAATATTTAAAAAAGAAAATTCTAAATTACAAATAAGAAACTATAAGAGGTAAGCATTAATACAATCTTAAAGACCGTTAAAATTAGAATCTAAATAAGGTAATAAATACAGACTGTTCCATTTAAAATAAGAAAACTAGATGCCTTTAAAAGATAGCGAAAATTAAAAGTATGTTTTTATTCACCCTGTATATTTTTTAGCATTACTTTTATTTTATTATCAAGTCTAATGCTTTAGTTAAAAAATAAATACAGTTTAAAATATCTAGCTTAAATATGCACGACAAGCATGCCTCTTAAATTTTGGTCTACATTTTGAAGAATGGTTAATTATCTCGTAAACAAGTTGAGTTAGGTATAAGAAACTTCATACCAAGTTGCCTTTATTTAGTCTGTACTATCAAAATATGTTATAATATACAGGCTGTTCCATTTAATTTTTCACAACTTTGGTGTATAACTTTTCTTTGAGTCACCCTGTATACTTCAAAATAATTTTTAAATATGGTCCTTCGGAACCCATATAACCCTTAACAAAAACAATTTGAAAATATACTTTTCGTATATAAAACCGACGCGAATATAGTGTCCCACCCTGTATATGTACTATCGAAAAATTACGACTCAAAATTAAAGAGAGAAATACTGAAGAAACTTCAATGGTTCTATCTTTATTTATGTCAAATTTGAGTCAAGACTTTTGTGTTTGATGGTACACTTCTCACAGGAAAAATCGGGACACCAGCAATCGTGAATTTTAAAATTTCTTGGGTGTAAATGCAGCTTTCAGAGGATATAAGCACTTATCAAAGCCATAAATCACTTTTTTGTGTGTATTATTGCGATCAAAGGTAAAGACTAAAAATTTAAACTGAAATATGACTATATATAGAGAAAAAGGTTTATACATTAAATAAACACATTCGAATTTCGGTGGCGGTGTTTCCTTAGAAATACCAAATACGGAAATATTAATGCAAAACAAATACATAACAACTAAAAGGCCTCTTGAGTAGACGGCACCATTTAGAAATACACATATATGTATTTAACTTGTTTGATGTAATGTAGAGATAATTCTTTTTTTGAGAAAACATATGGCAATGGGATTTTAAAATTATACTACCTATTACTATGACATTAGTTACTTAGTTTGATTTATGCCCGCAAGTAATATTTTAGCAATAGACAATTTGTCAATCAGCCTCCTGAGTTTTTAAGAATGTGATTTAAGTTACAGTTTAAGATTATTTACAAACTTTTTAAAGCAATTAATTTCACAAAGAAATTATTTATTTTATTAACCCTCCGTTTATTGTACTTTCAAGATATATTTCTTAACTATCGCCTGTGTAATCCAATGTCGTTCTATTTTATTGAAATATAGTTAACACTTTTGGGTCTCTAACACAGCTTCGGGCAGTAGCAACGAAAAAGCATGAATTACATCAAATTCAACAATAAATATTTTAGCACTAACTGAGATTGACGAATATGCTTTCTGACAATGTTTGTTATGTATTATAAATCTAATAATATTTAAATAATTGTTAATAAACCTGTGCTACATAAAGACAGTTTATAAAGAGACCCAGTGTTGGCCATATTTCAAGAAAATAGATCAACGACGTCAGATTACACAGGCGATAGCTAAGATATATTTCCTGAAAATACAATAAACGGAGGGTTCATAAAATAAATAATTTCTTTGCGAACTTAATTGCTTTATTTAAGAAATTTATAAATAATATTAAACAACAATAGTAATTAATACATCAATAATAGTGTAGTCAATAAATCTGTGAAAATCACATTATCCCAAAACTGAGAAGGCTGACTGACATATTATCTATTGCTAAACTAATACTCGCGAGCATAAATCCAAGTAAGTAATTAATATCAAAGCAGCGCTAACGAGTGACATAATTTTAAATAATAAAATCCCATCACCACATGTTTTCTTAAAAAAGAATTATCTCTATATAACATCAAACAAGTTAAATAGATATATATTTCTAAATGAAGCCGTCTATGCAAGAGTTCTTTTTGTTGTTATGTATTTTTTTTTTCTTCATTGGTATTTCTAAAGGAAACGCCGCCACCGAAACTCCGATTTGTTTATTCTATACATAAACCTTTTTCTCTCTATATATTTATTTTTCTGTTTAAATTTCTAGTCTTTACCTTTGCTCGCAGTAATAATCATAATTAAGTGATTTATGGCTATGATAAGTGAATACGTCCTCCGAAAGTTGCATTTACAATCAAGAAATTTTAAAATTCTGAATTGCTGGTGTCCTGATTTTTCCTGTGAGAAGTGTACATGATTGATACGCTTTAGCGTTATGAAGATTTTGAAGCATTCAGAACCGACGGTGTGCACAAAGCTGCATTACGCATAACTTACAATTGCCAGCCAACACATGAATGACTAAACATTATTTCATTACACTCTGAACAATTAAACTACATACTACTGCGTTGCAATTTATATCGTTCAAATATGTAAGTATTGTTTCACTTTTTATTACCCTACTAGGCGTCTAAAAAGTGTTTTGACTGTTTCACCGCAGTCAGTATAGTTTTATTTCTGGTTCGTTATCGAATCCGCGATGAACAAAACTCCGTTTTAGGTAATTTACATAAAGAGATGCGTTGTGAAGGCATGAATTTAATTATATCCTTGTCTATTTATCCAAATAATCGACAAAATTCGTTGAAAAACTTTTGAAAATTGAAAATTACATACGCAAATATTTTAGCAGGAAAGTTCCAATTCTATTTTTAAAAATGTATTCGCAATATCTTTAACATTTTGTGCATACGTTTCACCGAGCAAGTTTGAAGCGTACAGACACACTTAGCACAGAGGTAAAGTTTAAATATTGAAATTTGTCTTGTTGCTCATCATCATTATCATCCATGGCAGAATAAACTTTTAATGTGTTTTTTTTTTTTGGCGAGGTATTCTTTGATCTTTTTAAGTCGCCAAATATTAGCTAAAGTTTGAGGCACAAATCTCTGTGTATAACCGCATCATACTTTAAAAGTTGTGATCGCATTAAGTACTTTACAAATTAGAGTACACACATATATAAAAAAAAATTAACGTTACATAACTTAGGTGTTAATTTTTAGAAGTGTTCTGTTTTTATGTTGTTTATTTTTGTGATTTTATTTTCTTTTATTTGATGCAGGATACGAAAACCAGGATTGGTTTATCCCTTCACCGGCACTACAGATAGACGAGGCAGATCTAAAACTGTCCCCGGATCAAATCCGCGAAACCCTTAACTATTTCCGTAAGTTTATTTTTGTTTGTAGTGAGAAATTAACCCAAACAGCAGTAGTATTAGGTATTATACACAGCCATTAATTAAGCTTCTAGCATCCTAACTATCATCATTCTCATTAGCGCATTTAGTATTATAGATCATCTATCATCTAATATAAGAGAAATAGCAACACTCTGGCTGGCCTGTGCGTTGCATTTATCATGATGGGCGTATCGCTTATATACATACGTATATATTATGCGCACGCGCTAAAGTACGATACGTCCTCTCCGGTCATCTGATTTTGTTTTCCCCGGCTCCCCATGATATCGTAGGGATTCGAGCTTGTGGCTATCGGTGATTGTTTTGATGGATGTTGTAGCTACCTTAGATTTTCTTTAGTGTTCAGTGCCAATTATGTGCCTGTCAGCAGTTCTGTTATACTGTCTGCTCTTGAAGCTGGCCAGAAGTCGATAATATTACCGTTACCGCGATTTGAAATATGTGTAAATGAGTTACCCATACTTTTCTATTTCAGGTATGTTTTTTTTGTTTTTTTTTTTTTTTTTTTTTTTTAGAATATAGGTATCTAGATTTTGCCTAGTGATTTGTACAAATCCATGCAAATTTAACCCAGTTAATGTCTTATGTAGCTGCATCAAGAACAATATTAGAAATTGTAAAATAGCGTATTCTTATTTTTCTTCAAGTATTTTTTGTATTCATATTTTACCATGTTTCTTATTTTTAACTATACAGTGTGCCACACTAAAAAAAATAGGTAATATTTCTTGGTAAAAGTCACTATTTGTGATAATTTTCCGCGCGGAATGAGGGTAAATCTACAGAAACTTAAGGAAAATGTCAAAATATTAGAAATTTTCCCAATATTATATATAGGAAAGTTTCTGTTTCTTAGGGCCGATTTCATAATAAATGTTACTATAGCACTTTAACAAAAGTCCCTGTTTTATTTACGGGAAATTTTAAGTAATTTTAAAGCTTATGGACATTATGAAACTCACTTTTAAGAAAAAAAAATCTTTCTAGTATTGTAATATTACCAAGAAAAATATTAATATCTCTTGGGAAAAATTTAAAATTTCTTACAATTTGGAAAATTATAGTCATAAATACAGTAATTCAATCAAGTGATAAGGTAATTAGCAAGGCGCGCATGCGCAAACTTAGAATGTTCTAGTTCAAGTCAGACGTAAGCAGAAATGACATGTAGTGATGGTAAGATCCGGTTCTTTTTGGTGACCTGGATCATCCAGATCAATCATTGAAATGACCCGTTCATGAAGATTCGTTCATATGAATGAGTGTAAAAAAGAAGCACCTTACAAATCCTTGATCATCTGCTCTGACCGAATCACCCCGTTCACTATGAATCGTTGACTAATGTAGTAGGCAATCAATTTTACGGAAAGTATACGTTAATTTATTAAACTGAATTTAGACAATGTAAGAATGCTCCTGAAACATAGCCCGTATACTCAATTTTGTTTGCTTGGACCAAAATCAAAAAGTACAGAACTGGGTTATTTCTTAATAATCGACCATTTCACATACGAGAGGCGATTTCTCATATGCGCAATGTTAAATCTAAACCATTCAAATATCAAATGACTCACAGCTCAGTTCTGTATGCGCACTGTCCACCATTCATATGAACGATAAGGTCACGGAACGTGATTGAATCAATCACGGGTCTTCAGACAGATTCGGTCTTTATGAACGGGTCGTTCGTGACCTCCACATTACTAATGACATGGTGCTCAGCCACACGTGGTTCTGTTTTCTTGTTATTTTAGAACTATTATACTAATTATTATTGATGGTATTAATTCATATTAGAAAATCAGTCTGTTGTTCTTTTAATGCTTTAAAGTATGTCACGCACTCTGCTACAATTTCAACATGGAATATCCGAAACAACTTGCATGCGCGTTGGAATTAATTCGGCATTACCTGTTAAAAACTCACAAACTAAAAAAATTAGGTAATTTTTCTTGGTGAAAGTCACTTTTTTTGACCATTTTCCGCATTCAGTGGGGGTAAAATGTACAAAATGTTTTACATGAATGTTAATGGAAAAATTTCTGTTTTTACAAAAAAAAAATTGTAATATTACTAAGAAAAATATTAATATCTCTCAGGAAACTTTAACATTTCTTACAATTTGGACGATTACAGTTAAAAATAATATCTTTTCTTCAAATAGATTACCTTAACAGCAAAAAAATATTTTTTGGATGTATGATATCAAGTATTTACGATTACCTTAAAGAAACTATTTATTTTATACAAAGTCGGTACAGTTACAGATAAAATAGTAGATTTACGTCAAAATTGTATTACAATGTTCTAAACATATAATAGCAAAGTTCTCTGACCTATAGTAGGAAATACGCTAAACATATTTTACAAGTACAGAAATTGCCCTGAAGATGGCGGCTCTCCTATTTCACTGCACGAACTTTCCATACTCGATATAAGTTTTTTACATGGCAGACATATTTATCAAATATTTATGTATTACTTGCCAGATAAATATTTCTTAGGAACTGTTACCACAACAGTTGCTCGCTTGTATACGGTGGACCTTGATTTTTACGAATTAAGCACCAATGTGGAGAACATTAAAAAATATTCACATTTTGTACGTCTTTTATGCATTAAATACACTCTACCAGGACATTTTCATTTTGACGATATTTTCCTTTTTGTTAGGAAAAAAAAAAATCAGAAATACTGAACGTTTCCTTTGTAATGTTACTTTTAACTACTTTAGAAATTTTACTTGTGAGTATTCCAGACTACATGATAAAAACAATTACCAATTACAAAAGTATTTTTTTTGCAATTGGTAATTTTGAAAAAAGCTATAGTGCACCGTCGAATTAAATCATTTTTTCACAACTTAAGTATTAATTTTAATAACTATTCCGCTACTACCACGAATATATAATTCCAATTCATGTACCATCAAATTTAATAAAAGGAATACTGCATATTAATAATCCTGTGACAAAAGAGTTACATTCTTCTTATGAATTTCACATTGTTTTGGTCAGATAAACTCTGAATGTCAAATAAAATAACGAAAATAACTGACAGTAACATTTTTTATTCGTAATAACATTAGACAAAAATATGAATGTATTTCCCAAATACAAAAAATAAAAGGTCCCACCAAATCAAATTCTTGTTGTTTCCATTAATCCGCCATTTTTCTCAGTTCTGGAGCAATATTCACACATGTTTGACTTATTCTAACTCGTAGTTATTCCTTTAACTATAGTCGTCATCTATACAACTTTTCGCTTAAGGATGCTTCAAAGGAAAAAGTTGTAGTGGCGCCCAGTCCGGTTATCTTGGCGCCCAATAAATTAATTAAAGAACTATTTTGTCCAATCCATGTATTATTAAAGTTTTAGTCAAAGCATTGCCTAATTACTTCTGCATTATACACGGGGAACACATTCAATTGGAAATTCAAAAACTCAAGCGAGCCAGAAGTAGTGAGTCACGTAGCGGATTTTTTTTTTTATTTGGTTTTGGGCTAACATAAAAATAGTAACACAAAATTTTATGTTGGATTAAACCAACCAATTTTCTCAGTGTAGGCTTTCAAAAAATACTTTTTTTAATTTTTTTGAATATATCCAAATTCCTTTTAACTTATAAAGAAGTAACTTGCACCCAACCTAGTCCTTGGTATGATTGCAACTTGCAGTCTTTCAGGTTTAGGCAGAAAATCCATGAAGTTTAATGTAAAGCAAAATCAATCTTTATGAAAAAACTGCCAAATATTTTGTGTGTACACAGCATTCTCAGAAATAAACATTCACATTTTTGCTAACCAAATAAACCAAAGACAAGCCATATGTTTCAGAATCAGAAAAAATACTTAGAATATACAGATGTTCCAATTAAATTTTTAAATTCGATATTTTTTACGATACACTTATAACAGGATAAGCTCCTGAAAAGTGTGATCTTCTAATTCATTTCATATTTATTATCAATCGACACCCATATGTAAGTTTAAACAATTTTATTTTATACAAATTCTTAGAAATGCCAGCTAAACTTCTTATATAACTCTGTGGATTATTTCATTAAAGTGACAATTATACCTATACTAATTAATTTCAGGTTTAAAACGAATTTAAAGGCAATAAACATCAATTGCCGAGTAACTAGACATCTTCGTTGTTCTTGTGTTTATAACGTAGATGTAATATGCATAAATATCATAATTGCTGTTTATGTAATGCGGTTTAGCAGTGACAAGTAATAAAAAAGAGTATGAATAATTGAATCATAAAGTTACTTAATTCGCCGTAAAAGCTATAAACGCTTCGCGCGCATCTCAGTAATGTTTTCTACACTAATATACAAGAAGAGCAACAATGTCGCATTTATAATATTTTGCAAATTTTACGACTCTGTCGATCCACCTGGTAAACATGCTTGTCGGCGTTCATGCTTGTATATAATGGTTTTATTACCTGCTTTTAGGATAAATTGAATTTTCTCTTTAATAGGCTTATTCTAATGATGATTTCCATCTTAAATAAGTTGTTCTTATGCTAGTAATGTTTACAATAATGTTAAAAGCATTAAATATTGAAAAAAAAATGATTTTTTTAAAAATTGTACCTACTAGTTGTCCTAATTTCAATGGCCAGTAGTGTATGTTATTGCATGTTCTTCTTGTTTATGTCTAAAACACGTATATTAAAGTATTTTTCATTAAGTACTTTTTGAGTTAATCTTTCCTGTTTGTCTGAAATCCTCATACCGAACTGCCACATTTTGGAAAAATTTTATCAAAAAAAAATCGCGTATTTTCAAAATTTACATCACGAGATAACGTCGGCATTCATGAAGGAATGCAAAATGCGGTCGTTTTTTAAAGTGGTAATTTACAATGCAAAATTTGACAATTGAAACATTTCAGACCACGTAAATTATTTTTTTTACTTTTTTACACTTATCTTTTACATCCATTTTTGTAAAAGATCCCGAAATATTTTCTCCTCTAAAGTATAGCCCTAACCTCTTCTACCGTAATTAAATCTTTTGTTTTCCTCCAGTGACTAGATAAAAACGAAATTTTAATCTAATCTAATATGCATTATTATTTCTGCGATGTTCCAAAGGCGATATTTTTCGCGCACTCGTCGTTATCAGTAATCTGGATTATCGTAATTGAACAATTGTCCTTTTTTTTCACGCTGACAGTTGGTGACGGTGAACCGTTTGTTTCAGTTCTATGTAGCAACCGCGTGAGCCAAATGACCAATACCTACGATGACATAGAAGCGGTAACTAGGCTTCTTGAAGAGGTGAGTCCAGAAATCATTATATATTAGAATAGATCGTAAGCTGACGCGAGTTAGGATAAGTTATTATGCATCTCCTTTGAAGCTTTTATTAATTCGAACTTGTTTGAAACAGTTGGGGAGTTAAAGGTGAGATTTTATGCATATCTGTTGTGCCTAAACATCTATAGTTATAATACTATCTATTAATTGCTTGCAAACTTACAAATAACCTTACAGATATATGCATAGAATTTCAGCAAAATTGTAAAATACTTGAAAAATATAATGTTGTTACTAATAATAATGGCAAACTTTGTAGTCTTAGGCCTCTTTCAGACGAGACGATTAGTTGATTCCACTAATTGAAAACCGATTTTCAAGGAGCACAGTGATGTAGCAAATGATTGTGAACCGCCTGAACACTTTTCGTGCGGGGTTCAAGCGGTGCCCAATCATTTGCTAAATCAGTATGCTCCTTGACATTCATCCGTTCCACTAGTGGAATCAACTAATCGCCTCGTCTGAAGAGACCTTAAGATGCACACGTAACAGATATGTAAAATCATTTCACCAATATAACAATCCGTCCAAATAAACACCATTTTAAAAACAATTATTTTTGTTAGTCAGAATTAGGTTGACCGTTTATCAGTCATGGGGTAATAATTTATGACTTAATCTTGAAGGATCGTTTAGCAGTCGGCAACATTTTAATATTAATTCGTTCATTGCTAAAAAAAGAAATCAGTACATTTTTTTCTATTTTTTATGATGCTTGATAAGGCATGACAGATAAAAATGTAAATAAACGAAGCTTAGTCAAGAAGTTTTATTATTTGATGCATGCATCTCTATTGTTCTAGAAACAGTTGTAGAATTTGTGTTTTGAATTATCATCTTTGCTTTGGAAGATAATTTCACAGTTTTTTTTTCAAGTTATATTGAATTGCCACATAGGGTAGAAATGAATGAACAATTAATGACTACTGGCGAATTTTATCACGATTTTAACATCTATTGCAATGGAACGAATGTTGTTACATTTGCAATTGTGTCACAAATAAGTTAAAGCTCACCCAAGAAGTGATTTTTTGCTCTAACTCTTACGAAGAAAAATATGTATTCAAAAAAGTCACAAAATCTAGTGATTAAACAGAAAAATCTAATAAATGAACAAAAGGCAGCCAGTAAATGAAGAATATTTTATTTCTTACAAAATCTTATTTTTTTTGACTATTTGGTGTCTTTGCACCAAATCTAGTCTGCATACTTTGACCATTTCCATTTTTTATCCATTGCGCTAAATTCACATTCCTTTTGTTATTTCTGAATAGTGCCCACTGTCGTATTTTACTACCACATAGTTTCATACTTTCAGAATATCTTTTCTGGAGTTTCTTCTACTTCCTTAATAGAAGGTTCGTCTTCAGATTTATTGTTAGCTACTGTTATAATCGACTTCCTTTCTTGTTTGTTTTCTTTCACATCCTTGCTTTTTTCTGCTTGAGAGCTACTGGTTTTCTCACCTTTTCTACATTTTTTTTATTCATTTACTTGTGTTCATCTTTTCTATCGAGTTTTCTTTCAATCACTGTCCTTTTTTTTTCAGATTGTTACAATTGCCTGATCCTCGGCGCTTCTTCCTTGTCTTTTTTCACATTCTCTTGCTATTAATAATTTTTTAAGCATTTTGACGATGTTATTTTTGAACTTTTTCGACTTGATTGACCAATCTGAAAGTTTCGCTCAAACTTCATCTGTATCTAATAGTAATATCTGAAAAAAATCGTGTCTTTCAACAACTTTCCATGATCACAAGTACGCTCGATTTAGTATCACAGGTATGAATCACATTTGGGCTAACCAAGGTCTCTTTAATTATAACTTGACAAATAAATATCTTTTCTTTTAAATCTACATCACGCATTAATTGACTAATTTTTTTTTGTTTTTGTAATATCAATACGTGAAACATAAAAAAAAAATGTTTGAAGACCAAGACGGATTGAAGTCTTGGTAAGCCGTTCTTGAAATCACTGGAATCACGATCATACACAGTCTGGTTGTCGTTTATACGAACCATCTAGCGGCACTGATGGTCCATGAACTATCCGATCTAGATCAATGACTGCATGACCAGCTTTATGCTACAGTCGCTTGCGGATGAGAGTTTAGCGTGTGGCTCCTAGGGGGCGCGTAAGCTGAACTCTTTTCACCTAGTAAATGATTGCACTTTAAAGTTTGAAATGCCATAGTGATGAAAATGGGTTTATACACTTGGAGAAACGCTGATGACGCCTTGTATGCAGAAACTCGAGTCCATTCTTAGTGTTATTCCCGTTTTATTTCTCTTGCTTAGTAGGATGATTCCTACAATAAATCATGAGCCGCGCCTAGTGACATATTCTCTCGATTTATCAGTAGGTGTTTGTTAAGCAATATAAGCATGCTTAGATCATCACTATTTTTTTATTCATAATGAGTAGAGACCTGATTATATGCAAAGAAAAACTGGAATATATATGCATCGATTTTTGACAAAATATGCATAAACGTGGGGCATATATGCAAAAAAATTGCGACAGTATCCAAAATTTTTACATAAAATAATATATGAGCAGAAATTTAAACATTAACTTTATTGCACAAATTTTTTTCACAACATATTTCTAAAACAATTTATAATTAAATGTTTTTCAAAATTGTGTAAAAGAAAGTTTTGTTTTCTATCAGAATACATATGTTTCGAAATAGAAAAGCTTCTTTCAACATCCTCAGATGTAATTGGTGCATTTTTTAACTTTGCAATACATTCTAAACTAAAATTAAAGTCGAAATCGTTTACTGTTTCACCTTCCAAAATTTTCTTAACTTTCTTCAACTTCAAATACCCCGCATTTTTATTTATCACCTTTTTAAATTTATCGTATATAGAATTACCTATTGTACCCTTAACCTTCTTACATAGCATATCAAATTCGTCTACTATTTCAACTGATTCCGAGAGCGCATCCCTTGTGTTTCTAGTTTACGAATGGAACTTGAAACAAAACTATAATTTGACTTAATATAGAAAAGGTTTTGTAGCAATTCTGTTGATGTTACTATCTTTTTACAGTTTTATAGAGCAATGCAGTCAGCAGTGATTTCAAGAATTACATTTTTTATTCCTTCAAAATTATCGGCGAAAAAAATTGCAGCCTCTAACCATGTACCCCATCTCGTAATAATCGGTTCAGGAGGCAACTTAACACCGGGAAGTCGCTCCTTATAAAATTGGATTCGTAAAGGTGCTTTTAAAAATACTTTTTTGTCATTGCTAATTAAATCATTAATCAAAGGGAATTGATTCCTAATGTCTTCGGCTACACGATTGAACCCATGAGCTAAACAAGTGGTATGAATAATGTTACTATAAAAAATTTTAAATTTTGCGTGGCTTCATCATGTATGGTGCAACGGAGGACAACATTAGTAAAATTTTTTCACAAGGTATACTTCCAGGTAAAAAGAAATTTGATAAACCTTCTGGAACGAATTGGGCAATTGTCACATTATTTGTTTTCTGAAGTTTTTTACAATAAATTAAATATGATTTACCTACAATATCTTCATGAAGAATTCCTATTAACAAATGGGCAATATAACGGCCACACTTATCCGTACTTTCATCTACCATGATATAAATAAAATTATTCTCTACCAATTGTTGAATTTCTGCTATTGTTTGCTGGTAACAAGATGTGACATAATTTTTTCGTAAGGTACTTTTCGTCAGGTATATTATGTTTGCAATATTTTTGCAGAAATGATTTCAAATTAACATTGTTTAATCTTGCTAATGGTATGTTAGACGAAATTAATGCATTACACAGATCCGTATTATATTCTTGTTCTGAGTTTCATGAAGTTGATGCTACGCATTGACGTGTAGATTGCTGCACACATGCGGATCGCTTTAGTTTTTCACATTTTCCAATATGTGATGGAGTTTTAGCGTCTTGGTCAATCAGGTATTTTCTCTCAGAAGACACCTACAACAACAATTGTCATTTTATATCAAAAGTTAAAGAATTTAAAAACAATTGTAAAGCTTTTAGTAGAATTAAACTTACCAGTTTACTGCAGGCTCGACAAAATATTTTGTCGCCATCCTTTACCAGTTCAGGATATGGCTTAATCCATAAAGAAATTTTGTTCGCTATACTCATTGTATGTACGCACAGTATTTAAAAACGTAACACAATTACATGCTGTCTCGCTCAAAGATATTCAATGAATGAATGGTTTATTTGGGAATTAATAATAATAAAACGTATTTACCACATCCTTTCTGCTAGTCGAAATTAAACACGTGCAGTTCTTGGAAAGAAGTATTAGAGAAACTAATGTAAAAGATTTATCGTTCTGAGAATTGTCGGTTGTCGATCTACATTAGGAATTACTAGGAATTTTTACTAATAGAAAGGATAAGAAAAAGCTTAATATGCAATATATGCAACTTTTGTAAAAATATGCATAGAAATGCCTAAATATGCAATATATGCAATCACTAATCAGCGCTAATTAACTTCAATTAATGTAATACGTCTACATATAGACTATAATTAAAGATATGCAAAAAATAAAATATATGCATCTTGCATATAATCCGGTCTCTAATAATGAGGAAAAATACTTTGTTGATTCGCTTCCTCTTTGTATCGGAACCAACAATATTTTTTTGACGAGATTTCGTTCAGACGTCTTTAAGAAAAGAAACAATTTAATTAATAATGACAACGAATTATTAATCTAATTATCCCAATCTCCTAATTTTTCTAGCATCCACGCCAAACCTACATCATCTATCCTCGAGTATTTACGACAGTATCATTGCAACCGATTCTATCATCCAAAAATTCGAAAATCCCCAAACGATAATTATTAGTCGCATATAAACACACTTAAATACTTTTCGATATTAAAAACCCACATTTCGCCCGGTTCCAGAAAGAAAAAGATCTCGAACTAACGGCACGTATTGGCAAGGAGCTCCTGCAACAGAACAGCAAACTAGAGAACACGGTCGCCTCACTCGAAAATGAACTGCGGGCCGCAAACGAAAAACTCACCCAATGTACCCACGAGATCTTCAAGAAGTCGGAACTCATACGGATACTCACCAACGACATGGACGAGGCTTACAGCCTGGAGAACGGCAGCGGGCTGGGTTGTAGGATAAACTTGGAACTCATGCAGAAACGCATCTGTAAGTAATATCTGAATGCATTTTTTCGTAATGTGATGAGAAATAAATAATGTCTGTGTGCCAATTTCAGAAATACATTATTCAGGCGTGTGAATGAATTTCATTATATCTAAATCAGATGATTTTGTTACTACGCAGATTAAGAGATAAAGAATTTGGCAAATCCCTTCCGTTGTGTAATTCCTTGAGACATTTTTTTTTTTGCTAGATTTCTGGAGATATCTAACTTTAAATTACCATAGTCACTCAGCATGTGAATGGATTAAATATTTATCAATGTGGTAATTAGTTTTAGTCATATATTTATTAAAACCATAGATTTGTAGGTAAATTTTGTGAATGCTTCATCTCAATATGATGTATTAAGATAACGGTGTATAAAAAAATAACTACTAAAACTATTGCCAACTTCTTGAATCCTACTTCAGATTTAATTTCTTTTTTTCCTGGTTTTTAGGTCGTCAATATTAAAAACATGAATGAGTACGACGTTTCGTTTTATTGAAAAGCTTTTTCAAGTATGTAAATATAAATGTAAATTATAAATAAAATATTTTTGTTTAATAAATGACAAATTGTTTTGTTTACTATGATTTTGAATATATTATTATGTTTTATTTAAAGATTGTGTTTTAAAATAGGATATTTTGATTATTTGTTTTTGAATTGTATAATTAAATAGTTCTTTAAAAATATTGTATTTACTTATAAAATTAAATTATATAATTTTGTGAAATATTGTATATCGGTTTTATCATTGACTGCATTTTTATGTTTATAAATTTGAATTATTTCAAGTATATTACGTGTTTTTAAATTTTGTTCTCTGTTTAAAATTGTTACGTTGTTGAAGTCAAAGGTATGATTTTGAGTTATTTCGTGTTTTTTTAAAGCTGTAAAATTTTTATTATATTTGTGTCCTTTTATTCTATTTTCCAAATATTGCATGGTTTCACCAATATATACACCATTACAATTTTGACAGTCTATTTTATAAACTATGTGTGATGTTTTACTTTTTTCAATTTTTGATTTTAATTTTGAATAGATTTGTTTGTGCTTTGATAGTCAATTTTGTAATTATATGGTTTGAAAATTTGATTTATTTTTCGATAAATGTTTAACATAAGGAATTTTTATGAATTTTGTAATTGTTTGACTATTATTTATATTTTTTGTTAATTTATTTTTTTTTATTTAATTTTATAACTAAATACAATATTTTTAAAGAACTATTTAATTACAAAATTCAAAAACAAATAATCAAAATATCCTATTTTAAAACGCAATCTTTAAATAAAACATAATAATATATTCAATATCATAGTAAACAAAACAATTTGTCATTTATTAAACAAAAACATTTTATTTATAATTTACACTTTTTACATTTATATTTACATACTTGAAAAAGCTTTTCAATAAAGCGAAACGTCGTACTCATTCATGTTTTCTAATATTGACGACATAAAAACCAAGAAAAAAAGAAATTAAATATGATATAGATGAAGAAGGTTTTCTGGTAGAACTCACTGAACGTTCTTATCGCTGGGGATATTTAAGTTTGAAACTAACTGTCAGGAATCTTCTTGTAATTCGTGTATAATTTTCTCTTTTAGTTGTATTGTACGTCTTTCTCTTGGCCGACCAGCATTAGCATTTCTTTTAATAACCGAACTATTTTCGCGTAAATGCCGGTCCAGCCTTCGAAATAAATTTCCACTGTTATTGATATTGTAACGTTTTTCTATTATAAAAGAAATAAACCAGGTATATATTTAAATTAACCTGATTTATTTACACACTTCTGGACTATTTAAAATCTATTAAATAAGATCAAATAAATACTACGGATTAAACTAACTAATTATTATTAAAAACGCTTATTAATCACTTAATTACTAATGTCTTAATTTATGTAAACGATTTATTTGCACCGATATTTATTTCTCACGTACTAATTCGCTCGTATTTATCTCCACTCGCTATCCGCTTATTCACACTATTCAACTAGTATCGACTGACTGACTGACTCCGGCCAATAGAATCGCCTTATTTATATTTCGCGCCGGGGCTACGAGACTCTTCCGGAAATATCTAGTGCGTGCTTCGAGATTAAGAAGAGAATAATCACAAATATTCGCCCCGGTACTGCCCTCTGTCATCCCTCTGTCATTCCTTCGTACTGCTGTGTACTGATTGAATTTAAAATGCAAAATGAATTTTAAAAGTGAAAAAAAAAAATAAACTAGCTAGTTCGACGGATAAATTTTTTAAAAGGGCGCAAAAGAACTATTAACCTCAGAGTTACACTCGCGAATTAAAACTTGAATCTAACCACGAAAAGTAAATTGTGAGTGAATGAAATCAGACTCTCTTAATTACCCCAAAAATTGAAAGGTTTTATTTAAAATAAAAGAACAGAATGTTTAACCCAACGAAGATAATTAACAATCAAAATTTATTATTAAATAAATGGGTAAAATTACAAAATGGCAGAGAAAAAACCGTGAACTGAAGGTTCTGGCCAAAAATAAAAAACTGCACTTGATTCTAAAATTACAATAGGACAATGCTATTTCCTATACAAAGCAAAAGATTAGTTTGTTCAGGAAGATAATCCTAAATATTTCAATTTCAATCCACGTAGTTTCAACAAATGACAAACTAAATTAAGCGTGGACAATTTCTAGTAATTAACTAGAATAAAAAACTAAATGCAAGCACAATGCTTCTACTCACCCAAACGAGGTGATTGATAAAATAATAATGAGTCAGCAAAATAGAAAAACGAAAAAATTAACTCTTTAAACTATAATGGGAGAATTATAACTAAAATATATCTTCCTGCACAAAAATAATAAATGATCTTATATCTATAATGTGCACACATCAATATAATAACAATTATTACAAAATGAATTCCTTGATGAACAAAATTTTTAAAGAAACGAAACGAAATTTATTATAATCAAAATGAATTACAAAATGGCATCACTAATATTAAAAAATACGTCTACTCACGTTAACAGTCGACCAAGGAACTGCCTGACAAAACTCTACAACGCAGTCGTAACAATACGAACAACGCAAACGCACAAATCACCAACAACATCTAGTAGAAAACGCATTGAATAGAACTAGCAACTGCTATACACAAAAATGAAAGGAATTAATTAAAAAAAACTTAACACTTAATTAAATAAATCATATAATCAACTCTTAAACTAAATCTAAACAAAATAAAACTAAATTTGTGAAAATTCTCGGTACAATGATTCAGCAGTTTTTAGCAAATCAAAATAAAATATGCAACTTAAAATACACTCAGCGGTAACGCGGGTTTTCTAACCACGGCAGTACGTAGTTCCTTGTTCCGCTAAGCGAGCGCCATCCAGTAGCGCCTAACGAAACCATCAGTTTAAAAATTGCCGCTCGTTACAATATTCTTGTTCTGCATATTAGCATTTCCCTTGCAGAAACCGTACTCGATGTACCATCGAAGACAAAAGTCTTGACTCAAAATCAAAGAGAGAAATATTGAATTACTGAAGAAACTCCAATGATTCTGAATGAATCTCTATTTATGTCAAACTTGAGTCAAGATTTTTGCCTTTGATAGTACATATGGGCATATTCATTAAATGTAAAATCAACTAATCAAAATAATGCAAATAACCACGAAGAAAGCAGAGTTTACACAAATTTAAACACTATAGTCGAATTAAATACACAGGTAAATGTCAAAATTTGACAGTAATGATTTTGATTAAAATGACTTTAGGATACAAACTCATTGTTCTAAAACGTTGTCAAAGAAAAACTTCATTTGTTTGGGCATACGGTATAGAATTTTGTTTGTTTTTTTTTTTACATTAATAAAGTTACGTTTCGGATTCTCACATAAAATTTTTTATGTGTGTGTTTGTTATGTTTGATGTCGACGCGTGTTTTAAATTGTTATTTAAATAAAAAGTTTTAAAAAAATGTTCCCATATGACACACTAGTTTTTCACTAGTTTGAATAATTTACATGTTTTAAATGGAATTACCCAGGACTATGAGAGATTTGTTAGTGGCCAAGAGGAAGGAATTAAAAATAAATAAAAAAACAATAAATAATTTGAAAATGGATTAAAATAAGAGAATCCGAAACGTAACTTTATTAATGTAAAAAAAAACAAACAAAATTATATACCGTATGCCCAAACAAATGAAGTTTTTCTTTGAGATATAACACGGTAAAATAATTCGAAGGAAAAGAATCAATTTTATTCTTTTTCAAAATCAACACTAAAACGTTGTTAAATGTGCTTTTCTTGAAAGTATGTTAATGAAGAAATATTAAAAACAATTTTTAAATCAAAAAATTGAATTGTCTTTTACAAATAATTGTTATGCAATGTGTAACATTAGGGCAGTGCTTACTTGCCAAGTTTAGAATTTTCAGTTCTTTCCTATAATTATTTATTAAATAATTAAAATTATAATATTTGATGTATGATTATCTTTCAACTTGTACTTTATCACTTACTTAGTAATAACAGAGTTAGAATAACTTTCCTCATAATATACAAATAAAATTATTTATTATCAACTTTTTTTTTAAATTTACACATATATTTAATAATTTATGCTCAGAAAACAAATTTCAGAATCGCATTTCACACATCAAATATTACAATTTTAACAATTAAAAAAGAGGAGATTAGGTGGTGAAACGTTTTGTATAATTTTTCAAGTTTTAATCAAGCCATAATTTCCATAACCCAACATCATTGGCTAAACAAGGAAAACCCAAATAGAAACAAAAAAGAATAAAAAGAACCATTTTGCAGATTTTGCAAACTGTTATTTTTAGCCGATGGATCTGAAGCTTCATATTACTTGATGATACATTAGAGAAATGAACAGAACTATCAGCCCATGCTAACAAACGATATTCTTCCAAGAAATTCGGCAAAATTATTGCACTTCATCTTTGTTGACTCCGTGTTTACTTCCACTGTAATGACAATAAAATTTTATTATTTAATTACATTGTAAAGTGTTATAAATTTTTATAACTTTATAGGTGATTATTTCAAAAAAGAAAAACCTTTTCTCAAATCAACGAGTGAAATTTAATTTAGGAAAAACAGTTTCTTAAAATACAATGAATACAATTTGTGTCGCAGCAACTGGAAAACAATAAAATCAATTTAATTAAATATCTATATCAAATTAAAAACAAAAAATGCAATAGATAAGAATTGTAATATATTAAAATCGTTATTGACAGACCTTGATTATAATATCAATCTAAAATTAAATCATAAAAATTACAAAACATTGCATGAGTGGTGCATTTACAGAAAGTATAAATCAGATAATGAAACTTAGATTCTTAGGACAGTATTAATAACCATTCATTAAATAAGAAAATATGCAGATAGACACATAAATAACCAAGCTGATCATTATATCAATAGGAACAAGCTCTTTGTCATTTCATTTATAATTACGGTACTTTTAAATAATATATTATTCCTTGACATATTTTTACAAATAGATTTGATTATAAAAGACGTCAATTCCAACACGTATAAGTTAAGAGTTCTAATTTCAATTAATTGTTTCAGTATTACAGTACACTATTTTTTTCAAAAGTACCCAAGCAACCATAACATATCTATTAAAAATTCATTGTTCTACATTATATGGCCACCGCTGTATGTTGATGTTACTAGAGTAAAATTGGTTAATTAATATTCATTACATATAGTTGCCCCTCCAAAAGACGCTATTACTAATCTATAAATATATATTCTACATACTATCTATTAAATGGCATTGTATCGTAAATTATTTACGTCAATACAAATATAATTTTATGTAAGTGTCTGACAGCAGTATCATCGTCATATTTATTTTAAAAACATAACATTCAATGTAGTATTGAAGTAACATTTGAAATATTAAAAACGCAGTAATACGTCTCTCAGGTAAACAAGTTTGAATGAGTTATTTACGATGTGTGTTGTGCATTTGTACTGAACAATTCTGGAGAAATACCTGTATGTACTCATATTTGTATTGTATTCTCTCTGACAGCTTCCTTGGAAGACGAGAATAAATCGTTGAAGAACGAATATCAACGATTATCTGAAGATATGACAGATGGAGAAGCCCAAGAACAGCGTCTGTTATTGGATATCACCGGACAACTAGGTGAGTTTCAAATGTTTTTTTTTCTTTATTTAATTTCTCAGCGCAAATCGTAGCTGACTTTGACTTTATCTGAAAAAGCGTTATTTGTGCATTTTATGGATGTAAATAATCTCTTGTCGAGTTTATTTGCAGAAAATGGTTTTAAAAATATAATTTTCGGTTTTATTTTTGGAGATAAGATAAATTAACTAAGATAATACATGAAATTTAAGTATGCATTTACTTGTGAAACTTTTCTAACAGCATTTATTATCGTTTGGGGTTTATATTACTATTATATATATTTACGGTTAAAAGTTTAAACGAATTAAACAATTAATTTATCACACATTTACGCAGATTATGGTCTTTGTAAATATTAAGTTAAAAGTCCAACTGACTGGAATGATAGTGCACAACTGGTTGCATATATTCTGGATGTAAAATTCAATGAATGTTAAATATTGTATAAATAATTGATCATACCTACCAATCTAAAATACTATTCATTAAGAAATTAAAGGTTTTGTATTATCCTGTATTGTATATTATGCTATATATGATTAAGTGAAGGTAATTTTGTATTCCATGAATATTTTTCAAATGAGTCATACATATATACTATAGTATTTTCTTTTGTATGTCTCTCGAATTGGTTATTTTACTTGGTCATATTCGGTGTCAGTTGGCCATCTTTTCATTGTTCAACAATTAAAAGCCTTTGTAGCTGTGTAATTTCCTTGACGATGGCAGTTGCATTAAAAAAAATAATTCCTTTCGATAATTGAGATTTCATAAAATATGATTGGTAGTTATGTTGATATGATTAGGCAAATTTCGATTCCTGGTAGTTGTATTCTACTATTATCATATTGTAGTCACGTTAATTGACATGTTTTATTGGGTTCAGTCATATGTTGGCGGGAAAATTTAAATTATATTTGACGTTTTGATAGAAGTTTCAATTTTATTTCTGAATAATATGGAGAAAATTATAATTGAACCTACTATACTCACCTATAGGTTCTTAAATTTATGGATATTTTATATTTTTACTTTCTTAATGTATGTCTCACTGCTTTTTTTTTTTTTCTTTGTTTTTGAATAAGCAGCACTTTTGTTGGTTCTAGACACGCTTTTTATTTAAATTGTGTTTGCAACACATGGAACTTTTAAAATAGACACTAAATTTAGTAGAAGTCGGCTGGTTACAGATAGTAGCAATTTTAAAAAGATCAAGAGGTGTTTCTGACATATTTTAAAACGATTTAAATTCTTATTAAAATTTATTTGCATCTTTAATAATCTAAAGGCATATTAATTCAAAATTATAACAATTATATGGCATACTATATTTAAAGAAATATACAAATTTCAAAATACGAGCATTTTGCTGTGGAAATATAATAAATATATTATGTATTTATTTATTTTATTTTTAGAGAATAGGCTCTTTTTAAATGCAATCAAATAGTGTACCTTCCATTCTGATTTATTAATATATATAATAGCTAAAAGTTTCGGCCAAAACTAGCTATCTTCATACTCTTATAACGTCAATGTAAAAACAAATTAAAATGTCATTGATTAAAAATAAAAAATAATAATAATAATAATAGTAAAATAATAAAGTAAAATAATAGTAAAATATAGTAATAAATAAACTACAGAGAAAAGTGTCATCTAAATAGACACTATTTTATTGCATTTGGATATTTATGCATTCAAGTAGATAACATCTAACAAATCCATATTTTTAGCTTATTGTTTGCTTGTGTGTATATACAGGGTATTCCACGTAACTGGTTCATTAAAAGTTTATGATGTTCTATTATTTACTTATATTTGAGATTTTGGCACAATTATCTGTTAGATTGGAACTATAAATGTAAAATACCTTAACCAAAATATCACTTCCGGTTGACCGGAAATGGATGTCAACTTTCTTATTTTAAATAAAATGATATAATTTTTTATTCATTTTTGGATTCTACAACTATAAATACGTCTGTTTTCATTAGCTATTCCTATAGCTACATGTTGCCGTTTTTGAGTTATTTAAGTTTTTCTTTTTTTTTTAGTCATAATCATTGCATCATTGAGAATTAATAGAATCTCGGTTAATACTGCAAGTAGAGACTCCAAATTTGCTATGTTATGAATGTAGATATAACTCTAAGAAACGGTAAGCACACTTTACATTCTAACTTACCGAGTGTTCAAAACTGAGAAACAAAGTGACATATTTTCAAATGCAGAAAACTCATTTTTTTTAAAATAGAACACCCTGTATTTTAATTCGAAATTAGGAAGTAAATATCATCCCCTATCGCTTTATATGAGCATTCCCTATACCTATCTTTAATAGATTTTGAGATATGAACGACTTTTTGTTAAACAGACTAAGTAGCCCTATCTTTGCGTGTTTGTAGCTTAAAAAAATTGAGTTTTCTGCATTTGAAAATATGTCACTTTGTTCTTCAGTTTTGGACACCCTGTATGTTAGAATGTAAAGTGTGCTTACCGTTTCTTAGAATAATATCTACATTCATAACATAGCAAATTTGGAGTCTCTACTTGCAATATTAACCGAGATATTAATTTCTCAATGATGCAATGATTATGACTAAAAAAAAAGAAAAACTTAAATAACTCAAAAACGGCAACATGTAGCTATGGGAATAGCTAATGAAAACTGGCGTATTTATAGTTGTAGAATCCAAAAATGAATAAAAAATTAGATTATTCTATTTAAAATAACAAAGTTGACATCCATTTCCGGTCAACCGGAAGTGATATTTTAGTTAAAGTATTTTACATTTATAGTTCCAATCGAACAGATAATGGTGCCAAAATCTCAAATATAAGTAAATAATAGAGCATCATAAACTTTTAATGAACCAGTTACGTGGAATACCCTGTATAATAATAATAACACTTAGATAACTACAAACTGTAGCTTTATTTGTAGTTATTTTATAGACGCAAATTAACCACTAAAAATTTTCGTTGGGAAGTGTACATGTTTTGTGTAACCATACTAAATATTGTCTTTAATTTATCAAATACCAATTTTACAATCAAAGATACTTTTTAATATCTGAGATACTGTTTTAAGTTACTTTTCTAAGTATCTTGTATATCTTAATTTGTTTGGACTAAGTATCTGTCACAAGTATTGAAGATACTTTTAGGATGTATCTATCCCAGCTCTGATAAATAGTGTAACCACACTACAAATTATCTTTACTAATTTATTTTAACACCAATTTAATTAATACTTAACTACCTATAAATCAGTATATAATATTTTAATGTAACAAAAAATATCAGTTAACCTTTACCATATAGTTATTGAAGCTTTATTAGTGAATTTAGAAATATCACTTTGTTGTTCCCAGCATTTTTACAACAACTATAAACAAGTTAATTGCACAAATTTGTTCTAAATATCAAACTTTGCAAGGGTAACTGTATTAAAAGATATTACTACGTAAAATAAGTAGTCAACACAACTCAATTTGTCATCTATACATTAACGTATTTGTTAGTCGTAAATAATATTTTTTAAATATTATTAACGGTTGCCAATAGCAGTCAAGCTGTGAAACAAAACTACAATGTTTGTTTGTTTGGGTAATAAATCATTTCAATTTTGCTACCTGATTTACGTAATTGGGAAGTGTGTTATTATTGTCAATATACTTATATAAGTACTAGAATTTAAGTAAACTGGATCTCGGAACTTATAACATTCAGTTATTTTTATCCATTTCTGTTCCTTTTAATTATTAAAAGCTCGGTGTCTATTTGAATGCCCATGTAATGCAAGATGCCATCCACCCATTCTCTTAATCTATGTAATTTAGAAGGTGTTATTAAATCTGAGCATATCTGTATATATAAATTCACACATGTGAGATAAGAAAACGTCTATGTATACATAAATGTTTACAAATTACGTAATTCCGCATAGACTTTTACCTCTCTCATCTTAATATATCATCTATATTTAACGTATTTTATTTCTTTTTCATTCTCGTAAATCACTCAAATCTTATCATCTCTGCCTCGATGTTCGTAGCATAATATTTCGTCAGTTATACCGCAGGTTTTTGCATAGATTGACGGAATAAGCACCTTTTGCGCCGTGCTTTTCTTTTTTTGAGTTCTATTTGATTTAGCGCCATAAACTGATCTCTGTGTGTTCCCATCTGATGTGCAGCTAACGCCAATTCGAGTATGAACTATCTGGAAGACGAAGTGGACCGACAGAAGGAAGAGAACAGACTTCAACACGAACAAATCCTAGCCCTGACCGCTAAATTACGAGATACTGAAATGAAACTCGATAAGGTGAGTGTTTTAATAATTTAATAACGATGTGTATGTTTTTGTTTATTTTATTTTTTTTCTCTATTATTACGGTTAATAGAACAAGCAGTAGGTTTAGATCTTAATAATGTAAAGTATTAGCAATGGTTTTTAAGATAAAAACGTGGGTTTTATAATTTAATCAATAATATGTAAGTGGGTGTTGATTGTTTAATAATTTGGAGCTGGTACTAAGATCAAAGGCTAAAATAAATGATTTGTGTTATTACCAAGAACTAGTAAACTTGTTTGTTTGTATTGAAACATCATAAATCATAAAATAGGCAAAACATAGCCATTAATAAAACATTTTCGTTTATATTTGAATCATTACTATACAATCTATCGCCGAATAAAGCTAACGATGTCTGTAAGTTGTTTAGTTTTTATTTTTACAGAAAAGACTTTTTTATAAAAAGTTTAAAGAGCAAACTACCAATTATTGCAATATATGTGAAGAGTAAATTAAAAAAAAATGGAAAATTATAAAAACGTCATATATATGAAATTTGCAGTTTTTTCTTCATTAATATTGTTGCTGTATTCTTAGATCTGATTTTAATTGCTTTAGTAACTTCGTTAAGGTAGGCAACACATATTGCAACGAAGGCTTACGTATTCAGTATTCAATCGTAAAATTTATTAGTGTGACATTCTTAAACTATATTTTAAAAAAAACTTTTAGTCATTATAATGTTGTGTTAATTTGACTTATATCAAATGACACTACGTGATTTCTTAATTTAAACAAAAAATATACATATATAGACGATTTCGTAATTGTCATAATATTTAGCCAAAATACAATTAATTTAGAAATTACAGAACAAGACCAACCTTAAATAATCTTCCAATCAAAATATTGTTTTTATTATTCTTCTTCTATTTCTGTTACTATTTTTTCTTCAATTCCAGTCTTGATTAATTTTATGTTCCAATGTTGAATCCACACTTATGATGACATGAAGTTGTAACTCGACATTCAAATCTCTTCTTATTTTCTATTTCAATTTCCAAAATGTGTTTTTGTTTACGATTACCTCCTTAACCTGTTTTATGTCTATTCTTCTAAAAAAAAACTTTATAATTTTGTATACTTCTGACTTCTATCACCAAAAATTCCTTCTTTATTTCAATTTTTTCTAAACAAACATCGCCTAACAACCAATCATCTCCAAAAACGACCTTCTCAATGATTATTTTCCGAAGAATATCAATTTTTCCAAATGGATTAGTACAAGTTATGTAATTTATATTATTATTAAACACTATCTAAAAAAAAAAAAAAACAGATTTCAAACATGAAAATTTTTTATCAACTTTAAAAATTAAAGCCAAATATTTTAATCTATAATTATTGTATATTGAATAAAACACTGCAATAAATACTAAAGAAAACTTCTGTAAAGGTCAAATGTTCTAAAAAGAAATGGAAGTAAATTTCTATTTTCAAAACCCTTTAAGTCGTCTAAAATTTATTGAATTAATAATAAAAATTCGGGATGTTTTATTTAAATTAAATTAAATTGCTATAATTAATCATTGTTTTATATATAATTTAAAAAAAACTTCTTGGGAAGTGACATTAATTTTTTTTTATTTTTTTTATATAATTTGTAAAAAAAAAATAATGCCGCTTCTTAAGTTTTTTTTTTTTAATTATATATAAATCAAATTATACGACAAAAAAAAATAAACCATTATCTCATATATTAATCATACTCTTTTTAGTAATAGTTATTGCGCGTGTATGTATCAAATTTCACATCTGCCACGGTAAATTTATTATTTTTGTTTTTACCAGAAATCTTTGATTACTTTCGGACCCGTTGACTGTAAACACAACTTTGCCTGTCAACCAATGCAACAGTAGGTTCATTTTATCTCCCTATAGCATGTAAAGCGCGCTGCATTTTTTCTCATTCCACTGTTAATTTAGTTCACAAAACCTACAAATGATTGCTGTTTTGTTATTGACGTAAAATCATCATAAAAAATCACTTTAATATCGACTTAAGGCTGAGTTTGGTTGCTAAAACGCAGTGGTATCGATCCACATCTGCCAACTACTACATTCGCGTATTTCTTTTAAGTAAGTGTAGTGCTTTTTAATCGTTTTATTACAATTCATATAAAAACGTAACATTTCAAATTTCATATAAGAGCATACATTACTTGACATACATAACAAGATCTATCCGTTTCCTCGCTGCATAGCATGTATCTGAAGTTAGAAATAAATATAAATTCAAAAATAAAAACTGGAATGCCACTTAAGATTTTCTAAATTAATATTTTTCTCGGGCAAAAAAATCTAATGCAAACGCCTATATAACTACAAAATTCTTTCAATTACTAGTCTCTTATCGATTTTTTTAATAACAATCTTCGACTGGTAACTATGAAGGATTATTATTCTGAACTAAGATTTGCAATTATTCACTACATTAATGTTTACAGTTCATATCCGAACACGACGAAATGAACAGCCTGCTGGAAATAACGAAGGACACCCAGGGCAGTTTGGCGATAGAATTAGCCGGATTCAAGGCGAGATATTACGAGGTTGAAGCTCTGTTGCGAGAGGCTCAGGAACAATTGAGGAAACTGCGTAAGAAACAGATGCCAGTCGCGAGAAGCGGTTTCTTCCCTTCCTTGGGCGGGAGCCAGCCACCTTTCGACAGTTTACAGAGCGAATTAGAGATGTCCATGCACTCAGAGCTTAGCGTAGATTCGGGAATATCCACTACAGACGTGTAAGTTTATTAAACATTATATATAGTTAGGTACATACAGTCGAGGACAAAATTGTGGGTACAGGGATAAACTTCCTATATATTTAACTTGATTAAAATACAGAACAAAAATTTAAGCAAAACAAACCAACATTCTGTTGCAAAACTAAGCAAATAAAAATATTGTATAAACTTGTTTTTTGTTCTGTATTTTAATCATGTTAAATACATAGAAAGTTTATCCCTGTACTCACAATATTGTCCCCGCACTGTGTATAATCACTACGATCTGTTAGTCTCCAAAATACCTCATTCAGGGTATCAAAATCAGAACAAACTCCCACTTAATTCAACATACAAAGACAAAGTTATATGTTAAATTAAGTTTACACACAATCAAACACCTAGGTACTAAAATAGATCGCAGCAAAGTTGCATGTAGTTTAAAAATGTATCAGAAATAAGTTGTATTTGTTAGCTAGATTTAATTATTGTCGTTAACGTGTCTAATTTTCCTTAATAGTTTGCAACTTTGCTGAAAAGACGGTGACATAGTAGTGGTGGGCATAAAAGAGTGATTTCAATAATCGTATGATTTTATATGACTGATAATTCATATCATTAGAAGACATTTTTTCAATTTCCCATATTAATTAAATGATTTACATAATAGCATTCTGGAATAATTGTCAATAATCTAATGATTCATTTCACTGTTTGAACTCCATTTGTAGCATGTACTGTAAAAATGAGTGAAAGAAGTGTGTACGATTCGTTCTTTGTTACAACTGAGTGCATCGCAACATGCCATCAAATGCCATAAAACAAACAATCAAACGTAAAAATGTTGGTAGCAAAAATAACGACTAAAAAGGCAATAGCACATATTCTAAACTCCAAGTAAAACTAGATCCAGAAATTGATCAATATTAAATTTTATAAATTGATAAATTTTATGCTAAATGTAAAATAAAATGCTTTCCCCAAATTGATCAATTTTTCTATAAACGTAAAACCAGTTATAGACTATTTGAAATAAAAGAGATTATCTTTCATTAATTAGTACGTTTTATAGAAAAAATCAAAACAAATGTCTCAGTTTTTTTATAGTATATAACAAAGGCTTGCATGAATCGCCTTGTTTGGTCCAATAAAGTCACTTGCAAAATAAGTAGTGATTCATGCATTCAAAGTTTCACATCAAAATATAATAATTGAAGACGCCTGTAGATGAAGGTGCTATGTTACATAATCCAAGTTTTGCATAAATTAAGGTTAAAGTTTTTTTATGCAATTTTTCTCAAAAGTAGTGTAAGATAACCCCTTTATACATTCACTAAACTCAAGTGTTCTTGAATTTCTGGAATTTTCGATGGTGCTATGTGAAAGATGGGTACATAACACCTTCATTCATGCAAAAAAGACAGTTTAAAAAAAAAATGCGATATAGCACTTTCATTCATTCGTGTCTTCAATTACGTTCACTGACACCTTTAACATCCCGCAAGCTTTACATATTGTTATTACTCAAAACAGACAGATAAACCTTCAAACCTTATAAAAAAAATCACATTTGTTTCTTTCCCACAACTCCCAATATCTTTTAAAAATGACGGATAATATAAATATTTCTGCTAATGTTATAACAGTTAGAATTGTGAATTATTTCCCCGACCTCTGCAACATCCCTCAAGATTTACGTATTGTTTTCACTGAAACTAATAATTTACATATAAATACCACACTTATTTTTTCTCCCGCAATTCACAAGGTCCTTCAAAAATATTGCCAACATCAGGAAAATAATGATATAAAAACATTTGAATTTATCGATATTTATGATTGTACCTATTACCATTGTTTATATACATACTAGTTAGACAACCTTATGGACAAAATAGTTAACGGATTTTTGAACATTTTGGACAAAAGCGGTAGGTGGCAGCACGCCGTTGATGTCCGTCTAGATTTAAATATAAGCATTATAGTTAGACTACTACATACAAGATGTCTCTCTTACGTGTCGGTAAAATATTATTTAAGTGCAATAGTTACCCAAAAGATCACGTCCGTATACATAAGATTACCTCGTAAGTTGTAGGTGAGGCCCGGGGAAAGGAGAGGGTGGGTACGCGATAACGCTGTGATGACGCGCCACGTGATCATTCTCGTGTTTGTTTACATTGGAAGCTTAGTATTCTGGAGTATTCTGTTATAATAAAAACAACTTGAAAGTATATTGCAAGACACGTTCTTGTTGACAAAACATTAATTGAAACATTTTCTAATTTATGATTTTTTTAAAATAAATATTTAAGCTTAAAACAAACAAAAAATCACTGAAAAGAGAGAAGTTAAATCTGAAGAACGCAAATTTGCCAAAAAAAAAGAAAAAAAAAACATTACATAAATTTGTGTTTCTAAATTTTTAGTTTTCTTAGTTTAAGTATGATTATACAATAATAGCTGTGACAATAAGTAAATAATAAAATTAAGGTTATATTGCAATCGAGCGCGTTTGTTTGTACCATCTTTAAATCCAGCTCTGAGACGCTCTCAAGTTACTCTGATGACGTCAGTAGATACTGCTCCAAGCACACAAACAAACAAAGCTATTAAAAACAGCATACATGATGACGCGTTTGCGCTCTTTCTCTTGATTGGCTGAAAAGTTACGATGTAACCTTGTATACACGGATGTTGCCCCCCAAAGGTTACCTCGTAACTTTTCAGCCGCTCATGAGAAAGAGTGCGAATGTGTCATCATGTATGGTGTTTTTAATAAGTAAAGTGATGCATATATGTAAATAAATGGCGATTTGTACCCCCAAACTACATATTTGTATCATTATGTAAAAAACGAATTTCTATTATTATGTAATAGTAAACATAAGTAAATCAAGTAAAAATTTTTTTGTAAATATAAGAAAAACTATATAAATTTCTCGCCTTTACACCAGTTGAAGTTAGCGACAGTCCCGCTATACACGGGAGAAGCGAAAATAGCAATAGGAGAGAGGAGGAGAAGAAGGTTTTCGTATATGCGTTTGAACGAAAAACCCGCGTTTTATTAAAATTTTAAATATAAAAAGGCCATCGAACTACAGATTATATATTATCAAACTAAATACTTATTCTTCTTAATAAAACAAACCTTTTCTGATTATTATATAATCATAAATATAAGTAAATTAAGTTAACAAAACAACTTATTAATTTAAAAACTAAGAAAATAAAAATTGAGAACTAGATTTATGTTTTTTTTTTCTCGGCAAATTTTCGTCCTTTTAGATTTAACTTTTCTCTTTTCAGTGATTTTTGTTTTAAGTTTAAATATTTTATTCTTAAAAGAAAAAACCTCAATTTAGAAAATTGTTCAACAAGAACGTGCTTTGTAATGTACTTTCAATTTCTTTATATTTAAAACAGAATACCTCAGAATTCTAATCTTCTAATGTAAACAAAACACGAGAATTATCGCGAGGTGCGTCATCACAGCGTCACATGCATCCACCCTCCCTTTTCCCCAGGCCACACAATTCGCCAATGCCAGTAAATCACCGATACGGATTCCGTCGTTTCCGCAGATGGATAAAACACAGAACTCTGTCTCACTCTGACCGAGATACCTGTTATATTTATCACGTTTTCAAATCAATTTACATTCATCGATAGAGTGCACCACTTCCCTGAGCAATACTCTTAATTTTTCCGAAAATGCATTACGTTGACTAACTAGATATATTTAAACAATGCTATTGCTATGGCTTTATTTTAATAAATTTCCTTTCTTAAACTCTCCATAATGTGCACTTATTTAATTTTGTCCATATGACCTTAACTCTTAATAATTTTTACTCTGGTGAAGGCAATAAATACTTAATTAAATTGTCGAAAGCTTGCTGCTTTAGAATTCAATCTTTTGATTGCCAACCCACTATTCTTCTTATTTCTTTTATATTTATTTGATCAATTAATATACATGGCACTGTTTGGCAGTGGATAATATATACATTTCATATTCAAGGTTATATACTTATTAGGGTATTTTGGAAACAAACAAATGCTTAAGAAAAACATCTGAATGACATACCTTCCTATATATTGTTATATTATCACTCCAATTATAAAATTTCTGCCCGGATTATAATTTTCATTCATATATTTTTTTCTGCATGACATCTCAATTGACAAATCAATATGATAATTAAAACAAAAAAAAACAGTTAACAAAAATCTCGGTTGGGTTACTTCACATACTAGATAAGAATATATGTCAAATTGTCAAAATTAATCCTGACATTTATTCATATCAAATAGGCCACTTATTTCTCCTATTTTCTAAAGATTGCCGAAAAATCACGGACTCCAGCTATGGGATTTTATCTTACCAAAACTTTCCCTTCCCATCTAGAACACACACATTCGACCCCTAAATGCAACCAAATTTGAATCCTGTACACTTGCTTAATATTAAACACGAAAATATGACACAGCAATATATATATATATATATATATTTGTTTGTTTTTACCCTATTTTATACAAATATTAATCTGTTTTGTTTCTACCATTTAGTCCACAATACAAAAAGGTATTCGAAACAGTCAGATGCGCCTCCCAAAATTCCCTCCACAGCGCCGATAGCATGGCCAGCTTAAACTACGGCACGGCGGCTACATGACCAGTTCCGGTACAAGTTCCGGCCCGCGCATGACCGTTCGCACACAAACCAACTTCAGTAGCAACGCGAGAAGATCGTCCGGATCCTTGTACAGCAGCAGTTCGTTGGGATATCCGAGCTTAGATTCTACGGGACAATCGGATAACGAATCGATACAAACCGATTCAGATGATGGCTATCCGTAAGTCGATCATTGTTGTTCGGAGGATGATTTTAATTAATTTCGAATCTGTGGATGTGGTAATTACGGGCGGGTCCGCAAGCGGGTATACCAGGCGCTCCGGGGGCTGCCGATCTAGAAGCAGCACTGCGCAGGTTAACGCCGGGTGAAGTGTTGGCTAGACGAGCAAACTTGCAATTGGGCCATACTTTCGGAGGGTAAGTTTACAGTAAGAATTGCCTTTTTTTCTCCATGTTAGAATTTATTAGTTTATTGGTTTTGGAAGAGCGTTTGTTAACAGTAGAATTGTTTTTGTCGTTAATAGGAAAGAGATACATTAAAGATACATTATGAAGGAATTAATTAACTGATTGATTTCCCAGATATCTTAACTCAAAAAAGGGAAGTGAAGTTAGTCAGGCAGTTGAGACAAAACATCCAGGTGCGCATTGTAAAAAATGCAGATTGGCAAATCTCTGAATTGGCTAAATTTATTTAAAAAAAAGAACTTTTAATTTTTTTGGTGTACTCCAAAAGCTGTATAAATCACTTACATTTGCAGATTTACTCTATTATTCTAACTTACAGCAGCAGTTAAAAAAAAAAAAGTAAAAAAAAATTATTCCTATTATAATCATAAAGAAAAATTGAACACAAAGACAAAAGCGAGTTGAAAATTTAGTGCTATAGAAATGTGAGTATTTAAAATAATTTACAGTCATTTAAAACAGCTTTCAGAACATAATAAAAGAGTCATTGTAAGTTAACGTGCTGCTGTGTACTGATTGACATTAAAAAAAAAAAGCAAAATGATATTAACAATAAAAAAGAAAATTAAATTAGCTAGCTCAACGGAAATAATTTTAAAAGAACGCAAAAGAACAATTAACCTCAGAGTTACCCTCGCGAATTAAAACTTGAATCTAACCACGAAAAGTAATTTGTGAGTGAATGAAATCTGACGTTCTTAAATACCCGAAAAATTGTAAAGGTTTAAAATAAAATAAAAGAACAGAATTTTCAACCCAAAGATGCTAAGTAACAAACAATTTTATTTTTTAAAATGGGTTAAATTACATAGGTGCAGAAAAAAACCGTGAACTGAAGGTTCTGGCCTAAATTAAAAACTGCACTTGATTCTAAATTACAATAGGACAATGCTATTTCCTATATCACAGCAAAAGTTTTGTTTGTTCAGAAAGATAATCCTAAATATTACAAATTCAATCGACGTGGTTTCACAAATTAAAACAAACTAAATTAATTTCAAGAAAATTATAAAAACAAAACTAAAATGCAAGTAAAAAGCTTTCTACTCACCCAATCGAGATGATAGATAATTAAAAAGAAGAAACAGCAAAATAGAAAACCAAAAATTATAACTCTTTAAACTATAATGAGAGAATTACAACTAAAATATATCTTCCCGAACAAAAATAATAAATGATCTTATATCTATAATGTGCACACATCAATATATTAACAATTATTACTAAAATTCCTTGATGGACTATATAAAATTCAATTTGTGCGAAAATTTAGAATATCAAAATGAATTACAAAATGGCATCAATAATATACAAAAATACGTCTACTCACATTAACAGTCGACCAAGGAACTGCCTGACAAACTCTCTTAAAAACGTACAACGCAGCTGTACAAACAATACGCCAACATTCAAAAGACAAATAAATAAATGGAATTAATTTAAAAAAACTTAACACTTAATAAATTAAATCGAATAATAAACTCTTTAACTAAAATTTATACAAATCAAAAATATACAACTCAAAATACACTCGCGAAAAATGGGATGCCTGTCCATAGCAGTGCGTACGTGGTTGCATACTCTTAAAGTGGATTCTGCTTTTGTAAAAATTGACTATTAAAACAGACCATACTAGATCGAAATCCTAATTTTACGATTCTAGGTACTATGAATTGTATTTTAGTTATTAGTTCAAGCATAGCTGATATTTTTTGCTTTATACACGATGGCCAGAAAAGGGTGAATAAGCGCCAGGTAGGGCGATTCTTTGTTCAATTCTGAAGTGATAAAGTACCATTTGACCGTTTGTAGGAGCGCTCACATACGTCCAATTTAATTTTTAAAAGTCCTTGGCACCACACCTGTAATTTGAACTGCCCATATGTAGTCCAGGTGTTTCATCGATGATATCCCACTTAAAAAAGAAAATATTTAAATTAGTTTTAATTATATTTTTCATTTATGTTCGCGATGCGTTTGATTTTGGGGTTAAGTTTCTATGAAACGCTATTATATTTATGTATATTAGGAATTTTTGATAAATAACTAGATGTAGGTTGCCATAAAATCGATTTCTAGTATGGTCTATTATAGGAAATATTACATTTATCAATAATCTAGGTTTGAGATTATGTTTAAATTAGTTTGACTGGCAATTGTTGTTATTATCTAAAACATGTTTAATACCTCTTTCTCTCCGCGTTGTTGTAAAACAAAAATAGTTTTCTTTTTCAGCTCCTTGTTAACAAATAATAATAACGATTTTATTATTCAAAACATTTTTAAGGCATTGAACATAGGAGAGTAGTAACATTGTATATGGATAAATCAGTGAATTTAAGATGGAAATCTCATTGTTAACGTGAAGATATTTGCTAAATTGTCAATCTAACTACAATATTTATCTTTAAAGAATAATAGTAATTGTATGTGTTTAATGTGACAATGTTAATTAATTGACTAGTAGCACTGATGATTTATGGTAAGATGAAACATATATCTATGCTTACTCACATATTATCCAAATCTATATTTTGGATGATTTATATGAATATATATAAGAGGTATAAATCTACAGATATTTGGAATTAGATTTTATAATTAGTACTAGATTGCATTAGTAAAAATTTGTAAAGTCGTAATTTATTTAGGCAGTAATTAAAATATAACTAATATAAAGTCTGACTGCAATTACAAAGTAATTTGGGTAGTATTAAGGTATTATTTTGTATTTAATAAGGATATTCAATAAAATTGTAATTAATTAGTACCTAACAACTAGCCTTCAACAATTTTAGATATACTTTTCACTATGTGTCCTAAATTTTATTGAGTTTCTGCGAAATGTCTTGCATTTACGTATTGCTGTGTACTGATGGTACCAGCATAAATGCAAAATGAAAAGTAAAAAAAAAAAAATGAAAATTAAAATTTACTAGCTCAGCGGATAAAAATAAAGGGCGCAAAAGAATACTTAACTTCAGGGTTACCCTCACAATAAAACCTATCATGAAAAGTAAAATGTGGGATTTTGAAAATTTGACTTTCTTTGATTACAAAAATTGATAAGGTTGAATCAAAAATAAAAGAACAGAAATTTTGAATGACGTTAACAATCATTAAATTTATTATTATAAAAAAAAAAAACATTTAATTACAATTAACACAGGAAAAATCAAACCTTGGACTGAGAGTCCTGGCCAAAATCAAAACCTGCTTGAATCTAATTTACAAAAGGACAATGCAAATTCTTCAACAAAGCAAAAGAAAAATTTGTTCTAGAAGAAAAACCTATTTTCACAAAAATCCACGTGGTCTCAAAATTACAACACACTATACTAAATTTAAACGTGGACAAAACAAGTAAATCAACAAAATTGAAATTTAAATACAAGCACAAGGCTTCTTTTCACCTAAACCGAGGTGATTAACTATTAAGATCAAATCAGAAAACTAGAAAACGGAAAATTTAAACTCTTTACACAAAAAAAAACAGCCTTCTAGAACAAAATATATATTAACAGATCCTATAACTAAATTGTGTACACAAAAATTACAATAACTCCTATTATATCACAGAGTTCCTTGATTAATGAGATAACTTTCAATTTAACCGAACAAAATTTTAATATAAAAATGAAATACCAAAAATGCAGCAATAAAATAAAAATTTACATGAACTTACTTCTCGGCATCAAATCAAGTAACTGAGCCTCTGGGTTAAACACGGTCGCATACATATAAAAATTCCTGCGTGCACTCGCAGCGCATAAATGCAAAGAAAATTTTAGAATGTTACATTGAACAATATATACAATACTGGTGAACGCAAAATGTACAACTAAACAATTAAAATACTTAAATTCATTAAACAATACAATTAAAAAAAACTTATTTACAAAATAAAATAAAATAGTGATTGTGGAAACTCTTGCGTAGCATTGATAAAGATAACTTGGGATAAATAAAAATACAAATTTGAATTTTCGAAATCCGGGGTGCCAGACCACAGCAGTATGTATTGTTCGGACATTTAGGTACCAACTATACCTTATCATTAATTTGATGGAAAGTTTATTAATATATCCAGGAATTCGATTTTTATAAGCGTTGAAGTATCTAGATGTATAGTTTCTTGAGTATATAAGTAGGCAATATATTTTATTTTGCAACATAATGTTGGTGGATTTATGGCTTAATGAACGGCAATTTTCTCAATTAAATGGTTAATGTGCTAACGTCGTATACAAATTTTAACATTGTTCTTTTTTTTGTAATTGACAAACAACAATATGTTGTGTGAAAATAAAATGGAAGTCATCTATACTATTACCTATAATTAATATTCACTTAAGTTTTTACTGAATTTGATTTTTTTTGTATTATTACAGCAAGCTTCTTTAATATTGTAGTTTATATATACATATAACTTGAAAAAGACATTAAAAAATGTTGAAACATTGTTAAATTAAGAAAAGTACCTTTCATTAAGCCATAAATGCACTAACATTCTGTCGCATACTAGATTTATAGTGTGTGTCTGTGTGAGACTTCCGAAAGTTATCGCTATCTCAAAAAGTATTACAGAAAAGTTGGTAGCAGCCACACAAAAAAATTATCAAAGCTCATCACAAATTCTGAAAATCTACCCACGATTTATTGTACTAAAGTTTTCAGAATTTTAAAAATATTTAATCGTTTGCTGTCCCACTCTTCAGTTTCGACATATTCTATGCTTACATAAGCAGAGCTCTTGCCAAATTCCTATTACCTGTTTTGCAAAACACAATCGTAATTCAATTATTATATATTTTTTTACAAATAATGTACAAACTGGACATTTAAAAACAAGAAAACTATTTGTTTATTCTAGATACGAAGGAAACGATACCTTCTTACCATACGGATGCAGAACACCGGACAGCTTGATGTCGACCGGTTCTGGCGGCTATCAACCCTGGAAACTACCCGAAAAACTGCAAATCGTCAAACCGATGGAAGGTTCGCAAACGTTACACCATTGGCACCAATTGGCACAGCCCACCTTCAGCGGTCTACTCGAAGAACGACCGGGCGTTAAGATCAGGGGCGGTAAAGAGCTGGAGACATGGGATTGGAGCAGTACGGCCTAAGCGACCTGGAGGAGGACGAGGAGTACGCGAATCCGGGCAAGATGTTCGACACCTCCGCGCCAACGTACACGTTAACTAACAGCACGGTCATGCATCCGGACGACGGCACCTTCGTGACGCCCAGCAATAGATCGAGCAGGGTGGCGTCCGTTTGTTCGAGTATACAGAATTCCCCGCCGCAAACGCCTACGATGCTGAGTAGGAGGAATTCCTGTAGCACGTTCTCTACTACTTACGGCCTGGCAAAGATGCTTAATGAAAGAGGTAAGTTCTATCTATCTAATCAGATCAGGAACCATTTTTTTTTTTTATTATTATTATTTAGAAAAAAAAAGTTTTAAATAACTGTAGATAAACAGTTTTTTGTATATAAAATTAGTAGTTTTAACGAAAAAAAAGATTATATACTGAATTTAATAAATGACCTTGCAAAATGAATATTATATATATATACCAGCACTGCGAGCCTAGGAGGCCCATGGCTTCATTAGTAATTTTCTTCCATCTGTTTCTATCCTTCGCTACTTCTTTCCATCTTGCTATCCTTAACGTGTTTATATCCTTTTCCCACTCCTGCCCTCCCTTCCCTTGGCCTTCCACTCCTCCTCTTTCCGCCAACTGTCCTCGCCATTATCATTTTTGGAATTCGTGACTCCAACATCCTTTCTATATGCCCCATCCATCTCAGCCTCTGCGCCTTCACCACTCCCACTATATTTGCTTCTCCATAAAGTTCATTCAATTCTTGATTTGTTCTTCTCACCCATATCTCGCCTTCCCTCTTCCCTCCAAATATTTTTCTCCAAACTTTCCGCTCCCACACCGCTAGCCTTGCTTGCTCCGCCTTGTTTAGTGTTCAAGTCTCACACGCATACAAAACTACTGGCCTTATTACCGTTTTATAGATCCTTATCTTCAGTTTCCTCGATACATCTTTCTTCCTTAACATTCCATTGAGTGCTGCAATACATCTATTCCCTGCCATTAATCTAGCTTGAATTTCCATTTCTATACCCGGCTTTCTAGCTATTGTCGTTCCTAAGTATGTAAAATTTTCTACCTCCTCGAACTGGTATACGCTTCCATTCTCCATATTTATTCTTAGATATCCTCCTTTTCTAAATTCTTTATCAGACCATTCCATATATTGTTTTCTCTTTATTTATGTATAATCCAACCTTCTGCCCTTGTTCTTCTAATCTTTTTATGATCTTCCTTAATTCTTCCTTGCTTCTTGTCAATATAACTAAAAATGAATATTAACAATGAAAAATTAAATTAGCTAGCTCAACGGATAAAAATCTTAACGGACGCAAACGAACAATTAACCTCAGATTACCCTCGCGAATTAAAACTTGAATCTGACCACGACAAGTAAATTGTAAGTGAAAGAAAACTGACTTTCTTAATTACCCTAAAAATTGAAAGGTTTACTTTAAAATAAAAGAACAGAATTTTCAACCCAAAGATGCTAAATAACAATCAACTTTATTATAAAAAAAAAGAAAAAAAAAGTTAAATACAAGTTGTGCAGAAAAAAAAACCGTGAAGAGACGGTTCTGGCCTAAATATAAAAAACTGGACTTGATTCTAAATTACAATAGGACAATGCTATTTCCTATATCACAGCCAAAGATTAGTTTGTTCAGGAAGATAATCCAAATTCTTTCAATTTCAATCCACGTGGTTTCAAATTAATACAAACTAAATTAAACGTGGACAATTTCTAGTAAATAACAAAAGAAAAATTTAAATGCAAGCACAAAGCTTCCACTCACCCAAACCGAGGTGATAGATAATTAAAAACGAAACAGTAAAATAGAAAAACGGAGAAATTTAACTCTTTAAACTAAATTGAAAAAAAAAAAAAAACTAAACTGCAAATATATCTTCCCGACCAAAAATAATAAATGATCTTATATCTATAATGTGCACACATCAATATAATAAATTGATGGACAATATAAAATTCAATTAATCAAATCTCTATATCAAATGATTTAACAAAATGGCAGCAAAGATTCAAAAATACATGTACTCACGGTAACAGTCGACCAAGGAACTCTAGAACAAACTTCTAGCGCTGCGTACAACGCAAACGCACAGTTTACCGACAAAATCTAGTAGAACAAACATTAAATAGAACTAGCGAGCGCTAGACATTTAATTGAATAGAATTAAATTAAAAAAACTAAACGCTTAAATAAATAAGTCATATGGGAATGTTTTTTAGACAAAAATAAACATGAAAATTGAATTATGTTTTTGTGATGTGATAGATATTGATTCAGTTATTATTCTAAATACTTTTATTTACATTAGCAATGTCTGGATATTTCAGAAGAAATGAAAACCAAGGATTGAAAGTATGCAGCTTTAGAATTCTTAGAAAAATATACTGATCACATTCATAATCCGCATTTGTAAAACTAAGCGCTATTTTTTTTAAAAGACAGTCCCGATCATTAGAGTAACAATTGTGTGCTATATATACAATATTTTCTACTAGAAAATTGCTTTTAAAATTACAGTATGAAAGAAAAACATATGAAATAAAATCAAAATTTCTTAATTGATTTATTATTTTTTCACATATTATTTCTCGAATTTATATTCAGATGTGTTAACGTAAATTCTAGTTACCAATTTATGTAAATTGTAAATACATAAAGATTTATATTTATTTTATTCTTTTCACATTGTTTATTTACAGTACCCTAATAGCCAAATTTAAATTTTCCGCCACTATTTTTAGTGAATTCAACGTAAAGGCATTAAAACAACTTTTAATGTAGTACAAAATGATAGGGTAATTTTATGTTTCAACGTTGAAAGTACTGAAAATATTCTTGCGCTGTTATCTGCAGATATATTAACAAGAATTAAAACAGTTTAATTAACATGTTCCCACACTTGCCACCAGATACCCATACTTGTCAAGGCATACATTTTGTCTCTCTCGCTTATATCTTTTAACGTTTTCTTGTCTAGGTAATCGCCCCCTTAATCACAACATTACTTTAGTTTAGTTTTTTCATAATAGATGACACAAGTTTAATGTTTTTTTTTTTTTTTAATTTGCTACCTTTATTTAAATCTTAATAGTCTCGACTTTTCCAGAATCATGTTATATCCTAAGTTCGAAGTGCTTATAATTATTTAAAATATTTTATCCTTTTACTGTTTCACTTCACTCCCTGATTTATAAAAACAAGAAAAAAAATCTGTTTCATATTACACCATTTTGCCAATAATTGTTGCACACTCTTATTATACTTCTTTAGCTGGCCTGAGGGTGCTCGTATCTAGACCTTGTTTGATTTCTTTTCCCTATTACATAATAATTAATAAACATGTTAATTATTTTTTCTACAAGTTATGAATGGAACCGACCCTTATTATCATATTATAGGAATCAAGGCAGTTACACCATCCGCATACAACACACCGTCTGGCGTAAACAGTTTCACCCCGACCGCTACCCCGTGCAACAGTCCAGACGGCACCCCACCTCCGTCACCAACTCGGGCAAAATCCCCAGAACCCTACGAAACCTTCAGTCTTCCCCAACTCTTGCTGAATTCGATGCCGGAATTTGTCCAGCAAAGTATTGGCGGCGCCAAAAAGAAGACACCGATGAACAGAATGAAAAGAAACAAATTGCAAAAAGAGGTAATAAAAAATCGACATTATTTTTATTGTTTGTTAGTACGTTGTTCTAAGCTGTTTTTTTTTGCAGGCGTCGTTAGTGAACAAGATAGAACGTGCAGGTATTGCCAGTTTTATGGCAAGCCCTAGTGCGTTGTCCATCTCGGCCGGAATGTACGCCAGACCAGCATTGACAAGTCCAATGGCGCAACTAACTTGCTTGCTGCCGAGTCATAGCAATGAGAATCTCAAAGGTGTCTCTTCGAAGCCTCCCATACCACCGTCAAGTGGGAAATCTAAAACAACTCCGGCTGAAAATAAAGAAGGTATTGTAAATACTTTTTCAAAAATTTCTTACAAAAATCCCTCTCTCAAAACTCGTACAACGCAGACGTATTACAATACGACAATATCTAATAGAATCCGCATTAAATCAGCACAAGCGACCAATAGAGAAATTAATAAAGGGAATAATTTAAAAAAAACTTAACACTAAATAATTAAATCATACAATTAACTCTTAAACTAAAATTTATACAAAACAAAATTAAAAATTGTGAAAAATTCTCGGTGAGCCGAAACAGCTGTTTAAGCAAAGAAAACAACCATAACAAGCAAACTATGCAACTTAAAATACACACTAACCACTGCTGTGTACTGATTGTAATAATTAAAATGCAAAATGAAAATTAAAAATGAAAAAAATAAATTAGCTAGCTCAACGAAAAAAAAAAACTTTAAAAAGGGCGCAAACCAACAATTAAACTCAGAGTTACCGAATTAAAACTTGAATCCAACCGCGAAAAGTAAATTGTGAATGAAAGAAAACTGACTTTCTTAAATACCCCAAAAATTGAAAAGGTTTAATCAAAAACAAAAGAACAGAATTTTGAATGACGTTAATCAACAATCAAAATTTATTAAAAAAAACAAGTTAATTACAATAAGCAAAAAAAAACCTTGAACAGAGGGTTCTGGTCTAAATCAAAAACTGCCCTTGATTCTAAAATTACAATAGGACAATGCTAAATCCTATATCAAAGCAAAAAACAAATTAGTTCAGGAAGATATTTTTTTTGTCAATCAATCCACGTGGTTTCAAATTAAAATAAAATTTGTGTATTGAAAACTAGAACCAGCACAATGCTTCTATTCGCCCAACCCGAGGTGATAAATAAAACAAAATCAATCAGCAAACTAGAAAACCAAAAATAAACTCTTTAAAATTATAATGATAGAAAAAAAAACTAAAATCTATCTTCCTGCACGAAATGATAAATGATCTTATATCTAAATTGTGTACACAACAATATAATAACAATTATTATTAAGCGAGTTCCTTGATGGACGAAATAAAACAATTAACGCGAATTCAAATCTCAAAATCAAAAGTATTAACAAAATGACAGCAAACAATATAAAAATTTACGTCTACTCACGCTTGTGTCTATCTCGGAACTGCCTCTTACAATCTCGACCGCTGCGTACAGCGAAGCCGCACTCAGGGGTGTTATTCTGCACCCTTCGCAAAGTATGATATCTCTCTCGATCGCTCGCAAACAGCCTTCGCGTTGCTGAAGCCGTATTCTGATGTCTTCGCTTCAACTCGAAGTTCGGAAAGTATCCTTTGCCTTGCAACGAGCGGGTAAAAGTTGACTTCAAGATCGTGACCAACGTGACGCCTGCGTAGAAACCACTTGAAAGGGCATAAGGGTAAACGGTACGGTAGTAAATTTGTCAAATTATTAATCTTCGCGTTGATAGAACGGTTAGGTTCATATCATTACCACTTTAAATATTGAAATAACAGAGAATAATGGAAAACTTTATGCTTTTTGCACTACGACATTTGGGAAATGGAGAGGACAATGTTGTAGAGAGGCATGAATGCTTTGGACTCCATAAATACTATGAAAAATGATCAATGCCATATCTACGGACATGCTTGGTAGATTAAAATGGACTATAGACTCTCTAATATTTATATTATATATTTTTGATATCCTTTACAATTTTTGTGAAACTTTCTTCCTTTGGTAGACCACCCCAGTCTGATTTCTTTGCTACCGATTTTAACTGTACATGCCAAAAAAAAAAATAGTACTATAAGTAAATTATGTTTCCAATAATATTATACAAATACTTAATATTTTTTCTTTTTCTTTCTTGAGATAGTGGCTTTTCTTTATACATGTAAATTTGACATTTTTTTTAACATATAAAGAAAAGCCGCAATCTCAGAGAGAAGAAGAAAAAGAAAAGAATTATTTTTTATTTCAAATAAAATTACATATATTTTCACTTTACCTTCCGCCCATTTCTTAAACAATTGCTTCTTTCAAGTATAATATGCACTGTACAACGTTTGAGAATCGTCTGAGACCAATTACAAGCGAAAAATAATAAATACTTTCATTGTTGCCAATAATTTGCAAAAAAATTACATAAAGCGTTTCTATTTACCGCCAGAAAAATTGTAAAATTTGTAAGCAGATCTGTGCGCCATACCTTGGTAGGTTTTGGAAACATAGCTAAAGTCTTCAATTATCGACGTATATACTGCTCGCGAAGCTGCGAATATGTGTGCGAGTGCCGTTCAGAATACAAGTCTTCGCATGCGTACCATTCGCAATCGCAAGTATACGTCTGGACGCGAACGAAGTTCAGAATAGCACCCCAGATCAGTCCGCCAACGGACAAAATCACAAAACATAATAACATAAACTATACCAGCGAACGCAAAATATTTAAAATGAATGAAATTAAATTTAAAACAACTGAACACTTAAACTAAATAAATCATACAATCAATTCAATAACTAAATCTTATTTAAAAATAAAACATTTGTGAAAATTCTCTCGAAACATTGACAAAGCTGATCGGAGTAAACGTGAACAAAATCTATGCAACTTAAAAAAAAACTCTCGCGAAAACAAGGTGTCCGTCCACAACAGTATGTCTAACCACAGCACTACGTATTTTATATGTTCACCTAAATAAAATGAAATCAGTTTTCTTCTATTAGTGAAATAAATGATAAATAAAAATTAAAATAAAATATATACTAGGCATCCCATTACAGATTCTACAGGTAAGATATATCAAGTCATTTTTCGTATGGAGCTGTTAAAGGACCCGACCCTGTTCTTCTAAAAAATATTGGCGGGAAGTTTAAATTTGATTGTTAGTAAATTGCTTGTGATTGCTCATCTTGATGCGAACGGTAATTTTCGTAAATCCCTAATATGTAAAGTTTAACAAAACCAAGTAAAAGTAAAAAAATAAACGTAAGAAAAAAAAAGCATAATATTTTAGTTATTCCGATTCTCCTACAAATTTCTCTCGATTTGTGGAAGAAGTAAAAGCTCGAAAATACGAAAGTGTTCATGCCAGCACGCTTCTACACTGGAGAATAGAGGTGGCGTGTTTAAAATTGTAGGAAATCGACGCCATTAGAAGTGGAAGTATTAAATTATTTTTTAAAGTTTAAAAGACAATTTTTCCATAGAAAAACGGTAGTCATCTTAAAAACTGAATAAATATAATTGTTTAATGGCTGACGTCTAGAAAACTTAGGATTGGTATTCTATCCTTTGGTCTTGAACGCGCATTAACTGTTTCTCAAAAAATAAACACTGTGTTATAACCTCACTAACTTTATTCTTACTATGAATATTGAATCTGTTGATAATTAACAAACATTTTTTTTTTATTGAATTATTACACTAAATCGAAAGTCTTAACCTAACACACACGCCATATTGTTCTTACTTGTCCCTCTCACACACCAACAGACCAACTTTAATATAGCAATGACTGTAAAAACATAACAAAACTTGAAAGCAATAAAATTCTGGTGGAATGCCTAAACAATAATAAAAAAATACCCTTAAAATTCTTAATCTTTTGCTCATTCTATAAGATATACGTCATATTTTCGCGAAATGACTCTAAAAAAAGTCAATTTTGACATAGAAAAGATTTAGTTAAAAAGAAAATTAATGAACGTAACTGATGTTTGTGTATGTCATAGATAAATAAAATTTGTAATTTTCTTTTTACCAGTTAAACAAACAGCAACATTAGGTATACCGGGCAAACCAGGTAGCGACTCCTTAACCAAACGCCTAGAACAATTAAACAACAGAAAACAGAGGAGACAAGGCGGTGGTATGACCAGACCGGATTTAGGAACAGTGTCGACAAAGAAACCCCCTCCACAACCCGAACAAGCAGCCACAAGTTCGACGCTGGGCACACTTAGTTCACTTCTCTTTGGTCGAAAAGGCGGTCTATTTTAGTAGAGATATCCAGATAAATTAGATAAGAACACGTGGGCAGTTATTTTGTAAATATAGTCGCATATATAAAATAAATAGGTTGTAAAGTGAGGAGAATAGGCTGTTGTTAACTAAGGGAAAGAAATAACAAAAAGAAAAGAAAATAATAAAAAAAAAACATGAAACCCTAATGGTGTTAATGGGTGCTTTGTTATTATGATCATAATAACGTATTTAATTTAAAATGATGTAATTAACGTTCCGCCAAGAGAAACTGCAACTAGATGAAATTACAAATTAGAAATATTGAATTTTAGTAAATTTTGACTTAATATAATATAAACGGTATCGAGACTTAATATAATAGTGTATAAAGTATGAATAACCTACATTTATCATTTAGATAGCATTAAGTTATCCTCCTTATTTGATGATTCAAACTTAGATAGATTTTTATTGGTGTGACTATTTTAATTTTACGATATTACAAATCACGATAATAGCCATATTGACAAAAAAAAAAAATTAAAACGTTTAAGCGGTACTGCAAGGTTTATACGAAAATATAACGGCTAATACTTAAGTCACTTTCAATTTTTTTTGTTCCAACACGATCGCAAATATAAATTAAATAATATTTAGTCGAGTAAATAAATATTAAAAATAGTTTTTCTGGTGCTTTTTAATTGTTAAAAATCACTGGATGATACGATTCTTTAATATCATATAATTCATAACCTGAGCACAGATAAATATGAGCAAATATTTAGGAAAAGCAGTAAAACAGTTGCAGTTGTTTCGGTTAACGTTAGAAAGTGATTATTCAGTATTTTCTATTAGTAATAATGCAGTGGTGAAATGTTCTGCATTTCCTCAATCAGCTTTCATTTTTTAGAAATTCTTTATACAAACTTATAATCCAGGAAGTATTATATAATGCAAGATTTATTTCTTTAAAATGTTTATGATGTATATAAGTATAGGATGATATACTATTTAATTTTTCTTCATTTTGGGAAATAAATATCCTGCTGTAACATTTTCACATATTAATTAATGATCATCGCAGATCTGTGATATATTTTAAAAATTAAAAACACTGTCGTTGGTTTTTAAAGCAAGATTTTAAATTAATGAGTTCATTAATCATAAATAGCATATCATCGTTGTTCAAGAAAAAAGGAGGCAAAACAAGAAAATATGAATAATTTTGATAGTTAAAAAATTATTTTTTATTTGTGGTTTTGCCTTTTTGCTATTTTTTGTTTGTATAAACAAATTAGCCACTGTAACGAGAAAATTATATAAAAAATAAAAAAAAAAAAAAGATTATTCTTGGTAAAATTATATTCTTATTTATTAATTAAATACTCAATATTCTACGTATATGCAAAAGAAAAAATATATATTTTGCCAACAATTATCATTTTGTTATTAATAGAAATTATTACAAATCCATTTTATTCATTCATTTAAGCAATAAACAATGTTTTTTTTATATATATACATATACATATAATTAATTATTTCACTTGTTACAAAATTCAAATCACTTAAACATAATTTGTGCCATACATTATTATTATACACTTACAATTAAATTGTGACAAGTTGGAAAACTTTTTTGCTTCTAGTGAATTAAAAAAAACTTTTTTATTGTGTATAATACACTTTATTATATTTATTATCATTATTTTCTACATATGTACGTAATTGTCATTATGTTGTCTTTTTTTTTGCTTCGATGTATTATACATTTTATTATTATTATGTTATCAATTCTACCTTGCATATACAAGACCGCATGTTGCAAATGAAAAATTTTCATAGTCATATTAACTTACATATATTATCACATTGCCAATTGGCATAAACAAATTGTGTACATAGTGATGTCATTACGTCAATATTAACTATATTTTTTACTTCATCATATTTGTTGTTTTTACATATACGAAATATATTATGTAATTAAAGTGCATTTTTTGGAAAAGCTACATTTGTTAAGTATTATCTAAGTGTATGGTTTCTTGTGTAATGATGATGATGATGAATAAACTAAATAAATAAATAAGAAAATGTTTCTTTTTAACTCCTTTTTATTTCCTTTTTTTTTAAGCAGGATAAACCATAAAGGTAAGAACGTTATAAAGTTAATTAATGTGAATTATTATCAAAATATAGGAAAATCAAATATTGTAATTAGCTAACGTTTTTATAAGTAGATTACCTCTTGGCAAAATTTAAATTTCCCACAATTATTTTCAGTAACTTCAACAGAAAGAGATCAAAATAACTAGTAATCTAATACAAAACCATTAGTAATTTCGGGTTTCAACGTTGAAGTTACTAAGAATATAAATATAATATAATATAAAATAAACCACCCAGTGAATCAAATTCAAATTTGCCGCAATTATTTTTAGTAACTTCAACATTAAAGCATGAAATTACCTACGATTTTGTGTTAGATTAATAGTTATTTGAATACCTTTAAGTTGAAGTTACTGAATATAATTGCGGGAAATTTGAATTTGGTTTATTGGGCAGCAACCCTAAAAGAATTTTGTTTTTCGAAATATAACATTATTATAAATTCAAACACATTCTTCTTTTTTCCTTTCATTGATTATAGTGAATATCTACTTTCATGTACATTAATTAAATATCTATATTTTTGTTTGGTAATAAATTATTTATTAATAGCAGATAAGTAACTAAAAATCTAATTTTCAAATTAAGGTCAACAAGGATAACACCATCCGTGATTGAATATAAAACTATTGTTCTAATTACATAGGTTTTCAACAAGGGTTAAACCGTTCTTCTTTCTGTCAGTTTGTTGACAAATGGACGAAACCTAACCTCAAATAAAAATGTTTAAATTCAATTTTAACGAATCCGAAGATCATAAAACTCACGATAAATCCACTTCAGGTAGATATTTGTTTTTTTAAGGATGCGTTTACAGTTACTGATAAAACGAATGAAACAGATTCAAATGTAACATGGCTGGAATCCAAAGAATTAATTCCGCGTGAAAACTTCGATTTTCCCAACTTAGATGCGGTAAAATACAATGAATTTAGATGTAATACAAATAACATGATTATAAAACACTTAACGTGTGATATGCTAGTTAAAAAAATGAACGAACACCATCAAGAGAATTCAATTATTTACGCAGAACAAAATCATTCCGATTTGGTAAAAGGAGTATACGAAGGCTTGTAAAAACCCATACTCATTATCACTACTTAAGTATCTAAAATAGTTTTTATAGGTGGTTTAAAAGTGTGGGAATGCACAGAAGATTTGATTAATTTTATATCCGATAATGAATTAAATCTATTAAACAGGAAAGTCTTGGATTTGGGTTGCGGTATTGGAATTATTGGCATATTTTCCTTACTGAAAGGAGCAGAAGTGTATTTTCAAGATTATGTAAGTAATTTTCAATGATGTATTGCATTTCTTTTGTGGGTTTTTGTAGAATCTTGAAGTGATTAATTTAGCGACGATTCCAAACGTTTTGTTAAATATAGGAAATATAGGAAAAAATAAAAGTATAAGAGATGTTTCGAAATATTATTGCGGTGATTGGGAATCATTTTCAGATATAATGAAGAGAAATAACATAAAGTTTGATTATATATTCACTTCAGAAACTATTTATAATGAAGAAAATTATTCTAAATTACATGCGGTCTTTGAAATTTGTTTGGAAAATGATGGAATTATGTATCCTTTGTGCGAAGCTACTGTTTTTAATGTTTATTATGAGAATGATAGTTTCTTAACCTTTTTTCACAGTTATCTTGCAGCGAAAACTTATTACTTTGGTGTGGGTGGTGGATTGCGCTCGTTTGAAGATTTTATAAAGTCAAAAGGTTTATTTGATTTCCAAAGGGTCTGGATCTGCTCTGATGGTATAAATAGAGAGATTTTGAGATTAATGTGGAAATAAAAAAGTTGTAACCGTAATCAGTTTTATTTTGTAAAAATTTTTGTTAGATTATTCTTTTTTTCATTATCAGAATAACTAAGGGGACAAAAATGAGTAAGTCCATCCTTCTCCAGCTGGGTGAACAAATTTATTATCGATTTTTAAGCCTTTTTCGTATTTCAGTCTTGAAATACCATTCTTTTCGTCATGGTGATAAAATTCGAATGTTTTTGGCACCAAAATGTACACACATCTGCAAATGGAAATATCTTAATAATCGTTATTTTCTTTTTTGTTTTTTTTACATACGCATGTGGAGCTATATCAGATTTCTGTGGATATTTTGCTTTAAGATCTTTTATAATGTTTTCCAATGAGGTTCTACCTGACAAAAGTTTGTGAAATTTAGCACAAATTGAAACAATTCTGTTGTGGTAGTCTTCCGAATTTATGTATTCATTTTTTTCCTCTTCCGGTAATTCTTTTATTGTACCTTCAATTCTGACCTAAATTTTGTTTCGAAACAATGCACATATTTACAATTTAAGGATTCGAAATGAAAATATTTGGCCTAAATTTGAAATTCTAAGCCCTTGGAAATGTTTGTGTCTAATTATAACTATAAAAAAAGGCTTTTTAATAATAATAATTCAATGCTCCAATATAAATAAACCAATAGTGCTCTATTTTTGGCCATTGATCTCTAATTTATATAAAAAGGTTTTTAATTCATTTATAAAATTCATGATAATTCCTTCAGCCTTAAATATTAAATCTATATTTTGGTGAAGATATGATCAAAATTTCAATAAAAACCAACCAGTCACTTTTTGAGAAAAACACACACACCGTTTTACCATAAAGATAAAATTGCTACCCACTTTCAGTTAAATTAAAAATAATTGGGAAAAACTAAAATTGTACTCAATATATAGGACTTACAGCTTTCTGATTAGGCCACAAGAATGCTGCCGATACATTTGTATTTTCAAACTGAAATTTTACACAAACAATTCTCAGAATTCAAATCGATAGATTGATATACCAAATCAGCCTTTGATTGGCTGAATTCACAAACGGCAAACTTGAAACCATCATTAGTGGGTTCTATACACTTCATTATTCTGCATGTTGGTGTATTATCTCTGCAATAATAAGTAATGTAAGCCAAAGAGGAATGTTACTGGGTGTTTATAAAATAGCTAAGATTACGATGAAACTGTTGTGAGCCACATATCTTTAGCACATCGTTTTCCACACATACTTGCATCTCTATACCAATTTCTGAATAGCTTCAAAGGATTTTGTTCAATAATTTCAGGCTTCAAATTAAAATTTCTTACAGCGGGCTGAAATGCAGCGACTCCTATAAGTTCATATTAATTGTTACTGTAAAAGGTTAGCAAGAAAATAAACATGAATTATTCATTTATTACTTAATATCCTACTCAACATATTTACTGCCATTAGAAATACTCGTCTTATGCGAATTTACTGAAATTGTAAATTATAATAATCTTAAAATGCTTCAAAAAACATGAAAACGTCATTTCAAATGTAAATTTTTTTCATATTGACGTATATAATATATATGTAATATCCAAAATTTAGAAATTTCTTATCAAAGTATTATGCAATAAATGTACATCATTCGTATAGTAAGTAAAGAAACTATTAAAAATCATTTCTGAATGCTAATCTAATGTTTCATTTTTGTTCATAGATTATATTTTAATACTAAAATAAAATTTCAAATATAATTTTAAAATTGTGAGCGCCATCTGTTGGCGGCAACCCAAGATTTAAAATCTTAAAATAATACCAAAACGGTTTTGATGCTTGCTATTTAATAATGTTACAGATTCCTGTAAGCGCTACCGTTTATTAAAAAATTGTTTTAAAATGTAACAACGAAAGGCATTTTTGTACATAAGTTTACGTTCTGATGTAATATGTTGATTGTGTTTTTTATACTTATTCATTGTAACGATGATGGATTTCGAACTTCGTTCCTAGTTACCGTGCAGTCAGAAATAACCGAACATGACATTGAGATATTCCTTGGTACTATAAAGACACCACATTAAATTTTTTCGGAGATTTAATAAAATCAAAAGGTTTACCCATTTTCAAAGAGTTTGGGAAAGATGTTAAGATTAATGACGAAGTAAAAGCTCTACACGTCCTCAGCATTTTATTCTACATAAAATTTTCATTAAGTCTCTTTTCGTTATTACAATAACTAACAGCTTAACCATGAATAAGTCCATTCTTCTTTAGCTGGGTGAACATATTTATTATCTACTTTTAAACCTTTTTCAAATTTGAGCCTTGACTTTCCTAATTTTCTAGAGTAGCGATAGAATTCGAATCTGGTTGGCACCAAAACATATACAAACCTGCAAATTAAATATCTGCTTATATTTATTATTTCGAATGTTTTTTTTTATTTACGCATGTTTGGGTACTTCAGAAGTTGTTGAATATTTTGCTTCAAGTTCCTTTACAAGGTTCTCCAGTGAGGCCCTGCTTGACAATAACTTGTTAAATTTAGCACAAAGTGAAACGATTCTATTGTGGTGTGTTTCTCCCTTTATATATTCGTCTGTAACCTCTTCTGGTAATTCTTTCGCCATACCTTCAATTCTAACCTAAATTTAGTTTGAAAATAAAGCGCGTAATTTGAGGATTTAAATAAATAAAGACCTACAGCTTTCTTATTAGGCCAAAGGAATTGTACTGATACGTTTTCGTTTTCGAGCTGAAATTTCAAAAAAAAAACAATTTTGAAAGTCAATTTCAACCTTTACTTTACCAAATTACTCCTTGTCTCAGTGAATGCATTAACGGCAAATTTGAAACCCTTGCTTGTGGGTTCTATACATTTTATTATTCTGCTTTTGGGAATGTTACCGCTACAATAAATAATAGGATAAGAAGATCGGTCAAAAAGTTAACTAGGATTACTTTGAAACTGTTGTGAGACACATATGTTTGCTACATCGATTTCCACCCAGACCGGCATCTCTGTACCAAGTTCTGAATAGTTCAAAAGGATTTTTCTCAAAAGTATCATCCTTCGTATAAAAATTTCTTACATCCCGCGGAATGGACGTGACTCCTATAAGTTATAATAGTAATTACACCAAAAGATTAGTAACAGTAGAAGCCTATAAATTTATGCTTGATTACTTAATATTCCGCCCAATCTGTTCACTGCCATAGGAGTAGCGTTTTGGGAATTTATAGGAACTGTGACTCAAACAATTTTAAAATACTTCAAAAAATAGGAAAACGTCATTTTATAAAACATTTATTCTTCATATTGACGTATTTAATTAAAATTTTGAAACTTCTTATGATAACATTATGCAATAACTGCCATATCATACATATGGTGTGTGAATAAAGTATTCAAAATTATTTTTATTAGTTAATTTTTAAATTATCAATTAGGTTTTTATTTAGGAGCGCCACCTATTGATATGAATTTAAAATTAAGAACACTGTAATTGGTATTGCGGTAGATTTCTATAATTCTCTATATTTAAAATTCACTCTAAATAATTGCACAATTATTAATAAATAACTGCCATATAAATACGGAGCATGAGCTATTCAAAAAGAAATGTTAGTTAATTTTTAAATTGTTAACTAGGTGCCACCTATTGATAAGGATTCAGAATTAAGAACACTGCAATTGATATTGAGATGGTTTTTATACATGCTATAATTCATGAAATTAATTTGTTATATTAAAAAATTCTTTCTAAATATAAATAATAACAAAATTATTAATAAATACTTTCTTAAAATTTCGTAATTCAGCGGAATTTAGGTAAAATATTAGTACATAAACATAATAAAAAAAAATATTTCAAAAGCAGAATGTTCCTCCAGGTAAGATATTTATTAATGAACCATAAATAATTTCATTCTCATTTGAGCATTAGCTATATTGTAATTTTAAGTATATTGAAGACAATTCTTACCTTACAGTTCCTTCTGGCCTTCGTTTATTTGAAAGATGTATAATTGCGATAAATAAATAACTAAGAATAATCTCTGGGATTTTATTGTTTTTAATCAAGAAATTTTAAGGAAAAACTTATACTACTACGGATTTTAATAGATATGCACAATTTAAATTTTTAATATAATAATTTTCTCATTTTATCAGCACTACCTATTGATGAAACTCCAAAATCGTGAATGCCTAGAGAAGTTTTCATGTTTGCTATTCAGTTATTACAGATTTCTGTAACTCGGACCGAGGTGAACCATAGGTGAACTATAGGTTAGGTTACATTGACATTCTGTTTGTTTTTTTCGTTTCAATATAATATTGTATATTACTTATCTATTAATTTATAACCGTATAGATTGATACACCTTAAAATTTCACATTTTCTTGGTAACAAACAAAAATTATAGTGGAAGTGTGCATAAACAATGTGTGAAAACCCACAATATGATAACCTCATCGGTGGGGATCAAGAAGTACCGTCCAGTGTACGATTAATGCATTTCACAGCGGCAAGATGCAAAGAAATCCAAGCACTCAAGCAATCGCTTCGCTCTACGAAAGGGGGCAAATTGGCTTTTCAAAAACTCCCGATTCACATGAGGCGGCGCGTTATGTCTCATAACGCCAAACGGCTACCGAGGCGATTGAGAGAAACCCATATGAATCAACTGAAAAAGTCAGGATTAGGTGGAAAACACAAAAGACCTAGTCGAAAATACCGCAGACGACCTAAAAACCTTCTTTGCGAATACACAAGGAGACAAAAGAAATGTAAATGGCTAGAGACTCATATTTGGCACGCGAAACGGTTTCATATGACTGAGCGTTGGGGATTTAAACTCCCACAAAGTCCTTGCGATAAAGCTTTCCGCGCGTGTTATCGAGCATCAGCGAAACACTGCTTATTGGAAGATATTTCTTATATCGGTTGTATTGAAATTAATGCTCAGGAAAACCGTATCATAGAGTGTTTCAGCAAAATATGTGATAGAAACGTTAATACGAGTGTCGGTGCTAAATGTTTTATTAACGGACTTCGTCATGGTGAATTAACACTGTTTTCAAATGGAGTACCCTTGGTGTGGTAAACTTCCATTGGATGCCGAAAATAAGCGACGAATCATGTCGAAAAATATGGATTTGGGTCCACACCGCTTGTTTCGATCTTGTGTTGAAGACGTTAATAAATTTATTCGATGTAAAACTCGAAAATGATGGGAATTGTTACAAAAATCAAAAAGACGATGTTTCTTTATGGGATTTACGTTTCGATTTGAATCGGTTCCGCTTGACAGGTCCATTATCCCATGCGATATTGCAAAAGTGTTTATTACCTGTGGATTTTTCAAAAGTTTCTGATGATTGGACAAGGAATTATCTAAACGATAATAACAGCAATATATTTTTTAAACAAGCCGAGTACTGGAGATCGATTAAAGCCATATCGTCCCCTAGTGAATTATCTCCACATATTATTATCGGATTGATAGCTTCTGATCCTAGATATAATCTACCAAAGAAACGTTCGAAAGCTTTAATCGATAATACGGAAATTCCTTCGGCGAAAACATTAGAATTGATTCCCGATAAACTAAGCTTCAGTCCTATATGGGAAAAAACCATTAGAACATCGGTAAAAGAACAGAAAATTTCAAATTTTGATTTATGCGAGGCTCGGAGGAAATTATTAGTACCAGGAACAGATATGTGTGCCGCAGGGATGCCAGTACCTTACTTAATCATACAACGACCAGGAAATCGAGATAATAATATAGGTAAAATTTAAAATATATACAGGTGTCCCGCTGAATAGCTCATTAGAATTTTTTCTAAAATCTTATTTTGAAACATGCAGAGTACTTATGACCAACTATGATCTATTTAAGGGATATATTTTCTTCAAGCACTTTATAACACTTTCAGTATATACAGGGTGTTGATATCAACTTTATTATTTTATTAAAAAAATGGTGCTATCAACTTTATTATTTTATTAAAAAAATGGTGCTATCAACTTTATTATTTTATTAAAAAAATGGTGTAATTTTTATTGATTTTGAGTGAATTTATTGCACCATCTGTGGCCAGTTTATGTTAGAGTTTCTTACCCCTAAATTTTATGCCATTTTTGAGATATTTGCAATTTTATTGAGTTTTTGATGTTTGCGTTCTTTCAAATAAAATCAAATACTTCATAGGGCATCATCATTTATTTTAGTTGTTCTGCTAATGTCGATGCAAATACGAGGACTTAGGTATCAATCACAGTAATAATCACTAAATCGCGTGCAGGGTGTTCAAAAACACATCTTCAATGTTCGTCATAAATCTTTAAACAAACGACTGTTATTTTCTTCAAATGAGATATGGTGCTTTTTACTCCAGTACTGAATGCAGTGTAAACTTCTACATCAATTAGTATAAGAGCTTTTTTTATACCTATTCTTGATAATTCTTGAAATTCAGATTACCATAATAGTGCTTTTCCTGTGGCTTTGAGTTCGTATACTGGATTTTAGCCAAAGCATTACTTAGACTTGACACATACTTAATTTATCCTTTGTTTTTTTTTTATATATGCAATGTTAATACTCTAAATATTACTTTTTAGAATGACTCACTATCTGTTAAGGTAAAGTCAGGTAAGTGTGTAACCGGGGCAAGTGTGTAGTTTGTTTATATTTATTTTTAAAATTGAAATACGGACGTCCTCTTGCTATAATACTCATGTACTAAACTTGATACTAGTTTTACAAACAAAAGTTCGCATCTTCTAACGTGTAATAACTTGAATATCTTGTGAATATATCATACCTTATTAAACAGGCATCAGTTTAGTATTACACTCTTGGCCGAACTAAAGGAAAATGCTATTAATATATAAAATGCGGAACGATTACACACTTGCCCCATTTTGCTGGGTAAGTGTGTAGTATTGACAGTGTTTAAAATTTCTTGTTTTTCTAGTAAACCGTTGATAATTATAAAAGGTGTATCTATTGAAGGCTTTCAACTGAGCATACATTACGTACTTCTATGTGTAAAATTTATCAAAATGTCTTATTATGTGAACAGTGTTACATTTTCTTCGCACTATGCAATTTTTACTACACACTTACCTGAATTCACCTTATTGCATTTTTTGGCTTTTATATTGAGATTATATTGGTATAAGATATTTTTTTTATTTCTAAAGAGTTCATATTAACCGTAAACTACCAATTATTGGGAAAATTCTAAACTCCTCCATGTTTCTCTATTTGTTTTGTTTCTTTTGTTTAGATTGCATTGTTTGTAAAATTGTTATAGGCGAAACAAAGTCACTATTTTTATCATTATTCCTAATAGCCAAATTTAAATTTCCCGCCACAATTTTTAGTAACTTCAACGTAAAGGCATTAAAACAACTATCAATGTAGTACAAAATAGTAGGTAATTTTATATTTCAACGTTGAAGTTACTAAAAGTAATTGTGGGCAATTTAAATTTGGCTAGGTGGTATTATTATAATTGATACTACTGAATTAGAACATCTATTTGTTTTTTACGTTTCGGTCTTTCCAGTTTAATTTTTTCAACAGAATTTCTATTAAAAAAAATTATGTAATAGACATCATCGCATGTTTAAAACAATTCCATTAATTTATCTTTTTTTCCACTTCTATACAAACACACAGACTTAATACATTTTACACACTTATTCTTGTTCTAAATTCGTTGTAAACCGCCTTAATATCTGAAGTTCCGGTGATATTCCAATTAATATATATTTTTAATTTTTCTTCAATAATTGGTCTTAACGCATTCCATGTGTCCTTAATTTTAAACCACCTGTAAGTTTAACTAATTAACATTTCGATTATCACAAAATAGTTTTCGAAGTACACAAAACTTCTTATTGTGAAGAATTACTTTTTTCTATGGGGATGATTAGCTAAATAATTTATAAGTAGAGCTAGATAGATTTGGAGACACGTTGTATATTGCGAGCCACTGGGTATCTTTGTCTTCGCAAACTTAGACATTTGTGTATTTTCTGTTTCATCATCTTTTTTTTGTTGCCAACTCTCCCATTTAAATCCACTATTATTAACAAAACAGAAAACAATGATCTGTAAATACTTAATAAATTAAAATTACATAGGATTTTGCAGTGGTTGGGACTTAATTCTCCAGTTGGTTGGGGACAACCGACTTGGCTATCATTAATAATGTGGGGAGCACGTGCCGGAGGACTTAGAGAAGCAGAATCGAACCGCTTTGAAATGGGTTTCCCTTCGATCCTGGAACCAGACACCGAATCAGGACAAAAAGAAGACAATAGACTCAGTGAACTATACAGAAATAGGTATTTCAGTTTGCCACCGAATAAGAGAGTAAATTACAACAAATTCTCCATAGTTAATCCATTTGAATTTAAATGGAAGATCCTATTAAAGGATTGGAATTGCTTTCCGTTGGGTGCAAAGAATTTTTATGTTCTAAGGGATAAAAAGTTGCTGCGTGCGATCCAAGTAAGATATTGCAAATAAGGATTAATGTCTTAATTAATGCATTTCATTTGAAGGAAAATTTGACTAAGAAAATTAAAATCGATATAAACAACGTGAATTATCAAGTGCCCTATATAGTACCTGTAAGATTAGTGTTGGACAAGAGAGGCACTGCAAAACGTTACTCAGTTATCTACTTGCCAAAACAAGATGATGTAAAAAGATCAGTTAGCATTACTGAGCCTTTAAAAACAGATGAAAATCAATCTGAGCGACACCGCTTGAGAAAAGCACATAAGATACTGTTAAAAAAACTTAAGCGTTGTCGTAAAAATTATCGATTATCAGGAAAAGTAAGTCAATAATGTAATTCATCGATACAAATATACTTCATTTTAATTTCACAGAAATTCATTCCGAAAGTGAACTATGTGGAAGAATACAAGAAGAAAATGTCAGAATTATGGTTACCAAACGTGGAAAATAATATTAGACGTTGTGCGTCGCGAGAAACTATTGGATGGGTGACTAAAGGGGATTTTTGTTTTTCCGTTGGTAAAACTGTCGCTATCGGATATGTGGTTATGGGATCTTTTCCTGCACTATTTTCTTCTACAACTAGGAGCAAAGTTTTAATTAGAAATGCTAATAGTCGACAATATAGAGTAGCAACGTTAGAAATACTTGTTTAATGTTATATATATTTTTTTAATAATAAATAATATCTTCGTTGAAATCAATTTCATTTATATTCCCTAATAGCCAAATTTAAATTTCCCGCCACAATTTTTAATGAATTCAACGTAAAGGGTTTAAAATAACTATTAATGTAATACAAAATAGTGGGAAATTTTATGTATCAATGTTGAAGTTACTGAGAATAATTGCGGGAAATTTAAATTTGGCTATTATGGTTAGTATTCGCTTTAAAGAAGCAATCTCCTTAAAATACCCTAGAAAATTGCATAGCATGTACTTATCAAAATTACCGTAATTTCAACATCAAAAGAATAAACTTCAATGCGACTTTTTAAAATAGAATTACGTGATTTGGATGAAATTGATAAATCCAAGGATTTTCAATTTTGTCATTCTCTTTGATGAACTGCCTCGTGCTCCTGTCTGAATTCATAAGCAAACTTTAAAAAGCACTATGTTGTTATTATTAGTTATTTTGGCGATTTTTAATCGAGATATTTACTGTAAATATCAAAATGATGATTTGGAATTTCTCATAACTTTTTTGAGGTACAAAACCGTCACTTTAACAAACTTTTACACTTGTTACGACCCAAAATGTAAGTATTTAATGTAGATTCAAATTCAATTCTCATAAATATCTTTATAGCTACGGTAAATAGCTTAAAAATGTTCTATAAAAACAATTTAAGGGCCCTTTCCGTTAATTTCCCAAGGAAACACGATTTGGGCTATTTTAATCATAGATACGCTTTCATTATAGATGTAGATTGTTTTTATTGGCCGGATGTTTTAAGACAGGTAATGCATATATTATGGAGTATATTTTAGAAATAGTGTAAATAAAGCAATTATATAAGATATGCTTTAAAGCAAGCATTTAAGTAACGTAAAAGTCCTGTAAATATCTTCCTAAAAATTGTCAATCAGCCAGGACCTTTTCTCCAAGTCTCAAGGGACTCGTTTTTTTTTTTAATTTCAATGTTTCAAGCAAAACAAAACTAAAAAGTGGTGATTTTTTAAAATCTCTGGTTACCATGTTAAGATGCCTTAAGCATTAAATTCCAACTATTAAACTCTGAGAATTGGTTCGGAAACTTAGTAAATTTTTTATGCTGGTCGTGAAGTGACGTTTAATAGACGTCCATATCACGTCAATTAAACGTCATTTTACGTCGGGAAACATGAAAATTAACGTATATATTATGGAGTATATTTTAGAAATAGTGTAAATAAAACAATTATATAATATATGCTTTAAAGCATGCATTTAAGTTTCAAAAAACGAATTTTCATCCCCTCACCCCAATAGGTACTAGCATTAGTGACAAATTTTCTTTTTATTGTAAAAAGATAACGTAAAAGTCCTCTAAATATCTTCCTAAAAATTGTCAATCAGCCGAGAGCTCTTCTCCAAGTCTCAAGGAACTCGTTTTTTTAAAATTTCAATGTTTCAAGCAAAACAAAACTAAAAAGCGGTGATTTTTTAAAATCTCTGGCTACCATGTTAAGATGCCTTAAGCATTAAACTCTGAGAATTGGTTCGGAAAGTTAGTAAATTTTTATGCTGGTCGTGAAGTGACGTTTAATAGACGTCCATATCACGTCAATTAAACGTCATTTTACGTCGGGAAACATGAAAATTAGCGTCGTTCTCCGTAAAAGACATAGTAAATGTGTAGGTATCTGAACAAAATGAGATGATCAAAAAAAAAAAAATTGTCAAATAAAAGCCGCGCAAACTTGATTTGAAGACCAACTCCTCTTGCCTCACTGAAAACGGCGGTAGATACTTTCCTTATTGTCTTCATGTAATATATTTTTTTTTATACATACCTTAGTTGACAAATTTTAATTTTAGTATAGGGATCTTAAGGCCGCCTTACATTTTGCATTTTTTTTTATTCCGTGCAATAAAAATGGCGCATGCTCTATTTCTTTTATTGCACGCGCAATGCAAGTAAAATTGTACCCAGCTGATCGAAATCCATTGAATGCGCATGCGTTATTTTTATTGCACGCAATCAAAAAATTGCGAACTGTAAAGCGGCCTGTACACTATGCGTAAAATGACCTTTGTAATACGCGCCGATGCCAATGTTGAAACGATATGATTGGGCGTTAGACATGTGGTGGGAGACAAGGATATATGTCTGTTTCTATTTTAAAGCGGCGCGCTCTTTCCTACTCTCTGCTATTATACTATGATCTATGATTAAATTTTGACGATTACAGACTAATTACCTGGTGCTTTTACGTCATTTTTAATAAAAAAAAAAACAAAATTGCGGGGAATTAAATGGCGGCTTATAACATTTATCCATTTCTTTTATCAAATTTACTAAATAAACAGGACGTTTCATTTATAATTAATCCATTCCAAACAAAATTAAAAGAAAAATGATAATGAAACATTTAACCATAACCTCTAACTATCAAAATGTTTACTAAACTAATTACATACAAAGAAAAAGTGATTTATTTCTTCAATTCCCCAGAAATTGAAAGACATCAAGTATCGGACACAGCAATATGGCCTGTTGCTTTGTAAGAATGAAACGGCATTCATCGGAGTCAAACAGAAATTACGAAATATGAATTTGAGGTTAGATTCTAACATTTTCGTCGCTTTAAAATCGGAAAAATATTGTTTATTCGAATTCTATAACCCCGGTCATGGCTATGGAGGTGAAACGATTTTTTATAATAGTGTCAATTATACGAATGGTAATTTAGATATAAGTAATTTTACTACATACGATTTTCGTAAGGATCTGAGTGTACTTCATCTAAAAGTTGCCTTTGTGGTGGAGTAAAATGAGCGAAATAGGTAAAAGAACCGAAGCAAAATTTTGTTGAAAGATGAAGTTATTTAATATACTTTTTCTTAGATCACCAAAAATGTATCAAACCCCGCAGAATATTTGGAAGATGTAAGAACGAAACAATATGATACTTCAAGCAAAGTGAATTTTGGTGTTTTTCCGCCATATGCTTGATATTCATAAATATACGTAAGTAAAAAAAAGAAACAATTACACTTCCCATCCCTAGCTTGCTTTCACCAATTTCCCGTTTGCTTTTCTTTTAGAATTTCATTCTTGGTAAGACTTCCGTAAGAGGACCGCTGATTTGGTAATTTATATGCATATTAACGGAAACAGCATGTGTTCCCGAGTGTAAAATAGCTATTCATTTTTTGAGCAAATGGAAAGAAAGTATTAAAAACAGTGTTCGAAAAGTGCTATTTCGAGGTTATGTGCGAGGTGTTTTTGACGGGTTTAACATATGGTAGTACTGATATGGAAGGAAAAGTTACTAAAAGTGGCCAAATTTTAGATAAAACAGGTGCCAAATACAAACTTATTTGTTAAGTTAATGGGAATCAAGTGTAAATTAAAGTAATAATTAAGGGTTCGATACAATAGCCTGAAATTTGTTTGTTTTAAAGTATTTATTTATTTTCAACAGTATAATTATAATAATTAAATAAGTTTTCACATTTCTCATTATCGGTTTCTTATAATTGGTTGGTGTATCGGATAGAAATAAACTCATATTTCATATAGATGATTCGTAGGAAGTTTACAAATATAAACTGTATTGTATCACAATAACAATCACCATATAACTTCTATTCCAATTCAATTTTCCCGTAAAAGGAAATTTCCCATTTCCTACTCGCAGGTGTCTTTCCTTGCAATAATGTGTGTACATTGAAACTTCAGTATACTCAGTATACACTGAAATGGGATCATTAACTCAAATATGGACTATCTTTTGTGCACACTTACCCAAGTAGTGCCATCGATGCATTACATCATGCTCTTCTCCATCAATATTTCATGGACGGATGTTGTAATAGTCAGAACTAGGTCTTCACGTTAAAAGATAACAGAAACCTATTTCATTTATTTTTTATTTCGGCGGCACTAACAGGCAAAACATCTCTACAAATAAGTCTACGCACCATAAAGAAGAGGAGGATTTAGAGAAAAATTAATTGCAATGGCTAAACTGACAACTTCAGTCACAATTCAATCTAGTTCGTTTGAACTTTGCGCCTGTTTTGTCTAAATTTTAGTAACTTTTCTTTCCACGCCATTAACCACACCTTATATCTGTCAAAAACGCTTCGCACATAACCTCGAAATAGCACTTTTCGAACACTGTTTTTAGTACTTTGTTTTCATTTGCTCAAAAAATGAATAGTCATTTTACACTCAGGAACGCATGCTGTTTCCGTTAATATGCATATAAATCACCAAATCAGCGGTCCTCTTACGGAAGTATAGCCAACGGCTTTTTAAAATATCAACAATGTATATATTGAAAATCAGTGAAAAGAGGTCTTTTATGCTATCCAACAATATACAGGGTGTTGTATTTAAAAAAATGCAAGCTGCATTAATTTGTTTACCAATTTATGAGATAAAATATTTACTTTGAAATTTGTAAAAGATAATAGAGCAAAAATACTATAACTTTTGTATTTCAAGCTTTTTTTCTACCTTAAACAATACAGCCTTGTTCATGAGAATGTATACGATTCTGTACAAAATCATGTATCGTGTCAAACTGGCCTTAGAATCTAGGGAAGTTTCAGCAGCTTTTACAACATTGGGCAGGTATCACAGGCAGGCAGCAAATTCGTAATTTTCTTTTGTAGTTACTGGTTGCTGTTGGCCATTATGTGACATGACGCTATGTAAGTGATATGGGTTGCATACTATTAGGTCAGCCTATGTTTAGATTGCGCAAATCTATCTACATGTTTACAGTCTTACCTTACAGATAATATTACAGGTGCATTTAGATATGTATAGAATCCCACTTATCTCACTATGTGATGCGGCACTTACCAAAACCCAAATCACACATACCTATCTAATTATCTTGCACTTGATAATTCAATAATTCACAAAAAATTCTTTAGTTGGAAATTGATACCGACACCTTCATGGTTTGGCGCCAAAAGACGTGGAGTTGAGGCAGGCCTAGCTAACGCCCTAACGCAAAATATAGCCGATATTAGCGGTTCTTCAGGTTTGATGACGCCAGGCAGAATCGAAGCGTTTGATTTCGGCGTTGGAACATACTTATTTAGGTGCCGAACTTTTATGCTGAATGAAGACGAAAATAAGACAACAAAATCTCTTTCAGGACAAGTTTCCTATATATAAGCCCCACTGCGTACCAAGGGGACGTAAAAAACGCATTCGTAATCAAACCGTTTTCACGCGATACTTGGATTTGCTTCGCGATAGCTACTACCATCTTGATCGTAACAACGAAGCTGGTATTACAATATGAGATGCGATTATTGAAGAGAAATCGCGGTAAATATTCATGGTGCGCTATTATTATATCTATGGTAGCGTCAGTTTGTCAACAGGGTAAAAATTTAATGTAATTTGCGGCGTTTCAAAGTGATTATAGCAAGTTGAAATTGCAGGGAATAATATACAACACTCTTCTATTGCTAGTCGTATATTGATGTTGTCTACATTCATTTTTACTTTCGTCTCATACAATTATTATACTTCTAGTATTGTTTCTTCAGTGATTAACAGTGAGAAAGCAAGTTTCGGATCGGTGAAAGAGCTAATTGAAAGTAGATTTGATATTGGGATTGAACAAATAGCGTTTGCACGTGTTCTAAACGTATGAATATTGTTTTTTTATCCATTTTATTCGATGAAAAGTATTTTTTGTTAATAATATCATATATGTCCTTTTGCTTCCCTAATAGCCAAATTTAAATTTCCCACAATTATTCTTAGTAACTTCAACGTTGATACATAAAATTCCCCACCAATTTGTACTACGTTAATAGTTATTTTAATGCCTTTACGTTGAATTCACTAAAAATTGTGGCGGGAAATTTAAATTTGGCTATTAGGGTTAACCATAACATATGCCATTTTTTTTTTGTATAACTAGCTGCTTTCCATTTGCATAAGAAGCAAGGACAAAATAAGTGAGGTGAGTATACAATAGTCACCTTACTTTTCGCTTTTTCAAGTGCAAATGGAACAGCCAAATGAGTCAGTTCTAGATTTATTATTTGACGTATGTATGTGTGATGTATCTAACCTTACTTAACACATATTTACTTATTTATATTTATTTACTATCCATCCTGCCCTATTTCTCACAACTTGGTACGGCCTACTGCAAAAAAAAAAAACTTTAGGAAAAAACGTAACCATAAACACAACAAACAAACAAAAATGAGAAAAACAATAAACTAACCTCAAAATATGAACTGAAGTAAAGAACCTTATTACTGAGGGTGATTATGAACTCCTTTAGCATCGGTAAGGGGGGAGGTGAATGCTTCAGTTATTTTTCATCAGTTGCTGACAAATGGAACGAGGAAATACCTGAGGTAAGGTGACGTGAGGTGAGGAACTGAGGATTCTGTACAAATGGAAAGCAGCTAATGCATCTTTTTCGGTTGTTATAACCTAACTTTTGTTTCAAAGTGACTTTTGTTGTGCAAATATCAGGAAGATAAACATTACGATTACAAATCTAAATTTCATACAAAAAGTGGTTTAAAAACATTATCGTGTGGTCGTCTATTTTTTTATATAAAAATCATATCTTGTTATCACAAAATACTGTAATAGACAATTATTTTATCCATGTTTATTCAATTCCAACATAAACATTTAAGACATCTTACCAATACAGGCAACTGCAGATCCTTTATTAGCTCACTTGGACAAACAAGCCAAGTCGAATAGCAGCAGAATCAAATTTTACCCACAACCGACAGGAATTGATAGTATTCGCAGAGAAAATTTCGCTTACGCGGCAGAAACGGTAACAGCCTACAACAGTATTGAAAAAACCTTTTCGAATAAAGAGATATGCGAAACATCTGAATTAAATGCCGCCAGACCGACATTGCTTTACATTGTGGGAAAGAAGAATGGACAATTCAATGAAATGTTCTCCATTAGGTAGGTAATAAACGCAAAACTCAAAAGAACTTAGAATAAATTTCAAGTTGTACCAAAATTGTTACTAGAGAACGGATTTTTGTGTTATCGATGAACATTCTTTTTGCTTGAATGTATGTCATATATTTGGCATTTACTTTGTGTTACTAATTCTAAATAGAGCATCTACTAACTCAATTTAAAATACCCAGTAAACCAAATTCAAATTTCCCGCAATTATATTTAGTAACTTCAACTTAAAGGTATTCAAATAACTATTAATGTAATACAAAATCGTAGGTAATTTCATGCTTTAATGTTGAAGTTACTAAAAATAATTGCGGGAAATTTGAATTTCGTTTACTGGGTAGTAACATGTTCGGTTTAGTATTAAGAGCGATCATAGCACCTTAAGTAGCGGTATTCACCTATCTAACTTTCAAAAATACACTACGTTTCCTCGAAGGCTTCACGATAATGTTAAATACGTCTATTCATTGAAGAAGAATTTTTGCCACCCTGAAAAAATAGATCCTACTCAAACCCCGCTTTCTTTCGGGGCCTATTCTGTGTGACGTTTTTTTTTTTTTTTTTTTAATGGAGATAGACGCTCAAATGACGTTTTACCTAGTAAGAACAAATTAATATTTTAGGCTCACTGTAAAATAAAATTTATTGCAATAAATAAAGGTATTTTAAGCCTCTATCATTTTTCCGTCCAAATTTTTATGGAGTTTGATTTTTTCATATAGTGGCGTATGCAAAACAAATTCTAAATTTTTTATTTTTCGTAATTTGCTGTGTTTTCAGTTTACGTAAATTTTATAAATTCAGTAGTTTTAAGAGATAAAAATAGGATTATTGTATGTTATAGAATATAGATAATCAAAATTTAGGGCACAAAAATCCGGTCACTAGTAATTACTAATGATCAGCTACTTAGCAAAATTCAAATTTTTAGAAACTTAAATTTAGTTAAAGGTTAGATAAGAGTAAAAAAACTCGTTCTTTCGTTCATTTAATATTTATTATATGGTTATTAGTTTCGGTTTTTAAAAAACCATCTTCAGATCACTGGAAATGCAAATTGAACAATTGATTAGCACCAAATAATCCAACTTAGACTGTTGGAGGCATACTAGAACGACATAAGAAAATACCTAACATACATCTTTTAAATGAACAAATAGATTACAACATTAAACCAATCTTCACTTATTTGGATCTGACAACCAGTTTAGCACAGCACTAACATCCTATATTTAGACAACCTGAATATCTTTTACACACATTCACAAGAAACACACAAACTTCCACACATACTTAATTTTTTTTTAAACAATTTTCGCAGTTTCAGTTTACAATAAATACATTAGACACGTTTTGCATATGTTGAATCATTTGCATTGTTGTCATTTTGTGAAAAGTTTTTCTTATATTTAAATTTATATTTAATCTATATTTATTATTGTTGGTGTCCACTTAATTTATTATTCATGTTTGGTGTTTTTAACTTGATGATGACAATTTTACCTTTTTGACGTGTAAGTACACTTTTAATGCATAATTTTAAAATGTCATGTCCCAGTAAACCAAATTCAAATTTCCCCCAATTATTTTTAGTAACTTCAACATTCAAGCATGTAATTTCCTACGATTTTATATGAGATTAATAGTTATTTGAATACCTTTAAGTTGAAGTTGCTGAATATAATTGCGGGAAATTTGAATTTGGTTTACTGGGTTGTGATTGTTGACTTATATTTTTTACATCTACTTGTTTTAATTTCTTCAGTTTTTATTTTTAGCACAATTAGTTGTGCTAATCAATTATTCAGTTTGCATTTCCAGTGATCTGAAGATGTTTTTTTAAAAGCCGAAACTAGTAATTATATTGTAGTATTCATGGCACAGCGCCATCTTCTGTAGAGTGTATATACTGTGTGGACGGTGTTGCAATGGTAACATAATTGTGACTTGTGTGTAACGTCTCATTCATGCCGCACTTCGCAAAATAAATGTCAGACATCAGACGTGTTTTATTTGTGAATACATCACACATATAGTAAATATTAAATGAACGAAAGAACAAGTTTTTTTACTATTATCTAACCTTTACATATATATACAGTGAGGTCGTAAATGGTCCCCCCCTCCTGATAACTTTTGAATGGTATGAGATAGAGCAATGAAACAAAAACCAAGTGAAATTAGAGATAATTTGTGGTTTTTTCCCTATAGAGATACGCACATGGCTTCTGATGTAAAATAGAGGGCGTAGCTATCTTTAAAACCTTAAATAGGAAGTAATTTCATTTAGAAGCTCATTTGGAAGATATTTCCATTACTTTTATGGCATTGCAAACAGTTTTAGGATTTTCGAAATTTTTACCAACTTATCCAAGATTAATAATTGGAGTACTTACGTTACTTTTTCTATAGCCCTCGTATAAATATTGTGGTTTTATGTGACTTAGGAAGCGATTGCTGTAAAATATGACATATTTTACAATATGACGTTTTTGCAAAATTTAGCAAAAGTGTCTTATCTGTCAGTGTATGTGTCATGTGTGTGGGTGTCTATGTTACAGATTACTGTAATTACAGGTTTCTGTACACTATATCCAAAAAGCGAATAAGAGGGCTATCGAAAAAGTAACGTAAGTACTCCAATTATTAATCTTGGATAAGTTGGTAAAAATTTCGAAAATCGTAAAACTGTTTGTATTGCCATAAAAGTAATAGAAATATCTTCCAAATGAGCTTCTAAATGAAATTACTTCCTCATTAAAATTTTAAAGATAGCTACGCCCTCTATTTTACATCAGAAGCCATGTGCGTATCTCTATAGGCAAAAAATCACAAATTATCTCTAATTCCTCTTGGTTTTTGTTTCATTGCTCTATCTCATATCATTCAAAAGTTATCAGGGGGGGGGGGGGGGCACCATTTACGACCTCACTGTATTATCTCTGGTTACCGTGCAGTCAGAAATAACCTAACATGACATTGAGATAATCCTTGGAACTATAAAGAAACCACATTATATTATTTTGGGAATCAAATTATCTCTAATTTCACTTGGTTTTTGTTTCATTCTTCTATCTCATACCATTCAAAAGTTATCAGGAGGGGGGGACCATTTACGACCTCACTGTATATAGCGTTCATTTGATACTTAGAATATAATTAAATTTAGTTATTAAAATTGCTTACAATTTTTTATTACATCATATAATTAATTTTATATCTGTATGTTGATATATAAGTTCCCAAATAGTATAATTTGAATATTCTCAAATTATTTTTAGTATCTTCAATATAAGGATATAAAAATAATTACTTAATAAAGTAATACGATATTCTATGTATAGGCAACTTCATGTACAAAACTTTAATGTTACAATTAAAGATAATTACAGAAAACTGAAAATTCGTTAACTAACGTTAATTCATTAAATCTATATTAATTATTTTTTTTTTTATTTATTTTTAGCTTTAATTTAAATATTTAGATTTTAAACACTGTATTATGTATTGTGTTTATTTTACCACGATAACACGATATCGCCATCTTGATTTTTTTTAGTTAAATGAAATTGATTCCCGGCACCTCCACCATTTTGTATCATTTTATGTACGTTTTAAGTTACAGAAGAATTGCTCAGTACGGATTATTAAAACGACAGCAAAATCTCTTTTCTAATGAAAAGCCGCATTGTATGAATTCGATACAGTTCGTAAGAGTAGGAATTGAACAAGCGGCTTTCACGATCATTCTCCTAGCAGTTGGTTACGTCTTGACCTTGGCGATTTTGACAGCAGAGTTGATAATTTTCAAGATACATCCACAGAATAACAAGCAATAACTTTTATGTAATGTAAGTTTAAATTTATATGAATAAATTAATACAATATACAACTGTATAAAATTAAATAACATAAATATACGATCGTAAAACAAAAAAAAAACGTTACCAAAACTAATTTATGCCTTCCTTGTTGTAAATTACGGTTCCAAATACTCGTAGACCCAACCTTTATCCCCTTGGTGCGTCAATTCGTCCAACTTCTCAAGGGGAGCCGGTTTTCGGAACCTCAATCGCTCCTTCCGTTGTTTGAGTTGCCAAAATTCGACAACCGTCGGCACCAAGGCGTACCAACCGCTGGAAAGTAAAGGTTTAACGCGCGTAAATTCAAAATAGATTATATTATACAAGTTGTGCGGCCTAGTGATAGGCGTGGATTGGAACAACTTTATCTTTTCCATTTCCCGATCTTTCCATACGCTATAACTGCTGATCCTTTCGCTCTGTGATGAACTGTGCATGCTTATTTGGGATTCGTAAGAACGTTTCTCGAATAATTCATCGCTCACCGAGTCGGGAAGTTGTTCCACGTGACCTTCGATTCTTACCTGAAATTATTACAAACTGCGCTGAAATTACAGCGAATTATGAAAGTACAATATCACAATAAGAAGAAATTACACAGTTACTGACATCCCAAATAATTAAATTTAAATTTCAGACGATATACCTGCCATTTTGTGTTATTTATGTCCATTATTTCAATATCATTATGTTGAATTGTTAAAACCACCAAAAATAATGCCGGAAAATTTAAATTTGGTTATTAGGGTTGCAAATGAAATTACCTACGAAAATCACTTACTGTTCGTACAAAAGGAGCCCAAAAGAAACACATCGATGCTAGGGGATTTTGTTTCTACACACACAACAAAATTTTAATTTACTTATATAACCTATAGCATTTTATATCTTACTAACTCCTCCCCTTTCCGTGTTGTATGATGTGTAAAAAATTTGAAGCTGTGCTCGTTGAAAGACTCACATAACATATATCTTACAGACGGTACCCATCTAAAATTACAAAATAAGTAATTTTGTTATTTTACGCCAAAACATTAGTAAAGATTTTAAATTTACCGCCAAATTTGAAGAATGTGGGTGAAAAATAGAATCAAAGATGGCAGGCAACACTGTTTTTTGACGCAGAAAGGTTATGTGTTTTACTTTATATTTACAATCTTTTATCGACAATATAAAAAACTACATAAAATAAACGTTAAATTAATGAATTCTTATTACTAACAGAAATATATGTATAACACTTCATGTAACTTACTTTGTAGCAGTCGCTAAAGAAGCTATGAAGGGATTGAGAATATCTGGACATTCCTTAGCCTCTTGAAGCCATAACTTAAATATATTGTACGGATCTTTATAAGGCATCTCTTCTAAGGTATACTTCTTTTCTTCCATGAAAAGGTGCTTAAAATCTGTGCGAATAATTTAAGAATTAATAATCGTGATATAATTAACTTAGTCTAAGGATGTCAGAAACTCTTTTTGGAATCCAGAGAAATAACTTTTTAAATAGCTTCGCCGATAACTTACCCGATGCACTAGATAATTGTACTTTGGGGATTTGGGCGGATTTGAGAAATTTAAAAAGCTGGCGTCCTTTAAGCATCGTTGATATATTTTCTTTTTATACGAATTGACAGCTATAAAGAATGACTTTTAAAATGTTTATAATTTTTATGAGTGCTTTTGTTTTACAATAACCAATAACTTCAAATTAACGCACATAGGGGCGGTTTGTACAAGCAACATTTTAGAAACGAAGTAATCACAAACTAAAGAGAAATAGAAAATACGGAAAAAATGGGTTTTGTGCAGAACATTTGTGATGTCACTGTTTCAACTTGTTGCAGTCTGAATTTAATCAAGTTTTGACTGCGAAAAATCGCCATCTTTCTGTGCTTCTAAATTATCAAGTCAAAACATCGAAGGTCACGAATCGTTTTATTTTTTAGCGTTTATCATATTGCTGTTTATCCATTCTTGTTAAATTCTTTTAATTTCAAATTTCAATTGTCGTAAGCTGAATGTTTATCTGACCTTAAAAAAGTGACGCGTAAAAATTAGAATAAATGATAACATATGAATGTTATTTATATAAACAAGACTTAAAGGACAAATTTATAATTTAATTTAATAAAAACTGCCTATATAACCGATATTTGAGTCAATAATAACGGTAATTTTTCGAAAATCTAGTAATTATGCGGATACTGGCGTTACAGTTATTAGGTGAAATACGGTTATACAAAAGCCAATGACAAGCCTTTCTTTTTACGCGGCAAATTTGAATTTTGAAACAAATAATACTTTTAAATTCTCCCTCTTCTGCGTTTTATCTTTAAAAGTACGCCTTATTTACACATTTTAAATTAAAAATGGACGAAACTTTTCGCTAAAAACTCAACGATATACTAAATAACTTTTATACATTACACGCAGTTACTAAGCGCAAATTTCAAGAGATATGTATATGAACCTTTGTAAAGTAAAATAATATTTGATATTTGAAGAATGTTTCTTTGTTTCACAATAATATCTTATCAAAAGTTACACAAACCAAAATATTTGACTATTCATGTTTTATTGAATAAAACGACTATTACAACAACAGATTTGCACTAACAATGGAAGACCTTGTTACAAAGAAAAAATACCCGTCATAAAATACAGACACCAAAAATATATTACGTTTAAAATGTTAATTTACAATATATTATATTTTCACGGAGACAATCTTTCGTAGATCCAATTGTCTTCACCTTGAAAGCTCAAGTTGTTGTCAGGTACTTCTCCCTCCTGTGGTCGTCTAAATTTGATTCTGTCATGTATCCTATCTGTTTGCCCTTGCCAAAACTCTATAGATCTTGGTATTACAAGGTAACCACCCCTAATGAAACCCATTTATATCTAAATAAATATAATATGATGTGTTTTATTACCATTGCTCAGGTCTGGGGACTCGCCTTCTGAATATTTCTTCTTTAATTCCATTTCCTTTTCCCACAAGATGTGTCTGCCTTCTATTGGTTGGCTCTGATCGCTGGCTAAAGATCCAATTTGACTCTGGTATGGTCGTTTCGAGAAATATTCATCTGCATCCTTAAATGATAGCTTCTCAGCGACTCCTTCAATTCTTACCTTGTAATATGCGAATTTAATGTGTTTCAAATAGAAATGAGAATTTTAATGCTTACAGATCTGGAAAAGGCTGCCCAAAAGAATGTAAGTGCTACATTAGGGTTCTCTGCCTGTAGAAACGCACGTCAGTGATAAAAAAATTAATTTAACTTAACGACAAAAGTGGTTCAGAGTGTCATATCAGATAATTGATATGATTTTACCATCTTATTTCTATGTGTATAAATTGAAATTACTTATTATAAAGCAATATTCAAGGTTTTAAAGTGACAGTTGATAATATAATTATAATCAGTAATTAGATAGGAATTCACTTACTATTTCTCGACCTTTCCTGCTTGTGTAATGCGTGAAAAACTTAAACCCACTACGATCATACCCTTTGCATAATACAAATCTTGAAGAAGGTATACCATCTCTTCAAGTTAAAATTTATATACATTTCAGGTGATAAAAACGAGGAGTTACTCACTTTGTTGCAGTTGCTAAACAAGCTGAAGTGGGTTCGAGAACATCAGGATTTTTAATTGCTTCATGCAACCATTTATGAAATAAATTAAGTGGTTCCTTCACGGTGATATTCTGTTCTAAGAGGAGATTACTCCTTTCATTATACGACGTCCTCAAACCTACGAAAAATCAATAATTCCATTTGTGAAAAGTAAATACTTACATTCATAAATTTTATTTTACCAGCAATGTCAGACATAACGTTTTAGATTATGATTATATTATAAAACTATAAAACAAAATAACTGCACCTTGAATACTGACTAGGCGTAGAAGTGAAATGCTCGCGTGTAATTTTTTGTTTATTACACAAAGCTGATCGCTAGTAATTATCTTTTGAAAATATTTCAACATCTCTTCAATGCTACCATCATCGTTCGCCGTGTGTATAGGCAACTAAATGGACGTAAATCAATGTTTTTTGTAAGAACTTGGCACTGGATTCTTGTAAAAAATAGTGGTTTGTATATTTAGAAAGTAAAAAAAAATATAGATTCTTATTTTAAAAACGCGAGTTAATATCTTACGTCAATCAATTTTGTAAAACTTCAAATATATTTGACGTTTGGCGGGCAAGTTGCGAAGTGTCAAATATTTGAAACTGCATGCTTACCATTTCCATATGGTCACGTATGTCAAATCTTGTGATGTGTTCGATACGTTCAGATACGTTGTAAATATAAATAAAACACAGACTAGACCACGAGTGTACAAAAACGAAATATTGTTATTTACATACCAGAAAAATGGAAGAACCAAATGCGAATGTAAAAGAAACAATGGCTGGTGACTTAACAAAAGTTTATATCGCTATTTTAGTTGTTATTATAACAATAGGTAAGTTTTTGGAATATATGCAAAATTTCCGACTTTAATGCCTTAATTAAATCAACAATTTCAGTATTATTTTTAATATACAGAAGTAGGCGAACGACTAGGAGATCAGTACTATTAACTGGCTTGTGTAATTCTGGAAAGACTGTTTTATATGCTAGATTAGTCCACAGGCAATTAGTGCAAACATTTACTTCGATGAAAGAGAATTCAGGAGAATATCTCATTAATGGGGTTAGTTAATTTGTCAAAAAAAAATTGTAACTTAAATTTATGGAATTAACTTTTTTTTGTAAATGATATATTCCAGTTATTTGATGTTGCATGAGTATAAAAGCGGAAGAAAATCCTAGAGTTTGATATTGAATTTCAGGCAATAACAATTTCCCTTCTAATTTGTAGGTTAGGAAATGGAATGTCGCATATTTAAGGTTATGTTTATTTTCCTTATTTATTGCCAAGATGTGTGATCTTTACGAAAAGAAAGTCATTCCATAAGTTTCTGTCCATTCTCATTTCATAGCTGTCTCTACAAGTTTGATTACATTGTAGGCTTCACTTAAAATAATAGATATTCCCGGCCATGAAAGGGTGCGAGACAAATTCTTCGAACAGTATAAACTTGAAGCGAAAGCAATAGTTTACGTAATTGATTCAACATTAATTCAACAAGAAATACGAGACATTGCTGAATATCTTTATAATATACTGTCCTGTCCAGATATTTCAAATAATAAGCTCAACATACTTATTTTGTGCAATAAACAAGATTTATCGGCTTCTAAAAATTCAATTATCGTTAAATCAATGCTGGAGAAGGAATTGTGAGTTTGGTCTTTGTCAAGCAAAGTATCAATTATATATTATATCCTTTATTTTAGGACCACTTTGCAGATAACAAAATCTAGCCAGCTCGAATCGGTCGATCCAAAAATGAAAAAGAGTCAAGTATTAGTTGAAGGTGATAAATTTGATTTCAGTTTATTACCTTCGGTGAAAGTGGATTTTGTCGATTGTAATGCCACAACTACGGAAGATGGATCTCCTAATTTGGAAGGATTGGAAAAATGGTTATTGAAAATTTTATAAAGAAATTCGTGTTGAATTTAATGCTATTTTTTGTGCTTCTTTTAATTTTAATTGAGTGTATTTAAAATGATTGAAAAATTAATTTATTTGGGTTAGAATGAATATGAATTCAAACTGTATACGTATTGTATTAAGTAAAAGTGGTAAAATAAAAGGAAGATGTGAATTGAATAGTTTTGAATTTAGCGCCTTTATTAAGCCGAGTTAGGGAATTTCGCAAAGCATTAGCTATCAAAGGGAATCTCCAGTTATTTCTTTTATTAGAGGATTTTATGTTATTGAAAGTTGCAATTAAATTGAATAAGAATGATAAACACTTAATTTGTTGTGATGGGTATAAATTTCAGTTATAATAAATATATTTAAAAGTTCTAAATACTTACGGAGATTATTTCTTTTTAAAGTTGGTTCTCCTTTATGTTGACAGTTACATTAAATTACATTTGATTTGAGTTAACCTAAGTTTGGTTTGTTTTGATTCTTTAAAATAAAAACTTACTGTTTCGAAAAAATATATGAAGTGGATATATCTCTTACATTTAATAAATAGAAATGGCAGATGACGAAGATCCCAAAGAATACCGTTGGGAAACTGGTTATGAGAAAACATGGTAATTACGATTTTAAAGTATAAAAGAATATTTATATTTCATCGCAAAATCTTCATTAGGGAGGCTATTAAGGAAGACGATGAAGGCTTTTTGGAAGCCTCCGTTGCCGATATAATACAGAGAGCCAAACGAAAGCGCCAACAAAGTAAAAAAGGCAATTCCAAGCTTGGGATGATGAGGCACCTTTACGTCATCCTTGATTGTTCTGATTCAATGTCGGCACAAGATTTGAAACCAACACGACTACTATGCACTATAAAGGTAGGGTCAGCTTCTTTGATACTTTTAATTATTGATATTGAAATAATAACAGGTTTGAATTCGTATTCCAACTCCTTTTTATTTAATATATTTATTGCAACATGTTTCGGCTACATACCATCTTCAGGCAACTATAAGATGAAAGATTGTTTGGTTATCAATTACAAATTGAATTTACATTTAAAATTTGTTACATTTTAATTTTAATTTTGTATAAACAGTCTCACTAATGTTATAATAGACACTATTATTTTTATGTTATATAATTATTAATTTAATTGAAATCGAAATCTTTTAACTTTTAGTATATAACAACTGTAATGTAATAAATGAAATACTTGCTAAAACGTCAAAGTTTGTTTTTATGTAAGATTGATGTGTCAATATTTTTGTGCAGTAAGAGAAATTCTTACGAAATAAAAACTTTTAATCTGATTAACACTACATTAAAATGACATAACGTTAATAACTAAGAAAACAAACACATTAAAACGTGTAATTTAAAAAAAAAACTTTCAAACTATCACAAATTTAAAACGTATACGGAAACAACAAAACCAAAATGGCCCGAATGCCAGCAAAGGACGCACTGAAGACAATTATTTGTAATACATTTCAAGTAAACAATTTTACTTTATTTTGTGCTGTTTCGTAAAGTTTTGTGTGTAATTGATTTTAGTAACATATTCGTGAACCTATGTATTGGAATCTTATGTTTATTTTAAATATTGACTTAAAAACTTGAAAACGTATAATTAAAATATGAAGTTTGTGATGTAATAAGGAAAAAAACATGTAATGTAATGTAACAGTTTTGAGTTGAGAAAATATACTATGGTGATTTTTTCATCTAACACGTTTTAGTGTGTTTTACATTGTATTGTTTAAGGTTGTAAAAATGTAAAAAGGGGTTTTATGTTATAATCTAATTGCTCATTTAATATTATTATATTATTATTCCTTCTATGTCTTTCTATTTCGTATGCCTCTAGCAACTTCAATTTATGGCTTTTGTCGCATCTATGTAATAATTTAACATTTGTATTGTTTTTACTTGTGTGTCCTGTGTTTGTTAAATGTTGAAAAAATGTAGATTTTATTTGCTTTCTATGTTCATTAATACGTATACTCAATTTTCTACCAGTTTCCCCGATGTATAATGCGTTGCAATTATCGCATTTTATGCTATAAACACCGTTTTCATTAAGAATATCTTGATTGTTGTTTTGTATTATATGATTTAATTTTAATTCAGGTTTGAAAATAGGTAATATATGGAATGGCTTTAGAAAATTTAAAATTTTGTATGATAAACTATTATAAGTGAATGGTTTGAATATTATGTTTTCTTTACTGATCATATTAATGTTTAAAGGATCTTTTTTCACTTCATATTTTCTTAATAATTATTATTAAGAAAATATACATAGGTTCACGAATATGTTACTAAAATCAATTACACAAAAAACTTTACAGAACAGCACAAAATAAGTAAAATTGTTTACTTGAAATCTATTACAAATAGTTGTCTTCAGTGCGTCCTTGGCTGGCATTCGGGCCATTTTGGTTTTGTTGTTTCCGTACGTTTTAAATTTGTGATAGTTTGAAAGTGTTTTTTTTTAAATTACACGTTTTAATGTGTTTGTTTTCTTAGTCTTTGACGTTTTAGTAAGTATTTCATTTATTACATTACAGTTGTTATATACTAAAAGTTAAAAGATTTCGATTTCAATAAAATTAATAATTATATAACATAAAAATAATAGTGTCTATTATAAAATTAGTGAGACTGTTTATACAAAATTAAAATTAAAATGTAAAAAATTTTTTTTATAGTTGCCTGAAGATAGTATGTAGCTGAAACATGTTGCAATAAATATATTAAATAAAAAGGAGTTGGAATACGAATTTAAACCTGTTATTATTTCAATATCAATACACATACACCAATTCCCTGGGACATTACAGATTACTTTTAATTATGTATAAATCAGATTTTAGAGAATTTTATTGAAGAATTCTTCGATCAGAATCCGATTAGTCAAATGGGTATAATAATAATGCACAATAAAAGAGCGGAGAAAGTATGTGATTTAGGGGGAAACTTCAGGAAGTACATAAAAGCGATAAAAGGTCTGAGTAAAACGGCATTAGTTGGTGAGCCTTCTTTACAGAATGGTTTGGAGTTGGCATTAAAGTCATTGAAATTATTACCGTCACATGCTAGTAGGGAGATTTTGGTGATAATGGGTAGTTTAACTACATGTGATCCAAGTGATATCAATAAAACTATTAACGTGAGTTTTGCTTTATATCTTTATCTCCTTTTTAATTTTTTTTTGTTTGATGCAACTTTAGAATTTAAAAAATGAGGGTGTACGATGCTCTGTAGTTGGTTTAGCGGCAGAGGTTCATGTATGTCGTCAGCTTGCTAATCAAACCGGGAGGTGTTTACAATATAATCTTAGACGATAGTCATTTGAAAGATTTGCTGTATCAACAAGTGGATCCACCACCTGCCGCTACCTGTCTAGAATCGAGTCTTATTAAAATGGGGTTCCCTCATCAGATGGTGGTCGAAGGAACGGAAGAACCACTTACGATGTGCATGTGGTAATGTTGAATATCAAAAGAAGTAGTTAACATATAATTTACAATGTATTCTTCATAGTCATGTCGATAGTCCAGATGAAGGCAGCAAATTAAACACGGGTGGCTATTATTGTCCGCAGTGTTACAGTAAATATTGCGAATTACCTGTTGAGTGTCGATCTTGTGGGTTGACTTTAGTATCGGCACCCATTTAGCAAGATCGTACCATCACTTATTTCCGGCAGCAAATTATAAGGAAATCGAATTTAATGGTCAAACTATGAATTGTTTCGCATGCCAAAAAGTTTTTACAGAATCTGACAAGCAGGTAAATCATTTATGTATTACAAAAAATCGTATTAATATATCGTCTTTGTTGCTAAATTGCTTAATGAAGAATCTTGATAATTTTGGGGGTTTAGGTCCTAGAGAAAACCAACTTGTTTTCTTTTCATTTATTCAATGGCATTACGTTTCGTTACTAGTTTAGTAACATTTTCAGGTACAACTGAAAAGTGTTATCTGTAATTAGCAAAATTTTAAAAACATTTCCATAACTCTTTACTTATATATATTTTTTTTAATGTAAAAATGTTTACTAACCTAAATATGGACATGGACAAAACCTAAATTTAGCAAAGAATAGGTTGCTTAAATGTGTATCCATCGTTAGCAGTATATCCTTAGCCTTTGTTCGAATGTTTGTCATTTACATTTATATGTGTAAATGTTATCAACATAGTAATTGACCACCGTTAAATTTTAAGAATTCTATACACACAAATAACAAAAACTAAAATAATTATAAAAAAGAAAAGGAAAGTTTAATAAAAAGATAAAATAAGGTATTTTTTTAGATGATCTACTAAAACCCAATTTGAATTCATCTTTATTGTTACTGACTTATGGAAACTGATAACCTGGGTAGTTACTCACAATATTTTAGTAATTGTAAAAGATAAAATAATAGACATAGTTAATTTAAAAAAACAATGAGGAAATAATGGTCCTACTTGACTAATACAATAAAAATAGATTAACTTTAAATAACCAAGAAATAATAATAATATTTATATATCTACGAAAATCTCTCATAACCTTAAATAAAACTGATAAACCAGAGCAGTGCATACTGCCATACTAATTAAAATTAAAAAAATTATTTATAGATTTATCTCTGCTTGAATTGTGAACAATATTTCTGCTTGGACTGCGACATCTTCATACATGACATTCTTCACACCTGTCCAGGATGTGCTACAAACCCCGAAACGTTTCAGACTTCGTTACCTCAGATGCAGGAATAAATTAGAGATATTTATAATTACTTTTTTTTATATATTAAAATATATGTAAACTTTACAAAATGTAGAGAGTTAAGTTAATAATAATTAAAGTTTTTTGTTACTGTTTTCTCCAAGATCCAATACAGATTACCGGATATAGGATTCACTCTTGCTGCTGGTAATGACTCATCTTTGTTGATTAGTACTTTCTGTAAATAAAATTAATCGTGTTAGAATGAATAAGCTATCTAAAACGATAAATAACAACTAAATTTAAATTTCTCACAATTATTCTTAGTAACTTCAACATTGAATAATGAAATTACTAACAGTTTTGGATTACATTAATAGTTATTTTAATATCTTTATGTTTGAAGTTACTAAAAATAATTGTGGGAAATTTAAATTTGAGTGCCTGTGTGTATTTTCTAAACAAGGAATTTGAGACTTAATAGATGAATTTAAAAAGAAGGCTGGTGAAAAATAAATGGAAGAATACGCGTAAGATTAAAATAATAACACTATTTATTTCCAAAATAGATTCATTGTTAGGAAAGTTAACGCAAAAAGAAAAAATACTTTGCATAATAGAAACAAAAAAGAGACAAGAATATTTAAACGATTAAACATTTCTCTCTGTAGTTTATTTTTAATCAATGACAACATTTTAATTTGTTCTTTTTTTACATTGACGTTATAAAAGTCTGAAGATGGCCAGTTTCGGCCGAAACATGTAGCTGTTATAGACAGTAATAAATCAGACTGGAAAGAACATTATTTGATTGTATTTGAATTAAAAAAAAAAGGCATTAATTATATTCTACAATAAAAGAGACTTGTACGTTGTTAATTAATATGTTGTTGTGTTATATCTCTTTTGAACTTTTCCAAGGTGTTATTTTAATATTTTTGCAAATTGTTTTACTTAATTACAAAACTGCTATTTTAAAGATATTCTATAATAAGCAATAGTCAGATATAAACTGTTTCTTGACGAATAAATTAAATTAAAAGATATAATGTATCATCTCAGAATGTATTCACGACCAATTCATTGCTATGTAAACTTATTCTATGCAACTACATATGTTTTTTTTAGTATTTCTATATAAATGCATTATTATAAAAAAAATAAGAATCAATTTTAAAATAAAAATGGAAGCATGGTAGAAATTAATTTAACAACAATAAATTATGAGAGAAAAACAACTATTATAATACTTGCTTCCTTGTGCGAATATTTTAAAAAATCTGAAAATTAATCAATTGGTTAGTCAACTAATAAGAAAAAATATATAAATAATAAGAATTACTATAGCTCATTTATTATTATTTTCAAAATAAATAAATATTACTTGATTGTAATTTTAATTAATTTCTTAGAAAGAAGAACTGCAGCTGTTTCTTTCTAATATTTTATCAATGAGTTAATGAAATGAATTCAAAATTTATTACCTTTTATCAATTTCTTACAGTAGGTAATGGATAAAGAAACAAGAAAAAAACAAATTTGCTTTGATTTAATTCGTTATCAAAATTTTGTTAATTCCTTAAAATTAATCATCCGAAATTTTAAAATAATGATATTAAAAAGATGTATAACAGTTTAGCTTGTAATAGTAATAAAAAATTAAAGATATGACAAGTGTTGTTACACCAAAGAATAAAAAAATAAACCATTAAGCGATTTCTATTAGAGACTTCTTCCATGCAATCAGTATTTAACAAGTTATACAGCCACTATTTTAACTATATTAATAATTTAACATACTCAGAAGTGTGATTAGTACTGTGTAAGTTATTTGAAATAAGTAGTAGTTATTTACTAGTAACATTGAGTAAAGCAATAACTATATTATTGTGTTAAATACAACTCGATCGAAGGATCTTCTTTAAAAGTCGCTTCTGATAGAAGAATATTGCTAATTATAATTGTTCTTCAAATTGACTGTTTGATTTATAAAATGGAAACATTATCGGTCCTAACTTAGATCCTTATAGTACTCCATAGTTCATGCAATAATCTTTAGAAAGTTTAGTTGCTACCTTTTCCTATTCATCATAGTCATGGTCTTAATCTTTAATTATGTTTTTATATTAATGTCTTGATTCTTAAAATGAATCAGCAGTGGTGCCTATTTTCTATTATCTAATTCTTATCGTCTAATAAATCATAGGTCACAGTCACCTTTGCACATTTACAACATAAATTTCTTACATAATCTCCGCAGTTAAAATCTACATGCATCTATACTTACTTTAGCAACATCTGCTTTTTCTTCTCCCGTCACCGCAAAGACACAATTCCTGGCATTATTCACCACAGGTAAGGTCAAAGTTATTCGGCACGGAGGTGGTTTGGGGGAATCCTCAATCGGGGCCACCCACAACGATTTCTCCTCCAATAATGGATGTTCTGGGAATAAGGAACAAATATGACCATCTGGGCCCATTCCCAACAGTAATAAATCGAAGTCCGGGAAAGAGTCTTCATTGAAATACAATTTCATCTGTTGTGCATATTCAGTAGCAGCATCTCGAGCTGTTTTAAGCAAAATTAATTAACATTATCAACTTCAACACCCTTCCTTTTATTTGAATTACCATTTACACCTTGTTTGATCTTAATAAATTGGTTTTCTTTTAAAGTACTTCTGGCGATTACACCTCTCTTACAAGCACCATATGTAGAATCCGCATCATCCTCTGGCACTACTCGTTCATCACAGAAAAATATCCTCCACTTACTGAGATCATCTTTCATGGAAATCACAGCATTTGTAAAGAAGGTAAGTGCTGAACCACCTGCAAAAGTTACATTTTGCTAACAAATATATCAACACTTAAAAAATTATTAAAATAAATGCCTGAAATTCCGATTTTAAACAATTTTCGTTTCTGAATCGATTCCTTGCTAACGCGCTCTAAAATGTTTTTCAAATTTGATTCTATTTCAGTTTTAGTATCGACGATTATAGTTTTGCAAGCCATGGTTCTGACTTGCAAGAAATAAACGACGAATTGAAATGAATATAAAGCGAGTGCGAAGTGGATATTTATTTAAAACAAATAAGAAGGAAAAAGTTAACGTAAAATGCTTACTTGGTTGCCTATTAACTTAAGTTTCTAGCATGAAATCGATAAAAGTTTTTTGTCGTTTCGTGTTTTCCAAACAGAGGTTATAAAAATCATAAAAATGACAAGTTACGGATCAGCTGGTAATTTGACATTGATGCTATGAAGGTTATGTTTACTTTTCTGTGAGATTTGTTGTCGTGATCTTTAGTTTAATCTGTTTAACTTTGGCATTGTGATATAAGTTCGTCTGTATTATTATGTTTTATTCTTGTAATCCATCCTATTTTTAATTAAAATTGTATTTATATGGTGATATATGCTGCCATCTCCAGGAATATTTCGTTAACTAAAATATAAAGTGATCTGTAATGCAAATTACCATTAAAAATCTAGGGGCTTGTTTGTTTACATAAAAAAAGTAGAGGTGGAAATAGTTTTATGTTTGTCCTTTATCGAAAATAACTTCTATTTAAAACAAACCAGAAATCACAGCAATATTTAGGACGGTTAAATAACATTTTGGGGTAAATTTTAAATGTAAATTATTAATAACACATTGAAATTTGTGAGATTTTTGTCGTGATCCTTAGTTTAATTTGCTTAACTTTGCCACTGTGATATAAGTCGGTCTGTATTTTAATGTATTATTATATTTTATTCTTGTAATCTATCGTACTTTTAATTAAATTTGTAATTTATTTGGTGATAAACGCTGCCATCTCTAGGAATATTTAATTAATCAAAATATAAAGTAATCTGTAATGCGAATTACCTCTAGGTGGCTTGTTTGTTTATAAAAAAAAGTGTACAGTCCAGTTCAAGTTTTAAAAGAAGTATTAATCTTATGGGCTATAGGCATCCCTTTTTATTTTATACCTACTCATATTTGTCTATCTCCTTCTATCATGGGGATTGTTGCCAGATTTATTTGATGGCTGTCGGTAATGATAATGTCTGCATTATTCGCTGTTTCCTGTTCCTGTCATTTCTGGATTTAGAATATATTTGTGTGTCACTTGCACTTAAAACAGCTGTTATAATTACATATAGGTAACCTAATTTTTGGAGAAGTATGTTCTAATAGACATTGGTTTTATATTTGAGAATATTTATTTATGGTATTATATGATGCATAGGATTATAATGTACTATTAAAAGATATCACAGCGAAAGGAGAAACATTATTTTCAGTAATAAATCGTGAGTAAATAACATTTTGTAGCAGAAGGGACTAGCACAGCAAGTACATCTAGACGAGCATTTGTGCAAGATTTAAGTATCAATCTTTTAGAGCAACAAATGGTAATGGCCAACATTAGTTGGATTTTTGCATTAGTTGATGGTGGCAACAAAAATGGCTTCGTTTGAATGCTAAGATATGCCTCTGCTTATATCTAGCAAATATATGACACTGTTTCTACCGAGAATTGAAAAAAACTTCACTAAACATGATATCAAAGGTATAATAATTATATAATATTTGACACATTGTGGTTTTAAGTTTATTCATTTTAGTTAAAAGAATCATGTGGAAATTGGACATGAATCCAAAGAGTATATACTAATTTAACATCAATCTCATCATCTCCATATTGGTCATCCCATATAAGTTAATCATACACTTATGGCTATAGAAATGATCTTTAGTTTATTGTAAGCATACCTCTGTAAATATTTGTAAATTTATTATGAATACTTATACATCTATGTATGTTTCCCTGAAAATAAACACAAGAACAGGAAACAGAACACCTTATTTGTGTTGTGTATTATGATGTGGAATAAATTTAATTAATACATCAACATTATTCTATCGCTTTTCATACTAATGGTACACAGTGGGACATAGCCATAAATACAAACAAAATTCACAGGATTGACATTTTATCAACATGAAATTCGTCAATCGTCAAGTTGTTCAGCGCGACAACATACGAAAAATTAAGTACTTAAATAGATTTGGCATCGTTGAATACTATCTCCATAAGAGTAATACTTCCTTCTCAACGTGAACCAGACTATAGGTGGAAATAGGTTCTTTTTTATGGAGAATTACTTCTACTACAAACCAGAAATCACAGAAACATTGAAGACGGTGAACATTTTGGAGTGTTCTAAATGAAGGAGGAAGTGAGGAAGAAATATATGGATTGACTCATAATGTGGAATTGCGTTATTTCTTTCTTATTACTATTACAATATTTATAAATTTCTAAAGCTCATAATTTATACTCGTCACTTTTAGAAATACACTTTGCAAAGAAAAATAATAAATGAAAAAAAAAAAACAAGATTTAAGTAACTACATAGCATATTTTTTTTATTAAATACTCATTTAGTAGACATTATTAGATCATAATATATATAATAATTATTTATTTAATAAATTACAAAAAAAAAAAAAAAGAAAAAACACTGGAAACCAGAGATTAAAGCAAAATTTTAGTTTAATTTTGATATTAGTGTTTTTTAATATCCTTAATTCGGGCGTCTAAACTCATCACAGTTTTATTAATTTCATTTAGATTATTGGCGAAACTTTCCTGAACACCTTGCAAGAGAGTCTTGTTATTTTCAACGTTCGAGGTGATATCAGATTGAAGTAGTTCCACTTGAGATAAAGTTTTCACAAAATCAGTTGCTGTAACGGAAAGAAACTTTGTAATTAACTAAAACGTTATCTCGGTATAGATAAATACCTTTTTCATGGAGTGCCTTTAATGCTGTTAAACGCTCCACAGTTTCCGGTAAAATTTTCGAAATATGTTCGTTAGATTTCACCAATTCATAAAGTTCGTTTATCTGTAATATCAATAAAAATAATAATAACATCTTACTTAAATTAAACTGTTATATTATTTAACTTACTTTTTGATCGCCTTCTACATCTGCGGATAATTCCTTCTTATTTTCCGCGATAGATTCTAATTTCTGCGTCAACGCGGTCAATCTCCCTTCTATATGGTCTAATTGGGCGGAATCCAACAAACTAGCTGTCGCACTTAAATGCTGCGCTGCTTCTAATAAGCTGCCTATACGGGATAAGTAAGACAATCAACAATCAAAGTCGAATAAATAGTTACCTTTAGACGTAATCGTAGATAAACGTGATAATTTTTCGTTCGAAGCTCCTAATACGACTTCAAGTCGGTGTATACGGCGTTCCAATTCGGCTAATCGGTTCGTTTGACTTAAATGCGCTTGTTCCGGTCTGTATTTAAATTGAAACGTAATTCCAGCGTCGGCATTCCGTTCCGATTCGGGCAAACCTGATGTTTGGGCTTTGAATTTCTCTAATTGCGAAAATAGCTTCCTAGAGAAATAATTAGTTTCATTTGTGTAATAGTAATGTGATCAAAATAATATTCTATTTTTTGGAGCGCATAAATGTATAACCTCTAAAATTTGAGGTGTATAAGTTAGTCAACGTGTGATAATTTTAATAGTAATTCACGATAATGTTTATTCCAACACGTTTGCTGACATTCGTATTGCATGATTTGCAATAAACACCTTTATCTTCTACAAATTGCTGAATTCGTATGCGTTTCACTATAGGTAACTTGATGCAATATTTTTCGTACAGATTTTGGACCTTTATTTTAATCAATCCACGCGCAATATAAAGGTTCATCTACGCATGCATTAGGAAGTGCTATCTGTTATTAACAGATTTAATGAAAAATAATATTTTTAATATGAACTACATACCTTATTTAATAAATACTTAAATAATATTAATAATTAAATGCAATACAAGTAATAATATATTGGACAACTGAATGACAGTGTAGGAATTCATATTAATGACATATAAATAAAATACAAGTGTCATTTTTCACATTTTGATATCAAAAATGATCCTTAAAAGAATAATTAATAAAAACGAAATTGCTGATCATAGAATACACAAATAAAACTGTCTTAATTAAATCATTCAATTTACATAAATAAAAAAAAAAAACTGTGTTTATTCATTGTTGCTAATAAAACGGTCAATTCAGTCAAGTTTGTTGCAATAATTTGCATTACACATATCCTTTAACTCCTAAATTTGAATGCAAAGCACAAAAACATGAATTATTTTCTAACAGACTTTTGTATCCAAGGGTTTTTGGGGGGGGGGAAAGAAAAAACGCCAAGTTCACATGTCGATAATTTACGGGGTATTTGGTGTCGCTAATGACAATTCTAGGAGTCAAAAATACGCGCATCTCATATGGGGAGGAAACATAATTAAGATCTTTTTAATAATTATTATCTAAAAAACATATTATTATTTAAAAAATAATTGTTTTTTTTAATTAATCCATTATGGCAATTAGGTAGTACATAGATTTGTTTAAAGGCAAAAAAGAAAAAAAATACGATAAAAATATAACAATAGAGAAACAGTTAAAATATTATAGAAAAAGTAAAAAATGTTAAAAAGGGAGCAAAATATTGAGGAATGAGAATAGAGAATCGGAAGACGTGAAACAAAGAAAGGGAAAAGGAAATAGGGAAAATGGAATAAGAAAAAGGGAATAGGGAGAAGGGAATAAGAAATAGGAAAAACGGGATAGGTAAAAGCGTTGACTGAAGGAATACATAAAGACTCGCAACCTAGGCCTAAAGTATGTGGCAGATAGATTATCTCTTTATTTCTCTCTCGCACAGCTATCCCGCTCTCCCAGTCCTAATTCTGCCCCAAACTGTATTATTGGATAGTGGCGCCACTACAAGACAGTTGGAAGTTTAAGTGAACTTGCTATCAGCTGTGCAATCAGCAATCGTCCTGTGAGTCATTTTGGCTAAACGAATAAAGTAAAAGAATATTGAAATTTGAACGTAAGCTTCGTGGGTCATCGTTAACGCTACGTATGTATATGTAAACTGATCGGGCCAAAAATGATATATTATTATTTTATTTAATATGACTACTGATACAATACTGAATTATTTGAATATTTTAAATCTTTAGTTGGTTATTTATTTTAATAATAAAAGAAGAAAAATAACAATATGAAAAGGAGGTATTTTTTTTTAATGCTTACAAAAATAATAAATAATAATAATAAATACTTTTCAAAAAACAATCTCTATTTACATATTATAAAGGGCATATATAATTACAATCCACAAATATTTGATAGTAATACATATCAAATTAAAACATTTTCATCTTATCTACATATTAATTAGAAAGAGTTTGAATTGATATAATTAAGTAAATATTTACAATTTTCTAGAATGCTATTATTGGCCTATATTTGTCATGACACTCATCATGCATCAAGTTAAACTATCATACGTATTAATTACATATTATTAGAAACAGTTGAATTTGTATAATTAAATAAATGTTTAATCTTAAAGTTTTCTAGAAATGTATTATTGTAATTAACACTGTTTATATTAGCATATCGATATACCCTTTATCGAAATGGTAAATAGCAAATAGTTAATTACCACTCACCAACTTTCTAGAAAACTGAAATATGAAATATTTACTTAATTATACAAACTCAAACTGCTAATTAAAATGTGATCATATGAAATTGTTTCAATTTAAAATATACTTCAGAGTTTAAGAAACAACAGATTATTTAATATTATTATTATATATGATGAAAAGCATAAACAATTTCAATACATAATACGTTTTGTACAATAAAAATTATTTTATGCCGATGTATGTATTACGACAAAATTCGCACTTTGCGGTGAGTTTTAGGGTAAAATACCTTAGATTTTTTTACTTTGGATGTCAATAAATCAGTTTCCCACTTTAAATTTCTAAAAATTTTCATTTTAATAAGTGATTGAATGATACTTTTGCGGTGGTCTAAACAGTTTGGATATTTTTTATCATGTACCAATTGTCTAGTGATTGCATAATATTATATTCGACTTCTCTTCCACATTTCGCAGCATTTAAATTTATTAAATAATACATTAAATTTATTCAACATAAATGATACAACCTCTACAAAAGTATCTGCAGGTCGTTTTAAAATGTAATAGTGCTAGAGCAGCCATAGTTTTTATTAAAAGCAAGCTCACTGTTCTCTAACATTCACTATTTTCCTTCAGAAGTGCTACAGCACAATCTTCGCAGTGTTTTTTTCGTAAACATGTGTGAATTAAATAACCTGCAACGTAAACCACAGAACAAGTTTCACGTTGCATTTTGGTTATTTTATCGTGAGAACGTCTTCGCTGTCACTCTCGTCCTCGCTGTCTCTTCGTTCGTGGTGATTACATTTACTACTTCATCAACATTGTCTGTAGTTTCAAAGTTAATGTCATCATGCTGAGTGTTTGCTGCATCAGCTATTCTAGAATATCGGCCTCATCTGCGTCGCAATTGCTACTATTTGCAGTCATTTGCAACCGAATATTCGTATTATGCTGGATAGCTATACGGCATTGAGTACAGTAGGCGTGGGATTGTATCCTCTCTACTTCTTACAACGGAAAAAAAATTTTCTAACGGATCTAGATTTAAAAAGTTTGTTAATAAATATTTTATATTCTCTTTTTTTAATTCTGACCATAGCAGTAATATAGATCGTATTGTCCATATCATGCCTTGTAAACAGTAAATATTGTTTCGTCTAGAACATTCTCATTTTCAAAAACTTCAATATTTTTAAAATAGGTAATCCTTTCAACAAAGTTTTTTTCTGGCGTGTCTTTATATATGGATAAAGCACTTTTATTGGGATTTGCATCACTTAGCACTCTACTGTTCAGGCGTCAAAGATGTTATTGACATTTTCTATAAAATCTGCAGTGTTTGAAGCTGTACTACTCTGCAGTTCATTGGTGTGGTTAACAGTTTAATTGCAGCTGCTCTACTGAATGAGAGAATACTGGGCAGCGTATTGACACGCATTTTTTGAAAACTTGTGGGGTTTAAATGCGGCTCTCTAATTTTCAGCATTGCTCTTGTAGTATTGCTCTTTTGGTCTATTTCGTACGTTTGTACAATGTCATTCCAAGATTACGCTTCTATTAACCAAAATGTCAATTTAGGGTTCATGAAATTATTTCTTAACGATTTGATTAAATGTGGAGCGTCAAAGCAAGTAAATACGGTTTTGCTGTCGATTTTAATTGTTGGGTCACCACTGTAGCACCTAACAGTTCCATTGTTTTTCTATTATTAGATCCTTGGTCACACACTAATACTAGAGGATTAAAAGACATGCTTCTAATCTTTTACAACATCTTCAACGATGGATTTCAAGGATAAACTGGTAACGGGTCCTGCAGAAGTATAATAAGCTAGTGGAATTTTCCAATTATGAAGAAGGCCACGCACAAGAAACACGAGTGCAGTATTCGCTAACTTCACTTGCTTTCCAAAATTTGCAAGATCTTGATAGCCTTCTACAACATCTTGGTATTTATTGTACTGCAATTCTTTCTTTAATATAATTTCATCGAACATCACAACGCACATTTTCTCGCGCTCTGTCATTGATTTGGCCTTCAATTCTAGCTTGTTTGTAAGGGTAGTTTTCATGCCAGTTTTCAAATTTAGCACTTGTAACCACGACTGTATGGTTCTAACAGATGGTAGACATACCCTCAATTTTTAATCATAAACGAATATGTGCTTGGAGATTTATAGAAGAGGGAAAGAGCTAGCTGTTTCTCGGATTTAGTCCATTTAGAACGTTTGCTGTGGAAAAATTGCATCTTTATTAACGTCTTCACAGCTTCACTTTTATTTATTAATAAATTTTCAATGACAGCTGCCTTAGAAAAAGATTTTTTTCGTTGTTTAAGCCTGTATGTTTCCTGGCAGCGAGATCTATATTTTCTTTTCAATACTTCTATCTTACTGCTTAAAACTTTTACATTTCCCATCGAAGATAATTTCTTTGCGGGGGACATGTTTAGTACTCGTTCGCTTATAGCACTACTATTACTGCTGCTACAAACACTTCTATTTCGTCCACTCATAGAATCCAGTTGAAAAAATACGGAACTTTCAGAATCGGTATTGGAACAACTATCCGGTTTTCTTCTTCTTTTGCAACCGTATTTTAGTCCTGACGGTTTCGAAGGGCTGACTGGAGTAATAAATGTTTCTTCATCATCTACACAAGAATAATAAAGAAAATTGTTTTATTTCAATGATAGTATGAATAATTTCAGATTTAATGTATGTAGTATTAAAGAATTTGCATTTACCTTGTTCGTCATATCTTTTAGGTACAGCAGTTTTCGCAGTAACTTGCGTTTTGAATTTACACTTAAATGACATTCTAGAAAATGTCTTTTCGCAAATTCTTTTTACTGCCAATTCACTAATGTCCATTAACGCAATTTCAATATTTCCACAGTTTTTCTGCCACTCTTTTACGCGTTCTTTGTCTTTTATAGGAAATTTAAAATAGCTAACACTTTTGTCCTTTAATCGGTGTTGACCACAATTATAATAACAACACACGTTGCCGGAGAAACTCATTTTTAACACTAGTAGGTAAGTACCGTCTGAACAATCACTCTCAATGCGTACTCTACCGCTGCTCAAGCGAGATTGACCTATCCGTCTACCCGAGATCGCGCTGAGCCATCTATATGTCGGGTAGGCCAGCAGCCACCGTTAAAGGTATTACGTTGCGAGTCTTTATGTATTCCTTCAGTCAACGGTAAAAGGAAATAGGGAAAAGGAAATAGGGAAAAGGGAATAGGGAAAAAGGAATGGGGAAAGGGAACAGGGAAAAGAGAAAAATTAAAAATCAAATATTAAAAACGATATTTACATTACCATTAAAAGAAAATTAAAAAAAAAACATTATTTATTTTATGCATTATTTTAATATTTATATGTTTTACGTGTGCGAAATTATTATTGTCTGGTTATTGACGTTTGAATTTGAATATTTGAATAATTACCAATATAAGCAAAAACTTGATAAGGTAAAAATAAAAGTTATTATTTTCTTTATTGCAGATAGAAATATTTCAGAAACATTAAATACCTATACTAAAAATTATATTATTTCAATCAAAGAAATAAGTCTTATCTGAAAGGAATGATTCTTTTAAATAACTCCAATAAAATACTTTTTTTTTGATTTGAAAAAGCTTATCTCACTGCACTTTGAAAGAAAAAGCTATAATACAAGAATATCATATTCAACGGCTGCATAATGATTACTCATTACAAATATCTCACATTGTCTTATAAAAAGAATTTATAAGAAAATTCATTTTAATCGAATTTAGCATTTGTTTCATCTAAACTGGTTACTTCTAGTACTGAACACTGAAATAACTTACTTTATTTGAGCACCTTGTGGATCCGTAATACTAGTAACCACATCAGCACCCGGAGTATCTTCCAGCTTTAAATCGGCCAACTTCTTTAGCGCCTGCTCTACCTGCTGCGTAGTTATTAAACTATTGATTTCTTTTCTCTTCCTTCTGGGATTCTATTTTCTTAACATCTTCGAACAACTCGGACATTTCACACTGTAAACGTTGGTATTTCTGCAAAACCGTTTCATCTTCCCCCTTTCCCACTAATTCATACGCGTATCCCATACACAAATTCCTGGTGATTCTATCAGAGAAATCCACCCGATTAGCACTGAGCGATTTCCCTTTGTATTTATTAAACGCGTCCGAAGGAGATATATTAGTTTTTTCGATTGCATCGCTTTCCTCCTCGTAGAAATCTGACGTCTGTTCAGATTCTGGGAGGTCACTAGTTTCATATATATCGGGCTCATCGTGGGCCTATTAGAAATAAGCAGTTCAGTAATTAAAATGTATGAAAAGAAATGACTCACAATTCCTGGTAGATCGGCGTATTTGGGATCAGCCATTTCAAAATTGTAATATGTATAAATAACGGTTATGTGTTGATTGTGGATGCGTATGATTATTATTTATGAATGTGGTGTTTTAGTAAAAAATATAATTAATTCGCTTTAGTTGTCAAATTGACAAAGCCAAAGCAGTTATTCCAGATACAGATTTCTGTAGTATCGACATCTTATATTTTTATATTATCTTAATTTGCAGAAAACTGTAAGTTTATAACGACGCAAACTGGCGTGTGATGGCAGCACGAATGAAATTTAATTTTATATTTTAATTTTTTTAACGTATAGATAACTCACAAATTTGTATTATAAATATTTCAGGGATTAAATAAACATTCTTTATTATAATTCCTTTAATTACATGACATGCAATATTCCTGCCTATTCTTCGTTTGTAGTAACGTCTGCTTGCGTCAAAGGGGGGATACGATATTTTATTTATTTTATTATATAATAACAATTTTAGTATTGTAAAATAATGAAGACTGCTGAGAATTCCGTAGATGCGGATGCAAGATACGTCCAAGAACATACTAGTAGTAGGCGTAGAGATTTTAATATAGTTGCCACACAGAATACCTAATTTACATTATCTCTCCGTATATTGTTTAATAATATCTTATCAGCGCAGGTATTTTATTTGTGTTACGTAGGTGCTTCTTTCGAACAGCGCTATTTCGTTACGATTATTCCAGATAATGTGATTCATAATACTTTTATCTGGGACGTCGAAAAATATTTAAGTCTTTTTTTCGGTCTGGCATGTCGTGAAGGGGTGGCGCACGAGTTTCGAAAAAATGGGGACGATCTGGAAGGTGGTGACCAGGAAGAAGGTGTTTGACAGTGACGCTATACAAAACACTCAATTGGCAAGGATACTGAACACCTTCGATTTGACGGCTCTGGGAATCGGCAGTACGTTGGGTGTCGGTGTCTATGTGATCGTCGGACATGTAGCCAGAGATACGGCGGGTCCTTCAGTGGTTTTGTCTTTTCTAATCGCAGCTATAGCGTCGGTATTCGCTGGTAAGTCAATACACTTGTTGCACAGTGCACGTTTTGTAAACGATTGGAAATTGTATAGCGACTGATATTAATATTTTATTGTTATACCACGCTTAAGATACAGAAAATTTTCCATAATTTCCTTATGTTGACATTCGCTTATTTCAATTTCGTCAATTTCGTCACATTTTGCGTACTAATACCATAAACATAAATAGATTCCTTTATTTCCACATTTTAGACATATTAAAATGAAAACTGTCAATTTGACAGTTAATCTTTACAACGAATTAATTTCACCAAGTTGGCAAAGTAATAAACTCTGAATATATTTTGGTAAGAATATATTATATCATTATCTTAAATTAGTATATTATTTAGATAAAAGAATCTGCATTATATTCATCTTTAACCTAGAAAGATATAATAGATATGGGAACATAAAATTTTCTAGATTTGGTAATTTTATTTTTTTGTTTTTGAAAAAGCAGTGACATCTAGGTACGACTTTTTCAGAACTGCAAAAAAAATATATACACACATTCGGGATAATATCAAAGGCAATTGGAGATTAGTAAAGCGATTAATTGTTTGATATTGGTGACTTTAATTACTTGCTCAAGGTTTCATTAAGTAGTTACTAATACAAGTTATTACAACTTGATCAGTAAAATTAACTGAGATTTCTGTATAGATTATAACACAATAATAACTATAGGAATTCCATTCTATGTTTATTTATAAATTACACTGCTCTTGTCACAGATTTTTTTAATATATGAAGCACTTCTTGTGATTGTTGTTTAATTTGTTTCTATTTTCTCAATAATTTATAATTAAAGTGCAATTAATTACAAAAAGAAAAAAGAACATTAGAGATTTTTTTTTATATCTAATTAAATTCATTTAGAGCAATCTGGTAGGTAATTTATAATGCTGATTGTACAATAAAACAAGGATTACTTTATAATTAGTTTTCTTGATAGTAGGGACTTGTTTTTTATAATTTTTCCTTGAGGCACCTAATAAAATATATATTTTTTACGTTCGAGACAGCATTGATAGTCTCCTTCAGGATTTTCTCTTTATTGTTGTTTGACCTTTTTTGAAAACGTTATTTTTAACAACCAAATACAATTTATCAATATGAAAAGGTCAAACAAAAATAAGATAAAAAAGACATTTTCAGGGTATAAAAAAAACTATAGACATGTGATTTTATAATGGTGTCAAAAGGAGTTATTAGGATGATGTTTAGTTAAATCCTTAATGAATAATGAAATCTTGAAATGAAATATCAGACTTAGGGGTGGCAATGAAAAATAAAAAAAAAAATAGTAAGAATGAATACATGAAACCATTATCATTTGTTTCAGAAAATAAGTTTTTTTTTGTGAAATCATAAAGTACATGACCAGAACCAAAACATTCAAAATCTTGCTTTGATCCTTGACATTCTAATAGGCAAATTTAATTCCCGCACTATTTTTAGGAATTCAACGAAAGCTTAAATAACTGGGTTATGCGTACAAAAGGGTAGTAATTTATGTTTAGCGTTGAGTTACAAGATATTGCGGTAATTAAATTTGGCTCTGTGGGATGCATCACCAAGTAACAACATAAAACATATGAAAGTGTATGCATTACTGCTGTCAGTGTTTTCAATGTAAACACGAAACTTTCAATATACAAGTATCCCTAATGGCCAAATTTAAATTTCCGCATTATTCATAGTAAATTCAACGTTAAAAAATGAATTACTACCATTTTGTACTACATTAATAGTAATTTTAATGCCTTTACGTTGAATTTACTAAATGTGGCGGGAAAAGTAATTTAGTTTAGCGATGTACTGATTATTTAGTTAATTTTGACCTTTGTTAACGTAAATTGGTTTGTCGAGCCACTAAGTTATAATCAATTCAAAATGTTTTGGCATATGGAAAAAAAATCAGACGACCACTGTAACAATTATTTAAAATAATTACCAGAAATAATTTTACAAAACGTAGGTATACTTACCTTTCAATTAGTCTATAATACTTTTAAGCTTTTCGATTCATATCATTTTGCAATATACTATAACAGGATAAGAGAATTGAGTAGATTAGTACTTTACAAGCTAAAACAAAACAAGGATATCTTTGATCCTTCATCATATTCAGACAAACAAACTTGTAAGTTTTGTAACCATGATCACTTTACAATATTTTATTACGTTAAATTATAATTATTTTGTTTGTGCTGTGTGTGTCATGATTAAATATATTGTTTTACAGTGAAGTACAAGTAAAATATAACATCTTCATACTTTGGCAGTCTCTCTGGCTAGTTTCTGGATGAAGTCAACATAACCTCAAATTATATCGCATTGACACCTAAGTTATTGAATATTGAATCGTGATTAATCTATAAATTCTAGTAATGTTCCATGAATAATGACTGTGAATATAAAAGCACTTTACTGTATGCTGTCTATAAACGTAAAAAATATAATATATTAACCCAAATAAACAACAGAAAACAGTTAATCCTGACGTTTATATACATTAATTTTGTGACACTTTCTCTAAAAACATATATCCGGGAATTATTCCAATCATTCCGCCGTGTGTTTCAGTTATTTACATAATTACTACAGCATCTGAGATAATTCCTTATCGTCGCTTTTGTTATTACAATTCTACATGTCATCTGGAACAAAAATTTGTAGCGATAAGTACGAGGATCAACGGCCCAAAATAATATTGAGAACGATGCCTAATCTCCAATCATTGTTTCTGTTTTCTACGAATCGTGAAAAATTCAAACGATAATGGATTAATTAGTTTGTTGCTATTAAATCAATATTGTTGTTGCGAATCCTATTGTAATAACTTGCAATTTTGAAATTTACAGGTTTGTTCGTTGATGTGCTACACTTTTTATACTGACTTGATTAAAACAGGATAGAATACACTCTTGACGTATGTACCTGAGAAAGATAAAATATGCATTAGTGTAATGGTGTAACACCAACCTCATATTTTCATAGAATATAAAAATTGCGGGAAATTTAAATGTGCAACTTACAAATTTATATTTTAATAATGTTAATTTTTAGATGCATTTATTTTATCTAATAATAATAATAATATAATAACCTTTATTTCAACAATTAGGGGATTACATATAATACAAATACAACCAACCACCTATCCCCAAAATGCAGAACATACGTCAAAAGGACAAAACTAAATGTAAAAAAACTAGACAGGCATATTGTGCCAGCTAGACAATATTAACTAAACATAAATATTATAGTTTGTGACTAAAAAATCATTCACCGAATAAGGTTCTAAGTTACAATCAGATTATGAACTTTTTTTTGAAGGATGCGAATATTGCATCGGTTTTATTTCTTGTGGAAGTGCGTTAAAAAATTGATGCAATTATAGGCTAAACCTTTCTCCTTTTGTTATAATCTGTGTGATGGATATAGTAATCAGTTCGAAATCTTGTTTCGTATTCGTGTTTTTTTTCGTCTTTTCAAAAAGTTGTTTGTTTTTAAAAATAAAAATTAAACTCTCTTGTATATATATTCCGTACACTGTTAATAGTTTTTGTTTTTGAATATTGTCCGACAAGATGCATTGAAGGAAAGTCCGAAAATTGTTCGTACCGCTCTTTTTTGAAGAACAAAAATCTTCTGCATATGGGGAGAGGAGCCCCATATTGGGATGCTGTACCTCACAGCCGATATCACGTAGGCATGATATACCATTATCAGAATTTGCCGATTTGTCACTGACCTTAATATTCTTAGCGCGTAGCATGCATTCCCAAGCCTCCCACAAAGGTTATCAATATGGTTATTCCATCCCATTTTATCATCAATAGTGATACCCAGAACTTTGCAATATCTATACAGTGGAATGTTATCTAAAGAAAGTGATATTTTATCAGGTGTTTCAATAGTATCATTCAATTTGTAAAGGATAGCTTTGGTTTTACTAGTATTTACTATCAGTTCATTATTATTAAACCACTGAAGGACATTACTGTACAGTAAAGAACCCGATTCTTGAAGAGTTATAAAATCACTGCCCCAGAACAATAAATTCGTATCATCTGCAAAATTCACTATTTCATGGTCGGCAACAACATTTAAACAGATATCATTTATGAATATTAAAAATAATAAAGGTCCTAAAACGCCTCCTTGTGGTACACCTATAACAGTATCCATCCACTCCGAGTAGATGTTTCCTTGAGGAGAATTTAATTTTACCCTTTGTCGTCTACCACCTAAGTACGACTCAAACCACTGATAAGAAACACCTCTTATACCGTAGTTATATAATTTATTCAAAAGAATCTTGTGCGACATTGAGTCGAATGCTTTTTTCAAGTCTAGAAATAAGCCTGCAGTTAAGTAATTATTTTCAAATGCATCCATAATTAGCTCAGTGTATTCAAACAAAGCGGTAACCGTAGATTTGCCAGACAAGAAACCGTGCTGATGACAATTAAATAACTTGTGTTTTTCAAAAAAAGATAAGAGTTGTTGATAGACAATCATTTCTAAAATTTTCGAAAATGACGATAAAAGACATATTGGCCCATAATTTTCTATTAACTCCATATCACCTCTCTTGAATAAAGGTTTAACGATAGCATACTTCAATGCATGGAAAAATTCCCGAACAGAGTGATTCATTTATGATGTTACACAAAGGCTCGCATATTATATCATAACAGTTTTCAATAATGTTTAGAGGGATTTCGTCGAATCCAAAACTATATTTATTTTTTAATCTTAGAATGCATTCCTTTAAATCTGACGCTACCACTGGTTTAAAATAAAAAGTATATGAATTATGACTAATTTGAGGAGACGACGTGACATTTCTGTTTTGAATAAGGTTAAGAGCAGCATTTGAAAATAAATATTAAATGAATTTGCTAAACTTTTAAGATTTTTTGAAAAAATACATCTTTTTTATTCCTACCAATGGTATCGTTTACAATTTGCCACATTGTTTTTGATTTATTTTGAGATAATATGTTAATGTCTAATGTTTTAAAAGTTACATCTCAATAACTCGAAAAAAAAATTATTATGTTATATACGTATGACAAGTTTAATAAATCATTTTCGCTTAATACTCTGGCGCATTAAAAGATATTTATATGTCATATAGTGTGGTATTATCTGATTACCTGCCAATTATTGTTTCGGATGGTGGAATATTTACTAATCTTATAATTCTCTTTCATTCGTAAGGATTGTGCTATGCGGAATTCGGAGCAAGAACTCCAAGGGCGGGTTCTGCTTATATTTATAGTTACACGTGCATTGGAGAATTCGTGGCTTTTGTGATAGGATGGAATCTAATATTGGAATATGTGATAGGTAAGTTACGTATTGATTTATAATTAGTACTTAAAGAGATTTATAATAATAAATGATAAGGAATTAATTTGGCGTCAACTTGTAGTACTATTTTTTAATTTTTCGAGATTGACTCACTTGAACACGAAAGGAATTTAGAGGCGGGAAATTTGAATTCATGAAAAATTGTAGTAGAGTTCTTTTTCTCTGAAATATAGATTACTTGAAGATTACACTATAGAGGGTGTTTCCTAACCTCTCTGACAAAATAAATGAGGATACTCCTCACCAAATTCTAAGACGAAAATGTGGTATAAATTTTTCAAAATTTTATTAATTAATGCTAAACGATGTTTTAATGATATTTGTTAAACATAATAAGGGGTTACAGTACTTTACTTTGGGTCAATTTTAAATTTTACAATTACTCTAACACCCAGAAATATTACATAGATATTTTGAAAAATATATTTTATAAATATTTTTCGTGAGAGGTTTTCGAATATATTTTTCATATTTTTTTCTAAATATAGATAAAATCAATTAAAATATTTATTCCATATTTTAAAATTAATGTAAGCGCTATATTTTTCCTAAAATATTTGTAAAATATTTATATGAAAATTGAGATTTTTTATGCAATCTATTTAATTTGTCAAAATGAACTAAAATTGTTCTTGGTTATTTAGAATGTATAACGTCGATAACGAAAAGTTGAAACATACATAGAGTTGTCTAAAAGGCAAGAACTTTCACACTCACCATACAAGTTAATCAATAATTCTGACATCTTTTAAGGCATACTGAAGGTTTATCAAATCACTATTTTTTTTAATTGAAGTGTTCTAAATAAAAAAAAACAAACGTATTTATTATCATTTTATTTGAATAAGCCAATAAAAATGAAAAATACTCATTTTTAAGTCTAGCCTTGGCTGGTGCCAGGTACAATCCTATGGCTTTTTTCATATCTTCGGTAGTGGCGCTCTCATGGCGTTTCCTTGTGGCCTCTAAAACAATGCCAATTGTATTAGATCATACCATGAATAAAACATCGTACAACATTATCAACACCTACTAATACATTTGGAGCATTTACAATAATTGGAGTGGTAGCTACATTCTAATACTTACGATACTTATTTTTACTTTATTTTATAATATTTGAAAACATTCTACGTACAAACAATAAAACAAAAAACGTATTCTAACCTCTATTGAGGTTATGACGCTTATCTACCGAGATGAATCTCTTAACCAAATCAACCAGCAATTTATCTGGTAGATGCAGTACATATATGATGCATAAAATTCCTACAATTATATTATTAAACGATTTCTGTACATAGAGATATTGAGCATTCCAATTATCTGATAAATGCCATGACATGTTCAAAGTTTTGCTTACCTTGTAGTCACCACAAACACTAAAACACAGCCCGCAACAATTAATTACACAGTTAACCCTAATCTGCCCTAATCATATACTATTATAAACTATAACATGTAACGGACAAACGAATGAAAATGTTGATGATACGCACGTGCGCGTATGTATTCTATGTACCTAATCCATAGACGCATAAACAATACTAAATCATATAACACCGGCACCGTAATGAATAGAAGTATTGTGTTGACGTTCGCAACTTACAAATATTACAAATAATATAATACAAAACGCAGATATATTAATAGAAAAGTTACAGAGCTCAACTTAGATACTAATTAAATCATATTAGATACATATTATCTAATTTAATCTTTAAACTATCATTTTAAATAGGTACATACCTACTTAATATGTATGCATATTTTACCCATTTTATATTATTCGTCCCACGCACCAAATGTACAAAAGCAAAAATTCAATCTTTTTTTTTTTTTATATGAAATAAATATTTACAGAAATACAAAGCAAAATATTCTTGCAGAGTTATGAAAAATATATTGAGAAAACATTTGCAATAAAATATTATTAATGCTACATAACATATATATATATATATATTTTAAATGTTTTCCTAATATATTTTGTGCATATTATGTTAATATAACTAATATTCAAGAAAGATTTAATATTTTTTAAATATTTATAAAATATGAAATAAATATAGTTGGTCACTGGGGTTAGTTAGAAATTTAACACCCTGTATCTTGAAAACGAAGCGACATTCGAAAATAAAATATATCATATTTTCGTCTTAAAATTTGGTGAGGAGTAGTATCCTCATTTATTTTGTCAGAGAGGTTAGAAAACACCCTGTATATAAAGCTTTCTTATATATTTTTTCTATGTAGAATTAAATATGGAATGATATATACATATATAACGTTTCATTTAAAATAATGGAGTAGGTATAAATTAATCTATTTTTGGGACACTCTGTATAGTCAAAAATACTTCTTTGGTGAAAAACAGGTGAATAAAATGAAAAACAGGGGTGTAATAAAGATGTCTTTACTGTATCAGCTTGTACACTGTACACCTACGATACGAATGCATTCATATATAAATAATTGGTTTATTTTCGTCTGATTTAAATAAATACATAGATCCAATAAATACAGGAATTTAAATATAGAATTATTATAAACAAAAGTTTGCGTCATTATGGAGTAACATCAAACATGATATTTGTTCATAGTACACACTCGATTTGTAATATGTATACAATACGGAATAAGATATGGGATCTTTTGATATTAATAATGCATTTTGCTTATTTAAGTTTTTTTTTTATATATTCCATTGACTCCGATAATGCACCAAATGGATTACAATATTAAATGACTACAATTATTTTTTCTTTGATAATACCGCAGTGATGTTTATAGAGATGAGTTATTTTAAAGTATAATTGAAAATACTAGTTAGTATTATTTTGTCTGTATTGTATGATGGGAAAGATGATTATCTCCAGATGAAAATAAATAAATCTGATAATTATATGAAATAAGTAAGACATCTTAAAAGCTTGTTTTTCTATTTTATTGCATTCACATCAGTGATTTAATCCACTGATTTCATTAAACTATTATTTTGTTTATTTTGGAGATTATGACTTTCGTATTTAAACAAAACTTTAGTAACAAATAGAGTGGACGAAATAATTGCTGAATAAATAATTTAAAAGTGTGTGCATACTACATATGGCTCAAAAAATTGTTAGAGATATGATACAGAAAGAGTTTTCTGAATTTCTATGTTTGATTTTATCGATTTAAATTTTATATTTTGATAATTTTAAATTAACTTTTAATTATTTATATGTGTAATTTTGCATCGAGTTTTATATTTTTTTAGCTTCTGATATGACACGGCCCTGAAGACGGCTATTCAGCCGAAACATGTCTTTGATTGGTTTCTTACCTATTGATTTCTTTATCATCAAATATTACTCAATTTGGACATAACCATCATGCATGCGAGTTAGAGATATGTTTGGTTTATTTTTAAAGGGGTATTTTGATCTTCACGCTAGAGCACCAAAATCGTAATTGGGTTTGAAATCAACATACAAATTAAAATCTTATACATAAATATTGCAACATACCGGAATTTTTTTCAATTATTAAAATATATTGAAATTTTTTTTGGGGGAGGGGATAGGTTGTGCATGTCTAGAAACACATGTACACTTATCATAGGAAAAAATCGGGACACCAGCAATTCAGAATTTTATAATTTCTTGATTGTAAATGCAACTTTCGGAGAACGTATTCACATATCATAGCCATAAATCACTTAATTATGTGTATTACTGCGTCAAAGGTAACGACTAGAAATTTAAACAGAAAAATAAATATATAGAGAGAAAAAGGTTTATGTATAGAATAAACAAATCGGAGTTTCGGTGACGGCGTTTCCTTTAGAAATACCAATGAAAAAAAAAAACAATAAAAAGATCTCTTGAATAGACGGCTTCATTTAAAAATATATATGTATTTAACTTGTTTGATGTTATATAGAGATAATTCTTTTTTAAGAAAACATATGGTGATTGGATTTTATTATTTAATATTATGTTACTTGTTCGTGCTGCTTTGATATTAGTTACTTACTTCGATTTATGCTGTTGTTTAATATTCTTAAATATTATATTACTATAAAGTTTCCTTCTATCTATAAAAAATTACCAAAACCAGGTTTAAGATTATTTATAAAATTCTTAAATAAAGCAATTAAGTTCCCAAAGAAATCATCTATTTTATGAACCCTCCGTTTATTGTATTTTCAGGAAATATATTTTAGCTATCACCTGTGTAATCTGACGTCCTTGATCTACATCTATGGCCAACACTGGGCCTCTTTACAAACAGTCTTTATGTAGCACAGGTTTATTAACAATTATTTAAAATATTATTAGATTTATAATACACAACAAACATTGTAAGAAAACATATTGTTCGTCAATCTCAGTTAGTGCTAAAATATTTATTTTTGAATTTGATACATTTAATACTTTTTCGTTGCTACTGCCTGAAGCTGTGTTACAGACCAAAAGTGTTAGCTATATTTCAATAAAATACAATAAAAGGAGAGTTAATAAAATAAATAATTTCTTGGGAAATTAATTGCTGTAAAAATGTTGTAAATAATCTTAAACTGTTTTTGGTAATTTTTTGAAACATAGAAAAATATTTTGTAGTAATACAATATTTAAGAATACTAAACAACAACAATAATGAATACATCAATAATAGTGTAATTAATCAATGTGAAAATCACATTGTTCAAAAACTCAGGAGGCTGATTGATATATTGTCTATTGCTAAAGCAATACTTGCGTGCATAAATCAAACTAAGTAACTAATATCCTAGTAATAGGTAATATAATTTTAAAATCCCATCGCCATATGTTTCCTTAAAAAAAGAATTATCCCTACATAACATCAAACAAGTTAAATACATAGGTATATGTGTATTTCTAAATGGTGCCGTCTACTCAAGGGGCCTTTTATTTGTTATACATTTTTTTGCATTAATATTTCCATATTCGGTATTTCTAAGGAAACACCGCCACCGAAAATCCCATGTGTTTATTTAATGTATAAACCTTTTTCTCTATATATATTTATATTTCTGTTTAAATTTTTAGTCTTTACCTTTGATCGCAATAATACACACAAAAAAGTGATTTATGGCTTTGATAAGTGCATATATCCTCTGAAAGCTGCATTTACACCAAAGAAATTTTAAAATTCTCGATTGCTGGTGTCCCGATTTTTCCTGTGAGAAGTGTACATACGTCACGTGACCACTATTATGGCGGTAAATTAAATAAATATGCCATGAATCTGCCGAAGGTGAGGTTAAATGATATGATATCCAAAAAAGTTATTTGAAAAAGTTACGTAGAACTCAATTCTGAGGGTGTGTGCAATTTTTTGTAAACATATTTAAAAAAAAAATATAAATCATGATTTTTTTCAAATATTGTTTAATTGAATTACATATTTATTTATTTTTAGTTTTTAATACCTCAACTGCAGTAATTTTTATTATTATTTAATTGTAATTACGATCACATAAACAAAAGAAAATCAAAAAAAAAACTAACAATATGTTTTATTCTGAAGAAGGCAAAATTTAATTGCCGAAACCTTAATAAATAGATAAAATTTAATTAATTATTTCCAAACAAATCTGCTTACAATTTTAAGAAGATTGGCTAAAGAAAAAAATAAGCATCACATATACAATTTAATATTAACTGAGTAGGATAATTTTGATTTTTTGTTTTAAACGATACTAATTCTGGCTTCTGCACAATTCATTTAATAATTGTTATCTCGTAATAAATTTTTCAATGCATTCTAGAGAACCTGAGACAGCTCTAGTTTCGGTGCCCAAGGGCCTGTTGCATAAAAGTACAATTACAATTTACAGGCGATATTTTTTTACAATCTGTCAAAATTTGACTTATATAATATATTTTTGCAACGCCTGTAAGTAAAATTTTGACAGATTGTAAAAAAAATATCACCTGTAAATTGTAATTGTACTTTTATGCAACAGGCCCCAGGTTGTCCTCAATCATAAGAAAGAAACTATCCATCCGCGTTATAAACTTACAGTCGAGCGTTGGGCATTCAACAGTATGGATGTCCTTAAAATACAACAGGAAAAGCAGGGGTCCCAAGATACTACTTTGTGGAACGCCTTTATTTATTTTAATATCATTAGAATAGACGTTAGTTGAGATAGAGACTGTTTGTTTCCTACATGATAGATATGACTGTATCCATAGCAGGGCAGTTCCTCTGATTTCATAACACTCAAGTTGTTGTTAACGATATTTGTTGATCAATGCTGTCGAATGCCTTTCGACAGATCTAATAAAAAGCCAAAAGGAATTGTTGTTTTCCCGATGCTGAAATAATCTTTTCCGTAAATTCAAAAAGTTCAGTCTCCGTACTTCTGCCTTTGACAAATGCATGTTGAAACCTGCTGCTGTGGTCCCTTGTAATAACAATTGTCATACTGAAGACGTACTTTTCAGTTTTCGCTGTGTTAATTATGCAAAAATTGACGAAAATGTTTGAGTATATAATAATTGAGTATAAACAAAATACTAGTGGTCACGTGACGTGTGTCGAAGTAAATTTTGGGGTTCTTAGGCATGCGCAACCTGTTCATCAAAAAGCATATTTTAATAAAAAAAAATTGTAATATATTGCAATATGTATAGCAGTAATAATAAGAAACTTTAGTAACTTTAATAATTCAGAGCAGCCAACTGTTGTTTTATAATAAAAGATTTGCCATATAAGGAATAGGGAATAGGGGAAGGGAAAAGGGAATAGGGAATAAGGGGAGGGAATAGGAAAAGGGAAAAGGGAATAGGGAATAAGGGGAGGGAATAGGAAAAGGGAATAGGAAAAGGGACTAGGGAAAGGGAATAGGGAAAAGGAATAGGAAAAGGGAATAAGAAAGGGGAATAAGGAACAGGGAATAGAGAAAGGGGATAGAGAATAGGGAATAGGAAACAAGAATAGGGAATAGAGAATAGAGATAGGAACAGAATAGGTAAAGGGAATAGAGATAGGGAAGGACGATAGAAAAAGGAATAGGGAAAAATTGAAAAATAAACAAAAAAAAAGGAGTTTGAATATTTGGAAAAATACTAATAAAAACCTTAAAACAAATGTTAAAAACAAAAACAAAAGAAAACTACTTAAAACCTACTGCACATTCTAAAAGTGGAAACTTTTCAAGTTGCCGTTATTTTCGTTGTTCCTTCAAGAAGTGCTATTATTTTATAAAAAAAATGAACAGATGTTTGTCCATAACGGCGATGTGTCTATGTGGAGTTGACTCGCAATTCACAAAATTTGAGTGTACCACGTCACAGAACCAGTTTGTTTGAGCAAAATCCACATTATAGAGCGATACAGTATTTTAACAAACTCCCTCACGAAATAAAAATATGCACTACACTGTCACAATTTAAAAGAAAACTAAGAGTCTATCTGCATGAACATTCATTTTACAACGCAGCAGAATATCTTTCCAGCTGACTTTCAGATGTGCGACATTTTTGTTTGTTGCTTGAACGTAATTTTGAATGTTAGCGTGACATTTTGCAAAATTTATATGTGTTATATTTATATTGACCATTTTATTTAATGTAATGTAATATGTACTTTTGGACGATGTCAATGTTTATTTCTAAACGTACGACAAATAAATAAATAAATAAATAAATAAAGTGAATGGACCGACTTAAAAAAAAACACCTTCCTCAAAGACCACATTCGTTTTAGCAATCATTCACAAAAAGAATCGGAGGCCAGAATGGTCAAGATATTTAATACGACTCTTGGAATATAATGCTCCACCATCTTCGCTGACGAAGATGCGCAGCATCTAGTTAGTAACTTTAATAATTCAGAGCAGCCAACTGTTGTTTTATAATCAAAAATTTGCCATATAACATAATCAATATCTTTTTTTTTGTTTTATTTAGGATCTGCAAGTGTTGCCAAAGGCTTGAGTGTCTACATAGACACTCTAGCGAACGACACGTTGAAAAATACCTTCCTAGATGTAGCTCCAATAAACGTCCAGTATATGGCAGAATATTTCGATTTCTTCTCATTCGCCATGGCCATCCTATTAGCTGGTAACTTTTTCTTTTGGATATTTTGTTCATAAATGTGCAGTAGATTCCTCCTTATACTCCCAAACAAATATATATTTCACGCGAATTTCAGTTGGTCTAGCATTTGGTATGAAGGAAAGCAGTTTGCTCAACAACCTCTTCACCAGCATCAATATTTTCGTTGTCCTCTTCGTGGTTATAGCCGGATCTATTAACGGTACTTACTATTTTCTCCCCAATTATTTCTCGTTGTTTGCTATAAAACATTTTCAGCCGATGCAAATAATTGGAGCTTAGCCGCTGACGCGGACAGTGGAGCTGGAGAAGGTGGATTCTTTCCTTTCGGCGTTACCGGGATGATTAAGGGGCCGCAACTTGCTTTTATGCCTTCATAGGCTTCGATGCCATTGCCACCACTGGTGAAGAAGTGAAAAATGCGCAAAGGGCTATTCCGATAGCGATTCTAGTTTCCTTGTTAGTCTGCTTTTTATGTTATTTTACCAGTGCGACTGTAGTGACAATGATGGTTCCGTTCTATGCTCAGGTTTGATGATGTCGACGTAACCAAGATTATTAAAAAAAATTATCAATTCCTTTAATATTACAGGATATAAATGCACCGTTACCACATGCGTTTGCAGAAGTCGGCTGGGTATGGGCTAAGTGGGTTGTAGGCATTGGTGGAATTTTCGGACTTGTAGCGAGGTAAAAAATATAATCTTCTCAAATTTTATTTCATTAATGTTGGCTTCAAAACTGGAAATCAGTAAAAAGTAGTTTTAACAAAGCTCGTTCGTAAAAATTAATATCTACGTCAGATTTGAATGAAATTGTTAACATATTTCGTAATCGCATATCCACAGGTATTGAAAACAAATTTTGATTAAATTTGGCTGCTTTTAATTGCACTGATTGCACTACTAGTGAAGCCATTTATTATTCAATGTTTTAGGTTCCTAGTTCTTGTCATGAAGTATTTAGAGTTATTCACAGTCCAGCTAATAACTCATCAGTGAGTGGACATTCAAATCAAATACGCCCCGCTTTATCTACCCACCACATTCACAGTACGAATCATTAACCCTCCCAACTCTACATAAATATGATTTAAAGTTACCGTAACCCGTTATTAACTCTACCGTCTGACACTAACTCTCATTCTCATAAACACGCCCCGCTTTATCTACCCCACCACATTCACAATGTGAATCATTAACCCTCCCAATTCTAGACAATATGGGATTACAATACGTGACCCGTTATTACATTCCTACTTGTCTGAAACTAATCCTCATTCTTCTAAACACGTTCTGCTTTATTTACTCCATCACATTCACAATGCGAATCATTAAACCTCCCAACTCTACATAAATATGATTTAAAGTTACCGTGACCCGTTATTAACTCTACGTTGTCTGAAACTAACCTTCATTCTTCTAAACACGCCCCGCTTTATCTTCCTCACCACATTCACAATGCGAATCATTAACCCTCCCAATTCTACACAAATATGATTTAAAATTACTGTGACCCGTTATTAACTCTACGTTATCTGAAACTAATCCTCATTCTTCTAAACACGTTCTGCTTTATTTACTCCATCACATTCACAATGCGAATCATTAACCCTCCCAACTCTACACAAATATGATTTAAAATTACCGTGACCCGTTATTAACTCTACATTGTCTGAAACTAACCCTCAGTCTTCTAAACATGTTCTGCTTTATTTACTCCATCACATTAACAATGCGAATCATTAACCCTCCCAATTCTACATAAATATGATTTAAAGTTACCGTGACCCGTTATTAACTCTACCGTCTGAAACTAACCCTCAGTCTTCTAAACATGTTCTGCTTTATTTACTCCATCATATTAACAATGTGAATCATTAACCCTCCCAATTCTACACAAATATGATTTAAATTTACCGTGACCCGTTATTAACTCTACGTTGTCTGAAACTAACCCTCATTCTTCTAAACACGTTCTGCTTTATTTACTCCATCACATTCACAATGCGAATCATTAACCCTCCCAATTCTAAATAAATATGATTTAAAATTACCGTAATTATTAACTCCATCGTCTGAAACTAACCCTTATTCTGTCTAACGTTACTGTAAGTTTTCTACTCCACTTCCCACTTAAAGCGGTATTCTTCGCTGATGGCTTCCCCACCATTTTTGGATGTAGGAATACTAGGGACGTCGGGATTCTATATCTAAAAAGTCACTTTATCCGTGAATTTGGTTAATCTTTGTGTATATAGTTCCACGAAAGAGCTCTGTTGAGATTAGTTTTCACTAGTTAATGCTATTACCGTAACAAATTTTGATAGGAGAGCATATGCATGTTATTATTTCTTATTTTCAGTTTGTTTGGAGCAATGTTCCCATTACCCAGAATTCTATATGCTATGGCTTCAGACGGCCTGATCTTCAAATTCTTAGGAATAATCAGCAATAGATTCTCAGCCCCCGTAATCGGAACCCTACTAGCAGGATTATTAACTGGTATTGCAGTATTAAAACGACATTCGTAATCCAATATTAAACAGTGTCTTTATTCTCAAGGATTGATGTCAGCCCTTTTCGACCTATCACAACTGGTGAATATGATGTCCATCGGCACTCTATTAGCCTACACCATGGTGGCAGCATGCGTGCTTCTTTTGCGGTAAGAATATATAAGATTAGAGCGGCCGGTAGAGCTTTCTGTTGTGTTGTCTGTGTTTTTGTTGCATTCATTGTTGCGTCGTCGATAGATTTGAGGCTAGCGAAGAGGTTGAATACAGCTTATTGATAGCGCTGGATCGGGGTGAGAAGAAATTGTAAGTGTAAAGAAGAGCTTATGTTTGTATTCTTTAAATGTACGAACGCTAAAGTTGGGAGAATCTTCAAACGAGGATAATTTTAGATATACTGATTCACCGAGATTCGAATCTCGCTATAACGATGCCACGCAAACTCCGACCAAATCTCCCAAGGGCAATCCTGGAGTGTTGAAACACATTTTCGGCTGTGGAAATCAAAAAAGGCCCACGAAATTGACGGAGAGGCTGGCAGCAATATATGTTACACTTTATGGTAAGTCAAAATATGTCAGATTATAGAATATAAAGAAGTTTCACTCCATGCTACTTGGTGTGGTCACAAAGTCGAGCATGTGGGAAGACCTAGTTTCTACTTTCTCTGCTAATCGGAGCCTACTTAGATGTCATTACAGTTTGCAGTGTCCTGACAGGATCTCTGCTTAGATTGATACTTTTTACAGATGTTTTGTTTGTCTCTGTTCTACTTTTCAATTCCTCCAGTATTATGTTGGACTTATCGGGTCCTAAAACTGGAGTTCTTTTTTTGGCCAGATTATCTCTTATTTCATTTTTGTGCCCCAGAACCCATAGAAGGCTGACTTTGTTGCGGTAGTTTCTAAACTGATTGCATGTTCCAGCAGTGTATGTTTCCGCCTGATAGATACCCGAATAGCTTGCCCAACCTTTCTAACTATTTGGTTCTATGCATATATACTTCTATTTTAGTATTTTAGTTTAACTATTCGAATACCATTTGGTGGAGTCAAAATATGTCAGATTTTACAATATAAAGAAGTTTCACTCCATGCTACTTGCTGTGGTCACAAAGTCAACCAGGTGGAAAGGCCTACTTTCTACTTCCTCTGCTAATCGGAGCCTACTTACATGTCATTACAGTTTGCAGTGTCCTGACAGGATCTCTGCTTAGATTGATACTTTTTACAGATCTTTTGTTTGTTTCTGTTCTACTTTTCGGTTTCTCCAGTATTATGTTGGACTTATCGGGTCCTAAAACTGGAGTTCTCTTTTTTTTTTGGCCAGATTATCTCTTATTCCATTTTTGTGCCCCAGAACCCATAGAAGGCTGACTTTGTTGCGGTAGTTTCGAAACTGATTGCATGTTCCAGCAGTGTATGTTTCCGCCTGATAGATACCCGAGTAGCTTGCCCAACCTTTCTAACTATTTGGTTCTATGCATATATACTTCAATTTTAGTATTTTAGTTTAGCTATCCGAATACCATTTGGTGGTATTTCTACTTAATCTCAAGATATTGATCCCATTCGCTCCTGTATCTTAGCTTTATCTTAAAATCTTTCCTGAAGCTGGATCTTCCTGGGGCATATATCAGATGTGGTCACTTTTCAGAGATTGAAGCTTATTGCCTAATAATTTCTTTCTGCGTATGGTTTGTTTTAGCTACACTCTTCATAAGAATGTGTGAGGATTTGATAGCACTTCGATACTGGCAATTGAATAGATGCTCAGTGATAATAATCTGCATCTTAGAAAGCCAGGTTGGTTAGTCCTTCTGCTGATTGTTTTCCAGTTCTTCTCTACCATTAGAGATAGTCATTTTAGCTTGTTGGTTACTTCAAGCTCATACTTATTCCAGAGAAGTTTATTATCTAGAATTGAAGTCATGGTAGACATTAGTATTGTGTAAAATTCTGCATAGCCGTTATTTTACGTCCAAGACCTCATTATTTCCTTTTTTCTTTCTTTCTAGCATTGTTGGCACTAGTTTTCGGACTATTTTTCCTCTTCATGTACACAGATTTGGCCGAGGGACAACTGTACGCCATAGTGCTGACATCTATCGTTGGCTTTTTAATGATAGCCATATTGTTGCTGTTAAATATGCAACCAACTACAACGAGGAAGTTAGCCTTTAAGGTAGAGAAAATTTGGTCCGAAATGACGCACGCAGCGTCTACCGAAATAGATGAATACGCGTTCGCAGTCCTAACCGTTCACAATCTTTACGCCCCCATTATTTTTTATGTTCTATATATAGCGCTTCTGTAAATAGTATCGATGCTCTAATTTTATTAGTGGTTTTTCTGCCTTTCGCGGTAACATACTAAATATGCGCTTAAGGGAGAACAGAAATATATTTTAGTACTTAATTGAATTTAAAAGTTTTCTAATTTGGGTGTAAATTAAAGCAGTATTGTGAATTAGTTTTTCCAAGATTATTTTTTTCTTGCTTAAAATAAATTAACGCTACCTTATATAAAATTATTATATTATACAGGGTATTCCACGTAACTGGTTCATTAAAAGTTTATGATGTTCTATTATTTACTTATATTTGAGATTTTGGCACCAGTATCTGTTCGATTGGAACTATAAATGTAAAATACCTTAACCAAAATATCACTTCCGGTTGACCGGAAATAGATGTCAACTTTCTTATTTTAAATAGAATGATATAATCTTTTATTCATTTTTGGATTCTACAACTATAAATACGTCAATTTTCATTAGCTATTCCTATAGCTACGTGTTGCCGTTTTTGAGTTATTTAAGTTTTTCTTTTTTTTTTTAGTCATAATCATTGCATCATTGAGAAATTAATATCTCGGTTAATATTGCAAGTAGAGAACTCCAAATTATGTTAATGAATGTAGGTAAACTCTAAGAAATGGTAAGCACACTTTACATTCTAACATACAGGGTGTTCAAAACTGAGGAACAAAGTGACATATTTTCAAATGCAGAAAACTCATTTTTTTAAAATAGAACACCCTGTATTTTAATTCGGAATAATTAGGAAATAAATATCATCCCCTATCACTTTATATGAGCATTCCCTATACCTATCTTTAATAGATTTTGAGATATGAACGACTTTTTGTTAAACCTAAGTTAAAACTAGTACCTATAGGAATAAGTAATGAAGACTGACGTATTTATGGTCGTAGAATCCAAAAATGAATAAAAAATTATATCATTCTATTTAAAATACCAAAGTTGACATCCATTTCCGGTCAACCGGAAGTGATATTTTGGTTAAGGTATTTTACATTTATAGTTCCAATCGAACAGATACTGGTGCCAAAATCTCAAATATAAGTAAATAATAGAACATCATAAACTTTTAATGAACCAGTTACGTGGAATACCCTGTATATTATATTTGTAATTTTTTTTTTGAATATTTTGGCATAAATTTAAATCAATAATTCACTCACTCATTCATGTCACTCTTATATTATCCCTCAGTCTTGTTCATTGTTATTTAAAATGCAGTTATTTCATTTTTTTTAAAAAAAAAAACAAAAATTCTATTTGGACTTTACTAATCCAGGATTTTTTAATTATCACTTTGTTCTTAATGCTACACAATAATATTCCCGATAAAAGTTTCACAGAATAAAAATAGATTACTAAAATATAATTTCAAAAAAATGTCGTCTATACAGGGGCGCCCAAATGTAAGTGAACGCATACTTAAATCGTAATTTAAAACCAAGAATAAAGTGGTAGTTAAAAAAAATCCTAAGTTTAGTATAAACAGGACAAAGTAAGCTTTACAAATATGTGACGTCACATTATCAAGAAACAAACCCGAGATGGTGATCTAACGCGATCGATATTTGTTATAGCGTAAATTTATTCACGGCAAAACATTCAGAAAAGTTTCTAATTTCACTGTTCAAAATTTCAAACATCCAGATATTCTAGATCATATCAATATTAAAAGCAATGTGTCCAGACTTTCTGCCAAGCGTGTATATAATTTGTAAATTAGGTTGCCTAATTTTGCATGGAAATTATCAGTAAATTTATTAGAATTTTGCCACATTCAGGTATTACACATTAGCGATTTTTTTTATCAAATCCCAGATAAGCGCCGTTACTTAAGGTAGCTTATTCAGATATGGATTTTTTACATTAAAATAACTCGCAGTGTAATCAGCACAGTTCACAGACGGTCTGTTTGCAACAAAGGGACGTGACTTATTTAAGTTAATTGGTGGCGCAATATCTGTTCTCTAACGAGGATGTTCCAACTTAGGTACCGCTGGTTCCATTCCTACCAGCCCTAAGCATCCTGATCAACATCTATTTGATGCTGATGCTGGACTCCCAAACTTGGATACGATTCGGTGTTTGGATGCTAGTTGGTGAGTACCCTATCTCGTTTTTGATCGATAGTATGCTAACATGCATGCTGTAAATAACCACGCTCCACTTATTGCACAAATTAACATTTTTTCATACAGGCGTACCAATGTATATATTCCTGAGACTTTGTTGTCGCAATAAAAAATCCCACGAAATAACGTCGGAAAAGGACGAAAAGATCATTGTAAATGGGAATGTGGCTAGTAATAACGGACATATAGTGACGCAAGCGACGCCAGTGAGAGAGAATGGATATAGGAATGAGTTACCGTCGGCTCCCATTGATGAAAATTCAGACAGCGGGTTTGGTAGCACTACCGTGTTGAATGCGGACACGAATTCCGTTGGTGAAGAGGCTGGGGTTGTGCTGAGGCCCAAGAGATCTCTATCTAACAGTGTCGATGCTGTGATATCGGAGTTGGATAGTGTTATCTTGCATCAAGAATCCTTGGAGAAGGCTGCAATCGATAGAGTCGCTGAAGATGCCGTGTCTATTGGGAGTATTTCGAATGGCTCCTTCTTGCCCGTGGAGGAGAAGGTGGTTGCTTTAGTGCATCGCGAGGATGATGATGGAAAAGAATCAGTTCCATTGGTGGCTGTTAAAGAGGAGGAGAAAACTATTGATGAAGATATTAGCGAAAAGCAAAATGATGATAATAAAGAAGAATTATCAGAAGCTCCACCACTACCAACACCACAAAAGCACCACCACCACCACCACCACCAGATGGTAATCAAAACGCCAAAATTGAAGAAAAAGAGGTGGAAGCGCCACAACAACCAGAAGAAATACCTAATAAGGATTCTAAAAACGAAACTCCAACCGATGAAAGCTCAACCGAAAATCCAGTTCCACCTTTGATTGAAGATAAAACCCCCACCCTCATTATCACATATCCAAATTACAACTCAGACGATAGCCAACCGGTAAGCCTAGAAGACCTTCACAATGAAAGGAACGAAAGTGATACGGACATGATTGCCGATACTCCACCAGTTGCAATAATCCCGACAGCACCATCTATGGAAAACTATGAAAAATTCAAATCCGTCCAAATACCAAGGCCAAATATCCAAACGCAAACAAGTATCATTGGGGAATCGAAGTTAATTAAGATCAGGTCACGTCCTTCAGTGCAAGGACCGCCCCATCCAGGGAGAACAGCATTGAGGAAGAGGTTGATGACGATCACGTGGTCTTCGGTACGGATAGGCACAAGCTGTTCAAGAGTAAATTAGAGGTGATAATCGGTAGAAACAACCCGGTTCAGAATAAATTAACCAAACCGGAACAGCACGAAATCGAATTGCCCAAACAATCTGATACACTTAAACCTAAGATGTCGAAGGTCATCGGTGAGATAGTCAGACATAGTGTCAGGATAACGAAGCCGACGATAAACAAGATAAGCGGGAAACTAACGAAGTAAACGAGGATTTCAGAGGAAAATTGGCGAATATAATTGGGAAATCGGCCATAAAGCCGATAATCAAACCTAGAACACACATAAAGGTCAACACTTCAACGAATGATGGTGACACACCTAAGAGAGAGGAAATTTTAAAGAATGGCAACACAAATGCGACTGGTAATAACGATAGAAACTTACACAGGAACAAAATGCATGCCACACTTAATAGTATTAAACTGAGGAAAGTCGAGAGCTTCAAGGATAAGTGATATTGTGATATATTTCTGGTTGCTTTCTTTTAGCATTTCTGAATTCAGACTAATATAACTTTTTGCATAAATTCATCTCAGGAAGATGTGCACGTCATCAACAGAACTGTCAGAATGACCAAAACTAATATTGAATACCTATAATCTCAACTGCAATAGTTTTAAAATTCACATACACTGAAGCTATATAGTGCACTGTTGATACATGCTGTTCTGCCATTTCAACGATATAACATAACCTAAACCATTAATCTTGGCAATATGGCGCAAACTTCATTGATGATACGCATGTCTTCTTAATATGAACAGGGTATATAAAAGGCAAAGGAAAGTTAATCTGTCAAACGATACGATTTGAGCTTGCGAAAGACGACTTATACGACTGCATGGTATATTTCTTCTATACCAAGAATACGGAGACAAAGTTTTAATAGAAAATATTTAGTTTTTGCTAAAAATTGTTACCCTAAACAGGATTACTTGAAGTTCGAAAACCGATATAAAAACGACTCAATTAAATAATGAAATAATGAGATTATACAGTGAGATCAATTATGAACGAAAACGAAGAAAATCAATGAAAGAGGTGGCTGTGGAATTTCTAAAAGCAAATTTTAAATCTAAGGCTTCTTAGATATACTCATTTTTAATAATTGTAAAGTAATATTATATGACGTTTATAACTTGACAGATCTATTTAAATAAGAACAAAAGTTAGAAATCTCAAGGCCAACCTTTTTTTCTTCTTTCTATTTTTAAATTTAGTTCTAAGTTTAATTATTGGGAATTATTGATCATGAGTGAACAATAAAATTCTGGAGCTGGTAATGATATTTTTGCTTGTGTATCGCTTTAAATACTCTTAACTTTTTCTAGTTACCTCAACATTATATTTTTTCCATAGGTTTACTTAAATTAAGACACAATACACATATTTTGTTATATATTATATACAGAGTGATTATAAAATAATGCATAAAATTTTGTAATTTCTTTATTTGTAATTATATTGATCGTAACTTAGGGTTTTAAAAAGTGATTCTATGGCCAATTATTCCTACCCAAACATCAATCAAATAATTCTATTACATTTTTGTTTAAATATCCTTCAACATTTATTTCTTTCTTTAAATTCTGCTACCCTTTGAATTCGATTGGTTGTGATAAATTAGAGTTTTCAAACTTCTCAAAAATATTCTGACCAAACATAGCAACATTATTGTATCCATAAATGCAATATAATCTACAGGTATGTCCTTAAAAAAAAAATCATCGATGACGTCATATCGTCGCAATGACAATAGGTATGGTTGTTCTAATCATGCCAAGAGTAAGCTATCTTTCAAACCCTAAGTTACGTGTGTCAGGATTTTCAATACAATTAAAAATAAATAAATTACGAATTTTATGCGTTACTTTATAATCACTCTGTATATATGTATATAAAGTTGGGCCACTACATTCGCGTCGGTTTAAACGCGAAAAATGGCAACATATTTTGAACATATTTTTGTTAAGGGTTATACTGGTTCATAAGGAGTAGATTTCAAAAGTATTTGGAAATATACAGGGTGACCCAAAAAATTAAATAGAAAAGTTGTGAAAATTTAAACACCCTATATATTATGGCATATTTTGATAGTACAGACTAAATAAGGGCAAGTTGAACACTTTTTAAAACATATCAGTTTATCGTTTGCAATAAAGTACGTTTTTTAAGTTTACTTGGTTAGTAAGTAGGAAAAACCATTTCAAGAGTTAGGCTGAAAAAAGATCGTCTATCTATATTGAATAACAACAGCAATTTTGTCCAAGTTTATTTCAAAAGAAAAAAAATCTCAAGGAATTAATATTTTAAACAAAAAATTCTTAATTACTAAGAAACTGTAAGAGATAAGTATAGGAAATATTAATACAATCTTAAAGACCGTTAAAAGTAGAATCTAAATAAGGTAATAAATGCAGGGTGTTCCATTTAAAATAATGCCTTTAAAGACAGCAAAAATTACGAGTATGTTTTTGTTCAGCCTTATTCTTTACTTTTATTTTATTATCAAGACTAATGTTTTTGATTAAAAAATAAATATAATTTAAAATATCTAACGTAAATATGCATGACAAGTACGCCTTTTAAATTTTGGTCTACATTTTACAGAATAATTAATTATCTCATAAACTAGTTGAGTTAGCTATAGGAAACCTAACAGCAACTTGCCCTTATTTAGCCTGTACTGTTAAAATATGCCATAATATACTGAGTGTTCCATTTAAATTTTTGCAACTTTGGTGTGTAACTTTTTTTTGGGTCACCTGGTATATTTTAAAATAATTTTTAAATGTGCTTCTTATGAAGCTATATAACCTGATGATTGTATGTTAGCGGAAGCACATAAAAAACACGCTGTTTTTGTTCCTTTTATTAATTTTAATTGAAAATGTGCAACCGGTATTACAACATACGTCTACTACTTTCTTGCCAACCTAAAAAAAAACTACAAATTTACCATTGTTTCAGAGCAGCCAACATCAACATAACCTTTAACAAAAAAAAATTGAAAATATGTCACCACTTCTTATATAAAAACCGACATTAATGTGGTGGCTCACCCTGTATATTTTTTTAATACACTCATACTTAATTAAAGTAATATATTTCAATACTCTTTTGTAGCAGATTTGATGTAAATATTGTTTTTTTTTGTTGATTTCTTTCATTTTATATGTATAGCTTTTGGAAACGGCTTATATCAGCTAATGTAAATATTGTGTATGTTGTTATGTTTGTTTGAGAGTCTCAAACATTTTTGTAGATTTCTTAGTCATTATGTATCTAACACTAAGTGTAAAATATATACATATGTATAATTTATTTATTAAATTTAATTGATGATGGTAGTATTACTGAACATTGATATGGATGAAGCTTTTATTGCTTAGTACAATATAAGTATACAGAGCCTTTGTTTTATCGTAAAAGCCACGTGATTAATAAATATGGGGAAATTTAGTATTTTGATCTTGAGGTCAAAAAATCGCAACATACACATAAAATGTGACTAACAATTATAAATCAGCAACTTCAACTACTTTGACACAGCCAATTAGTGTCATTTGGTTCGCCTATGCTTGTGGTCACGTGCTTTTCGAAATAAAATAAAAACGATATGTATTTTTCCATAGTCTGAATGCTCCTGAACAGATAATAACTATAAAAATACCCTAATTAAACTTGTCGATTCTTTCAATGCTGTTTATACCAACTTATTAATATAAATAATAACACAAACTTTATAAGCAATCGCCAAAGATTTTAATGTAGTTTATATTTATGTTTTACACTCCTTATTAATGTTGCATGTACTCGTGCAGACTTTGCTTGTTTTGCTAAATCTTTATTGCATGCGCATCTACTTCTAACACCTACATTTTGTCACACTGACTATGTGCTATTTTTCTACGGGTAATCTCAAAAATTCTTTACAGGTTTTTCGATGTACGTATTTTATGGTCTGCCAAATAGTTTGAGACAATTTACCGGTTACATACGCATTGATTGAGATTGACTTAAGTATAAAGAGAGATACATGTATGTACCAATCTTAACTTATTATATAAACTAACAAACCCCAAAGTATGACGTATCTGTAATATCACGTATTATTTATATTTCTAGCATATTATGTATTAATGATGTAACTACATATATTTTATCTTAATAAAAATGATAATTGCAAAAAGACTATGCTTTTAATTTCACCTTTATATATAGTAGTTCTTGTGAATGTAATTTCTGGAATTGGAAAATAATGGTTACTAGGGACCGGATTATATGCAAAGAAAAACTGGAATATATGCGCATATATATGCATCGATTTTTGAGAAATATGCATAAACCTGGGTCACATATGCAAAAAAATTGCAACAATATGCAAAATCTTTACATAAAATAAATAAGAGCAGAAATTTAAACATTAACTTTATTGCAGAACATTTTTCCACAACATATTTCTAAAACAATTTATAATTAAATGTTTTTCAAAATTGTGTAAAAGAAAGTTTTGTCTTCTATCAGAATACATATGTTTCGAAATAGAAAAGCTTCTTTCAACATACACAGACGTAATTGGTGCATTTTTTAACTTTGCAATACATTCTAAACTAAAATTAAAGTCGAAATCGTTTACTGGTTCACCTTCCAAAATTTTCTTAACTTTCTTCAATTTCAAATACCCCGCATTTTTATTTATCACCTTTTTAAATTTATCGTATATAGAATTACCTATTGTACCCTTAACCTTCTTACATAGCATATCAAATTCGTCTACTATTTCAACTGATTCCGAGAGCGACATCCCTTGCGTTTCTAGTTTACGAATGGAACTTGAAACAAAACTATAATTTGACTTAATATACAAAAGGTTTTGTAGCAACTCTGTTGATGTTACTATCTTTTCACAGTTTTCAAGAGCAATGCAGTCAGCAGTTATTTTAAGAATTACATTTTTTATTCCTTCAAAATTATTGGCGAAAAAAATTGCAGCCTTTAACCATGTACCCCATCTCGTAATAATCGGTTCAGGAGGCAACTTAACACCGGGAAGTCGCTCCTTATAAATTGGATTCGTAAAGGTGCTTTTAAAAATACTTTTTTGACATTGCTAATTAAATCATTAATCAAAGGGAATTAATTCCTAATGTCTTCGGCTACACGATTGAACCCATGAGCTAAACAAGTGGTATGAATAATGTTACTATAAAAAAATTTATAAAAAACATTAGTAAAATTTTTTCACAAGGTATACTTCCAGGGAAAAAGAAATTTGATAAACCTTCTTGAACGAATTGGGCAATTGTCACATTATTTGTTTTTTGAAGTTCCTTACAATGAATTAAATATGATTTATCTACAATATCTTCATGAAGAATTCCTATTAATAAATGGGCAATATAACGGCCACACTTATCCGTACTTTCATCTACCACGATATAAATAAAATTATTCCCCACCAATTGTTGAATTTCTGCTATTGTTTGCTGGCAACAAGATGTGACATAATTTTTTCGTAAGGTACTTTCGTCAGGCATATTATGTTTACAATATTTTTGCAAAAATGATTTCAAATTAACATTGTTCAATCTTGCTAATGGTATGTTAGACGAAATTAATGCGTTACACAGATCCGTATTATATTCTTCTTGTTCTGAGTTTCGTGAAGTTGATGCTACACATTGACGTATATATTGTTGCACACATGCGGATCGCTTTAGTTTTTCACATTTTCCAATACGTGATGGAGTTTTAGCGTGTTGATCAATCAGGTATTTTCTCCCAGAAGACACCTACAACAACAATTGTGATTTTATATCAAAAGTTAAAGAATTTAGAAACAATTGCAAAGCTTTTAGTAACATTAAACTTACCAGTTTACTGCAGGCTCGACAACATATTTTGTCGCCATCCTTTACCAGTTCAGGATAGGGCTTAATCCACAAAGAAATTTTGTTCGCTATTCTCATTGTATGTACGCACAGTATTTAAAAACGTAACACAATTACATGCTGTTTCGCTCAAAGATATTCAATGAATGAATAGTTTATTTGGGAATTAATAATAATAAAACGTATTGCTATAGTCTGGCACCCCGGGTTTCGGAAATTTAAATCTGTATTTTTATTTATTCCAAATCAGACTTGTCAAAACAATGATAGAGTTTCCACAAATTTTGTTAAGAATTTTGATTTAATTGTTTGTATCATTTTATTTGGTCAGTTGTGTATTGTAAATTTCATTTATTTGTACATTTTGCGTACTCCTGTATATAGTTTATATGCTAGTTTTTCCTATGCGTTGCGCTGTGCGTTCTTCGCACGTAAATGTAAATTTGATATATGTACGATGTTATCCCTTGGAGGCCCAGTTCTTTGAGTGATGGAGGCCGCGTAAGTACATGTTTTTCATTTTTGTTTGCTACCATGTAGGTAATTTCATTTAATTTAAATCTTTGTTCGGTATTTGATATTAATTCATCCATCAAAGAACTCTTTATTTAATTATTGCTGTTTTGTTTAATTGTGTACACATTTTGAGTATTAGATCAGTAATTATTGTAAAATGTTTCTAGAGATTTCGTGTTTTTAGTTTAAAAAGTTTAAATTTTCGTTTTTTTTTGCTGATTTGTATTGTATTGTTAATCAACCACGGTTAAGGTGAAGTGAAGCTTTGTGCTGTTAAAATTAAATTTCAATTTAAATTATATTTGTCTTTCCACGTGTAAAATTAGTTTGGTTTAAATTTCGTGACCGCGTGGATATTTTTGTGGATTGAGATTTATCTTCTGGAACAAATTCACCATTTGTTTGCTAAAGATTTGCATTGTCCTTTTTAATTTGTAGAGTCATATGCAGGTTTGTTTTATGCCAGAATCTTATATTCAAGGTTTTTATTTACCCTGTAAATTGTATCAAATTTTTTTTTTTCTTTTTTTTTTTTAAATAAATTAAATGATTGTAAATATCATCTTAAATAGTTCTTTTATTTCTGAATCAGCCATTTCAATTTTTGGGGATTTTAAAGAAAGTCAACTTTCAAAACACCCACTATTACTTTTTAAAAAAGTTTCTCTGAGATTTAAGAATCTCTGGCGCCCTTTTAAATTCATTTTTGCTGAGCTAGCTAAATTAATTTTGTCATTTTTAATTTCTCTTTACTTATATGCTTGGACCATCAGTTCACAGCAGTATTTACGACATACTTTCTGCTAGACGAAATTAAATACGTGCAGTTCTTGGAAAGAAGTATTAGAGAAACCAATGTCAAAGATTTATCGTTCTGAGAATTGTCGGTTGTCGATTTACATTAGGAATTACTAGGAATTTTTACTAATAGAAAGGATAAGAAAATGCTTAAATATGTAATATATGCAATTTTTGTAGAAATATGCATAGACATGCCTAAATATGCAATATATGCAATCACTAATTAGCGCTAATTAACTCCAATTAGTGTAATACGTCTACATATAGACTATAATTAAAGATATGCAAAAAATCAAATATATGCACTTTGCATATAATCCGGTCTCTAATGATTACTTACCTCAATAAAACAATTTGAATAATGCCTTTTGCGACTCTGACAATATTGAGTGGTGGGGCCAATCACGGTATAAAAAAAAACAAATATAATTAAGCAAAGCTGTAAAGACGTGTGAATGTGTTTTACATTTTAAAGTAGATATACCATTTGCCCACGCCGACATTTTAGGGAGGGACGTGAATTTTGTATTTTACTGTACACAGAGACATAAATATTAAATTAAAAACTTAGGCAATGTTACGAGGATCAAATAATATTTTAAATCATTCAAATTCAAAGTAATAAAAATATAAGGATGCCCACTTGGCAAAATAACATGACTATAACGTCGTCTAAATGTTATCTTGTAACGCGAAATGTTACAAAAATATATACAATGTACCACATGCAGTAACATTTCTACGACTGTTTAATGTCCGCCTAAGCGATGTTACGAAACAATATTTCCCAGTAATGTTAATACGAGGTCTTCGAGTAACATTACTTTAACATGACGATTAATGTTGAAGTATAGCTCTTCCGTAACATTTCTCATATTTAAAGAGAAGTATTGATACAGTGGTGCAATTAAATGTTTCTATAAATATATCTACACTAATGTTTCTATTAGGATCTTTTCTCCAAAAGTTCTTGCTGCATTATACAAAAAACATGATGTTGAGGTTTATACAGAGGTTATATTAATTAATATAAAACGGAATCTCAATCAGTCTTATTGAAATTCAATGTTAATATTATAATTTCATGTTACCCTCGATAGATCGGGCCCCTCTGTTTATACGAATTTATCTTCACTTACTAAAATTACAATATTAACATTAAACATTAATGCCAGAAAAATATAATGGATAAGACATTTTTATAATATAACATGATAAGTCTTTTTTGGTCAAAAATGGTCAATCATATATCATATAGTTCTATGTAAAAACTAAATAGTAATACTATGAATAATATTATAAATAGCTATTTAAGTAAACGAAATACATTAATAAATACTTTAAAAAGTAAAATGCTGCTTACAGAGAGCAATAAGGCATTTATTGATTAAAAAAAAGTACATTAAATTCCATTTTAATAAACTTCAATATTGGAAACAGATTATGGGGCACATAAATTAACATGAATAGAATCTAAACAAAAACTCACAACACATAAGAAAAACGCCCCGAAAGCATTTTATTCCTTTGAACATTTTGCTGTTTTTTCTATCAAATCTTTGTTTTGCATAACGAAACCATTCCATGACAGTTATTTCGTATTCTGTATCTGTGAGTACAACATTTCTTCTAATTCTCTCTGAAATTAAAAAAAAAAAAACACCGTCAAAAATAGAGATCAGAAAAACTATTTTATTTATATGAAAATTGAGAATAAGCTGCATATTTTATATACATATAACACTGTTTATAATTATTGTAAAATTTGTATTTGATCAAGAATTACTATCAATTCTAAGAATGACATTACGTGACATTGCTCATCCTTATAGCACAACAGGTAGGTTTTACTATAACGTATATAGGTTATGATATACATAATACATATCTGTCTTTAAAGATCTTCGATGAATTTGAAAGGATCGACATACCTACTTTAGCATTATAAATAAAACTTAACTGATAATGATGTTGATTCATTATTCACGGGAATTTTTTCTCATCAAAATAATTGCGATGCACAATCCCAAGATGGTCCTATCCACGCCCTGTGCAGTCACGATTACCGTATATTGTGAAAGAGGGGGTTCACAGGTTCACGCCAACTCGTGTATGCGCGGTACGAAAAAACTTGTGATGGCAAGCGATACTAACTTCTGCAAGTGGGCAATGCGCAACCACAACCCCACTAACATGATTATTATAGGCTACAAAAAATGTTAAAAAAATTCATCACCATTATTTACTTTATAGAGAAAATTTGCTCCATTAGTTTTGTGTTTTCTTAATTCTAAATTTGCAAAAACATATATACGTCGTACCTATCTTACACTTTATAAAATTTTAAATATGTTAATGCTACAAGCGCAAATGTTGTAACATTCCTTGTAATGATTCACCTTGTAAATATGGCAATGTTACAACTAAATATTACATCAACATTTCTGACAACAAAGTCTTTGTTTTTGCAACATTATTTTAAAATATTTTTTCCTGATTACATTGAAATGTTACGGTAATGGCCTGCAATATTTCTATCATTATTTAATGTTGCTGCAAAATTTCAGTAACATGTTTTTGTTTAACATCGCTGTCTAGTACATAATGTAATATTACTGGGATATCTGCAACATTACTTGCCAAGTGGGCTGTCTTCATGTTAAATGCGATACACTGTATATACGGTATTACCAAACTGCTAAACTGCGACCTGCGACTAATTAAATATCAACATCACCATGCAATAATTTTTCTTTAGTTGTCAAACTTTAAAACCGAAAAGTCAAAATTTACGTGTAATTTACTTTCAAAAGTTTTCCAAAATTTTGCGTTTATTACTCAAAACAACACCCATCACGGAAGTGACCTCAACGTATCCGACTTTCTAAAAAAAAAAAAAACTAATAAATAAAAATGGCTCCGCCCAAGAAGAATCCTAAAACGCTGAAACCGAAACAGCTGGAACCCGAACCGGACGCGATGCAAAGATTCCACGAGAAAGAGATCTGCCAAATCATCCCCACCAGTCCAGTGAAGAAGGAAGACGTTTTCGCATCTTCCCCCCAAAACCTCCAAGGAATACCTCAATTACAACATCTCGCAAACGGACGCGAAGATGGACGCGGGCCCCACGAAGATCCACGTCCAACAAACTAGAGTCGAATACGAACCCTATCCACCCGGTTACGTGTTCTATACGGGCCCTCCGACGCCTGTCCCTAAGCGAAGGAGGAGACCTTCGCACGGCAGAGGACCTGTTTGGTTGTTCTTAGACGAGGAATGGAAGAGGAAGGTCGATCGCGAACAAGCGCAGTACTTGCAAGAGATGGAAGCACGTATCAAACGTAAAGTGAAGGCGTTAAGAGAAATGAGTAAGTACAGCGTAGCGGTTAGGTTAAGAATGTTTGGTATGAGTGGGTATGGTTTCAGAAAAATTGGAAGCTAAAAGTTGAAAGAGCGCGAAGAGAGACGCAAATTAAAACAGGCACGAAAAGATAATCAAGCGACAGATACTAAGTGCTAAAAAAAACTTACCTTGATATTATACTAGTACTTAGATCCTTAATAAACGCAAATCGATGGAATATCTATTCGTTTTATGTAGCACACTATAAACACAAGTAAAAACGCACAAAAAAAAAAACAAAAAGCGAGCTACTTTACGACAATTAGCACAAATACAAGACACCACAACGAATAAAAATATGATAAAAAGCATAAACAACCGTTAACAATGCAAAATGCAGTCGATCTGTCAAATCATATTTACCTTTGCGGTTACCAACAACCTGACACAATAAAAATAACTAGACGACCAGACGTTTTAATAGAATTAATTTTAAATTAAGCGTTATTGAAGCTGAATTCCTAACATTACCACGTCTATAAACTTTAGTTTTTATTGAATTAATTAAATTAAAATGGCGTTTCACGGAAAAAAAAATTATAGATTTCTAAAATCCTCCATTTTATTAACGGAATAATGACGTCATGAACGTTACTTTTCAAATAATTCGCGCTCATGTTTGAAACAAACCGAGACTTGTTTCAGAGATTTATTAGCTTTTTTATTATCTCTGGCTTTGTTCGTTAGTCACTTGGTGTAGTTCAGAACACAAAATTACGTGTTTGTTTGTGCCAGACGAATCGAGGATTCCAGTTACTGATGCTCGTTTGTAAATCTAGTGCTATTTTGAACTGTTCTGAATAGTCCAATCCTGCACTTGCTCTAGGGGAAGAGCAAGTTTGGGCAGTTTGAGGGTAATATAGGTTATGTTAAATTGTGAACATATGATTGTAATATTTTTAAGATTTACTTCGGGCATTATTAGTATAGTCACATAACAGGGGAAGACTGTTCTTTTGTATCTATTTATTGTAGTTCTGTGCCGTTCAAATTCACCACCGTAATCACGTGACTTCAATTTCAAAGTACTCTAAAGCCACTCCATTTGTGACAAACGAACAAAGCTATTATTTATTCGAGAAGAATGGAGTTAACAGCATAACAGCAATCAGAACTCAGACGTATGGGAGATGAATTATTATTCGTTTTATCAGAAATTTGTCTAATTTGTCTAGTAAGTGGCATAAATTAAAATGAAATTGCATTAAAATAAAGTGAGAATTTTTATTTTAGTAAGTTTTTCTATGTATTAAATAGAATGCGAACGTTTTTCTCATAACCTCAACAACGTTTTGACAGGCTGTTGAGAGGTGTGGGATAACCTTTTAAAATATAAGTGAAAACAGGCAACTAAGCGGCAAGGAGAGTTAAATCATCTCAGTTTTTCTTAATTTAAGCTTTTCCAAGTGACATAGATATATTGAATAAATATAAAATATTATAAATTAAATATTTTGTGCATATCACAAATGACAGTTTTTTTTTGTTAAATATTTGACACATATTGTTTTATGTTTTGGGTGTAATAATATATATTATCCCTAGTAGCAAAATTTTAATTTTCCGCAATTATTTTTAGTAATCTCAACGTTGAAACACGAAATTACCAATGATTTTGCATTAGATTACAAGTTACTTTTTGATGTCTTTCTGTTAAAGTTACTAAAAATAATTGTGAGAAATTTAAATTTTGCTACTAGGGTATGAGCTGATAATACTATTTAATACAAGTGTCTCGCATTTAAGGGGCCAAACTTAGGGGTGTCCCAGTAAACAAAATTCAAAATTTCCCGCAATTATGTTTGGTGACTTCAACTTAAAGGTATTTAAATAATTAATATTAATGTAATACAAAATCGTGGCTAACTTCATGGTTTATTGTTGAAGTTACAGAAAATAAATGAGGGAAATTTGAATTTAGTTTACTGGAATATTCATGAATATTGATCCGCAAATGACTTATTTCAAAGTACTTCGAGAAGCATACGCTGTTGCTATATGTTCGTAAACATAGGAGATACATAACTGATTGAATGGGGGAAAAGTCGTGTATTTTAGAGACTAATAAAATGCATAAAGAAAAAAAATGGATTTACATACCAACTGGAATTGTACAGTCTTGGGTAAACAGCAATGCCTTTTTAAACGTAAATCTTTTTTGTGCAATTTTCTCATTGTTAAAACGTATTAATTAGGTTATGTAGCTGTTCAACAATGCTACTGCAATAAATGGAAACGCGAGATAGCCTCAACTGTCAAAATTGACATCATATAACCTTGTTCTGACCTGCAAATAAATTGATTGCACAAAACAAGTTTTGCAAGTGTGGACTACTGAAAATGAGTCATTCATTCTTGCAAAAATTGTTTGCTACAATCACCTCCTAGCAATAAGAAAATCGTTAAATATTGCAAACATGCAATTTCTACCACAGCGATTGCCAACATAATGTCTCGTTTACATATACTAACGTAAATGACCTGTTATACATAGCTATATTTCTTTTAATGTTGAACCTGCAGTTTGCGTATGGTCCTTGATAACGTGAATCAATCGAGTTTGAAAATTGACGAAAAATGAAATGCGTTTTCTGATTGGTTCACGTGATCAAGAACCGTATACAAACCGCGTGTTGGAACAGACCTTATGATTTCACTGCGTTTGAGTTTTGGTATGGATTTTAAACACTTTTTAACTGTTAGTTGGTTGAATTTGGTCCAGCATGTAGATGTATGGATCATTAATTCAGAATGTGTGGGTAATAATTGTTATCATTATTAATTAGTAGATGACAGAAAACGATTTTAATACCTATCGAGGATAATCATAACCTTTAATTATCGATTACTGCGTTATCGTCACAATGTAACCAACTTAAAAAAATATATATGATTTTAGAGAACGCTGATCATGATCAGATGATGAAAAGAGTAGGCCCTGACTGGTTCCAAGAATTATCGCCAGATCAAATGGACGCCATCGACCACTTACAATGTTGCATCTCGAAAGATACGACTAAAAAGACCATAAATAACACGCAAGATTGTTTAGCCAGATTGGGTTTGGTACTGCGTCCGAATCATCGCCACGTGGAAATCGCATTACGTCACTGTTGCGAACGCGCCATCGAATTCCTCTTGGTCCTATATCAACTGATTAACCCACACAGTGAGTTCTTGCTTGAGCGTGAATAATCGAATTTAAATTTCCCGCAATTATTTTTAGTAATTTCTAGATAAAAGATAACTATAAGCTGATATTGCTTGCTTCAATGTTGAAGCACAGACTATTGAACTGAAATGACAACAGTTGCTTTTTTCTATTGTTATAGAGGGGTTTCGTTTTGAGAACAATCCGACATGTTTTATGTTATTTCGTTTCAGTACACTCTCAAAATATCGTGTAAAAAAGGGGTGCGTTCTAATAAGTTAGAAAGGTGTCTGACCTTTTATGAAAATGGAAATTTGTAACATATATTTGGTTTTCAATAAATTTTAAATTTTAAACACACACTCCAGGTCACAGAGTGACGCTTAATAGACGTCAACATGACGTAATAGACGTAATATCTAGGTCCATTACACGTCAGTTTACATACCTGGGATAAGAAAAAGCCTATTTAAAAATACGCAATGTGTATGCAATACATATACGATAAAATGTAAACAAACGTGAAAATGTAAACGTTTTAACGTTACAAAATGGCGATTTGATGTACGCGCAGAAATACTACGATCGCCTGTTGTCATTTCTGTTCATTCTGTGGTCGAAGTTGCACAAAAAGCTATTTGTAGTGGTAGTTTACAAAAGATGCATTTTTACAGGAACATCTTACAGCCTGAACGACAGATTACTGCTTTCTGCGGTGGTGCATCTGAGCATGAGACCCGTTCTGCGCGAATTACATATTAGAATACCCTCGCCTCCACCAGTTCCTAAACCTAAGCAGCCGAAAGTGAAGGTTAAGAAACCGTACGTCAAATACAAGTCGCCATATTTGGTGCCTTATACTTTCGTGCCTGAACCTCAAAAACATACTGGGATATATGAGAATAAACATATTCAGTACCCTGAAAGTCCGTACTTTTCGTATTTGGATGAATTGGTAATTTTCTCTTTAAATTGCTTACTTTGTAACATTTTCCAAGTAGAGTTTTGGACCTTTTTTTTTAAATACACGGCCGTTTTTCTCATACTGTAAAGGGTATTCCACGTAACTGGTTCATTAAAAGTTTATGATGTTCTATTATTTACTTATATTTGAGATTTCGGCATCAGTATCTGTTCGATTGAAACTATAAATGTAAAATACCTTAACCAAAATATCACTTCCGGTTGACCGGAAATGGATGTCAACTTTCTTATTTTAAAAAGAATGATAGAATTTTTTATTCATTTTTGGATTCTACAACTATAAATACGTCATTTTTCATTAGCTATTCCTATAGCTACATGTTGCCGTTTTTGAGTTATTTAAGTTTTTCTTTTTTTTTTAGTCATAATCATTGCATCATTGAGAAATTAATATCTCGGTTAATACTGCAAGTAGAGACTCCAAATTTGCTATGTTGTGAATGTAGATATTACTCTAAGAAACGGTAAGCACACTTTACATTCTAACATACAGGCTGTTCAAAACTGAGGAACAAAGTGACATATTTCCAAATGCAGAAAACTCAATTTTTTTAAATAGAACACTCTGTATTTTAATTCGGAATTAGGAGGTAAAATATCATCCCTATCACTTATATGAGCATTCCTATCTATCTTTAATAGATTTTGAGATATGAGCGATTTTTGTTTAAACAGACTAAGTAGCCCTATATTTAAATGTTTGTAGCTGGCTCTGAAATGGATTCACGTCAAATTCATGTATTAGTTTTGAATAACCATACAAGAATGTCTGTTCGAATAGTCATTTCTATTAATATTGCGTTGTACGAAAGTGTAATTACAATGATATAAATAAACACTTTTGGTTAGTCAATGAATTTGACATTAATCCCATTCAGAGCCAGCAACAAACACGTAAAGATAGGGCTAGTTAGTTTGTTTAACAAAAAGTCGTTCATATCTCAAAATCTATTAAAGATAGGTATAGGGAATGCTCATATAAAGTGATAGGGGATGATATTTACTTCCTAATTCCGAATTAAAATACAGTGTGTTCTATTTAAAAAAAAAATGAGTTTTCTGCATTTGAAAATATTGTCACTTTGTTCCTCAGTTTTGAACACCCTGTATGTTAGAATGTAAAGTGTGCTTACCGTTTCTTAGAGTTACATCTACATTCATAACATAGCAAATTTGGAGTGTCTACTGGCAGTATTAACCGAGATATTAATTTCTCAATGATGCAATGATTATGACTAAAAAAAAAGAAAAACTTAAATAACTCAAAAATAGCAACATGTAGCTATAGGAATAGGTAATGAAAACTGACGTATTTATAGTTGTAGAATCCAAAAATTAATAAAAAATTATATCACTCTATTTAAAATAAGAAAGTTGACCATCCATTTCCGGTCAACCGAAAGTGATATTTTTGGTTAAGGTATTTGCATTTGTAGTTCCAATCGAACAGATACTGGTGCCAAAATCTCAAATATAAGTAAATAATAGAACATCATAAACTTTTAATGAACCAGTTACGTGTAATACCCTGTATAGCTTTGTTCTTTTTATCCCTTTGTGGGAACTATCAGCATAGGTTTCAACCATGGACAAGAATAATACTAATAGAAAGCACTTAGATCATTGTGCATTCGCGAACTTTTAGTTTATGTAGGAGTCGATGCCGTGTCAAACAGATCAGCTGTTGCGGGAGGATTTTGTTCCGAGTGGCTTATAAATCGTGTTATTTTTAAGGTTATATATAACAAAGTATGTAAATCTTATCGCCACTAACCTTACTTCGTACACAATCCACCTAATTGTTTTTAAAACTATAGGGATAATTTAAAACTAATAAAATACGTAAAATAAATAAATAAAACAAGTAAATCATGTAGATTAAACGGATGAGTAAACTAATTTATAATAGGTACCAATGTAAACAATAACAAACCGCCATATTGGGAGGCTGTTGTTTGAATTGAAGTTAAGCTTAGACATTCAGACCCCGATGACTGATCCATTATTCTTATTGTTTATCTTGTGGTATAATATTTGACTTTAACGATATATATTTATCCTTGTCTATGGTTTCAACATAGCCACTTACGTAAGAGCCGTCAATTTTATCCGTACGGTATAGCCAAACTTATACACTGTTACAGTACCAACTATAAAATACTTTTATTAATAACTCGGTGGTTATCCTAAACATTGATGAATATTTTTGCAAATTATCTCTTTATTTTCATCTTGTCTTATGTAGTTCATTTAATCAATAATTTTGCAGAGATATGATATGGATGTAGAACATATACGGTGGTTGAAGAGAGATTATTGTTTACCGGAAGCGAAGCTGAATTCTCTGACTACGATTACAAGAAAATGAGTTTAGGTTAGTATCATTATAATTATTGAAGTGTGAGATGGATGGAAATCGAGTAAAGTTGAAATTATGCTCGATGCAACTATCTTATAAAAGTTTTTATGTACAGGGTATAACAAAAATGCGATGTAAATATCGTTGTATAACATATAAAGTGCAAATTCGCTGAAAGCGAATTTGTACTTTATATGTTTGTTTGTTTTAATTTCAACATTAAGAAAACAAAAATTTAAGACCAAAAAATTATTTAATCCGAGTCTGACGCAAAGAAACGTAACTTTAAATTCCTTCAGTGCATTTAGCTGTATAGAATGTAAAATATAAGATATGAAATATAAAATATATAATCGTGAACATTTTAAGAGGTGCTGTATCCCGCAATTAGAGGATTCGCCCTCTGAAAAGAATTACGTTGTTCTTATCAGGGAGTCGAAACCGTTTTAAAAACCGTAATGTAAGACGGTCATTATTTCGGTTTTTATTCGGGTACCTACCCTAAATCTGACCGTATTTCTGACCGTATTTATCCGGTATCATAATTCTAACTGAATATTCCCTGACCGCATTTCTACGACCGCTATTCCTAATCGTATTTCAATTACGGTCAAATTTTCGGTAACCGTTTAGTGACCGTATTTAACCGTATATAAATACGGTCAAATACGGTCTCAATAATGGTCACTGGTTTCAATTCTTAAGGAATATATTGTAATTACGTCTGCTAATTCGAGCGGGTCGAGTAGTCCTGTCCGACTGCAATATGGTCAGGGACAGCGTCTTCCGCATCACAACATGGGACGCGGTACCAGGCGCGTGTAAATCGTATTTGAGACCGTATTTACATATATACGGTTAAATACGGTCTCAATACCGTATGTACATATATACGGTCAAATACGGTCTCAATACCGTATTTACATATATACGGTCAAATACGGTCTCAATGCGGTCAATAAACGCTCACCGAAAGTCTGACCGTAATTCAAATAATAGGTAACCCTGACCGTATTTAATATGGAATTCCAGTCACGGGCATGAGCGATTTTTATATATTTTGAATTACTATCACGGTCATGACCGTGACAGAAATTAATCCATGAATTGCGGTTTTCCTGGTTCTTACACCCTGTGATACTCTTTCACTTCTCTACAGTTTCATCGAAATTTAATTTTTTGGGTTATCTGTGTTAGATAATCGTAAGTTCGTAACCGATTTTGGATTTCAACAGGGAGCACGGTGTTTTCGGAACTCGAACGTGAAATCGAGGAGGAATGGATCGCCGCCCAGAAAATATACGACACGTTATGTGAAAAGCAGCCCAGAAGATTGCTGAGACCCTCCATTTACATACCTTGCGACCAAGATTTTGGCCCCGGTTTAAAGCCGGACTACGAATCTCAAAAAATCGGTGGAGACTTCGAGATCCATATAAGTGGCAGTGGCGGGTCCTGCCATAGTGGAGGCCGCGGTAGTCTTGGCAGGGGCGTGGAAAGTGGTGGCGTCGGAGGAGCAGGTAGTGATATTGATGGCGGCGCCGGAATTCCTGGATTTGGGGTGGGTGGTGGTATTGGTGGTGGGGCTTGAGCTGGTGGTATGGGCGGTGGAGCTTCAGTGGCCGGCGTTGGCGCGGGCTGAGTGGTGGTTATGGTGGTGGAGCGGAGGGGCGTTATTTGGAGGTGGAAAGGCTGAGGTGGTGGAATGGGTGGTGGAGCTGGAGGTGGTGGTATTGGAGGTGGCGCAGGAGGTGTGTTTGAGGTGCGAGGAGGTGGTGCTATTGGAGGAGCAGGGGGTGGTATTGGAGGTGGCGCCGGAGGTGGTGGTATGGTAGGAGAGGGGTGGTATTGGGAGGGAGGCGCTGGTGGTATTGGGGGTGGAGCATGGTGGGGGGATTGGAGTGCACAGGAGGGTGGGGGGTATTGGAGGTGGCGCAGGAGGTGGTGTATTGGAGGTGGCGCAGGAGTGGTGGTATGGAGGGAGGAGGCGGTGATTGGAGGGGCGCAGGGTGGGCGGTATTGGAGGAAGAGGGGGTGGTATTGGAGGTGGCGCAGGAGGTGGTATTTGGGGGGGGGAGGGTGGCGCGGACAGGTGGTGGTATTGGAGGAGCAGGGGGTGGTGTTGGAGGTGGCGCAGGAGGTGGTGGTATTGGAGGAGGCGGTGGTGGTATTGGAGGAGGCGGTGGTGGTATTGGAGGAGGCGGTGGTGGTATTGGGGGAGGCGGTGGTGGTATTGGAGGAGCAGGTGGTGGTATTGGAGGTGGCGCAGGAGGTGGTGGTGTTGGAGGAGGCGGTGGCACAGGAGGTGGGGGTATTGGAGGAGCAGGTGGTGGCATTGGAGGTGGCGCAGGTGGTGTGTTGGTGAGGCGGGGCGTGGGGTAGGAGGGGTGGGGGTATTGGAGGTGGGATGTGGTGTATTGAGGTGGCGCAGGAGGTGGTGGTATTGGAGGAGGCGGTGGTGGTATTGGAGGAGGCGGTGGTAGTATCGGAGGGGGCGGTGGTGGTGCTGGTGGCGGTGGCGGTATTGGAGGCGGAGGTGGTACTGGAGCGGATGGTGGTGGCGCTGGCGGAGGTAGTACTGGCGGTGGTGGTATTTACGACGGCGATGGACTCCCGAGTGGATGCAGCGGTATGAGAAGTTGTAACACGGATGGGGTGTCCCGAGGCGCGATGCAACGATAACGCTGCCTTGCTCCTGCAGCAAGAGAAAGAAAGGAAAATGCCGTTGTGAAGAGAAAAGAAAGAAGAAAGAGGTTAGTTTTCGTTTCACTGGCGCGTTTGAGTAGTTAGCCTAGATGGCAGTAAGTGCCATAATCGGTGATGGCGTAGAAAAGGGAAAATTGCCTTCTCTGTTATGCTTTTGGGGCACCCTTCTAAAGAACATTTAGTACAGGACAGCTCCATACTAAAATATTTTTTTTTGTTTGCCACCCAGGAAGAAATCATGCAGGAGCTCGACAACAAGTGCACTTGCTGGCCAGAACCGATACCGGATATATCTTCGTCCACCATCTCGATCAACAGCATAGGATCATTCGTGAAGGTCCCATCGGAGTCCGAAGAAGAGAAAGAAAAACCCATCGAAGTTAAACCGCCCAAACCGTTCCCTTGCGGTTGCAAACCGGTGGTCGAGATGGTTTTGGATTGCGCCCAGAAGAAAGTCGAATGCGCCCAGACGTGCAGCAAGAGAAAACCGAAATCCACGTTCGTGATAGCCGATACCAAACTGGGCGATGAAGAGGACGCAGCGCCCATTCCGATAATAGCAGCGGTGAAACCGCAGCGGAAATGCAATTGCCTCGAGAAATATTGGAAGAGGATCGAAAGGTACGAAGAGTTGAAGACGAGGCAAGTGGTTCAAGACACGTTAAAGAGTGCCAAGAAGAAGTTTTTGATCGGTGGCGTCAGCACCGGTCCCGATGGGAATCCAGTCTATATCTTATCGGGAACGGCGCCGCCTAAGCCTTGTAAGAAGTGCGAGGAAATGCTCGAGATGAAAAAACGCGAGCAAGAGAGAATCGCCAACATGCCCGATACGTCCAAATTCCGAAGAATCTCGTGATCGGCGGTGTTCAAAATACTCCCGTGGGAAACGTCTACATAGTCTCGGGAGTCGCCCCCACCAAAGAATGCGAATGCATGAGACTGTACAACGCGTACATGGAGAAGCACGCCAATTGCATGGACTTGTACGAAAGATACGTGCAGAAGATGAATCGTGAAGCCCAAGAGTACCTTTCGGAATTGACCGGGGACGAAGAAGAGTACGAGGAAGATGAATTAGAAGAAGAGGAAGAAAACTTTGACATGTACGGTCAACAGGATGATGTGTTCGAGGACGAAGCGAGCACGGTAAGGTGTTACGCCGAAGAAACGGCTTCGTTTTCCGACATTTCCAATTTTTTAGGAGCGACCGTCCGAAGTTGAAGATGGCGAGTCGACGTTTACCGGTGAATTGGAGCAGTTCAATCGTAATTGTTACGGGTGCGGCGCCAATTTCTTTGACGATTATTATCAGGATAACGCCGAGAGATACGCTCAAAAATTATTCGACGTGGAGGAGGAAATGAGTGGCGAAGCCGAGGCTAGACACGTGAACTTGAAACGGTTTATAATCTTGACGAAGATCCCATGCGAGAGAAAGAAACAGTTGGCAATAATACAGGTAATTTTGTAGATCGTTAATGTATGCAGTGTCAGCAAAAAGTAAGGAACAAAAATTCATTAATTCTTTATTGTTGAAAATTACAAAAGCGGTGTTATAAACTATTTATTTGTTTATGCATTGCTAGGGAAATGTTAGCATTTAATATTTAAACTAATTTAGTTTATTTAACGCTCAATTAAAACAGGTTTTAAATCATAACAAAGGAGTCATTCAAATTTCGGCGCCCAACGTGGGGCTCGCATATGCGAGTATTAGGGTTGCCATCTTTTTATATGTTTTCGGCATTAGGCTAAAAATTAGTAAATTTGTGGCATAATCAAATGATCAATCATTGTTCATTCAGTTCATTCATGGGACTCTTTTTTAAAGTCACAACATTCATTTCGTTTTGTATATTATTGCTAACTTTGTTAATATTGCAGCTACGATGTTGGTTAAATTATTAAAGATATATAATTGTTTTTACGCTGATTACAATCATGTAATTGAACAATTGAAAATCCCGTTTGCAAGATATACTAGATAACTTTGTTTTTTTAAATGGATCACCTTGTATATTTTGTCACCGATTGATAGCGTTATTATTAAATAACAATAAAGCAAGAAACAAAGAAAATAACAATAAGTTGAATAAAAGCGTGGTAGAATTACCCTAAAGTTTAAGGTATACTTATTCTCAATTACTCCCAACGACCGTCAGGATTCACGGTCAGAATAATGATTTTAGTGGCGCCCTGTCTGTAGATTAATAGTGCTGTCAGAACGCCAAAGTCGTACATCGCGGACCCGTCAAAAATAACAAATGTCGCTTCTTGTCTCATCTGTTCGCTGGTTGATACCATTCTGTCACCTGTTATAAATTATTTTACGGCTATTTCTCTGTTGTTTTTCTGAGTTAGGGTTTCGAAGAAGCCCTCAAACAATTTTTAATATGGTCGCTGCATAACATACAAATACCAATATATATATAGGGGAAGGTGGGGCAAGATGGGAACATTAAGCTTTAGAACACTGCATCGGGATTGCAAATTGACATACAAGGTTCCAAGTACGCTTGTTGTAATCTTTAAACATTTATCTGCTGATGGACGAATTTACAATTTTTCGATGGGTACTCTTGATGTTGTGAGAAAATTTTGAAAAGAAATGTGTAAATACACCATCTTGCCCCACCTTGGAGGCAAGATGGGGTTCCAGGTGGGTTAAGAATGGGTCGTACCATAAATTTAGGTAAATAGGTAAAAAAAAATAGATTCTTAAAATATTCTTAAAAACATGCAGAAACAAAGCTTAAACTCTTTAAGCGGGACTACTTAAAGATAAAAAAAATACAATAACGATAAGAATATAAATTTATCTTGCACAATTGAGACAATAGAAGACGAACTCATCCAGGTTATTCGCACAGCCTCCATGTACCCAACCTCGCCATCCATGGCATTGTATGGAGGCGCCGGGTATCGATCCCGGTACCTCTCGCATGCTAAGCGAGCGCTCTACCATCTGAGCTACGCCCCCAATTGCTAAAGTGTTTCTTAATAGAAATATATAAATATTCAGTTTATGAACGTGTTTTATATTTAAAAATCAATTTCTAAAAAAAGTACTTACTTTCTTGATATTTAACATTTCATATTGATTTAAGAACAAACAATATGCTCCAAAGAACTATGTATGTATAACGGATTTGTTTATTATTCATTTCTCGAAAAAAATATTCTAGTTTATAGTATATAGAAAGTTTCATAAGGTTTGAAACCTAAACTAGAAATAAAGACTACACAGCAAAGATAAAAAATTGTGAATTTGACTGAAGAAGAAGCTGCTTATATTATCTTTAAACAAACAAAAACAGTTACTGTTCATGATGCGTTAAAAAAATTGAAAATTAGGATAAGTGACAATGTTATCGAAGTTGAACATTCAAAAAAAGATTTCAATTAATCTAATTGTTGGAGAAAAGTATATATATTTTTTTAATTAAAGCCTCTCAGATAAATAAAAAATAATTAAAATTGAGAAATTAAAAATCACAGGAAATATTGGAAATAACCTTATGTTGCCATTGAAGCATTTTTTGCTTAATTTGGTCTAATTATTAAATAAATGATTACAGATGAAATTAGGTAACTTGCTTTAACATAAGTATGTTGGTAATTTAATTCTAAACAGACAATTGAACGACATAGATTCCCTTTTCCTGCACAGCTTTCAATATTTTTTAAATGTTATCAATGCATTTTAAGATTTAAATAAACCAGTTTTTACTAAAAAACAAAAAAGCAAGAACTTAATAATAAATAATTTACCTGGATTGTATATAACCTTTTGGGACAAGAATATTTGTTTTAAGTCCAAGAAACATTGATTTTTCATTCTAATTATTCAAAAACCATATTATTCTGACTGCCTTTAATCACAACTGTTGCGCACAAACTATTTTACAGCAAGCTTTGCAATCCATGGCACGGGATGGTTACCCTCTCGCCAAATTACCAGACGCCTATAAACTACCCCATTTTAAACTTTGGATGGATATGCGTTGCGGAAAAAGTTGGACAATGCAAGATAGAGGTATCACCATACAGATTACAAAAAAGAAAACCTACGTAATTTTTGCTTTCACGAATCCCCTTTTTTTTCCAGTCACGTATTATTTCAAGAGCAAAGATTACTGGCACCACTTGGATGTCTGCAAAACTCAGACCAAGTCGCCCAGATTGAAGATGTCGAACGAACGCGCCTGGCAGTATACTTGGGCTAGCGCCAAGTACATAAAAAAGATCGTAAGGACTATATTTTTATTTGAAATTGATCTGTCGAATAAATCTCTTTCCTATTACAGACCGGTGATTTGATCGAGCACCACTGTCGAACGTGAAACAGGATATCATCAACGATGGTAGGGAGTTCTTCCCGTCGATGTTCGATTATGAATTTCCCACTAAAACGTTTAGGGATTGCTATTTTGCCTACATACCAGGGAAAGAGGAGGCCGTGTTCTCTTATAGGCCGTGGAAGGTGTTCGAATTTATTGATTATAAGCTTATCCGGATAAAAAATGCTAAGAAACGTACGTGCAAATGATTGTATAATTGTTTGGTGCTGTCTGTTGGATATTTATATTCGTTTGGTTAGTTGATGTAATTAATTAATTGTTTGGTTAAAAGAAATACTTATATTTTGCCTTACGTTTTTTGATTATTTATAAACCTTAAACCAGATCTTAAATCTAATAACAATACAATATATTCATAGTTCTATTGCATGATCAGATTTATCCATTGGGTTTCTGACAGGAGTTCCAGTACTTGCCTTGCTATGCCATATACCATAACCGAAATAAATTATTAAACCTGTTAAATTAGAACATAGTAGTTAAACGAAAACCACAAACTTTATAAAGTCAAAGCTTTGAAAAATTTAATTCTACATATATATCAACCCAAAGTTTTCTCGAAAAGATTAGCTAAATCTATGCATTTCATTAGCTTTACTGTACCGAACACAACACCTACCTATAATCATCCACGCCCCAAATCTAATCCAAGTCATGTAATCCAACATTGTCATCAAATAAATATTGATCAAGATGCTAGTAACTGGTATCCAAGGGACGAGGGGGACCTGAAACGAAATCAAATTAACGAAAACTTACTCGTTTGTTCACATCACCAGTTACGGCAAAATTCAACTTCTCCAAAGATTTCGGTTGGCGGGAAATCGAGAACGTCACCATCAAGATAAGCCCAACACATACACCAACTATGCTCACAGTCCAAATATCCCCATTAGCTAATTGCTCTTCCATTTTGCTTAAGATGACGCTCAAACAGAAGCTCAATACACCTAACGAAAATCATATATCTTTAACAAAAATTTTAAAGTTTTTAATAATTGAATTTACACAAGATAAAAACCTCCCAAGTTACTATCTTAGCAGTTAATCTGGTGGGGCTTTGTAAATCTGTACCGAATAATTGATCCATCACGTGCTTCACTGTCATAAGTTTTTGAGAATCGTCTTTCTTGTCACCAACAGCCTCACCATACCTGTAAATTTAAGGTGTAAGGATTTTCTGATTTTGGGTATGCTGCAGTAGATATACCTCAGAATTAAAACGCAAGCTGCTACTACAGAATAAGCGAGCAAGGTGCCTATTGCCATCATTTTGAAGAGTTGACTCAGTTCGAAGATACAGGATAGAGTACCTAAATTCAAAATTTATTGCCTAACGTTTAACATCATTGCAAAATAAATGCCACCTGTAAATAAACCAGCCAATAGGGTACCTAGAAAAGGAGTTTGGAATTTTGGATGCACTTTCCCCATGAACTCAAAAAGAAGACCATCAGAAGCCATGGCATAAATTATCCTTGGTAATGGGAACATTGCTCCTAGTAAGCTAAATATTATAGGTACTTCAATAAAAATAGCAAAAAAAAAACTCGTTTTAACTACCTTGATAGCAAGCCACATAAGGCACCAATGCTCACTAAATATTTAGCCACAGGAAATCCAATGATGTCGTACAAGTATGGAAAAGGTGCTTTTTCGTCCTAAAATAAATTTTCCTAATTTTCATATACAGGGTGATTCTCAATATATGCGACAAACTTTAAGAGCTGATTCCTGAGGTTATTTTGATCATAAAAGTTCATATGAGTATATGTCCAAAAACGGTTTGGTTTTAAAGTTATTGAATGTTTAATAATAAATTATGAACTATGACTAACACGATATAATATCACAGTTGGTTCTCCAAAAACTATTGTGTTGAGAGGGAATTGTTTATTTGTCATTTCAATATTTGTCAATAGTTGTCAGAGTATTCATTCAGTTTATTGCCAGTTTCTGTTTTCTAAAATGAATTACACGAATGCTGAGATTTGTGATATGCATTTCGTTTACGGTCTTGCCAATGGAAATTCGCGTGCTGGTAGACGTCTTTATGAAGAACGATACCCGAACCGTATCATCCCGCATCATTCAAAATTTGTCTTCAACAATGTCTTAGTGAAACGGGAAATTTTAAAAAACGGACGACTGATAACGGGCACTCATCTACAGTGAGAACTCCACAAGTTGAAAAAATGGTACTAAATGAAATTGAGGAACATCCTACTACAAGCACCAGAAAAATTGCGTTTGCTTTAAACATTAGTCAGGTCACAGTTTGGAGAATATTGATCAAGATCAACTGTTGTATCCATAACACATTCAACGGGTGCAAGCACTTTTGCCGGCAGATTTTCCGCAAAGAGTGACTTTTTGTCAATGGAGGCAACACAAAATCGCATAAAATCCTATTTGGCTCAAATATTCCTCACCCGACGAGGTTACTTTTTCTAGAAACGCGATTATTAATTTTCATAATAATCACATATGGGCCGAAGAAAATCCGCACGAACTAGTGAATGCTCGTCATCAACATCAATTCTCTGTCAATATGTGGGTCGCAATTGTTGGAGATCATTTGATAGGTCCACATTTTTTACCGATGCGGTTAAATGGCGAGGTATACCGCAATTTTCTTGAAGAGGAGCTGGTGGTAGAAGTTCCGTTGCAATTATTAAGATTACAAATGTATTTTATGCATGACGGTGCTCCAGCGCATTTTAGTTTAGTTGCTCGCGAGTTTTTGGACAATACGTATCCAGATCGGTGGATAGCACGGGAAGGTCCACAGCCGTGGCCTGCTCGGTCTCCAGACTTAAATTCTTTGGACTTTTTTCTCTGGGGTCATCCTAAATCATTAGTTTATACGACTCCCATTGAAAATGTCGATGAACTGAGAAATCGTATTATCGCAGCTTTTCAAACAATTCGAAATACCCCTGGTATTTTAGAACGGACTCGCCAGTCAATACGACGGAGGATAGAAGCTTGTATTGCAGTCATTTTCAACAGTTAGTATAAGTTAATTTTGTTTTACTATTTATTTATTATTTACTAATTAAACATTGTACAACTTTAGAACTAAGCGATTTTGGACATATGTTCTTATGAACTTTTATGATCAAAATAACCCCAGGAATCAGCGCTTAAAGTTTGTCGCATATATTGAGAATCGCCTGTATAAAAATGCTAAATTATTATACTTGGTCGTAGTATGGGAGCATCATTGTTAATACAGTGGACATCCCAAAGTATGCCAGAAATACAATAACTAAGCAAGAGATCACAGCAATTGGGATGGATCTTTGGGGAGATTTTGCTTCCTCGCCTGAAAATTTAACGTATTTTGGTTCGTACTTTCAACTGAAACTAATTTTACCAGCAGTAGCGATGCAATCGAACCCTATGAAGCCGTAAAAACAAGTCGCTGCCCCTCTGATTATACCACTGATTCCAAATGGGGCGAATCCACCTTTTCCAAACCTTTTTGATGGAATCTGCTCTTCTGGTATGAACCAATTTGAGGTTTTGACTATTTTAGAGATAATTTAAAAGCATTGAAATAGAATATAATTATTCTGTATGCAGGCTGTTCAAAGTAATCGACGCGCTATTGCTAACTTTGTTAGTATTGCAGTTTCGATATTGGTTAAATTATCAGAGATCAGAAAAAACAATTGAAAATCGCGTTTACGAGATATAATAGATAACTTTAGTTTTTTTTTTTAAATGGATCACCCTGTATATTTTGTCCCCAATAGTGCGCCGATAACTTTGAACAGCAAGGTATACATACCTTGCCAAAATCCACTTATTATAACGAATAGAACTACAATCAAGTTGATACTGGTGAAGACATTATTGACCATTGAAGATTCTTTAGCTCCTAACGCCAAGGCAACTATATAAGAAGGTGTTAATTGTTATAAATGTTCAAACTTTTGAATAATCGTGCTTTACCGGAAAATACCAACGTCACCCCCAAGGAAAATAAGTCTGGGAAAGGCGCTACTGAGGATACATGTATCGGCATGTGTTCTTGTAAGAAATTAGAGATGGCGTTGTTTACCAAAGCGTCTAAATAGGTGAACAGCCCTTTTACAACACTGGCAGATCCTGAAAAATATATATTTTTAACAACGTTACAATGTTGCGATCGTCACGAATTACCAATAACATATTCTAGTATCAGATTCCATCCTATCAGAAACGCTACTAATTCTCCAGCACAAACATAGCTGTAGATATATGCCGACCCTGCTTTTGGAACTCTAGCACCGAATTCAGCGTAGCATAAACCTAAAAAATGTATTAGAATTTTCTATAAGTAATTGCTGGTAAGTGTAAAATAGTTTTTTTTTGGCCTTCATCTAGAAACACTCATTTTGCATTATATACTTCAAAGCGGCCGGCAAAAATGTCACTGAGGTTGGTACCAAGTTGGCACACTACATTCGATACGACAGATATGGAATTAACATAATTCAGTGTCTCTTATTGCACTTATTATTGATAAATAGGTATCAAACTACGAAGAACATTACAGAAAAACCTTATTCTTAGAAACGTCAAAATATTAAGGTTGGTAACACGTGTGCCAACCCGTACTGTCAACTCTCTCTAGCGTCAAAATTTCTTTTCTATTTTCGATCCAAAAGATTTGTCTGCCCAAAAAAAAGTATGCACCACAACCCAGAAGCTCTTTTGTGAGTATTTCTACTTGTACTCCCAAAACTGTAGTTTCTGGCCTAGTGATAGCTAACACCATTGTTTAAATATATCTAGTTAGTCAACGTAATGCATTTTCGGAAAAATAAAGTATTGCTCAGGGAAGTGGTGCACTCTATCGGTGAATGTAAATTGATTTGAAAACGTGATAAATATAACAGATATCTCGGTCATAGTGAGAGACAGATTTCTGTGTTTTATCCATCGGAAACGACGGAATCCGTATCGGTGATTTACTGGCATTGGCAAATTGTGTGGCCTGGGGAAAAGGGAGGGTGGATGCATGTGACGCTATGATGACGCATCTCGCGATAATTCTCGTGTTTGTTTACATTAGAAGATTAGAATTCTGAGGTATTCTGTTTTAAATATAAAGAAATTGAAAGTATATTGCAAGGCACGTTCTTGTTGACAAAACATTAATTGAACAATTTTCTAAATTGAGGTTTTTTCTTTTAAGAATAAAATATTTAAACTTAAAACAAAAATCACTGAAAAGAGAAAAGTTAAATCTAAAAGGACGAAAATTTGCCGAGAAAAAAAAAACATAAATCTACTTCTCAATTTTTATTTTCTTAGTTTTTAAATTAATAAGTTGTTTTGTTAACTTAATTTACTTATATTTATGATTATATAATAATCAGAAAATGTTTGTTTTATTAAGAAGAATTACATAATAATAGAAAAAAAAAATAGAAATTCGTTTTTTATATAATGATAAAAATATGTAGTTTGGGGATACAAATCGCCATTTATTTTTACATATATGCACCACTTCTCTCTCTTGAGCGGCTGAAAAGTTACGAGGTAACCTTTGGGGGCTACATCCGTATATACAAGGTTACATCGTAACTTTTCAGCCAATCAAGAGAAAGAGCGCGAACACGTCATCATGTATGCTACTGACGTCATCAGAATAACTTGAGAGCGTCTCAGAGTTGGATTTAAAGATGGTACAAACAAACGCGCTCGATTGCAATATAACCTTAATTTTATTATTTACTTATTGTCACAGCTATTATGAATAGGAAAAGTAAAAGTAAATTTTTCAAACTAATAAATCTAGACTACAATAAAAATGCATCATATACTAGTATTTATGTACCTACCAAGTGAAGTTTTTAAAATATAATGATCGTTCTTTACATCAATCACATTGGTATCATTATATTATCCATATCGTGCATATTTGATGCAGGTATAAATCGGATTACATTTACAAACGGCAGTTTACAATACCGTGTTAGCGCGATTAGGTTATGTTGCACAAATTGCTCGGACATCGGATCGCGAGCAGAAAGAGGAACCTCTTTGTGTTCTGGATTTGCTTGCTCTAAACAAACAAACACGCACAAATCATGCTCTGAAATACAAACAAACGCGTAAAATTCCACGGATCTGCTTAGATCAGACAAACAAACAAACCTAATAAGTAACGTAGTGCATATATGTAAATATAAATGGCGATTTGTACTCCCAAACTACATGTTTACTTTTATAATGAAAAACGAATTTCTATTATGCAATAGTAAACATAAGTAAATCAAATAAAAAATATTATATAAATATAACACAAAAACTTAGAACTACACACATATATAGAGCATAACATTTAATTAGAAACTAAAAAAAAGGAAAGTAAAATGGTAAAAAAAATAACGATTATAAGTTATCAAACTAAATATTTATTCTTCCTAATAAAACAAACATTTCTATGTAAACACGAGAATTATCGCGTGGCGCGTCATCACAGCGTCATCGCCTATCCACCCTCTCCTTTCCCCGGGCCTCACTGTGGGCCTCACCTACAATCTGCCTACAACTTACGAGGTAACTAGGGTAACTATTTTACCGACACGTAAGAGAGTCATCTTGTATGTAGTAGTCTAACTATAAAGTTTATATTTAAATCGAGACGGACATCAACGGCGTGCTGCCATCTACCGCTTTTGTCCGAAATGTTCAAAAATCCGTTAACTATTTTGTCCGTAAGGTTGACTAACTAGTATGTATATAAACAATGCTAACACTAACTACAAATAACTATGATAAGATTTTGAATTAAAAAAAAAGTTTTTGTCAAAGTGTTAAACATAAAAATACTCCACTGAATGATAGTTTTATGTGCATAATTCTTCGAAAATCTCTTCTAATTTCTAGAAAGGGGCAATTGTTTATATTTATTAATTAGGTACTTGCAATGGCTACTTTAATTTTAGAGATGTGCGAACTTTTTAAGGTCTTTTATTCACCAGTTCTTTTTTAAGTACAGGAAAATGAATTGACGATATACTTTATTTATTAAACGTGCTTTAACAACATTTGGTATTATTATATTTATAATCATAAACGGGCTAAATCATTAGAAATCACCCAGTGAACCAAATTTAAATTTCCCGCAATTATTTTTAGTAACTCCAACATTAAAGCATGAAATTGCCTACGATTTTGTATTAGATTAATAGTTATTTGAATACCTTTAAGTTGAAGTTACTGAATATAATTGCGGGAAATTTGAATTTGGTTTACTGGGCAATCATTAATCTTACGTATATTAATCACATGTCGTTGCTTAGACTCTTAATGGCTTACCTGCAAAGATAGATGCTATAGCTGCAATCAAAAACGAAATCACTACAGCAGGTCCAGCGTAGTTTTTAGCAACTTCTCCCGCTAAAACATATACTCCCACCCCTAATGTGCTGCCAATTCCTAACGCGGTCAAATCCAAACTACTAAACACCTTCGCTAGTTTCGTATCTTCATTTACGAAAACGGTTTTCTTCCTGGTTAAAGCGCATCGCACCTGCTTTATTAAGATTTTCATATTTTTCGATTTAATCACGCACAAAAAATATTTTAATTTATTTATTTCCCAAAGGCTTTGTTATTGATGAGAGTATTTTCTTGAACCGATGCTATAATTTCATCTTATTGCTCTATATAACAGCTGTTGACGGCCTCTTACTAATTACTAATAGGAGTAAAGTCTTTGTCGAGACCAAATAGCAATTATATCGAAGGTTATTACATCAATTGATGTTCGTCTACTTGTCTGATGATTTCGTTTGATTGAGATGGACCTGCGTGTGTTGATATAAATTTAATTTAATAAAGCGGACATTGTGGTAAAATTGTTTCAGTTGAATTTTGCCCTTGGGTAGACTTTTTTTGTCAAGGTAATCGTAAGATATTGGGTAAAGTATTACAGGAACACCAAAGAATTAATTGTTTTTTATTTCAAATAGTAACTTCTATGTACGACAAATTATAATCAAATTAAAACTTATCTCAACTCGACAATGTATAACATTTGACATACCAAAATCGCTCGGATATTTTTATTAAATAAAAAATATGAACATTTATTCTTTAACTTCCACTTTATTTACAAATAACCATCCTTCAGCTTGAAATTGAATAAATAAATACAATCCCTCATCACTAGATAGCTATAAAAGCTTATAAATCTCCAATGCATCACTGCAGGTCATCCGCAATACTAACCCAATCTTTTATAAATTATAAACCAATGAGTATTTTATCAATGCGTCAATAAATGTGACAGATCAATGACATTGATGTGCCTATCCTATTTTAAAATAATTCAATGGATATACTTTAATGTACCTATTACCTATCACCCTTTCACCAAATATTATATCACTGAGAGAAAGAAATGCGTTAATCTAACAATATCTACTATGTTAACACAAAAGGTGTTAATGCAACAAATTTTGTATTTAATCCAACTAAAATGAGTCATTTGTGCAACTATTTATTTGTGTTAAAAAATCTGTTGACTGAAAAACCTTAGATGGTTGAAGCTAAGATATCTAAAAAGATTTTGTTTGGACAGACCAAAATGGTAATGTTAAAACAAAAAAATCTTAGTAGTTGAATGAAAACATTCATACATAATGTTGAAATAAAAATGGTTAACTTAACCAAAGAAGGTGTTTGCGCTTTGCGCACCTACATATGTAGATCTTAAAAGTATGCCTATATACTACGTTATCCGTTTTATGTATAGTAATTATTATGTAGAGAGTTCTTTTCTAAAAAACAATATCATAATTACAATGTATATTATTTCTACTTTAGGTTGTAATGCAATTTAGTAATTCAATATTTGTATATATGAAATGTACTTACATATATTAATGTAGGTTTATTACCTATACCGTTAGATACTCATTTGATCAATGTTGTGGCGTGATTTGATCGCTTGCTTGCTGTTAAAAAGCATCAGATATCACATTGTTTTCGTTCGTGGCTCTTGATATTGTGATATATTGTAAGTTCTAATACTACAACATATTTTTTAATTATTACATACCTATTTTACATATATTAAATGGGGGACGAGCGAGTAAAAGAATTATTAATCCAGTGGGGATTTGAATATTTAACTTCAGTATTTGCAGGTAAGCACATTTTGATTTTTATAGATGTTTTTGCAAATGAACGCCATACTAGCTATTAGCACAACATAATGCAACGGTATACTTCATGTTTGAACGGGTATATTAAGACCCAGAATATATCGTATTTATTAGGTTGTAGAATACATTTTCATAGGTATAGTGCGTACCTACCTACCTGGAGGTTCTGGACATAGAAACAATCCACGCTCGGAAGTGCATTCAAATATATTATATATATTATCTACTATTATTGTAAAGTGTACTTACATATTTCATACTTTATAACTGTTGTGAAGTTATTAATAAATATATGAACCTAATTTAGTCATATTTTGTTTCCAAACCCCAATTTGTAATTAATAAAATTTCCAAAATATTCAAAATGAGATTATTTGAATGAACAAAATTTTTGTTTCAAATCAACCAAAAATAAAATGTTTGCATTGACACTCTTAATTTTGTGCACTCAATACGTTTTATTTGCTAATGTAACCATAAAGATGCATTGAAGCAAGAATTTGTTTTTGTAGTTTCAACACAATTTCGAAGTTACGGTAAGCAGCAATGCTAGTTAAACAAAACACTTCTTTTTGTTGTTCTAACATACTTAGAGCTGTATTAACAAATCAAAACCAATGTTACATCAACTAAACTAAAGTGTTGCATTAACGATTAAATTTGCTTAAATTGAAATTGAGGGTTCAGTTGAATCAACGAGTCTATTATTTTTAAGTTAACAAATATATTTCAACCAATCGTAAATTTCAATCTAACAGTAAATTTCGGTGGCCCGTATTTAATGCAATTTTTTTGGTTGGTTATGCGTATTTTGGTTAAATCAATGCATTTCTTTCCCTCAGTGATATCAGTATACTGGTATAATATTTGCTATCACTAAAGAAACATTTTTCAAATCTACTATTAGCTTCAAATAGTATGCAAAATAAAACTTATCCTTATTGTTGCATGATTTAACATATGTATACAGGGTGTCTCACGACGAACTGCATCGATCGATATATGAAAGAGTATACATTGGAAAATTCTGAAAATTTCGTAGTATACTAAAGCAGACCTGCCCTTTCGAACTATAATATTTTTTAATAATCTAGCGCATCCGGTTGTACCGGAAGTGGCTGTCAACTTTATTATTTTAAATGGAACACCCTATATATTGTTACATTTTTTAATTCCTCGTTCAAATCTAAAGCAAGTTTGTTAAAACAACTATGTTGTTATTTTCAACCATATTTGAAATATTTGCATTTTTTTAAAATTTTTGACAGATGCACGAGTGAATCTGAACTTCTATAACTGCAAAAGTATTTAACTTGGAAAATTGGAAATTTGTAGAATTGTTGGCCGTATAGGGTGGCATCCGAAACCGACAGAATTTTTCGAAAATATTATACAGCGTGTCCGAAAATTACAGTTAAACTTTCGAATTGAAAAGTGTCAAAACTTTTTTTTAAATACAACTACCTACTTTTCTCTTTCTCATCAAACTGTCCTTATAAAAATACAAAAAAAATCATTCATTATCCATCTAAAATGAATACTTTTTAAGATAATTAGTAAAATATGTATGTATGGTATAAGAAGGTAGCTTACGTAGTTTTTTTTTTAAATGTCATCCTGCTTTGGTATATCTAACAAGGGAACACCGGCGGGTGTCCCCCTCCGATTTCGATGAAACTTAACAGATCGAAAGAGTACCTTAAAATAAGAGACACGTATTTTTTTTATCGGCGTATCCGCACGATTTTGGGGTACAGTCCCCTCCAAAGTTTGGACGATTTTTCAATTTTTGCAAATATTTCTTAAATTATAACAGATATTAAATTTTCTTCTTAAGATAATTTGCAGCATATTGCATGGCCCTAAGGGTGGCGTCGTCCGTATTCGCAAAAAGTTAATAACGGGGACGGGGTACCCGTACCCCCATTTTTTTACATTTTTCTTTTTCTTATTCATCAAAAGAAGGTCGATTTTACATAGAATACGATGATGTACAACAAGTTTAGAAAATTAATAATTGTAAAAATAGAAAAATAATAATAAAGCTTCAAAATTAATAAACTTGTCTATTGATATAAATCAAATGAACTATAACAGAAATAAGTTTTTATCCTTAACATAATTTTCAGCATAATACATGGTCTCAAGGTCGATATCTTCATAAAAAGCTAATAAGGGGGACGGGGTACCCTACCCCGCATTTTTTTTTAATAATAAGTTTATTCATTATTCATCAAAAAAGATCGCTTTTACATAGAAAACGGTGATGTATAATAAATTTAGAAAATTAATAATAGTAATAATAATAGTTGCGCAATCATTGTTTCGACCTGTAAATGTGTATATTTCTTCTTCGGTATCTGGTAAGCTCACTTCAAATCATTTCAAAACCTGGCTAACGGATGTTTTTCTCTCGAATACCGGGCCAAAGAGTGTCTTTTTGATTGATTCTTGGAGTGGGCATTGTGTTGCCGAACATCAGTAATTAGTGCCAAAAGACAAAACTTTGAATATTTTAAATAGGTATACCAAAAAAACGACAGCGATGGTACAACCTCTAGATGTATATGGTTTTAGACTGTGGAAAAATTTTCTTAGAACTTTTTCGTATATAGTGATTCTTATGAACTACGACATAGGTTTACATCAGAGAAATAATATTATTAAGTTGCAATCCCTAACCCATAATCAGTTTTCTTCCCCAAGATTTTTCGACATATTCAAGTACTCGTGGTATAAGAGTGGATACGTTGAGGAAAGACCTGGGCCCTTTAAAAATCCTGTAGGGTTTTGTTTTAACAAAGATGCGCAGTCTACACCCTTGTGTTGTATTTGCAATAAACCAGCTATTGTGCGGTGTTCATGGTGCAAACAAAATCTGTGTTTTAAACACTTTTACACAGACTATCACTACTGTAATATTACATAGTTTAATTACTGTATGTATATTAATCTTGTTCGCTATTGCAATACATATATACAATAATCGCATTACAGTATGTCATGTATTTAAACATTTATAAGCATTCTAATGTTTTTCTAATTCTGTTCTATTGTTTCCGAAATGTTATAATCGTTACAAACACATTAGTTATATTTATGCTCCATTGAATACTTACATTGTACACCTACATTGCACGAAAAACTTGAAATAAATTGAAAAATATATATGTATGTATTATTTAATCCTTCGTCCTGTGTAGCAAATTTGTTCAAATATACGCACTAAAGGATTATGGTATTCTAAGAATGAATAACATTTTATTAAGGAAATATATAAAACGCAGTCACTAACTGCAGTTGATAAAACGATTTATATTGCTACCACCGATTAAAGTTTCGTATAGTATATAGTATAAGTTAGTAGGCATAGAAAGGTTTGACCATAGCTTGTCGAGTAGATACAATTCTAAATTAAGAAATATTAAGTAAGGAGAGCAGCGGAGTAACGATAACAAATAATTGTTGGTAATGTACTGTATTATTATTATTACAATTATTTTTGTTATTAATCCTCCAAATTTATTACTATTGTTTTCAATGTAAAAGCGATCTTTTTTTGATGAATAATGAATAAACTTATTATTAAAAGAATGCGGGGGTATGGGGTACCCCGTCCCTCGTTATTAGCTTTTTATGAAGATATCTACCTTGAGACCATGTATTATGCTGGAAATTATGTTAAGGATAAAAACTTATTTCTGTTATAGTTCATTTGATTTATATAATAGACAATTTATTAATTTTGAAGCTTTATTATTATTTTCTATTTTACATTTATCAATTTTCTAAACTTGTTATACATCATCGTATTCTATGTAAAATCGCCTTCTTTTGATGAATAAGAAAAGAAAAATGTAAAAAATTGTGGGTACGGGGTACCCTGTCCCCCGTTATTAACTTTTTGCGAATACGGACCACGCCAACCTTAGGGCTATGCAATATGCTGCAAATTATGTTAAGAAGAAAATTTAATATCTGTTATAATTTAAGAAATATTTGCAAAAATTGAAAAATCGTCCAAACTTTGGAGGGGGCTGTACCTCAAAATCGTGCGGATACGCCGATAAAAAAAAATACGTGCCTCTTATTTTAAGGTACTCTTTCGATCTGTTAAGTTTCATCGAAATCGGAGGGGGACACCCGCCAGTGTTCCCTTGTAAGTAAGCATTGATGATATGCCACTTAGTTTTCAATTATAAACAATGCCGGCACGGTTAAATTATACGAACGAAGATTATTTAAATTTGTTTATTATTTATGGAGAATGCAATAAAGTGATAACGAGAACGTATACCTTTGCCACAGTATAAACCTTATCCAGTAGTTTCACTAAGTGTCGGCGCCTTTGATGTTTTGTCTATCAATTTAAGGAAATTCGCGATGGCGTTTGGCGGCTATATTTGCAACTAATAATTGCAAAGTGGGTACGAAAATAACCTATATACTCAAACAGACTGACAATTGACAGAAAATCGCACAACATCAATGTCAAAATGACAGAATGGAACGGCTTTGTAGGTTAGATTTTTGCTTGTAAACAGATTCAAATAGTTTTAGTTACAATTTCACCCACCTATGCGACACCGCGAATTTCCTTGGGCGCTATGTTTGAAACCCATGTTACCGGCGATGTGAAACCACTGGATATACATATATACTGTGCCTTTGCTGCTCGGTATCCTCAAAAGCAGAAGCCGTCACTAAACACAGTTAAACGAATAATACAGTATTTTAAAAACTTCGGATCGGTCAAGGCCAAAATTCAAAAACATAAACCTATTGTTAATAATGCAAACTAAAAACTTATTTGGAATACTTCATAGTAAAAGTATAAAGCAGCATATTTAAATTATAAAAAAGCAAGAAACGTCAAATTTATTTTAACAAATGTTCAAAGTTACCGCCTTGAACTTTGTTGAACACATTTCGCATCTCCGAATTAGTTCTTCAAGCTTTCTAATTGATTCGTGGTTCAAACTTTCAAATGCATGTAAGAACACCCTGTATAATATAATGAAAATGTTTTATATCCATTATATTTTTTATTTAATTTATTAGAAAATAGCAATTAATAAGGGAGCTATTAATTTTTTTTAAGACAATCGTGCAAACAATATTTCTTAAAAAAAGTTCGAATATCTCAAAAAGTATTAAGTTTTGTCATAGACTATGTTAGATAATTATGTTTTGTTTTGAGTTAAGGAATCCAAAAAATGTAATAATATACAGTACGTTCAATTTAAAAAAATAGAATTGCATATCGAGAAAACCGAACACCCTGTATATGTTAAAATAATTTTGAGTTATAGAGCATCTTAATTTTCTTTCATTTTAAGTAACTTTTACTTGAAACATTTTTCGATTCAATGGTGAGTAAAGCATGCCCAACTAACGCCAGATAAATGATACACCCTGTATATTTTTCAAAATCAAATTTATTCTATCCGCAAAAACAATAAACGTGTAATAGGCTCCAGTAATCAGTATCACTGGATACTTTCTTCAAGGTGATTTTTCATTTAATTCACAAGTCTATCTTTGCTCTACCAAGACCCTTACCACCCTAAATAAAATAAAAAAAATAAATTTATAATTCAATACATTTATTTTTTTTATATAGGTATATATATTCTAACGTATGAAAATATAGTTTGTTTCAATATTACAAATTATTATACAAAAATAATACAATACATAAATAAAGGCGATGCATTTACAAATTTACAACATACAGCGACATCTTGGAGATAATCACAGTCGTTTCCCTACGAAATTACATATTAAATAATACAATAATAAAATTGGCAAGAAAATGGCACTATATCGGATTTTGTGAACACACAATTGATTCTCGATTTTTATTTCTTCATTTCTTTAAGCTTTCTTTTATTCGGAATAAAAGTGCCAAAAGCTCTGTTCTGTACTTCTTAAGCACTGCAAGTAATGCAATATTTTTACAATCTGGTTGCTAAAGCTGGTGGTGGCGCTTCAACAGGAGCATTTTCAGGAGTGTTAGGTGGATATCTCTGCCTCTCTTTACTATGCCATATACCATAGGAGAAATAGATTACTAAACCTGTAAAATATAATATATATAAAAATAAATTCACGAGCGTCACACTTAAGAAATTATTTCTCCTAATTGAGTTTAATTCGTTTACTACAATATTTAAAATGGAAATATTATTATCAAACTCTCCTATATATCTTTGTTTTGGAGGAATATATAGGGATATTACAATAAATTTTAATCCTCTAGAATTCTGAATTTCAACGGTAATAATATTCGTATTACTTTTTTTTTGGTTTCTCTAGTTTTTTTTTCGTCGTTAGAGGCGCAAGGGAAGTTAAAAAAACTGATTCGTAATTAGATACTCTCGATATCTTACGAAAAGGAGGTTTAAAAGTGTATTCAAATAATTATTCGCTTACCAATTGCAAACCAAACAGCTACTCGTATATAAGTGGGAAGCGCAGAAGCGGATATTAGAACTAAATTGATAAATATGCTTGAGCAAGGGATAAGGGGTACTATTGGGACCTGCAAAAGAAAATGATAAGATAAAATTAAAATCAGAACAAAAATGGATCGTAAAACATAGAAAAGAAGTGCCACTTTGACAGACTTATTGCATTTTCATTTGAAAAACTGTTTCTGTCCTCAATTTATTGTGTTGAGATTTCGATTATTCCGGGACATAAGCAGATGATAAGTCATTATTTTGTCACAAATAAGATATGCTAATTCTAAAACTTGCGTTCATTTTGCCCTATTTAAATAATAATTCTAAAATGATATATTAACCTTTTGGTTACTGATGATTTATTTTATATTATACGCATGTTTATCATACTTCTCCCAGTGACCAACTATATTTATTTCATATTTTATAAATATTTAAAAAATATTAAATCTTTCTTGAATATTAGTTATATTAATATAATATGCATAAAATATATTAGGAAAACATTTAAAAATATATATGTTATGTAGCATTAATAATATTTTATTGCAAATGTTTTCTCAATATATTTTTCATAATTCTGCAAGAATATTTTGCTTTGTATTTCTGTAAATATTTATTTCATATAAAAAAAAAAGATTGAATTTTTGCTTTTGTACATTTGGTGCGTAGGATGAATAATATAAAATGGGTAAAATATGCATTTCATATTAAGTAGGTATGTACCTATTTAAAATGATAGTTTAAAGATTAAATTAGATAATATATATCTAATATAATTTAATTAGTATCTAAATTGAGCGCTGCAACTTTTCTATTAATATATCTGCGTTTTGTATTATATTATTTGTAATATTTGTAAGTTGCGAACGTCAACACAACACCTCTATTCATTACGGTGCCGGTGTTATATGATTTAGTATTGTTTATGCGTCTATGGATTAGGTACATAGAATGCATACGCGCACGTGCGTATCATCAACGTTTTCATTCGTTTGTCCGTTACATGTTATAGTTTATAATAGTATACGACTAGGGCAGATTAAGGTTAACTGTGTAATTAATTGTTGCGGGGTGTGGTTTAGTTTTTGTGGTGACTACGAGGTAAGCAAAACTTTGAACATGTCATGGCATTTATCAGATAATTGGAATGCTCAATATCTCTATGTACAGAAATCGTTTAATAATATAATTGTAGGAATTTTATGCATCAGATATGTACTGCATCTACCAGATAAATTGCTAGTTTATTTGCTTAAGAGATTCATCTCGGTAGATAAGCGTCATAACCTCAAATAGAGGTTAGAATACGTTGTGTTGTTTTATTGTTTGTACGTAGAATGTTTTCAAATATTATGAAATAAAGTAAAAATAAGTATCGTAAGTATTAGAATGTAGCTACCACTCCAATTATTGTAAATGCTCCAAATGTATTAGTAGGTGTTGATAATGTTGTACGATGTTTTATTCATGGTATGATCTAATACAATTGGCATTGTTTTAGAAGTCACAAGGAAACGCCATGAGAGCGCCACTACCGAAGATATGAAAAAAGCCATAGGGTTGTACCTGGCACCAGCCAAAGCTAGACTTAAAAATGAGTATTTTTCATTTTTATAGGCTTATTCAAATAAAATTTATTTAGAACACTTCAATTAAAAAATAGTGATTAATTTGATAAACCTTCAGTATGCCTTAAAAGATGCCAGAATTATTGATTATTAACTTGTATGGTGAGTGTGAAAAAACAAGTTCTTGCCTTTTAGACAACTCTATGTATGTTTCAACTTTTCGTTATCGATGTTATACATTCTAAATAACCAAGACCAATTTTAGTTCATTTTGAAAAATTAAATAGATTGCATAAAAAATTTCAATTTTCATATACCTTAATAATATTTTACAAATATTTTAGAAAAAATATTGCGCTTACATTAACTTTAAAATATGGAATAAATATTTTAATTGAATATTTTATCTATATTTAGAAAAAAAATATGAAAAATATATTCAAAAACCTCTCACGAAAAATATTTATAAAATATATTTTTAAAAATATCTATGTAATATTTCTGGTTGTTAGGGTCCTGTCAGATACTTTTATTTTTCCTGGAAAATCACCAACCAATGACTTATCTGTTTATGTCTAGGTATCATTGTAATTTGCTTTCTTTTATCATCTCTGTTCAATACTAACGGTGAAAAAATAAATAAATAATTGAATATCCGAAACATCTGTCAAATTTGACAGATCCCTCGTTACGTCAAATAAAATCACCTTAAAAGCCAATTCAGCCTTCTCCTGCGGTTGCCGAGCCAAAATTACCATGGTGATTGCCAACATCACGCACAAAATCACCAAAACTGCTACGTGGAAAGGGTGTTCGAGCGATAAGAACTGTTTGTATTGCCCGCAGACACAGATCGCGATGGAGATAAGGCCTTTCAACAAAAGAAACCATGGTTTAATTATGTTTGTTTGTTTTTTAGACAGTTTTAAACTTACAAAATACGGTTATGCTCCAGTTGGCAATAGAATTGCTGTGTTTGTTCGGGTATTTATTGTTGTTTAGATTGAAAAGAGATTTGAAAAGGTGAAAAGGGACTATGAGGATGTCTTTGGTATCGTTAGGCAGTTCTAGGTTTGGGTAATTCGTTTCCTCTTCAGGTCTATACCTATATATATAAAAACATAAAATTAGACATGTGAGAATTTGGTAAATTTTAACTTGCCTTAACATTAACACGCATAAAGAAACGATTGTATAGGCAGCTAAAGTACCGATTGATAGCATTTCAACTAACTGTTGTATATCGAACATCATGGCCATTATTCCTAAAATACCAGTTGGAATTTACAAAGGAAATCGTGAAATCTCAAGCGTTCACCAGAGAATATTCCAGTAACTGCTGTAGCCACTAAAGGAGTTTTGGTCCTTTCACTGATACGCGCCAGTGGACTAAATAATAAACCATCGGAGGCCATAGCGTATAATATTCTGGGAAGAGCAAACATATTCCCAACCAAGGTTGAAGTGATGGCAAATATGGCACCTACAGTAGCTACCCATTTCACGCTGGGCCAATCGACTTTGTCAAATACGTGTGGGAATGGAGCTTTCTCGTCCTGTAAATCGAAAATTGAGCTTTTTATAAACAAAAAAACCTATTTCATATAATGTACTTGTTCGTAATAGGGAATCATCAAAGTTAAAATGGTGGACACGCCAAAATAAGCCAAGAAACTGATGAAGAGGCACAGTATTACCCCTAGAGGGATCATTTTTTTGGGATTTTTTGCTTCATCAGCGGCCGTGGCTACCGCATCGAAACCGACAAAGGCGAAGAAACATTGTGCAGAACCGGATAAGACTCCAGCGATGCCAAACGGAAAGAAACCTCCCTCCCCACCATTTACTCCTTCTGGTATATCCTCTTTTGGAATACTCCAAAGGTCCACATTGGCTGGAAAAATATCCTTGATATGGTATTAAATATTGACATAATACAGTGTGTTAAAAAAAGATTGTCGGATATTTTACCCAATTGTAGTACTGGTGGAAATAAACAAAAAAGTCTTAGTCAACATGGGTCCGCAATTCAACTGTTTTTGACATATAGTCGATTGCATATTGTTTTAGTAGGATAAAAATTTTCAAAGAAATTCTGATCGCAATGTAAATTAAACAAATGTTTATTTAAAGTAAAACTAAAGAAATTGTTCTACATGTCCACCGTTCATTTCTAAGCACGCTTCACACCTTCTTATGAAAGATCGACGCAATCTTTCGAAAATTCCTGGAGTCCTCCGAATTTCCTCGCAACAATTTACGATTCGTTGCCTGAGTTCTTCCAAATTGCTTACAGATCGTGCGTACACTAATTGTTTTAGATTCCTCCAAACATAGAAGTCTAGAGGTGTCAGGTCAGGGGACCTAGGAGGCCATGCAATTGGTCCACCCCGTCCTATCCATCCTTCGTTGTAATCTTGATTTAAGAAATTTCTAACTACGATGGAAAAATGCGCAGGAGCTCCATCGTGCATAAACCACATATTTAATCTGTTAAAAAGTGGCACGTCTTCCAACAAAACGGGTAATTCATTTTTTTAAAAATCCAAGTATACTTGTCCTGTAAACGATTAGGAGAAATACTAGACCAATTAAACAGTCTCCAAAATAGCAAGCCAACATTTAGCGAAAACGTTTTGGTGATGCAGTTTCAACAACAGCATGGGATTTTCATCTGCCCAGACGTGATTGTTATGAAAATTGAATATTCCGTCTCTTGTAACCCAGCCTCGTCACTAAATAAAGCTTTCGTAAAACCCAATGACAAAAAACCCTACGTGCATCATAATCGAGAGGAGCAAGAACTTGCACGCGTTGAATGTGGTGGGGATAGAGCTGCTGTTCCCGCAGAATTCTCCAAATGAGAGGATGACTGACGTTCAGTTCTGCGGCAAGTCTTCGGGTGCTAATATTTGGGTTGTCTTCTACCCGTCTCAAAATATCTAATTCTACTGCGGGAGAAGAAACTGATCTAAGTCCACCAGAACCACCATTAATTTTAAATGAACCAGTTTCGGACAGCCGGATATGAAGTCTTGAGAAAATCTTATCACTCGGTAACAACCGATTTGGAAATTCTTCGGCATACATACGCCGTGCTTCAGTGGCATTACTATTCGCACGACCGTACATAAAATGCATATCGGCCATTTCTGCATTTGTGTACCTACTTATGCATAATTTGAGAAGAAAAAAAATTGACGCAAATGATAAATAATCTGATGACAGATGTCTGACAGAACTAATTTTAAGTCACAATCAGTTGTTTGACAAAGGGAACTATTCTCAAAACCGAAAAATGTTTTTTTTTTTTATTTTAAAATATGCAATCGACTATATGTCAAAAACAGTTGAATTGCGGACCCATGTTGACTAAGACTTTTTTGTTTATTTCCACCAGTACTATAATTGGGTAAAATAACCGACAACCTTTTTTTAACACACTGTGTATGTTATTATTTGTTTTTACACTTGAAAACATATGCAACTCCTGCCTTGTTTATTATTTGATTAAAAGATAAGGACTTACTCACCTACAGTCGATCCAAATCCTACCACTATCAATACCAGCAAAATATTTATCGTTGTAAGAATGTTGTTAAGCATACTCGATTCTCTTGCGCCATTTGACATAACCACTAAAAAAGTATTAAGTCATTACTAAGGTTTTGTTACTCAATACGTGATCTTGACCGAAAAAAACAATTTGTTTTTTTTGTTTGTCGTCCGTGCAACATACGTGGATTTACACAATTATTGCATTCATACGTGATTTTTATTAGTTCACTTCAATAGTGCGTAAAACATTGGGCGATAAATAATATCGGTTACCCTTATTTGCTTGTAATGTGTTGAACGCAAATTTTAAGTAAATGATGATATTTCTATTCAGGCTCTGAAGTGGCATTGATAATAATTTATTTTAATTAATTAAAAATTATTTTATCACAACGGGGGTAATTACATGAAGGCAGGAAGGGGCACCTTTCTGAAATCATTAAAAAGAAGACAGTTCAGATATGAGGTGTGGGGCGGAACAATAAAAAGTATTTAAATATTTTTTTTTTCAAACTGGAGGGGGATTAAAGAATAAATATTTTAACATTTTTTTTTTTGTTAATTAAAAGCGTGTGGAAATAAGGAAAAAGAAATATAGTTTTTAAGTGTGGATTTATTTCAACACCATGAAGGAAAGTGAAAAATATTTTTTTATTAATGATGGGAATGATTTGTTTATAATCCGAGAATAGTATGTAAATTGAAAATAAATATATTTTTTACATACATACATACATAATCCTTCCTCTTCTACCATTATGGTATAGAAGTATAAAAAAAATATTTTTTATTATATGTATTATTTTATTGATTATAATTATAATTTTAATTAAATCAATTAAATGAAATTAAACAAAAATAAAAAACTTATATCTGTAATATTTAAATGATTAAAATATTTTTTTTCTTCAACACTTGGGGTGAACTGGCCAAAGACAATAAATTTTTTAAAAGATATAATACCGCGAGGGACGGTAATACATTTTTAATTATATTTATTATTTTATTGATTGTAATTTTAATTGAATTGAAATGAAATGAAGTTATGAAAATTAACAAAAAAATAGAATTTTTGTAATGTTAAAACGATTAAAAATATTTTTTCAACACCGGGGGTGGATTGGCGAGAGAGAATTTTTTTTTGAAAGATATAATACCGCGAGGAACAATAAAAAAATATTTCTAATTATATTTATTGCTTTATTAATTATAATTTTAATTAAATTAGTTAAATAAAATGAAAAAAAAAATCGAAAAAGAAATATTTTTTTTTAATATTGAAACGGTTAAAATATTTTTTTAGCATTGGGGTTGACTGGTGAGAAAGAATATTTTTTTAATATATTACACTGCAAGGGATGATAAAAAAATTATATTTATTATTTTTTTGATTATAATTTAATAAGATTAAAAAAAACATTTTATAATATTGAAATGACTAAAATATTTTTAAAATAAAGATATTTTCAATATTATCGGAAAAGGAGTGTGTAAAAGAAAAAGTAGAAAACAAAATAAAATTGGGAAGAATTGAGGGAATATTTTTTTTTAAATAAAATTAATTTCTTCAACCTTGGGAGAGAGGGGTTTCAACCTGGAAAAAGGGAACGTTTTTTTTTTTTTTTAATATACTATTTTCCTTCAATATCGTTAAGGAGGTGGGAAATTCAATTTCCGAAGATGACTAAAATTATTATTATTTTTAAATATTTTTTCATTAATGCTGACAGGAAAGGAATGGTAGTAATTTATTTTTCAAATAATTAAAATTGTTAATATAATGTTAGACCATGTTTGAATTAAACATGTATGCTAGTAATTAAAATAAGAAATGGCAAAAATTAATAAAATAACTCAAATAATGGATAAATAAAAAGGTCTGTTCCAACACGCAGTTTGTGCACGGTTCTTGATCACGTGAACCAATCATACAAAAGATTGGAATTACCTGATTGGTTCACATGATCAAGAACCTTACGTAAACTGGATGTTGGAACAGACCTAAAATAGAAAAAAAAAAACACAACGCCTCGTTTTTGAGATAGATATTCAAAAATTCTGACACTTGCAAAAAAAAATAAAGGAATGTTAAGTTTGCTAGGTGTCCGTAAACAATAACTACTTATTGACGCAATATCTATTTAAGTTTACCAAAAGATTTTTCAAATACGTTACCTATTAAAATTATCATCGTAAGCAACGCCAAAAAATCAGGATACGATGACAAAAACTCCACATCGATAGGCATAGCATCTCTCAAGCTTTAGAAATGACATTACCCGTTAAAGCGTTGATGTAATCGCTTAATCCACGTGCCAAACCAGCAGTACCTGAAATTACAACATCGAAACACTGTAAAGATAACATTAGTGATGGGGCGCAATCGGATCCAAAAAGCATTCATTAAGCGTAAACGGATATGTAGTCACTACGCTAAGAAAAATCGGAACTTTTTCTTAATGATTCTGATTCTTTTGCTAAACGATTCAAATATCGGTTATACAGATACCGATTCTTTTAGTCGATAAGGAAAAAGAATCGTTAAGCAAAATGTAGTCGATAAGAAAAAGAATCGTTAAGCAAAATGTAGCGATAGGAAAAATATTCGTTAAGCATCACATAGTCGAGCCGATGTATGTATATGTAGACACCGAGGCCGAGGCGAGCATATTTGCGGCATATTTCTTTTGATTTTAGCTAGCTGCATAATATTTGTATAGAATTGTCTTAATACACATGCATACGTTATTTTAGTGGAAGTAGAATTACATTATCATTGGTTTAATATGATTTAGGTAAATTTTAGTGGTGGTGCATTTGCATAATAATAAAATATTTTTTTTTGTTTAGTTACGAAATACATAATAAAATAATCGAAGTAATATTTCTGTATGCTAATAAAATTTTCTGTTTAGTCTGTTAAAGAAAGTAACATAAAAATGAAAAAAAAACTAAGATTTGGGAATTTCTGTTATCTGCTTCATAAATAAGGATAAAGAATAGTTGCATTTACACCTAACATCTTTTTTTTTTCTTTTATAAGGGATGGCTTAATCAGGTTGATAAACTACACATTTATTATGAAAAGCAATTAGTGGAGTCCTGTATTTACAAACCCAGTTCTTTTTTAGGACATTTGCTTTTTTTCATTGAAATTACACCGCTTTGGATAATGAAGAAAAAATAAAACAAACAAAAAAGTGTTCATATTCGTCATTTCCTATAATGTGAAATATCAAACAAAAACGCCGAACAAACATCGAAGTCTTTACTATAAAAGAGTATATATATAATACGAAGCCCTGTTTTTTGTTAAAACTCACGGACATATATAGGAATTTGAAATTTCTATGTCTTATCAGCAGAGCAAGCTAAAATATATTTCTTAATGGGAAAGCGGCAAATAAAATACAAGTATAATATTAATATTTTCTATATGCTTTTTTAAAAGCCGGTACGTAATAACTATAGTAAGTTACTATAACCGCAAAAATCGTTATCGCACACGTGCATGAAAACAAAATAAACATCTCGTTGTATTCGACATTTAAGAGGCGTGCCTGTCATGCATATTTTAGCTAGATATTTCAAACTGTATTTATTTTTTAACTAAAGCATTAGACATGATAATAAAATAAAAGCAATGCAAAAAGTATACAGGGCGAACAAAAACATACTTTTAATTCTCGCTATCTTTAAAGACAAGTAACTTTGTGTATAATGAATAATAGCGACACTTTTGTCTAAGTCTACTTTTGAAAAATGAATGGATGGGAATTAATATTTGAAATAGAAATTCTAAATTACTAAGAAACTACAAGAGATAGGTATAGAAAACATTAATACAATCTTAAAGACCGTTAAAATTAGAATCTAAATCAAGTAATAAATATAGGGTGTTCCACTTACAATAAGTACACCCTGTAAATTTTTTTTTGCATTACTTTCATTTTCTTATCAAGTCTAATGCTTTAGTTAAAAAATAAATACAGTTTAAAATATTTTGATCTACATTTTGAAGAATAGTTAATTATCTCGTAGAAGAGTCGAGTTAGGCATAAGAAACCTAACACCAACTTGTCTTTATTTAGTCTGTACTATCAAAATATGTCATAATAAATGGTGTTTTTTTACGACTTTGGTGTGTAACTTTTCTTTGAGTCAACCCTGTATACTTCAAAATAATTTTGAAATGTGGTCCTTCTGAACCTGTATAACCTTAACCAAAAAAATTGAAAATATGTTACCACTTTTCGTATATAAACCGACGCGAATATGGTGGCCCACCTGTATATAAGAAACAACAAAAGTCAGTTTATTAGCATACATTAATATTACGTCGATTATTTTATTATGTATTTCGTAACTAAACAAAAAAAAATAGTTGTATTTATTATGCAAATGCACCACCACTAAAATTTACCTAAATCATATTAAACCAATGATAATGCAGCAATATTATGCAGCTAGCTAAAATCAAAAGAAATATGCTGCAAATATGCTCGCCTCGGCCTCGGTGTCTACATATACATACATCGGCTCGACTATGTGATGCTTAACGAATATTTTTCCTTATCGGCTACATTTTGCTTAACGATTCTTTTTCTTATCGACTACATTTTGCTTACGATTCCTTTTTCCTTATCGACTAAAAAGAATCGGTATCTGTATGAACCGATATTTGAATCGTTTAGCAAAAGAATCAGAATCGTTAAGAAAAAGTTCCGATTTTTCTTAGCGTAGCGACTACATATCCGTTTACGCTTATTGAATGCTTTTTGGATCCGATTGCCCCATCACTAGATAACATTAGCCATCTATTAACAATCGAAATGAAATTGATTGTACCCACCAATAATATACTCCAACACCAGATCCCATCCTATATAATATGAGCCACAAATTCCCCCATGGTTACATAGGCATAAATATATGCGGAACCAGCTTTTGGTACCCTGCTAGCGAATTCTGCGTAACACAATCCTGAAATAAACGTAAAATTTAAGCGGAACGAATCCCAAACCCAAACTAATTTGGAAAGGAGACTGGTTTACCTGCCAATGCTGATGCTATAGCTGCTATTAAGAAACAAATGCATACTGCTGGCCCAGCGTGGTTCTTGGCCACAGATCCAGCTAGGACGTAAGTACCTAAACCTAATGTAACTCCCAAGCCTAGAAAAGTTAAATCCCATAGTCCCAACACTCTTTTCAACTTGCTAGTCGTTTCTACTGTCATGCATTTCTTCCTGGTCAGGGCGTTGTAGCAGTTGTCCATCTGAGGGAGAATATTGCTGGTAAGATATTTGAAAAAACATGCATATATAAGAGTAGATTATAACGTCTTCATGGGAATATAAGTAAAAATAAATAAATAATTAATCTAAAGTAAAGATTATAAAAAAAATGTCTTAAAAAGTTGTGCTTATTAGAAGTAAATGTCAAATGATTTAAACAAAATCTTTTATCAACTCCTTCTAAGGAACTATCAAACATATTAAAAATAAATATACTAATGTGTTTTGACATGATTTTAAAATGTCAAACTGATCGAATTATTATTTTAGAAAAATGGATGAAAATAAACGATTCTTGATTAAAGCATGTGGCTTTAGAAATGGAAGGAAAATGGATTGTGAATTGCTCAACGATTTTGAGAGACATTTTCTTAATATGGCCGTACCGTATCACCACTTCTGCCAATTGTTCTTTGAGGAAAATGGTGGATGAGCATTGACAAGTAAAGGAAATACATGGGGGACAAATTGTTATAAATTACCCATACATATTTCAATCATTGATGTCGAATCTTTTTTATGCCACATGTCAACGTACATAATATCAAAGCGAAATTTTATGTATTATATTGAAGGAATACATGGAATTTTTGTTCTGCATAAAAGGTGGCAAAACTTGAAAGCTCTCTAAATGGTTTTTGAAAATTTTACTGACGAATACCTAATCTAATTAAGATTATATATGGGATATGAGTAAAGAATTGAGTGTGGGTATGAAAATCAGCAAGTTATTGTAAAAATAGTATTTTTAATAGAATTTAAAAAGTGTACAAACAGATATATTATATATTATAATATTTGCAGTAAAAGTAAAACTGTTAATAATAATAATAAATAGTGACATGCAACTTTATAATATTTAGTTTATTATATTTAGTATTTTAACATTTTTGAAGTTGGCAGTAATGTTAATTATTAGATTCAAAGTTCCTAAAATGACAGTTACTTTGTTTTTTTTTTTTATGTTATACCCGTTTTTCACTGTAATTTCTTAATAATTCCATGCTTATTAAAGATTAAATTTTGTTTCCAGAGTGTTGATTTATTGTACAACCGCGGATTCTCAGAATTAAGAACAAAAACAGGACTCCATATCCGGTATGGAGAAGGTAATGTCTCTTTCTAATGACAGATTTATTTTTCTCTCTCACATCAATTAATTAAAAATCTCGAAATATATTTTTTGCATCTCCGCCCAGAAACACTCATTTTGCAGTACTCCAAAGCGGAGCAAAAATGTCACTAAAGGTTGGCCACACTAGATTCCACATGAGAGACGTGTAATAAATCGTCATTAAACGACTGTTCAACCATGCTAAGATGAGCTGGTGTTTTCATTGCACTTATTATTGATAAATAGATATTAAACTCGAAAGAAAATTACAGAAAAAAGATATATTCTCAGAAACGTCAAAATACTAAGGTATGTAACATGGTGTGCCAACTTGTACTGTCAACTCCCTAGTGTCAAAATTTCTTTTCTATTTTCATTTCAAAAGGGTGGTATAAAATTTGGAAAGGGTGAAATTACTTTTTGTAACTCCAAAATGATTTTTTTTTTGTTTCGTACTAGGAATAAAGGAAAGAATAAAAATCTTGTATAATTATAAACCATTAAATCATTGTAAACTTGCATTTTTTAACATCGAAAAGAGATTTTTTAATAGATAATTTTTTTTACATTAGAGAAAGAAAAGGTTTTGTTTTGAATAATGAATTTTTTTTTTATTTATTAAACTTATTTATGACAAAATTTATTTATTTTTAGAGTTGGTAAAAAAAGGCTACAAAAGGTTTTTAAAGACAAAAATAATTTTTTTGTTCTTTCCCCCTGATTAAAAAAAAAAGACTATTTATTTTCTTTTTTAATTTTGCTCCCATAATATGTATATGACATAATGTCATAAAATAAAGTACATACTTATCTTACCGCAGATTCTTATTTCAATTATTCGAGGATTAAATTTATAAAACTAACCTCTAGTAGCAAAATTTAAATTTCCCACAATTATTTTCAGTGACTTCAACATTGAAACACGAAATTACCAATGACTTTGTATTAGATTACTAGTTCCTTTGATGTCTTTGATTGGGAAATTTATATTTTGCTACTAGGGACTGTATTAGTTATAATACTTATTTAATCAATATTTTTCGAGTATATATAAAAAAAACTTCTCAATATTATTCTGAAGTACTAAAAAATCTTGTTTATTTGACACGACAAACCTAGTATTCAAAATTGTTGTCAAAAAAAAAAATAATTTTGAACAATGCATTTGAAAAATGCATTCAGAACTTGCTGACATATACAGAAAGTGATTCGGAACAATTGTCTATATACAGATAACAACGGCTTACTGCGATCGTAGAAAGTAACATGTAGGAATATGAATAATTTGATCCTTTACCTAGATCAATACACATGCCTTATTAAAAATGTGGCAAAAGCTGTAAGTTTGCAATATAAAGTGTACCACAATGTTTTTCTCAATGCAATCTGACTGCATACATCCTAGGAGATAACGAAAGTCGTACTATGGGCGCGTATAATAACAATTGATTTACAGTAGACTTGCGATTCTGTGAACTAGCCACATTTTTGGTTGTTTACATATTTCACATAAATCAGTAAATACATAATTGCGAGGCACTGTGTCATATACATATTTTTTTAATTTTTGTTATTAACAATCATAAGTAGCCTCGTGTAGTACCTTCAGGTGGAGCACGGGGTTAGGATGATTTGTAATATCTTAGCTTTTCACAAATAAAATGTATACAATCAGTTTACATTGAGAATAACATCATGGTACACCTTATATTGTGACGTTATTGTATTTACTGTATTTTTAATAAAGAAATAAGAAAATTCTAAGAGGATGGAAAGCACATAGCCTTAAATAAATATAACTTTCTAATTTTTAATTTTTTTATATAAACAATAGATTGTAACGTATTATTGAAACAAGGATGACGGAGAATGCAGTGTTTATATTTATTATTATATATTTTTAAAGTCTGATGGAAAATAAGTACTAATTGTACGGTTTTCCACAGTTATTATCATCATTTGCATATTACCTATGCGAGGCCTTTTTTATTAAAATTCTCTTTAAGTTGATAGTAAACATTAAAGTTATTTCATATATTTTTCCGCGTAATTTGTAATGTGGAAATTTTCATATGTGTTTATTGTTTGTTTTCGTGCAGTTGCTCAATGGTATCTGCCTATGCACGTAGCTTTACTACGAAAACGTCACAGAGGTAGAAAGTGAATACCCACGTGACCTCAATAGAGAATTTAGGGGAATTACTACTAATGCGTGCAGGTAGAATTAGTTATGCAATAATAAAAGCAAATGTAATAGGAAGCATAATTATCTTCCGTTATTGCTGGTGATGTAATTATGATACATAAACACGATAAAAATAAACGTTTTGATTGAAGGATGTATTCACAATCTGGTCATCATATTTTGGTTAAATCTATTACATATATTGTTAGCATAACTAAACAAAATCACACGAATCACACCTCTACTGTGTGATGCGTCAATATAGCGGATAGTATATGTTGTAATTTCATTTATCGTGCTATTTATACCAAATTTATTCTGTTACTGGAATGAAATGGAAGAAACGCCATCTATGCGACAATTTCTGTAAAACACACCCAAGTATTTTATGCTGTATGGGGAGAGAACTACTATAAGAAAATGAAGAAGATGTTAATGATTGACACTCCAAAAAACACAACATTTTATTGATTTAACCAAAAATAGTGTTACAGCGATTCAATGAAGTTGTTCTCAGCAACTAGTAGAAAGCGTCGAACGTCTAAAATACGTCTAAAAAACGTTAAAACAACAAAGCGATATTGTAGTTACAGTTCTTTGTGAAGTAATTTGGTTGAGATTATTAAACGTTTTGACTAAATATTTTTGTTGCTCCAACATTGGATTTAATTTTAGTTTATTTGAAATAACGAAACACTTTGTTGAATTAACTAAGTTTTTCTTGTAAAAATATAATTTATTGCCGCAAATAAATCAGTTTTTCTGTGTATGATTGTAACATGAACTCGCCTAAACTAGGCCCAAGAATAAATTCTTTACGCTACCTAAAACTTGTAGTGCAATTAGTTCAGTTTTAATTATAAATAATCAAATAAATATCTGATTCAGGGTGATGCAAATAATACGAATTTAGGCTGTCAAAATCACCTTGTAAATATCCATTGTCCCTTTTGCATAGATATGTGACTAAAATATTGATTTAGAAATATAATATGAATTAATATTAATAATATTTTCCTTATAGAATCAATTTAGATTGAGAAAACTTTGTTACTTTAAAATGCCTCCAGTTTCACAGTTTCCGCGGTTGCCAAACATCTTTGACTATCTGTATGCGTATGCAATACTGACTATAGATAGCTACTGTACCGATTGCATAAGTCCCTTTAGTCCTTAAAAAAAAACAGGGTATTACAGGAAAATGGTTTAGCAAAGGAACCGCTTCATTATGCACGTAATTTAAAATGAAATGGCCAAAATCCGAAAGGTTTTCATTATTCTTAAATTTAGTCGAAAGCTAACGGAAGAAATGTCGCCAATAACCGCCGTACGAATTCCACAAATTAAAAAGACACTGAAAAAAGTGATATATTTTTCATTATATATTTTCAATAATTGTGAAATTACTTTGTTATAACAACTAACAGAAATAATAATTTAAAGCTATTTTCATTTAGTATGGTCACTAACTTTCTTAGATTAGGCAAGAGTGCTTTAATAACCTAGCAATTATATGGAATTTTATAACATAATGGGTACGTTATTTAATATTTATCATGATAACCACAAAAGCGCCTTAGGATCGAGATCATCGTCATGTTTCTAATATTATCTACAATTCGTGAAAGTAAAACTAATTAGAATTAATAGAATGAGCCAAACAGAATATTTACATATTTTTACATATACACAAAACCCATATTTAAAAAGAAAAAATAATTATAACATCAGCAAAACTAATGACTTTTTAAATATTTACAAGATAGGTTTCTTCTAGGAATTCATTATACAAGGTAATTTTTGTTATTTGCGAGAGCGCTCCTATATTCACTATTTTTATGGTAAAACACATGCAGTATTTATTCTATGATATAGTGCAGTTTAGTTTTTATTGCTCAATAAAATTTTACGTAAATCGTATCATTATGACAAGAATTTGCATTGTCAAACAGTAACAAATTATTAAATTGTATATAAAAGTAGTTGTTTTTAAATCTATAATAAAACTCTGCTAGTTAAAAAAAAATATTGACTTTACAAAAAAAAAGCAGGACTTCGAAAGTTAAATATTAACAAAAAATGATGACATTACCATATATATCACCAACAAACACAGGCACTTAACCAGGTGATGAAAACATATATTTTTCTTACCTTTTTTTTATTACATATATATAAGTATATATAAATATTGAATTTTTGTCTAACGTACAACAAAGAAATTTCAAAATAAAGCTTGTTCCATCAACACATAAACTTTCTTCGCGACACAATTCGCGAGCTACCGAACTTATTTAACAACTGGCACCCATTCACTCTTCTACAACGTTTAAAGAGAGGTAACACCGCATCGCCGCGTTTTCCACGCGCTTAAAATGAATGAGATCAGTGTGACATCACCGGGAAAGGTAAATCTACGTAATTCACTAACTAAGAAACGACTTTGCTGGGATAATCAGTGAAATACTTTATATTTAATGGATTTTCATATTAGTTCTAATAGAATTACATATATGGAAGACTTAAATATGGGCATTATGATGCAATAACGGTTAAATATTAAGAATGATTTCTTTTTATTAATGTTAATTGTTTAATAGATTTTCGACATGTGTAAGTACAGTTATTATTAATAAATTTATTTAAGTGCTATAAGTGGGTATCACATGTAGCGAGTAGCAAGGTTCTTCCAGCTATTAATTTTGCTTAATATTTTTAATATTGAACCAGTGTTACTGAAATAAATCTGTATAAGAAAAAAATCGTTAAAATAACCAAAGAAAATTCAAGTTTCCCGCTTATTTTTGGTAACCAACTTGAATAGTGTTGATATTACAATCTATCTATAAGTAAACAAACAACTATTGTTTTTGAGAATTCATGCTCATTTTTTTTACCATTCTTTACTAATTTAACTGTTTGTACAAGTCATGACAACTACAAACTACAAACAGTTCAAAACTTTCAATTTAGCATATTTTCCAGTAATATTTTAACAATGCATTAATTTTAATCAAGCATGTTGTTAACAATTAATAACTAATCAATTAATAGAGTTAAATGTTATACGGTTATACAAAATAATAAAAAAAAGAACAGAAACTTTTGATTTATTTCTTTTTCATTTCAAAAGTCAGTATATTCAATGCTGCCAACTCTAAAAACGAAATGTTTTTAATACTAATAACTTAACTTCCCTAATTAAAACAAAAGTTTTAATTGATTTCACAAATAGTTATATTCCCTGTTATACATAGCTAGAAAGCAACAATCTAATAACTTTATTTATAAATATTTCCATAAACATCTTTGTCATAGGGAAATTTCAGGAACAGTGCGGACAAAACAAGCCAAATCAAATCAAACTGTTCTTTTCCCTTGCCTAACAAATTTTAACGCATGTTTTAGCCTTTTTTTAAGTTAATGTCATCTGCATTCCATGTCGAAGAGGAAAATCCGATGACATATGTAATGAAACATCAAACATGATCCAGAATTGGTGCTCCTAGATCGCTGCGTCTACGTTTTTACCATCTAAATGTCGCTCCACGTAAATGTCTCTTCGCTCTCGTGCAACGCTTATGGAACTTAGCATCGATATGGCGTCGCTAGAGCTCAACGAAGCCATAGAAGAGGCCGGCACGGCCGAAGAGGCAGATCAACCGAACCAGAACCTTCGCAGGTCCTCGAGGATTAGGGGTATGGTTAGAATTTCCTTCAACGAATCGAATATTCGAACAGATAAGAAGACGAACGGCGAAAGTCGTAAAGGGGGCGATGGTGTCGAGCAGTATTATTTATCGAAGCAAATTAAACGTTTACCGTCCACTCTAGAAACAATATATGAGGAGCCGAAATCTTTGAACGACGATGTGCAGTATATGAGTGTTAAAAAGTTCAAACGGGTGCTGACTTTCGAAGGTGAAAATTCGGGCCTGCTCAAACATAAACGTTCAAAGAAACGCCTTTTGAAGGCTAAAAAAATGACAGCCGTGAATAGGTTAAGTGCAAAGAAAAAGGTTTCGATGGAAGTATTCTTGCGTAAGTTAGAGGCAATTGAAGACAGTGACCAAGATATGAATCCTCGCAGTTGAAGAGGGAATCATCTTTGTTTGTTTATGATTCATATGGGATATTATTCGTGATATTTTGCCTATTTGTAATTTTTACACTATTGAGACTGAGATTTCTTCTTTTTTTTATTAAAAAATTTATATATTAAATTTAAAAAAATATTTTCTGTACTAATTCTGGTTTCACATCATTTAAACATTGATGAATTTATCATGTATTTTGCGTTGTATGTGTTGCCATCTGTAACAATATTTTGGGATAAATTATAAAGTAGGTCGCTCGATATTTAATGAACAAAAATGTGAGAAGATGGCAGCACATACAGCTCATTCTGTTATGCTAAAAAATCATCTAAAATATAATATAGATAACTATATTTACAAATCTGTGTAGTTAATTGCCTACCTTCAGGATAGTAACGCGCGGAAAAAAAAAATTAATTTTTTTATTCTGGAGCTATGGCGTCATCATATGATTTTTAAATAGCAATATAATTTTTAGGTATAAAACAGAGCTGTAATTAACACTTTTTGCAATTGAGTAATCTGTCCATTAAAAATTAGGCAACAACGGGTATTTCCGATGGATTATTTCGGACAGATATTTTGCTAATCTATTTCGAACTTGATGTCTTATTACATCATTTAAATTGTTTGTGAAATAGATCCTCAGGATTTTTTTTAGAAAATTTAAAAACAAATGTTTTCTTTTTTCTGATTACAACTATATAAAAACATGGATATTCTGTAAATTGCATAGTAAGTTCGGGTCATTCATACTAATATTTCAGAAACTTTGCACTTTTTAAATCTAATACAGATAAACTCTTCGACACTTCATAAGAAAACACAAGATATGGACATTCAACATCAATGTTCTCTCAATCTTCTTCTTATCTTAATTCAGCTCCGTAAACGGGAATCGCATTTGATCATAAGTACAAAGTTTACTTTATTAAAAAAAAAGCAAGAGGATAATACATCTAATTTCTGATAAATCCTTATCACTTTTCTATATTAAAACCATAGGAATTCATTTTTCTGATAGATACATATTTGAAATGAATTAATTACTCACGTACTATAATATCTACTTAGATATGTAAGTAAAGGTGATTATCTGAATTTGATTAAGCATTCATCAAATAGTATTATATCAGAAGATTAAATCAAATTATTTATATTATTTTCCTTATTGGGAAATTTACGGCAAGATTCAAAAGATTCAAATTCCCCGCAATTGTTTATGGTAATTTGTCACATTGACAGTTATGACATTTGACCACATTTGACATAACACTCACTAGCGCCATATTTTGACAGTTGTTTATTATGTACTTGCTACAGTGTTGTGTAGGCATAATTCTGCGAAATGGAAAATACTTCTTCGAGTAAAACATGCGGTAAGTAAATATCTGTTAGTTAAACTCAATACGTATGTACATTTCTTCATTTTCAAACGATATCGATTAGAAAAGAATAATGCACACTCTTTGGCAATAACACATTTATTTAGGCATTTCAAAATCAAAATATTTCTTCATTTTCAAACGATATCGATTACAAAAGAATAATACACACTCTTTGGCAATAACAAAGATGTGTTATTGTCGAAGATTTCCACAACTATATTTTTGTTAGTCCGAAAAAGAGTATCTTTCCTTTATTTGTTTATAAATGCGGTCGGATTTTTCATGGTTGCCTGAAACCGCTGAAATTATAGATAAATATATGCTGTTATACATACGTAGATTTGGCATTTGGATGTATCATCTTTTCCAAATTAAATGCGAACCTAAGCTTTACAAATTTTGGATTATTTATACAATCGAATTTCAATAGTATACCGTAATATTAATTAAATATTTTTTTGCGAACAATTTTGAATTATCCGTCGCTATGTATGCTGAGTGTAGTTTCGCTTACATAAACAACCAATGGTTTGTGAAATTTAGATTCAATTTAATTTGGAAAAGATGATACACAATACAATTTTTTTAAGATAGTTCAACGAACGACGTTATATTGTACATAAATAACATAATTGTGTAATAAACAATTTGTGATATTTCATTTTGATGCCAATGTAGTAACAGCTCATAGAATATAAACTTTTCTTTCATATTTGTCGGTTAAAAACATAACACCATATATTTGTATTTACAAAGATATATATAGCATAAAGAAACCAATAGTAGCTATTATAAAGTGTAAAATTAATTGATTTTAGCACTTTCACAGCACACATCAAGTTTGCCTTTGCATTTGCATTTTTAGGTGAGTGAAATCAGCCATCACATATTATACTTTAATTCTGTTAAAAATAAATTGATTCTACTTCATTTCTTATTCTTAATACCATTAAAAAGGACAAACTCTGCTATTAATATATATTTCATCTGATTGAATGTATTTAACACCTTAATTCCTAAACTATTGATTCAAATCCCTAGATATGTAGAACTTCTACATACGTTTTTCAAATCAATGGTTTAATATGGCGACAAGGCCACGACACGTCTCTCTCTGATAAAACCAACATAACTTTAAAATCGGCAGTTATCTATCAAGTTGCTTCATTCTTTTTAGTTCCTCGCTGCAACAGTACGTAATTTTAACATTTCTTTTCCGGCGGTATTAAATAATCGTAAGTATTAAATGATATAGTACATATTAATCGTAAATAGTATTGTTATAAGGCTATCTGCGTGCTAATTAACTGCAATATAATTAAATATATGGTAATTACAAAAGTGGTGTGACATAATAATTGACTATACAATACACGGCTTACGCGATCATGACTTTTAACTTTGTGAAGTGATTAAATTACATGGTACTTACTATCGACTAATAAATTTGTTTTTTTTTTTTAAGTGATGAAAATTGAATAATATATTTGAATAAATCCTCAATATTTTTGTTTGTGTGTTACATGTATTTTAAAATGAATTAAATAAGATATAACGGCGAAAAACACACATAACCTCAATAATCTACCTCCGTGATATACAGTCTGCCCAAAAAGTCTGAAAACATTAAAAAAGTTTTTACGAGAACATCATGTACTTATCGGTTGTATTAAAAAAAAGATGACAGAAGTTTCGCTTTTACAATTTACCTTGAAACAATTCGGACTGCATTTATTAAAAAGAATGCTTCCAAGTTTATTTTAAAAGTTATACTTGTGTTATTAAAAGACGGCTTAAGCATTTGAGACGTTACCTATAATGAGGCTTATTATTATTCTCTTCGAAAAATATTATCTTATAGATTTCAGACATCTTACACACAAAATTTATTGGATAAACTTCATTTGTATAACTTGTTGCCTATATTTTGATAGATATAAGAAAAAATAATTCAAATAATATCTTTTAGATCTCTCACTCTTAATTATCTGAGTTCTGAGTGAATATTTTAAAATACATTTAATAACACTTGTTGTAATAGAGCCAGAAATTGATGCAATTAGGTCAAATGCACAAATTTCATCATTTCTAACTAGAAAACCACAAAACCAATAATAAGTATGTAAAAATTGGCAAATTTTTACAGTTGACCTTGATACGCTTGGTATTATATTATGTTGATTATCTTTATTTTATTTCTACGACCTCGTTAATTAAAACATTTTCTTGCCAAACTTTCTCTGTGAATATATAAAGAAAATCGGTATTTTTGAGCGTTACCATACTGCCAACTAAGTTGCATAAACAGAGCAAATCACGTAGACTTTCTGTATAAAACATGTTATCCAAACTTTTGATACATCTTTAAAAAAAAAAATCTATATATATTTTTGAGTGTTTGATTGAATGAGCATGACAATTAATTTTAAAAAGAATAAACGTTTGGTTCTGCTTAACATATAGTAAAAATTATGGTACAAGTTGATATTCAATTTAATCATAACCACAAATTGTCTACTGAATCATTGACTCAGTGTGATGAATATTATAATTTGCTATGTTTTTAAACGCTTATTTATGTATTCTTAGTTTTACATGACGTATAACTTTTTATCAACAATATTTTTATTTTGAAAAGTGAAGCATAAGATATTGTACTTATGTCCAAAGATGAATATGTTATTATGTTATTTTCCTCTTTTGTAGCCAATATTTTGAGGCAAATGAATTAATTTTTACAGTAATTAATAAATATAACCTCATTGACCCGTTCTGGAATAAGAGTTTCAGTGGTGCAAATAATCTTGCCTCTACCTGCCAATAATAACGATTTTCTAACCTTTAAAGACCCCCGAATTTTCCTTTAGAGTTATTTCATTATATTTTCATATATGTTCTGTCTTCTTTTGTTGTATAAGTAATCATGACCAAAAACAAATGAACATGTATCTGCTTAACACATAGATAAAAGCAACGTCCTGCATAGTGAATTTGACAGTATGCTTCATATGGTCTGTCGAGTTATGACTTGTGTTTTCGCCGCTGGCCGTTTTTTTTTTTTTTTTGGAGGGAACTATCCTTTTAATTGGCAAGATTGTAACAACAAAATGACAGGAGCGTCATTTTGCTGTCATATGTCATATAGTAGAATTTTATTCATCAATTCTACAGAAAGTATCCTTCCCGAGAATGGTCGAAGTGAATCGAAGTTTTGTAACTATGAAATGGAAAATTGTTCAAGGGATAAGGTGTCCTTACCTAAGTCATACTTTTCCTCATGATACAAGAAAATAAGGTATGCTCTTGCGCATCTAGGTGTGACGTATTTGAGGGCCAAACAGTACTACCAATCCAATAATTTAATAGATATCACCAATGTAAAGAAAATTAACTCCCATTTTTTTTTCTAAATCTATTCTATTAAAATCAATAAAACTGTTTTTTTTTTGCCATTTCCTTCGATCAAATTTGCATTGAAACAAAATTTTACATAATTCACATTTTTAAATATAATTTTCAATTGAATGCAAAATCGTTATTGCTTTGTGATGAGCAGTGATGAGTGATTCTGCTGACGTAAAGTATTTTTTGTCTTTATTAGTATTACATTTCATGTTTGCTTATTTTAGTGCAATGAAGCAAATTAAGCATTAATAATTAAGTTTTACTTTAACTGAACATGTTCTACACTTTTTTAGCTCTTACCGTCATACTTGTTTGTATTTACACGTACTAAAATTTCACTAATTGTAAGTGGTTCATATTTTTTTTTAATGGCAAATGAAATATCTATTAATCTGGTATAAACATTTATGCAGACAGTGTTGGAATAAAAAAAATGTAGATAAAAAAAGAAAGAATGATTGTGAGTGCAGTGTTTTCTTTTTTTTTTTTTTACAAATTCATTTACCAATTCTTTTTATTCTACTCCCTCAAATGAATGAAAGTCACTCAAGAATTTTCACTACAACATCGAAACTACTGCAAGCATGGTAATTTGGTAAATACATCAACAACAATGGCGACAGCCGAGTGTTGACGTATCTGAGGGCCATGCGCAAAAAGACGAGTTTTGGTTTTCAGATGGTTTGGTTTTCTTGTATCATGCTTTTCCTTAAGATTTCGCGTTCACTTTGAATATGGGAAGTTAGTCTTTTTGGCATTTCTGTTCATAATATACATGTATTGTATTGTGATGCCAATAAATTGATATTAAATGTGAACTTAAATTTCAATAAATGTCATATTGACAAGCACTGAAGTAATATTTCCCAAAATTAGTCTAATAATAAATGTTTTCTTCGTCAAACACCGAACTGTTAGGTTTCACTGCTCATAGATTATTTAAGTTACACAGTTATTTGGTTACATAGTTTTGTATTGTTTTTTTGATATACACCAGACTGTCATCAGCTGTTTCCACTATTGCTATGATTTTGACGTGTCAAGAATGTAGTTTTCATGTTCTCAAATGTCATGCAGTTATATTTGCTTACCGGAATCTGGTGTAACAGTCAATTCAATGTAAATTTTAATGATTCAATGACTGTAGAAAGCAAACTGTCAAAGTTATCAAGCAGGTAGTGGTAAAAGCTACGTTATTAGTTGACAGTTAATTTCACCATAACCTCAAATTGCCTACTGAGGTAGTGGTAAAAGCTACGTTATTAGTTGACAGTTAATTTCACCATAACCTCAAATTGCCTACTGAGTTACTCACCAAATGTGACCCACATAAAAAATACCGCTAAAGCGTTTCGTAAGGTAATGATTATAAAATAAAATACGCTTACTATGAACGTTTCTGCATGTACAAATCATGAAAACCTACAGTTTACTCCCATTTTCTCTTTCTTAGATCCGAAAATGACGAAAATCAAGGTTGGGCCGGTTGTCGACATTCTAGGGGACGAAATGACCAGGATCATCTGGGACGCGATCAAGGAGAAATTAATCCTACCATTTCTAGACATCGAATTGCACACTTACGACTTGGGCATCGAAAATCGCGACAAAACGAACGATCAAGTGACCGTCGATTGCGCGGACGCGGTAAAAAAATACAATGTTGGCATTAAATGCGCTACGATCACTCCGGACGAAAAACGAGTCGAAGAATTCAATCTGAAACAGATGTGGAAGTCTCCCAATGGCACCATCAGAAATATTCTTGGAGGTACCGTGTTTAGAGAGGCGATTATCTGTAAAAATATTCCCCGTTTGGTAACTTTTGGAAATTGCCTATCATAATCGGGCGTCACGCCCACGCTGATCAATATAAAGCCACCGATTTCGTTGTACCAGGCGAGGGTAAATTAGAATTGGTTTATACGCCGAAGAGTGGGGATTCGCAGAGATTCACGGTGCACGAATACAAAGGACCGGGTGTAGCGCTTGGTATGTTCAACACGGATGAATCTATAATAGCTTTTGCGCACTCCTCCTTCAAATATGCTTTGAATAGAGAGCTCCCCCTATATTTAAGTACCAAAAACACAATCTTGAAACGCTATGACGGTAGGTTTAAAGATATTTTCCAAGGTATTTACGATAAGGAATACAAACCGCAATTCGAAGCGAAAAAGATTTGGTACGAACATCGTCTGATCGACGATATGGTCGCGTACGCCATGAAATCCGATGGTGGCTTCGTTTGGGCTTGCAAAAACTACGATGGTGACGTTCAAAGCGATTCAGTCGCTCAGGGTTACGGCTCTTTGGGTCTGATGACGTCAGTGCTGATTTGCCCCGATGGAAAGACTGTAGAATCAGAAGCGGCACACGGAACCGTCACTAGACATTATAGGTTGTACCAGAAGGGACAGGAAACTTCCACGAATCCTATCGCTTCGATTTTCGCCTGGACTAAGGGTTTGTTGCATCGTGCGCCCAATTGGATAACAATACGAAGTTGACGAAGTTTGCACAAGCCTTAGAAGAAGTTTGTGTGGAAACTATCGAGTCCGGTTTCATGACGAAGGATTTGGCTATTTGTATTAAAGGTATGGCCAATGTACAACGTTCAGATTATATGGAAACCTTCGAATTTGTTAATAAATTAGCCGAAAATTTGAAGAAGAAATTGAGCGCGCATTTATAATAATGCGAACCAAAACTTTTTTTTACTATTTGTATCGTGTCCTCTTTGTTTTTCATGTATTAATTTGCGATGGTATTTTTTTGCTTATGTATATGGTATTATGGGATACTCATCAAATGAAAGATGTGTGTGAAATATAAATAATCTATTTCTTTAAACGCATATTCTTACTACGAAGTTATAATGATTTTCATCGTTTTCTATGAATAAATCGATTTATAAAAATAATAAAAAAAACTGTTCGCTTTAATTTGAGAATCACTCAATACCTCTATTGATTCATAGATGGCGCTAAAAATGATCACTTTATATTCTAATTACAAAAAAAATATACATAGATGGCAGAATAGATCCTCGAAGATTTAAACAAGAAATTGAGCCCGCATTTATAATAATGCGAACCTAAACTTTATATGCTATATTATTGTGTCCTCAACTTTGTTCCTTTTTTTATGTAGTAATTATTTTCTGCTTAGATATAAGAAAGTTTTATTTCGGTATTGTGGAATGCTTACCAAATGAAAGATCTATATGAAATATAAATGGTCTATTTTATTAAACACATATTCCTATTAAGAAGTTATTATTTTTAAAATTTGAATCGCTTTCTAAGAATAAACTACAACAAAAATAATAACAGAAAGGTTTCTGTTTGCTGTAAGAATCACTCAATACTTCTATTCATTCATAGATGGCGGTAAAAATTAAGAAGTATTAAGCTTGTTTTTATTACAGGCCACTATATACTTTAATTATTAAAGAATGTGCATCGATGGCAACACATTCAAATAAATGCATTGGCGAAAATTTGAACAATAAAATGTCTGCGTATTTATAATAATTTCAGTCCAAACTTTTTTACTATCATATTCTGTCCTCTTATTTGTTTTTCTTTGTAATAATATTTTTTGGTATGTATGGAAAAATGTTTTAGTATTGTGGGATGTTCATCAAATGAAAGATGTGTTAAAAATTATATGATGAAAAGGAAGTTATTAATTACTTTATAAATTGAAATTATTTTTTATGAATAAACTGATTACTAAAATAATACATGTATTATGATTTCCTATTCATTTAAGAATTACGTAATACTTCTATTCATTCACAGATGGCGCTGAAAAGTAAGTTTTACTCCCATTACAGGTTACTTTATATTTTAGTTACTAAAGAATGTGCATAGATGGCAAAATTATAATGAATTGAATTACGGGTTTATCGAACCAAATTATTTTATTTCTTCTAGAAAACATGTACTTTTAGACGAAATCGTATAGGTTCAAAGTTGTCGTTTAAATTATTAATATTAAGAATATTAATTACGGTTAGGATACTATATAAAAAAAAAATCCAACGATTTACTGGAATATCACTCTTCATATGTCCATACTGGATGCTAATTAAATGTGCAAACATCTGATGCCTTCTTATAAATAAGATTACGTAAATTAAGCTGACTTTCGTAAACATATAGTATGTATAATGATCGAGTCCATATAAAATATGTATATGAGATTATTTTGCCCAAAATGAATATCTTCTATTACAGTCATCTAGTGAGAATTAAAACAAGCAGGGATTCGTTTGTTGAAATTTGGGGTTATTTTTTTTAGAATAAATTCAATTACAGGACGCTGCATGCTTTAGTTAGGGCGATATATACATAGATGGCAATAAATGCAATACTTCTAAACCATTCGATTATCAAAAGTTATTTATTTTATTTCCTTTTTCGTTAACATTCGAATTTAAGGACTTGTATGTAATAATATAGATTTCAAATTAATTATAAATTATGGAAATCTAAAAGCGGTTTCTTCATATTTTAATAGTTACTTAATACTCCTACCCACTCACGGGTGGCGCTGAAAATCAATCAAATTTAATGATGGTAAACACATTTCCCTCCACCACGGTACAAATAATACGGTATGCTCGTTTTGAATCTCAAATTCGTCAAGTCCGGTCAGATGACGTAATTAAGGAGCGTATCGAAAACAATAAGATACATGTATGGTAAATAGCAAAATGTTAAAATCCAAATTATTCACAACCACCAATTAATGTAATTCAAATACAGCTTTGATTTAAAAAAGCCCGTTTTAAGTTGAAATTAACTTTATCTATCTTGTCGCCATCTAGTAGCGCTCGTGTTTATTTCTACGATTGTACCGACTTTCGTGTGTGTTTACAAAGTGTTTTCGTGGTTTTTCTAGAAAATTGAATTGTGAAAACACCTTAACGTTTTTAAAATATGTTCCGTAACCCCGTCCGGATTTTTTAAACTTACCTTTCGTATTAATAAAACCCTCACGGTCGAAATCGATTTTAATATAATAATAATCATATATGTGCCGCCATTTAATGCTCCTATCTGACGTAACTTCGATATGCGCGTAAGCATACCGTATTATTTCTACCATGCCCTCCACAATAAAGTTAAAAGTTCTGTATTTTGTAAATTGTAATCGAATTATTATCGGATAATTTTAGATATAACATGTTAAATAAGAATTAAATACGCCTATTGAACATAAATTGCTTGCACTCGTATAAAGAACGCGCTTAAAATGTAACGATTTTTACCACATTGAAAGAGTGAGGTTAAAATATAATGCCTTTGTTGTAAAGATATTTTCATACAAGTTTAGAAAATAACAATATGATCCCACCCTTGGCCCCGGGACAGACGGATGAACAGCAAAACATGGTCGGTTGGGTAAGTAGTTGTTATTATTCGAATTTCAAATAGAAATATTTACAAACGCTTATATCTCTTTTAGAAGAACACTTTTAATATGAGGCAGGTGACTTTAATGAACTTGGCCGCTTCGCATATAGGATCCAGGAACGGTGTTAAAAGCGAAATCAAGAATTTTATCAACCACGGATGCATAACGAGCCCAGCCAAGTCTCTCGATCTACTCAGGCGGAATTTGCAAAGTGCTATTAACAAAGATATCGATTGTGTTATTAAAAAATATTTAGAGGTATTTATGCACGTTTTTCATATATGTTACATCTATTATATCTAAGTTTTCCTATTCAATTAGAAATTTTTTCAACCTGCCGTCAATAATATTCTGGGAAATCAAGGGAGAGACAGTGTCAGCGATGAACACATTCGATATGTGTGCAGAAGAATGTTAGAGGATGCGAAAGTGATGTATAAATCGTCAGTGTTATCCAGGGATAGTTCGCCGTATGATTGTAGTGATTCCGAACTAAATGGTTATGTGGATAATCGTTATTCTAATGTAAGTTTATTAAATTTTATTTATTGAAGTTTAAGGGATCAGATGTGGTTGATGTTGCATTTAATCTTATTTAGTAAAATATGTCACTGATTACTTAAAATAGTCTCATATATTTGAAATTCAAAGATGAGTAAAAAACTGGGCATTTTATTAAAAAAATTAACACTATGTTTTGTAGGTTATGTCTTCTATATGCAATTACGGTAGATGTGAAATTTTTATTCAAGAGGGGTAAAACACTACAATTTTGATTTGAAACATTTTTTGCGTTTTCTTAAAATATACAATTTTTAAAAAACCTAGTAACCGTTTCTTTTTTTTATGTAAAAACTTTATTGGAGCGTTTTTTGAAGTAGAATTCTATGTTTAACTTCTTTTTTTTAAACTTGTATTTTTTTGAGATATTATCAGGACTTGTGCTTTTATATGGATTACCTTTTTAGCATGATATAACACACTTGATACTTTATTTAAGCATTTTTAGTATGTAAATGTATATTCTGTAAATATTTCGTTTAAATATGTCTATAAGAATTTTAGAAACCAGCCCATTTTAGTTCTAGTTATGATTAAATTCAAAATTTGTATACATAATAATATTTTACAGAATAAACCCTCTTAATTGATATTAATAGTTTCCTTAGTTTGTTGGAATCGTTACTTGTAACATTTAATATTAAAACATTTTTTCGGCTTGTTGTAATCTTTTATTTATCTTAAAATACAAATATTTTACTCTCTTTAAATAAAATATCAAGTGTATTATATGGCACTATCTTTATTTGCTTTTCAAAAGCGTAGAAATATATAGGGTGTTTAGAAAAGTACAAATCTTCATAATATCGAAAAAAATACGGGTTAAGGAAAAAGCATTAGAGCTTAGAATTCTGTGTTGGAAAGCGTCCTAATAAAGTTTTTTTTTATTTAAATCAAGTATTTTCACAAATAAAAAAGCTATTACAAAGGTTTTTTTAAAAAAGGATTTCGCCAATCGACCTGCAAAAACATAGCTCAATTTTTGTCTAATTCCTTTAGAAATATGTATAAGTTCCCTATTAAAGCTCTCATGCTGGTATGTGAATTTTTTTCTTTTCTTTATATATATGTATAAATGGAATCTAATTGTAAAACATTAAACTTGGGAATTTAAGGTCCAATAGAAATAAAAATTGTCAATCAAGACATCTTTTATTTTTTTAATTTTAAATTGCAACGTTTCGTTGTTCTTTAACAACATCTTCAATGGCATTAGTATAATAATAATGAAAAACAATAATTTTTAATTTTTAAAATATAAATTAATAGAAATTATTATTTTTTACCTTATTGAGTTCTCACATATATTTTTTTGGTATTCAAAATAGCTAACATTTTGAAACGTCAAAAAAAGTTGGGCAAAATGAAATTACAAACGTAAAACAAATTAAAACGACGTGTACACTAAATGATAAGTTTCATAAACAAAATCTAACACATATTTATATACATAAATGGACAAACTTATAAAAGAAAAAAAAAATAGTTTACTTACTCATCCCAGTGCATATTTTAATATTAAATTTACATTTCTAAACCAATGGAATTCAAAATTTAATTTGAAATAACACCAGTTTTATTTATCAATTTTTATTGTTTATGCATGTATTTATTTCACTAACATTATTAGGGAATAGTTAATAGTTTACTTACTGGTAGTGTTTTCTTCTTTAAGTCTTTCTTAATTTTTTTTTTCTCATAATTTTAGTAAAGGCAGCAAAATATATTGTGAATAATGCTTTCTAAACAGTAATATAATATTTCTTTTACATTTATGGGTTAAAAAATCGTAGATAGTTGACAGAGTTGAGAGTTGACAGTATTTATTTCACTAATTTAAATGTGATAATTATTTAATTAGAATGTGATAATCCTAATAGCCAAATTTAAATTTCCCGCAATTATTCTTAGTAATTCAACTTTGAAACATAAAACTACCCACCATTTTGCACTACATTGATACAGTTATTTTAATCCCTTTACGTTGAATTCACTAAAAATTGTCGCGGGAAATTTAAATTTGGCTATTAGGGAACTATCAAAATTGTACTATATAGGGGTGCCCCCATATAATACAATTTTGATTCGATATTTATTTTGTTGAGAGTGCCTCCTACATAGTACAATGTTCATTTGATTTAGGGGTTTTCAATATATTTTTTTGTTTAATTTTTGCACCAGTCTTCTCTTTTGATTCAGAATAATATATCAGACTATTCTAGGTAATTAGCGAGTCATTACAGATTAAGATTTCTTAATCAAACAAACGAAATTCAAATTTAATTGGAACTAATACCACTTCTATTTACCGACTTTTATTTACTGTTTATGCAGGTGCAAAAATCGGTTTTGAAAACGTAAACTGCAAGCTTATCTTATTTTTATGTTTTTTTCTTTTTTTTCTTGAGGTAGCGGCTTTTTTTTAAATGAATTAATTTTTTTTACCAATTAAAACATTCTTTGACTTTTCGACAATTTTTTTTATTATTGTCTTCTTCAGAAATTATTTATTACAATTCAATTTTTTATCTATAAATAATAACAGTTTAAATTATTAAAATTTTAAATTCTATAAATGAGTATATACTTACACAGATTTAAAGACAACCCAAAACATTTTAAAAATTATTTTAAAATTCACATTTTTCTAACCATTACAAACAAGGTTATTTGTCACGTACACTTCTCACAGGAAAAATCGGGACACCAGCAATTCAGAATTTTAAAATTTCTTGATTGTAAATGCAACTTTCGGAGGACGTATTCACTTATCACAGCCATAAATCACTTAATTATGTATATTACTGCGATCAAAGGTAACGACTAGAAATTTAAACAGAAAAATAAATATATAGAGAGAAAAAGGTTTATGTATAGAATAAACAAATCGAGTTTCGGTGGCGGCATTTCCTTTAGAATACCAATGAAAAAAATACATCACAACAAAAAGAACTCTTGAAGAGGCGGCTTCATTTAGAAATATATATGTATTTAACTTGTTTGATGTTATGTAGAGATAATTCTTTTTTAAGAAAACATGTGGTGATGGGATTTTATTATTTAATATAATGTTACTTGTTAGTGCTGCTTTGATATTAGTTACTTACTTGGATTTATGCTCGCGAGTATTAGTTTAGCAATAGACAATATGTCAGTCAGCCTCCTCAGTTTTGGGATAATGTGATTTTCACAGATTTATTGACTACACTATTATTGATGTATTAATTACTGTTGTTGTTTAATATTCTTAAATATTGTATTACTATAAAGTTTCCTTCTATGTATAAAAAAATACCAAAACCAGGTTTAAGATTATTTATAAAATTCTTAAATAAAGCAATTAAGTTCACAAAGAAATTATTTATTGTATGAACCCTCCGTTTATTGTATTTTCAGTAAATATATCTTAGCTATCGCCTGTGTAATCTGACGTCGTTGATCTATTTTCTTGAAATATGGCCAACACTGGGTCTCTTTACAAACTGCCTTTATGTAGCACAGGTTTATTAACAATTATTTAAATGTTATTGGATTTATAATACATAACAAACATTGTAAGAAAGCATATTATTGGTCAATCTCAGTTAATGCTAAAATATTTATTGTTGAATTTGATACATTTAATACTTTTTCGTTGCTACTGCCCGAAGCTGTGTTACAGACCAAAAGTGTTAGCTATATTTCAATAAAATAGAACGACATTGAATTACACAGGCGATAGTTAAGATATATTTCTTGAAAATACAATAAACGGAGGGTTCATAAAATAAATAATTTCTTTGCGAAATTAATTGCTGTAAAAATATTATAAATAATCTTAAACTGTTTTTGGTAATTTTTTAAAACATAGAAAAATATTTTGTAGTAATACAATATTTAAGAATACTAAACAACAATAATGAATACATCAATAATAGTGTAATTAATCAATGTGGAAATCACATTGTTCAAAACTCAGGAGGCTGATTGACATATTGTCTATTGCTAAAGCAATACGCGCGAGCATAAATCAAACTAAGTAACTAATATCGTAGTAATAAGTAATATAATTTTAAAATCCCATCGCCATATGTTTTCTTAAAAAAAGAATTATCTCTACATAACATCAAACAAGTTAAATATATATATGTGTATTTCTAAATGGTGCCGTCTACTCAAGAGGCCTTTTATTTGTTATGTATTTTTTTGCATTAATATTTCCGTATTCGGTATTTCTAAGGAAACACCGCCACCGAAATTCCAATGTGTTCATTTAATGTATAAACCTTTTTCTCTATATATATTTATATTTCTGTTTAAATTTTTAGTCTTTACCTTTGATCGCAATAATACACACAAAAAAGTGATTTATGGCTTTGATAAGTGCATATATCCTCTGAAAGCTGCATTTACATCCAAGAAATTTTAAAATTCCGATTGCTGGTGTCCCGATTTTTCCTGTGAGAAGTGTACAATATTACTATGTGTGAAGCATACTAAATTTAAAGTGCCGAAGTTTATATTCAAAACAACACGCATTATTTTTGATACCTTTTTAATCTATTTTTATATTTTGGTTCAGCTCTACAGAAAACGTAAAGAATCTGACACCGATTCAGAGACGGGTGCAGCATTAGGGCACAAACGCCACAAACACAGGATAATGCACTCGCTGGACAACCAAATACTCAAACTACCGACAAAACGCGAAGGCCCCAAGTGGGACCCAGATCGCATCCACGAGAATACTCTTTTCATCATGGGCGCGAAAGCGAATAAAGTTTTGGGGTACGGACAAACGAGAGGACGTCTTTACGTGCGTCATCCCGAGTTACTCCGCTACTCCGGCGATCAAGAGGACAAGGAATGGTTGGCGTCGAAGAATCTGATGCCACCTAGCGGCGGAAAAGCGTACTTGATGATCCTAGACGATATAAAAGAGCTGACGATGTCCGACGAGTACAAGAACAGCCCCAATTTGCAATTGCACGAGCTGCAAGGTTTCGAAGCGCCCGCATTTTTGAAAAATAAGATCAAAACGTTTATGGATCAAGTCAGGACTGATAAGAAGCTGTTCGATCTCTTCGATTTCCATCGTAGTAGTCAGTCGATGACGTCCCCGAGTACGGCTGTCGATTCGGCACCGTCGACTCCTTCCGATACGATACAAGAATCTCATTCTGTCAGTACGATAAGCTCGAAACATTCTGAACCCAACTTTATACATATCCCGGAGATAAGTCCCGGTTCGAATAACTCTTTGATGTCCGGGCAGTTGACACAAAGTCCGATACCGACGTCCAGTAGCCTTTTGTCGCCGAATATGTTGATGACGATCGCTTCGACCGAGGGACAGAATCAGAACGGATCGATCATGGTGATACCTGAGAATACGCAGAATGAGAGTTGTTTGTCGACACTGTTGGCCACTCATATATCCAGTGATAATTCCCAGGATTTTTAACAGTTGGCGTTGAACGAGTGTTTTACGGGATATTGTTGAGATTTTTTTTTGTTTATCATCGATATAATAATATCTATGATTGCGTTGATGTTGATAATCATAAAATATAGTGATTATTGTAATGCGTATGATATAAATTGTCGTTTTGATTGTTTTTTTTTTAAGATTTAATAATACAGGTGGTTTAGTTGGAGTAGGGGACAAAATTTGATAGGATGTTAGAGAATGATAGACCAAATAAAACAGTCTTAATAATATTTCACATATAGTTCATTTATTACGACAACAGACAGTTTGCTATGACATCACGACCGTGTTGCAAATTTCCTCTTTGTCAGAATGTAAAACAAATCGTTAAGCCGGTTTTCCACCAAACGGACAAGTCGAGTTTCTGTTTTGTTCGTGTTTTTTAGAACTTGGAAAACAAATACAAAACTGAGACAAATTCAAAACTCTCGTTTCCACCAAGAGAACTGCATTTTGTTCTAGTTTCGTTTTTATTTTCTGTCCATTCCCAGATAACAATTTAAGGTTTTCACAAGCTTTGTTTAAGGTTGTCGCGACAAGCGAAAAAGCTTGTTTCTAAGCTTGTCATTAACAAGGGTATAAGCGTGTTGTAAGGTTCTATCAAGGTTTCTAGGTGACATAGGACAAGGTTCTCATAAGCTTGTCTGTAAAAACCTAGAATGACAATGTTGAGCCAAGCTTCAGAGAAAGCGTATGTAAACCTTGATAAAAGCTAAAAAAAAAGTTGGCCGGAGATTGGCATCACCACTTAATATTGTCACCGGTCGCCACTGGTTGTCATAACATTTTATTATTGTCAAGCTTGTCGTCGGCAATTGAAAGTCGAGCGAATGAAAACCTTGTCGTAAGCTTACATGTTATCTGGGTGTCAATCAATTCATGGTAGGATTTTGATTGATTGTTTTATTCAATAACAAATTAATGGCTTTAGAGATAAGAACTCTAATGTTTTGTTTGAATTTACTTATTGGGTTTACGAAAAGAAATACATTGATGAGTATAAAAATCATTAATAATAATAGTATTATTTCTCTTAATTATCATTAATTTGAAAAAAAAAGAAAGCGATCTCAACACAGATACTACTTTACATCACTTTTATCCAGATAAAAAATTTGATTTGATACAAAATCCACATATGACTATGCGTCTAGTAAAACGAAAACATATTTAAACTAAAAAAATCACAATACTGTATAATAAATATTTGAAAAACATTAACACAAATATTAGAAAATTATATAAAATAAATATTAAAAAATACATATAAAGAAATATTAGAATATCATATTAAACCCATATTACAAAGTAATATGCATAAAATTAAAAAAAAAACTGTCGTTTATGATATAAAAAAAATATTTAATTTTTATATTTGTTTAATATTTTTGTGCTACTTGGGAAGTTTAATGACGTCACCTTTTTTTGTAGCAAATTCGGAATTTTCTGGATTTAGTTTTCCCTATATCGCTTTTCATTTGTTCTGGAAAATGCCTTTCAGCTAAGCGTGATGGTTTAGGTGTAGAGCTGCTCGTTGATGTCTGTGGGTGGGTTTTCACTATATTGTTATCTACCAATTTCTCTACACATTCTATCAAAAAGTGTAATCGATCCAAATGACCTTTATCTCTTTTGTATATAATATATACTTGCTTGAAGCAGCACACGTAGAAATTTTTTTTTAGCCTATTACGGGCAGCCGTGTAGGCCACCATAACTCAATCTCCCAAATCTATGGCGCCCATATTTTGTTATAATCCAGGACAACATTCGGTTTTTCTTGCCTTCTTCCTCTCCTTTCAATCATTGTCTTTTCGTCATTATGAATAGAACTGAGCATCAATACGTCTTTTTTATCCTTCCATTTTAACACCATAAGTTTGTCTTTGAATCTTACTAGATGTTCATTTTTTTCTATGTTGCTCTGAAAAATGTCAATATTTGTATACACTCACTGTTTTTGTACATGTCTTAAATTGTGTTTCTGACAGCACATTGACAATAAGTAGAATAATCAATTTTTACAACATTTATTCCGCATGCATTTTCGTTTTGGATTACTGGAAGTAATTTCTTGTTTGCTCATGGATGAAATTTTGCTTATGGTTGCAACATGAACGTCTAGAGCACTCGCTATCCTCTAAAAACGAAACACTGTTAAGAATATGACATTAAAAATAAATGCATTCTATACATACTCCCCGTACGAAAGTTAACAGGAGTAATGGCCCGTTGTTCTCGCGTTCTGCGTCGAAATACACGATTAACGAAACTCCTAACTCCTTCGATTGTTTACACAATGGTTTCGGAATGGTTTAGTTGTAATAACTACTTATTTTTAAATAAATATATGCCAAGTATAAACGCAAATTCCCACGCATTCTTATTCTATTATATCTATTACTGAAGTATAACTCAAAAAACTCAACAAATTTACAATAATTATTTCGCTGTTAAGGTGTTTCAGATTCAAAATGTCATGCTTTAACGCCTTGTCAAATTTTGTCTCCTATTTTAAAACCAGCCCGTATACAAATATGTACACCCACCGAAGACTGGGTCCTTGATTACCTACAGCTCTATTTTTGATTAAAAAAAAAGTTGTTATATAAAAGTTTTACAAATCCAATGCTGCGTAACCTAAAAATATTTTTGACTATTTTATTTATAAGAAAAAACAAATGAACATTAAATCACAACAAAATTCATGCTTAATTAAAGTATTTACATGTAGTAGTCATTTTTAATTATTAAAATTTATAATATTTAAAATCTTCAAAAATATATCCTCTTTCTGTTAAATATATTTCTACCCTCTTTTGCAAATTTTGAGGTAGCATTTTCAACAATTCTATGAGATGGATAAAAATGCCTGTCTCATTCTATTCTTTGGCTCTTTCTTATACACAAGTTTCTTTAGGTAACCCCCTCCCCTCTCCTTCCGCCTCCCCTCTTCTTTTGTTTTTCCTGATGATAATTAATTTATAACCGAAACATGCAGTGAAAAGGTATTTAATAAAATATACGAATTGTATATCACTTGTGCATTTTTATATATTATATAAATTGTAATGTGTGTTTAAAAATATTAATTTATAAGTGGCTCGGATACAAAAAAAAGAATTACAACTCCAAAATTGTTTATTGTTGGTTTTGGTAGTTCCTTTAATTCTCTAAATAGATAAATATATTTATAAACCACATTAGTAAGTGTTTGCAACCGTGCATTTCATTGTCCAAATTATAACTTTATAAACATAATGATTTAGTTTGAAAAAATATGTTTTTTATATTTTTTTTGTGCTCCAACCCCATTAATATTAATGCGAACTGTAAATATACACTGAGAGCAACAAAGATTGAACGACAATACCCTAATAGCCAAATTTAAATTTCCCGCCACTATTTTTGAGTAAGTTCAACGTAAAGGTATTAAAATAACTATTGATGTAGTACATAATAGTAGGTAATTTTATGTTTCAACGTTGAAGTTACTAAGAATAATTGCGGACAATTTAAATTAGGCTATGTGGGTGATGACAGCTACAGAAAATTCAATTGCATTAGTTGCATTATGGGTAAAGGTCTAACTAGAGAGTATTTTTGATAAAAAAGGAAACAAATATAGAACCAGCACGCTTCAATCTTTATTGCTCTCATTGTAGAATACACACGTGCATTTTGTGCTGTCTATCTTTAAAGCTGCCACATTAGATTACCCACAATGCATTAGTGTATTACAGAAAATCAGAAAATGTACCAAACATTATTTATTAGCCTGTTTGTTAAGCCCGGTTTATACTATAAATAATTGTGGTTAGAATTATAATGTGTTTAAATTATCGTTGTGTCATCATCAATGTTTTAATTTTACCGGTACAAATCTGACCTTGAAAATATTTCCTTTTTTATATTTTCTCTATAATTTATTATACTTAACTATAATTATTCATAACGTAAAACAGATTTTATATTAAAAAGGCTATTTGTAAATTGTTAATTGTCTAAATGCATAGATATCCTAAATTATATTTTTCCTATATTTGAAAATTTATTAAAACCATTACATGAAAATGGCCATTGTAAAAACGTGTAGGCAAAAATACTTTTTAGAGTAACAATTTCCAGAAAGAAAGCATATTAAAATAAGAGCTAGTAAGTATTAAGTTATTATTTGAATTTGTGTTTTAGGTATATATGAAAAATGTTTAAAATCTCAAATGAAGTACATTCATTTATCGTAACTGGAATGAATATAGATGTAAAGATTTTGGGTGTTTTTAGACGTGATTTCCAGTTGTATACAAGATGCCCCACAGAACAATAATTTTGCAAATTCCAGTGTTGCCAACTAGTAGAGTAATCAATAAAAATCTTTTTTTATAATGTATATATTTGCAGCATTATATTACAAGCTGGTCTGATGAATGTGCTCTTCATTGGGAACAAATATTGTAAGAACATTAATTGTGGTAGGTTGTTTAGGGGGTGGTGATATGCAAATTGAAATTTCCAACTTTTTATTAAAGTCATTAATGGGATAGCTTGTATAATTCTGCTTGGAGTAGTTATTGAGTCCATTAAGATATTAGTTTTAAATAACAAACCCAAAGGTATCTAAATAAGTTAAATAAAGTGAATATACCAAAATTACAGTGTTGCCATTCTGCCATCATATGGATATTTAACATAATATTACTAATTCCCTGGAATATTACGTTGTGATTAAAAAGAGAATATCTTTGAAGCAGACAAGTGTATGAATCGCATCTTAGAAAACAATTTATGGTTACTACATTTAGTATAAAGTAATCTTATTTATTTTTCCTTACACACACTGGCAAAATTTAAGCAAACTAACAATAAGGTAAATGAAATGATAAGAACATTTTATTATCCTCCATTCGCTATTTATTACTTGTACAGCCTCTTATGGCCAATATTATTATATTTCCTTATCACTTTTGCCAGTGCAAATCCATGCTCTTCAATTTTTTTTTTTTTTTTGCGATGTTATATTTGGTGGTCCTAAATTAGTGTATTAAGGAAATTCACGTTTTTCGAATTCATAGTTTACATATTGTTCATAATTTAACACAAAACAGCGGTTTATGCAGATACAAAGAAAATCTAACCTCAAAACTTATTGCCTTGTACTATACATACTTCTTTTATCGATTTTGGATTGCACAGAAAATATAGTTGTTTTACTATACTAATAACTATGACTACAAATAAAGCAACTTTATTTGAAACTGCAATATTAGAACATTTGATTTAATAATGGAAATTTAATAAAAGATTGCTAAATTAAAAACCAAACTATGCCCTCGCGTGGATGTACTGCACTGCCGTTCAGGAAATGCCATATATTTACCACCGAAGACAAAAGTCTTGACTCAAAATTAAAGACAGAAATATTGAAATACTGAAGAAAGTCAAATGATTCTGACTCTATTTATATCAAATTGGAGTCAAGACTTTTGTCTTTGATAGTACATATATCTATTATAAGCACCATACAGTTTTCTAAGGTGAGAACAGATTATATAATAGTCGCTTTAATATATAAAATAATTAACAGCGAGAGATAATCTATTTCAATTAATGTAGATACTAAGGTTGCCACCTTTTATATGTGTTTGGCGAGGACAAAACAAGGAGGGAGGGATATAAGTCTAAAGTTAGGGCATAATCGAATGATTGATCATCATTTAGTATGAGGACTTTTTTTGGTGCTAACATCTCTATCCTACAATTTATTCATAAATGAGCTCTTGCCAGGCTTTCTGCTGCCAAAGGAGGACAAAGTATCAAAACGAGGACAATCCTCGCGAGACGAGGACAGGTAGCAACCCTAGTAGGTATAGTAAATAAATCATGTAAGAAAATTAGAATGCTCCCAAAAATCATATTTTGCGTCGCCATTTTTGAAAGTGTACCTTTTTAATAAAGTAGGGAACAAAAATTACCGTTTATTTTAAATAAATGTGAATTTGTAATGATTATTTACTTGTTAAATCCACTTATTATGATTATAAAAGACAGTACATGTTGCCAAATGTCAATTTGTAATATTTGTAATATGACAAAATATATTATTAATGTTATTATCTGTGCCTTTTTATTTATACAATGATTTATCTTTATGTCCCCGCCTTTATCGATTGTAATTATAAGTATTCAATTCCTGTTCTTTTTTTTATATTTAAATTTTATGCATAAAGTCACTACAGTTCACTATATTATCTACACAAACATAAAACATAACCTCTAACCTTCCTACAATGTTGCGCACTCTAGTGACATTTTTCAGATTTAGTGATTTTTTTTTTGTCACATTTAGTAAAAACTTTCGTAGAAGAGAGAGTCGATTTCAGTATTTTTTTTATATATATCCTTTGTCTAGTTGCCAGGTAAGTATAGAACCATTAGAACCAGCAAAAAAATTATAGTACCTATGGAAAAATGCCCATAAGAAAAGTTGTTGGGTAATTGATTTTCTGTTTACTGATAACGGCAGTTGTATTATCTTCAACATTTTAGTTGTTATAGCAATCATATTTTTTTAAATGGTAAGCACAGATGATAGGTAAGTAATTTTTTTCTTTCTTGATATTGTGAAGTTCTATAAAGTGAAGAAGTTTTTCATTTATCTATAAAATTTTCTAACAAAATTAACTTTGTAAATGGTATTAGAATCTTATTATCTTAAAAACTAATTAAATCGTACTGAACTATAAGAAAAACGGAATATGGCTTCCCTTTCCGAATATTTTGAGAAATCTTTATACAAAAGCAGAAATTCTTTTGTGTAAAAAAAAATAATACAAAAGAATATGTATTTAAATTAAACACAATGCCATTAATACTTACAGTTTTAAAATTAATATTTTGTAACACCGGATCAATAATAATAAAGTGTTGAAATTGGTGACCAGTTTTCTTTAAACAATAGCCTAAATCCCTTAAAATTGCATCTGAATGTAATGTCTATTAGCTTAGGTTTCGTATTTACCGCCATTAATATCAGGTTGGTAACGGCTAAAACAACGTTTAACTGTCAGTTGATTGTTAATCATTGATTTGTTAATAAAGATCACTAAAGAACAGTACACTGAAATATGCTGCATTTCTGTTGAAATTCTGGCTTTCAAATTATATTCACATTTCACAGATTATTTTTGTTAGTTTTAGTTTTCAAATATCCCCACATTAAGAAATTCATTGGTGTTAAATTTGGAGACAATTCAATAGAACATAGAACCTCTCCTGTCAATTTATCTGCTTGGGAACTGTTGATTTAAATATTCTCTGACAAATTCGAATTGGGCTGGTAATCCATCCTGATGAAACCAAATGTGCTTGTAATTCGATTTACATGCAATGCCGCACAAGATAGAATCACGTGATTTATCGTGTAAATGTCCGGGTAAATTTCGTTGGGCACTTGGCTAAGCAACATGAGATATTCCTTGACTTAACCTTCCACGTACGAAAAATAGAAAAATGAATGCAATAATTCCGGAGGGTAACTTAATTTAGTAAGTGACATATTTTCGAACAATTTTTGTCATTCAATAAAAGCGGAAAATGACGTTATATATTATATATTCGTTTTTCTACAAAATTTAGCTCAATCTTTCGTGACAGAATTCGTTATAAAATCTAAATCACATGATTTCGACAGCGCCATCTAGAATATTTCGTAAATTTTCAGTTGGCGACACTGCCAAACTGCCTTCGCGTGCATAAGAGCAATGTTATTTTTTATTTTTCGTAAAACTTAGTTGCATTATTGAATTATCAAGGAATTATTTACGTTAAATCTTCAATAGAATAGAATCGCCTCATCGTTTATGGTTTAGAAATGGAAAATAGCAGAAAGTGCGACTTCGAAAACTTCCATGTTTATCGATATGACTGGTGATTGTAAAATCCGAATCTCGCAACCCTACTATACCTAATAACGGCAAACAGGAGCAACTTTGGCGGTGGCATATTTCAGCGCGACAGAGTCAACAAAGGGCGGGTTTAAATTCAATTAAACTTAGAAAATAAAAATCGAATGGGATTACACTTCGTCCGGACGTTGGTGAGTTGAACACAAACAAATTATTGAAATAAAATTAGACGAATTTTGTTTGGGTTATTGAGAAGGGGCTGATTACAATTTCAGTGGGTTTGACGGTTTATTTTACGTGGGAAGTATTTGTAATGTAGTGTGAAGTTGTGTAGGAACTTAAGCAACATTGTTGAGCGTAAAAAAATGTTACATAATGAGACATATTTGACGTTGTTTCTTTAGTTAGGTCTTACCGAACATGTTTTCTTATGCTGTTTTTTGTAATTGTCGACATAGGTATGTAGCGGTTCATAGTAGTATCTATAAATTATATAAAAGAGGTTATTTTTAGAAGTATGAGTTTATTTTATGTTAGTTACCATGTAGTATAAAATAATTATACACTTATATCTGGGTTAATTTCCAACAACAAACATTAACATTAGAAAATACTTAACCACAAATAATCTAATCTTAATTTGCATTGTTACACGGCTTGTGTTAGAAGTTTTTTGTTCTGCGTACACTCGAATTGATTTCTTTTTAATTCAACCGCTGGAAAAAAAACAATTTTGATTGTCTTTTAATTACTTAACGATGTCACACTTTTAAAATTAATTTGTTTGAGAGTGAAAAATCGATTTCAAGAGTACTGCTAGAAAGAAAGGGTGTATTTACGATTTTTTTTTGCGATTTCAGTCGAATTGAACTGTTATGCATTGAATGAATCGTACTGAGGCCTGGAATACGAAAATAGCATCGAAAAGTCAATATTTCTAGGGGTGGCGGAAATATGAGCAATTTTTCATCATCGGAAACGCAAAATAATTGCCAATAATTACTGAAAGAAAAATTCGTGCACGGACTAATGGTTATTCTTCCATAACAGTGGCAGATAGGAAAAAAAGTTTGTATAAATTGTTGTAGTGTTGTTCATGATTTTTCTAGTGATGGGTAGCTACGAAGCAAACTGCCCAGTGAACCAAATTCAAACTTCAACATTAAAGCATGAATTTACCTACAACTTTGTATTAGATCAATAGTTATTTGAATACCTTTAAGTTGTAGTTACTAAATATAATTGCGGGAAATTTGAATTTGGTTTACTGGGTGTGTAGCAGTTATTTGATATAAAAAAAAACCGCTACTTTTGTAGCAGTTTCCTAATATAGTGAACAAGTGCGAATGTTGTGAAATACAGGGTGATTCAGAGAACCCGTCCATTAAAAGTTCTGGATTTTACAATGATATCTCGATTTTGAAACTTTGGGGTTAAGCATAGTTAGCTATGATCTATTTAGAAAAAATAACTTCATCTATGTTGCACTTCCGGTTACATCGAAAGTCATGGCCAACTTTAATATTTTAACTACAAACTCATATTTTTTAGTGCATTTTTAGGTTCTACTAGGCATTCTAAAGCAAATTTTATAAAACACCTTCTTGGCTATCGGTTACCGTTTTAGAGTTATTTTGTTTTTGTGAAAAAGAGCACAAAAAATATGATGCATTAAAAGCGTATAATAGCTATGCAGTAGGAGATAGAGAGATGTTATGTGAACTGTGAAGAGTGTGGATTCTCTACTATTTAATCAAGGAATAAAACGTAAACAAATAATAGAGTTGATTTAGCGTAGGGGAAGGTGGGGCAAGATGGGAACATTAAGCTTTAGAACACTGCATCAGGATTGCAAATTGATATACGAAGTTCTAAGTACGCTTGTTGTAATCTTTAAACATTTATCTGCTGATGGATGAATTTACAATTTTTCGATGGGTACTCTTGATGTTGTGAGAAAATTTTGAAAAGAAATGTGTAAATACACCATCTTGCCCCACCATGGGGGCAAGATGGGGTGGCAAGGGTTCCAGGTGAGTTAAGAATGAGTCGTACCATAAATAAGGTAATAGGTAAACAAAAATAAACATAAAAACATACAGGAACAAAGCTTAAATTCTTTAAAGCGGAACTACTTAAAATAAAAAAAAATGCAATAACGATAAGAATATTAAACTTAATCTTCACAATTGAGGCAATAGAAGACAAACTCATCCACGTTATTCGCACAGCCTCCATGTACCCAACCTCGCCAGCCATGGCATTGTATCAATACTTCCCCTTAGAATACTAACATTGAGCGTCATCTTCCTCAACAGAAGAACTTGATTATTTCCTTGACGTTTCCTGAAAATCTATCTCTTTGCTTTCCTTATAAAATTCGACTTCTTGATCTCTTCTGTTTTCTTCTTTGTCATTTTTTTTCCCCTTTAACTCTCCCTTAGCACTTCTAGTTGCCTTAGGGATTCTCCAGACTTCTATTTTCTTGTAGCAGATTTTTATACGTAGTGCGTGTAAGGATTGTTGTCTTTCCCTTGTTACGCTTTGATTGAACCTGTACTTTTTTCCTAACATGAGAAATAGGCATTATGGCTACGAGAAAGCATAATGGCATATCCAGGCATAACGGACCAGACTGAAGAGTGAAATAGTGATGTCCCCATGTTGCCCCATACCAATAGCCCCATCTTGCCTCTTTAGGACATTTTCTGGTTATGTTATAATAATATATTAGATATTTGAAATAAATAACGCACTATAGAAAATACATGTAATACATGTCAATTAATAAGCACAAAAAAGTCTAGTTGTAAATAATTTGCTTATGCTTCCGATACTGGTCGTTGAACTCATCATCAAAATAATAACGAAATTCTGAAAATTGCAAAGTTCACGCACAAACAGTAATAACTTTGTTATTACGACTAGTAAAGTTTCCTACATTACAAAAAACATAAAACAGCATTATTTGACAGATGCTTACTGCCGTTTTGTAGATAAGACGATGATCCCATCATGCCTCGTGGACCCATCTTGCCTCACCCTCCCCTAACTTCTTAGTACTAAAAGTTTTTTTTCAAATGGAACGCCCTGTATATTTTTATATCATTCGATGTAGAATTGAATTCTCTATCGAAAAGCTAGACCTATCTCAATCGCTTCCTTCAGGATCAGTGCTTTTCAGAATATGTAGTTTGGAATTAGTACTTTCTTGGAAGAATAGCAAGCAGTAGGCTGTGGACACTACGAAGCATTACTAAATAATGTCAATCTACAGTCAAGTGATCTGTCAACTTATTTTAGTCTGTGTTGTTGTGCGTATTGTACCAGCAAAAATTGAAAACCATTTTCTTAAGTATAGAAACGCAGATATCTTAAATTTGTTTTTCATTCACGGGGAATGTAATAAAATTATAGTATATATGTAGAACTTTCCGAATGTTTAATGAGGTATATCCTCATTTGCCGCCTATTAGCAGAATACATTTTCGAAGAATTCAGTAAACGTTTTGCTTACTGGAATTGGAAGCTTAATAAACCGATGCCAAAACCAATAACAGAGGATGAGAGGTAATGCTATTAGTTTACTTTCAAAATTTGAAAAATAGTAATTATCAAATTTCGTTGTAAAAACACCAAACGTACAAATAAAAGAATGTTTTAACACAAAACAAGCTTGACTCTTTATTTCTTTACCAAAATGCTAAGTTTACAACTTTTGAGACTCTTAAATCACAGGTACGTATATTGGAATCGTAAATACTATATAAAACAATTTATTTAATACAAAAAAGTACGTGTTCAAACTTTCCTGGCACTTTAAATGAATGAGGTTAAAGAAATGTCAAAATAAAAAGAATAAATTTAAATTTCAAAGCCATCTACATGTAAATAGTAGAAACTAAATTTATTAGATAATCTATTATAATCTGGGTTATGGATATTTATTAAAAATAACTATTTTATCACAGACCACCTTAGTGATTTTGAAGGCAACCCTTAAATATTAAAAGTTCCTAAAATAACTAAAATTAATGGCGGTTCATATAAATCTAACCCCAAATTAACGTATAGTGAACATAAATTATAAAAATCTTATTTCTGGTTAATATTGAATTGAAACTAATTAATTATTTTCTTTTTTTAGGTGGGATATACTTGATGGAATACTAACTTGACTGTGCCTGGCACAGTCTAAGCGACGGACAGGCAATTCTCTGGGTATAGGTTGGACTTACGTTTCGATAGGTTTTGATTGGTCAATAGCATGGAATGGTATTCTGGCCGGGATTCTTCGTATGAAACTTTATAGAAAAGTCTCGACAATTTTACAGGTTAAAAGTAAGGATTTAATTATTCAGAAGTAATATCGATAGTTTTTTTAGGTAAACACTTCGTGAAACTTTGATATTTTTGATAGTGTGGCATAAAAATCGTTATAGGAGTTCAATATCAACCGTCGTCTTTCGTGGCCACAGGCAGAATGAGGATTTAAACTAAATTACCAGTAATCAGCCTTCGATTGTTATCGCTATCAGGCAAGCCAACATTAAATTTGAATAGATACCAGTAACTGACATAAAGATACCGTTATTTACTCTAATTCGAGAGGAATACGGCAAAAGTTACCAAATAGACATCCCGAAGGATAAAAAATCTCGCCAAGCAAAAAATAATAAAAACATAAAAATATACCAGGTAAGCTTGAATTAACATAGAAAATAAAATTTACATTATTATTAAGGCTATACTTAGCACCAATTGCTAAGATGGTCCATTTTTATACTCATTCTTAACAAATTCAAAATTTGCGTGTAAGTGTAGATAACCGAGTACTCTCTTCAACTTGCAATTACTTCTTCATTTGGCTTTGAAACCTGTTTTAAATGACTCTAAATTATATTCCTTACCCCTGATTCCATAGCAATATATTATAACGCTCCAGAGTAGCATACAGCCCGGTATATAAAAAAATAAATTTTAAAAATGATACATTAATTAAATTAGTAAAAATTAAATTTTCCACATCCTAGTGTCATCTATCTATATCGGTATTAAAACATAAGTGTGCTCTCTCCCATGCCAGATGGCATGCAGGGCAAGAATTTCCGATTGAAACACGTTGTCATAAAAAAAATAACGAATAGCTAGTTACCCCTCTTATTATCTTAGTACGTGTGGAGACGGCATGGAAGGCTGTTGCCAAAATGTCCTCTCCTTCGATTTGGATGTTTAAAAGCCAGTTTCCAGGATGTCGTAGGCACGCTAGTGTTGTACCTCGATACTAATCAATCTCTCATGTATAATGAAAACATTTAAGTGTGAATAAAAGTGGGTTTTATTTAGTAACAAAGTTCGAAATGTGAACCTGTGTAAAATCAGACATAAATCTAAGGATATTCTTATCTCAGGTAAGTTACGTGTGTTTGCTTAATTAACAACAATTACGTTTTCCACTTTTTGCAATATAAATTCATTATCGGGAATGTGAATCCGTTTAAATTAAATTTCAAAATTCCCGTGTTTTCTGAACGTTCAAACGGAGTTATGCTATGCTTAAACAACGTGTGAATCAGAATGACCAACCTTGATGGTAAAATTACTGGATATTGGTTCGTACCGTAAATACATATCAAATATTAACCTATAAAAGTACCAACTTATAGGAAATTAAAAATTGAATGACGAACCGCCCACAAGAATATTTTATAATACTTTCGAAACGCCCTGTTTAATCCTCAAAATAAATTTAATTAATAGATATAAATAAGTATGTGGTTTTTTGAAACCATTGATACAATTTTATTAATATAGAAAATTCTATAAAGCTGAATATATATTCTTAAGTGCATATAAACGATGAATGATTGCGTGAATTTCGAAAGGCTCGAAGTGAGGATACGTACAGAAACGGTCATGGATTATTCAAAAGTTTCTTTATAAGAGATTCGGTCCATAATGCAGCCTCGAGCGCGGAACTAAGCCGTCAGCTAGCGCGAGGCAAGGTTAAAGGAAACAGAACATTAGATTCGCTTCATTTATGTATGTATTCTGGGATATTTGGCCCTACCGGAGTTAATTTACTGACGTGTAACTTATACACAAATTGCTTATTACCACTATTCTGGTTGAATTATCGGAATAATTAACGACACCTCACAAATTGGTCCCGTTAATTGAAGTCTGGTATTAGTAGTTAATCATGATCACAGTTCCGTTATACAATATTATTATACGGGCAACTTGCGGTGGTATGTCTATCTAATAATTCGTATCGAGACGCAAAGTTTAAGAAGTTGTACCTACAGAATTTGGGAAAATATGAAACGAAATTATATTTTACATAGATTCTGAATTCATCAAGAATAAATTATGTATCTGTGGAGCACTCTCACCATTGCACTTTATTCACGAAGTTCTTCATGAATAAATTTGTGAATTTATTTGACTATATGAAATACATATAATAATAATAATCCTTTATTTTCACTACAAATACAGTTTAAACTTTACATATTCATAAGTAATTTCATTGAATATTACAATTGCAGCAAAAAACTCAGCGTGATATTCAGATATATCCGATAATGGACATCTGCTCTTCCATATCACCCTGATGACGTGAACAAAGTAAAGCACTCTTACTATAATTTAAGAAAATGAAAACAGAAATATACTATATTGTGAGATACATGCTGTCTCTGACTCAAACCACAAATCAAACGGATTCAACAATTTTGAATGAGTTGAATTTTTTGCGCAGTTACCGAGTCAATAGAGTGGTGATACACGATGTCAGCGCAATTAAAATGTGACATAACCAACGCGTCTGATAACAATACTTTAGTACGTTGTGGCAAAACAGGTTTGTGGGAATACAAAAGTTTCAGCACCCCAAATGCCCTTCGAATGCAGCCATTGATATGTTCCCTAAACTTTAAACCACAGTCCAACTGTAGGCCCACATTTCTACTGGTATCGATGATGGGGAGGATACTATTGATCCAATCATTACAGTGGCATTATCAATGTTCCGTGTTCCTCGAGGAAACACCATCACACTCGACTTCTCAGGATTTAACTTTAGGGCATGTGCTTCTGCAAATAATTTCGCAGATACCAAATCTTCATTCAGATGCTCCAATGCTTGATCAGCACCATCAGCCGCAAAAGATATGTAACGTTGCGTATCATCTGCATAATTGTGTAAATTAGAGTAACGTCGCTGCAGTGGCCTATTTGGATATGTAGATAGATAGATAGATAGATAGGTAGATGCTTTATTGTCTCAAGCTTAAAAGTAGCTGGACAATGTCAAAAAGTATAATAAATATATATGTATATACAAAAAAAATACACACATACAAATATATAAATAAATAGACATGTAAAGACGACAATTTCTCATACCTAATTCTAGAATGGACCTCACTATAATAAGAGGATAAAAGAGTATCAATGGCTACTGTTCCTCTCAGTGACCGAATTTGAAAGCAAGCCCTATTAATCCTGGAGACGACTCCGGCACAGTGCGCACCCCAGTCCAAAGTTTCATCTAATTCGGTGCCGAGAAATTTTACACTCTTCACAGATTGAAGAGAGGCACCACGCAAGGAAACGTCAACGTCAAAGTTGTGATTCGATTGCTTGGAGTGGAAAAACATATAGTTAGTTTTAGATAGGTTCATATGCAACTCATTCGCAGAGAACCATCCCTTCAGCTGGACTAATAGCGCAGCCGCTGGATCACCAACATGCAATGGATCAGTGCCCGTAACAAGTGCAGTTGTATCGTCAGCATATAAAAATAATGAAAACCTGATAAAATCAATAATGTCATTAATAAAAATAATAAATAAAATTGGGTCCAAAACAGATCCCTGGGGAATACCAACAGTGACAGATAAATGTAAAGATGAAAATTGTTTAACATGATTATTAGACGATGTAAATGAAATTTTAACAAATTGACGTCTATCAGAAAGATAGGAGACAAACCAACTCGCCACAACGCCACGAATACCATAATACTCGAGTTTTTTAAGTAAAACAACATGATTCACACAGTCGAAAGCTCGACTCAAATCGCAAAAAACTCCCGCAGAACACCGGCCGCCGTCCAATGTAAATGGCAAACAACACTGGTCCCAGTATGGAGCCTTGGGTACACCCGAGGTTGCACTTTTCACTACGCTAACTAACGCCATTCGGGAGATGAACATATTGAAATCGATCTGTCAAATAATCTTTAAGTAGCTGCACAGATGGTGGTGCAAAGCCAACATACTGTAACATAAAATATAAAATGTCATGATTGATGGTGTCGAAGGCCCTGGAGAAGTCCAATAACATAAGAAAAATAGACTTTCGCAGATTTGCAGCCCTGCAGATGTGATCCACAATATGAAGTAGGGCAGTGGAGCAACTGTGTCCAGGACGAAATCCGGATTGAGAGGTGGGAAAATCTATGAAATCTAAATTAAATTAGTTTAGCAAAATTGTATAATAAAAATCATATTAAACCCAAACTAGCACAGAAGAGCATTTGTGCTTTTGTTCAGAATATATTACTTTAAAAAAAAAGTCTGTTAATTGTTTCATAACTTCGTTTTAATTAATTAAAAGTAATGCTGAAGATGATGACCTTCAGCTTCTAAACACGCCTCGATTCTAAGTTGCATATTGTTTAAGACTGTTTCTGGTATAACACGTACAGTTACAGTAATTGCTTCTTTAATTCGTCATCTGTATGTATTTAAGGGTTTTTTTTAGATAGTAGGGTAATACGTATTTATAAATGAATATTCCATCGTCTTTAGTGGTTTTATAGCTATTAGCACAGTAGGGGTGTATACATTAAATATTTAAAATGTGAATCCTTAATTCAATTACTGTTGGTTAGAATAATTCGGATTAAGTTATTGCTAAATATTAAAACAGGTACAGCTGTTGTTTTTTTTTTTTTAGATCATTACACTGATCCAACCTTCTGCTGTTCCAATTTCAAATTCATGGTGTGCGAAGTATATAGCGAATGGTTACCTGAAGACGGCACGCTTGTCGGAATTGAGGGAACGTGGAGGCTGTCTCTTCTCTTTGCTGCTTATCAGTAACAAGGTCTGGGAGTATATCCCAGCCCTTACTCCAAAAGTAAGGTTTTTCCATGGTTTTCCCTTATCCCTTGGGGAATGCTGGGAGATAACTGAAGTCGTTTCAAGGAGGCAACCAAAATTACAACTGTTAGCTGATTTACTATATTTTTGTAATTATTATCAATAATCATAGAGAAATTATTTAGTTAGAATAGGAACATTTCAATTGTTATGCAATGTTATAGTATTTAACAAACATATTTAAAATATAAATCTTTAATTTAATTACTATTGGTTAGAGGAATTAGAGTTAAGTTATTGTTAAGTATTGGAATAGGCATTGCTGTTTTTTTTTTTATTATTTATTTTTGGTTCATTACGATGGTCTATCCTTCCAGACAGCTTCATACCAGCAGACGGCACAGCTATCGGAATTGAAAGAAGGTGCAGGTTGCCTCTTCCAAACCACAAGGATAAAATCTATCAGTAATGAGTTCTAGGGTGCTTTCCAGATCCTCCCAAGTAATGGGAGTGTGGTAACCTCCATGGTTCTCCCTTACTCCTTGGCGAATGCTTGGAGGTAACTGAGGTTGTTCCATGGGCGCAAACATATTAACAACTGATAGGGACCGATTTATTATATTGTTGTTGTTAGGGAAATTATTAGTTATAGTAAGGACATTTCAATTGTTATGGAATCCATACAGTACTTAGAACAGGTAGCCTTGTGTAGTACCTTTAGGTGGAGCATGGGGTTTAGGATGAATTGTAATTACTTAGCTTTTTAATAAAGTAGTCGGCCAGTTAATTATTGTAATTTATTTTTATTATTGCCAGCATAAGTCAAAAACAATGGTCGCATGCACGGAAAAATGACGTAATTTTCGCAGGTTTTTCAAGCGAGCTAGTACCTCAGTACTGTTTTGAATAAAACGTAAAGTTTCGAGATATGGTAGTAATTGTTTTGTTCACGCCTCAGCATGATCCCATAATAGTTAACTGTTAGGGCCGGGCATTTCTTTTCCCGCGATGCCCGGTTAGATTTTTGGTTTTTTGCATTTTTTGAAAGCTCCAAATGTCTAAAGTACATGGTTAAAGCGTTTCGGAATATTCGCATTATTTAAGCCGCTACGGCTTATTAAAAGAGCGGGTGTATTGAACACAAACGGAGCATATTACATGCAATTATACTTATTGTTTGTTAGTATTTGTATAGTTGTCTTTAATGATTATAAATGTCACTACAGTCGCGGTCACAAATAAACCACAGAGTAGCTATTCATATTACAATAATACGAAGCAATTACATCGGAAATAAAACGCATATTTGAAGACACTGATCTAACTATATTTCTTTTGCTTAAAACACACTTTCTCACGCTTTAGAAAATTACCATAAAATGTATCAATTTATTGCAGATGCACTTACTTACACTAAATTTCTTAGAAAGCCATTAAAGGTAACAAATAAATACAGTTTCATGGAACCGTATTTCCTAGAATTACTAAAGGGTTCACCATTTATGGCCGCGGCTGTATTTGTGGCATTGTATATTTCTGCGATTACTTTTTCTAATTCAGTGTTTGGTGTGAAGTTGGACAAAAAAATATAGATAACCTTTAATTAAGATGCCAATTTATTTAAAGAAAAGTGTTCGAGTAGTTCTCCAGTAGCTCTATTTACTATGGTTTTGTCGATAATTTTCATATTGCGTCGAAAGCCGTTTTTGAATTAGTTCAAAAGAAAGCCGTGAAAGAAGAAGAAGAAAATATTAAAGCAGGAAATGAGCCACTACGTCTATACAGTATCTGGACACGGCTCATGAAAAAAACTACTACTTTAGCTACTTTAATTGGAAAGTACAGGAAGAAAGTTATAGATATTGCTTGCTATGAGCACTTTTTCAAAATTGCGCCAATAGGAAACTAGAGCAAGGTACCGCGGAATATGATGGCAAATGTAACCGCACTACGGACCATCAGAGTAGCACAGGAAAAGTGGAAGTCGATGCGATGCCATAAAAGAAATTTTCGCAGGATTTCGGACAGGCGACTGAGACAAGACAACTTTTTAAGCAATTTGTGATTTTTAGCCGTACGAAGATGTTACTGTCCAAGAAAAAAAAAGAATGCGTTGAAGATGTACAAAAAAGAATGAGTAGACTTTGAGGAAACGGCGCTGGTAAATTGACTGACAAAGTTATTGACAATTTAACATATGTAGTGTATTATGGACTGGCAATTAGGCAACATCCAGATTCTGCATAAAAAATGAAGGCAGCTATTTAGGCTACATTTCATTATAAATATTCAACCGACGCGGATCCACGACACATTTATTGTCCAAAAGGTGTAGACAGCCTGTGTAAGTGGTGCATTGCAGAAGCCAAGGTTGAGCTTGCTTCATTCAAGCATGACCCTTTTTTGCAAAAAAGATCAAAATGCTATTAGCCTAATTTAAAAATTAGCCATTTATGAAGTTTTTTCTACAGTGATTTATTGCAAAGATGCATTGGAAAAAATTGTCAAAACTGAAACGACTCGTTTAATTCATGTGTGCAAAACTAGCTCCAAAAGATTTACACTGCGAGTCACAACCAATTCAACTTGCTACCTACATTGCCGCAAATTTATTCAATGAAGGTTACTTTTCTGTATTACAAATAATGAATGCGTTGGGAATTGCAGTAGGACTTAATGCCAAAAATTTCGTCGTCAATTCTGATCGTCAGCGCATACAACGGGCAAAGCAGAGTATGTCCAGCGCTGCAAAACTCGCTGTGCTGTCTAAAGGGAAGCAACAAATTTTGCAAATGCAGAAGCATGAAGAAGAAGAAGGAGTAATGTATGGTGCTGGAATAGCTGACTAACTGTATGTTGAACTATTTGTAAAAATTTTTACTGCGAAACTGTGAACGCGTTTTTCTCGAAATATGATTTTTCAAATCTGCGTAAGTTCAAGTTCTTCAAATGTTCAATATATCTACTTAATTCTTTTATTTTCCTAATGTAAACCGTTTTTATTGGCGGTTATACCTATAATATACTAAAATTTGCAATATTCCACATTTTTATATCGTCATACAAACAAAAAAGAAATAGAAAATAATAAAATCAAAGTCCACGTACCTGCCACATTGTTTGCTTTCGACTTATTTGGTTAAATTTTGGTATAACCTCAACAAATTTAATATATTTCTAACTCTTCTTTTTATTTTCAATTTCAGATCACTTTTGCGTATGCTAGAGTTTACGCAGTTTGACTGTGTTTTCTGTGCACATTGCTACCTAGATACAAATAGCGAACGTTATAGTGGTCTTGTCATAAAAAAAAATATATTTCTTTAATGTCCAAGTTTTAATATATTTATTAACAAAAAGGCGTATTTCGTATATCTTTTCCTTTGTCTGAAAAAAAAGCTCAAAGTTTTTGGACTTTTCCGACATATATATGTAAACCTCCCCTTAATACACTATTTGCTAAGCTTTTGATCCGTTGACTATTATGGAATCATGCTGAGGCCTGTAGAAGACAATTACTACTATATGTAGAAACTAGTACCCAAAACAATTTGATCCTATAGTATATTAATGAAAGTATTAAGAAGTACACTTTCGAATTTAATTTTTATCTATTTCTATTTTGTGCCCACCCTCTTTCATAACTCACGAGCCGCCCCTGGTTAAAATTAATGAAAAAGGAATAATAAATAGTCAACAGATATTTGTAGGTAGCCCAATGTAGCAGCCGGGCATCAAATACTGATATAGTTAAAAGATTGCCTAATTCGCGATTAGTAGCCTAATCTAGCAATAACAATAAAACCCTGTGCTTCTTCACACTTCTGTTGCTGCTTTTTTTTATGTAACGGTGTAGTAATATCGTGAAATAGTTTATCTAAATAATAAAACACACATATAGATTAGGATATAAAAAAAAATAATCATATCAATAAAGAAAGAAAAAAATAAAAACCAAAAGAATGAGATTGGTCCCGCATATCTGCGGCAATGGCGTTGAACTTTCAAACCGAACGCGTAGATAAAAACAGATGCCGCAATCGGGCGCCCCTGATGCTCGAAAGGTTGAGTCAGCGTCAGAGTTCGGAGAATCCGCTCCCCAGGTATCTATCTGTCGAGGAAGCGCGAACCGCCCGACATACTGGCCTACATATCCTCATCGCCACTCTTCCGTACATACATACATACGTATATCCCCCGAAAAGGTGCTCCTTCCTCTCGCGCGTTCGAAACATCGCCACACACGGACGGACGGACGCAATACTTGCGTCACAGTCGCACTGACGGTGCACGGATTGCACCCAATCACAGCCATTGTTTGTCTCATCCGTCAGCGGACGGCGGGCGCAGACGCGAGGCGTCCCGGCCGAATAGTGCGAGCGTCCACGAAACGTCCATCGATGCCTCCGCGTACGTTCGGCGCTCTCAGTTTCGTGTTGATAGTGGCCGAACGACGTAATCCGGGGAGTTCTACCATCCTCAAACCCGGTCTCTGTATTTACCTTTAGTTTAGTCGTAGTTTGAGCGAAATCGATTCACACATCTATTAAAAAGATAATAAAGTAAAGTTCTTATTCGTCGAAGGTGGTTATTATGGAGTCACAGAATCAGGAGATCGTAGCTAGCGCTTCACCGGCCGAGGTTCCTAACGATCCAGGGTAGGTTCGGTGCTAAACTATTATCAACCACGAGCCCCTCTCAGATTTATTTACATAACCTAAGAAAAAAAAAAAACGGATACAGGGGGGAGTGATCTGCGTGTGTGCCTTCAGTGTTGTGTATGTGGGGTCGGTTAGGTTAATCCGCAATCAATCGACGGATTTCGAAAATTCGATTGTGCTGTGTTATGAGTGTGTCGTCAAAATCCCTCTTGTGCTTTCATGGTTACTATCGACAACCCCGCATACAAAACATCGAAGCCTTCGAATACTACTACACTATTTACTACTCCCGACTATAAGGGCTACTACAATCGACACCACTGTTTATTTATCTTTTTCTACTACTATACTACTACCACTACCACCGGAGTTCTCACACAGTTTTCACCAACGTGTTTTCTTGTTCCAGAAAAATGTTTATTGGAGGACTGAGTTGGCAAACAAGTCCAGGTAAGATGAGCACGTGATTTTACATAATTTATATTATACGCCAAATATACGCGATTATCTCGTATCGTATGTATAATTCGGAGCGTCATTTTATTATTGCCCCGAATAATCCCGTATATAGAATATCTCCTAATCGGTTATCGTATAGGTACTAATAGAGTTGGCACATTTTAGAATGTCAATGCATGTTAATTGGATCGCACGGTGTGCTGCGAATAAGTTGTTTCAAAAATAAAAATCTAGTACATAATGGGACTTATTTTATTATTATGATTATTATTATTAATTCGTGATACTTAAAATTTAGTGAATAAAATATTTTATGATAGAGATAAAATAAAATGATGTTGCAAAATTTGCAAAGAATCATCTTGCTTCTTACAGTATCAAATCATTAACGAATTAATGTATTTCTGCTAAACAAAATTTGCAAAGAATCATCTTGTTTCTTACAGTATCAAATCGTTAACGAATTAATGTATTTCTGCTAAACACTGTAGTAATTTTAAGCGAATTTTTTCCAAAAAGAAAACGCAGGATTCGAAGCCAGAAATACAATAATTCATTAATCATCTTGCTCGATTTAAATAGGGGAAGCTGGGGCAAGATGAGAACATTAAGCTTTAGAACACTGCATCAGGATCGCAAATTGATATACAAGGTTCTAAGTACGCTTGTTATAATCTTTAAACATTTCTGCTGATGGATGAATTTACAATTTTTCGATGGGTACCGTAAAGTGGGGCGATTCCGATCAGTTTTATGTACTATTTCTGAGCTGCAGTTATTATTATTGACCGAAAAAAATTATATATAATCATACATCTTTTAGCTACACATATCATCATGTATATTAAACCAATGTATTAAAACACTATTTTTTTTAATACATCAAGCGTGATCGGTTTTGCCCCATAATAGGGGGCAATTCCAATCACCGATCTATTTTCTTATAAAAACCGATTTGAAAGCTACACGAGGTAAATCCAATAATAAAAATTTGAATTAAAAAAAAAGGAAACTTACGGAAATAACAGCAAATATGTATTATAGAAATGGCAAACAGATAAATAATGACATAAACTATAATAATTCAATAAACTAAAACTAAAACAAAATATCATTCAACGCGCTTCCCTCTCAGTTCAAAAACGTAGCTTCCCCTTCTATGACCAGCTGGATAATTTGGTTTTTGGAAATTTCCTAAATTTCGTCAACTTGGAGAAATACAAAAGTCATCTTTTCTCTTCCTTAGAAACTACCGGTTCTTTAAAGTATTCTGAAGTAATAATAATAATAATAATTTATGCCTTCGCATCCCCCAACAGCTTTCGCCATTTACAAGGTAATGAATATGGCACCCCATTATTTTCTGATGCTTTCATAATGGATGAAGTGTTCTATTTTACTGTCCTGATAGCGCTTTGGAGGTATTTGGGGTTATATTGCTGTCTCCCGCCAGGCCATACTTTTTTTTATAGTTTCTCACCATAATTTTCAATAAAACCAACGTAGAAACATGAGTATGTCATATTTCTATGTTGGTCTATAAGCATGTTCTTTGTTCTTTACTTTCAAACTGATCGTATTACCCCATGAGGTGTTATTTTCCCTTACTCTCTTGTTATTCCAACACTTTCATAAAGTCCAAAAAAGAAACGGTGAAGAATGAATGACAATTGATTCTTTTCACCTTATCACTTTTCGAAAATTCGCTTAGTCCTAGTGGGATTCCCCAGTATTAGTTTGTTTCCGTCTGTATGAAATATTACTCGTTGTCATTCCATCGGAAATAATTTTTTTAACACAGGAAACTTTAATGCAATACTTAAAAAGCCAGTTAGTTATCTATGTTATAAACAAAGTTTATTAAATGACTGCGTTGCAAAACTTTCTTATCCTTTCCATAGATGCCAGACTAAATAATTGCCGTAAAATCAAGATTGATCGATTTTACCTCATGCGATCGAATTTGCCCCACTTTACGGTACTCTTGATGTTGTGAGAAAATTTTGAAAACTGTGTAAATACACCATCTTGCCCCACCATGGGGGCAAGATGGGGTTCCAGATGAGTTAAGACTGGGTCGTACCATAAATCTAGGTAATAGGTAAAACAAAAATAGATTCTTACAATATTCTTAGAAACATGCAGGAACAAAGCTTAAACTCTTTAAAGCAGAACTACTTAAAATAAAAAAAAAATGCAATAACGATAAGACTATTAAACTTAATCTTCACAATTGAGACAATAAAAGACGAACTCATCTACGTTATTCGCACAGCCTCCATGTACCCAACCTCGCCAGCCATGGCATTGTATCAATACTTCCCCTTACAATACTAACATTGAGCGTCATCTTCCTCAACAGAAGAACTTGATTATTTCCTTGACGTTTTCTAAAAATCTATCTCTTTGCTTTCCTTACAAAATTCGGCTTCTTGATCTCTTCTGTTTTCTTCTTTGCCCTTTTTTTTCCTTTAACTCTCCCTCAGCACTTCTAGTTGCCTTAGGGATTCTCCAGACTTCTATTTTCTTGTAGCAGATTTTTATACGTAGTGCTTGTAAGGATTGTTGTCTTTCCCTTGTTACGCTTTGATTGAACCTGTACTTTATTCCTAACATGAGAAATAGGCATTATGTCTTCGAGAAAGCATAATGGCATATCCAGGCATAACGGACCAGACTGAAGAGTGAGATAGTGATGTCCCCATGTTGCCCTATACCAATAGCCCTATCTTGCCTCTTTAGGACATTTTCTGGTTATGTTATAATAATATATTAAATATTTGAAATAAACAAATAACGCACTATAGAAAATACATGTAATAAATGTCAATTAATAAACACAAGATAGTGTAGTTGTAAATAATTTACTTATGCTTCCGATACTGGCCGTTGAACTCACCATCAAAAATAATAACGAAATTCTGGAAATTGCAAAGTTCACGCACAAACAGCAATAACTTTGTTATTACGACTAATAAAGTTTCCTACATTACAACAAACATAAAATAGCACTTGTCAATATTAGGACTGCTATTATTTGACAGATGCTTACTGCCGTTTTGTAGATAAGACGATGTCCCCATCATGCCTCGTGGCCCCATCTTGCCCCACCTTCCCCTAATATATCTGATATTCCAGCCCAATAACTTTTTTATTTATGAAGATTTTTTTATAAAATTTGAATTATATCACTTAAATTAATTTTTCAGTTGTTTAACCTATTTTATTACGTTCTGTCATTTCCAAGTTTACCGGAAATATGGTCAAATTTAAATTTTAAATGGAGCAGCCTGTATATTTTAACATATTCTGATTTTATGCAACTTTCGGAGTCTGAAAACAGATGGTTTGTTAGTTTTCGTTTCCTTGGTTACTTAAAAATTGAATGTTTCTATCTAAAGTGTCGTGAATACGCAGAAATATTCTTAGATAATCATTAATATAACACCAAGAAACTGCAAATGTACCAATCTCTTATTTTATACGTCTACTAGGACTCAACAAAGTACACTTTGACAGTTTTTACATAAAAATAACTTTTTTTTTAAAAAAAAGATGAAACCTCTTGAGTCCTTCATATTAATCTGAAAGAGAAAATTTTCCCGATTTCGATGATATCAATACAATATATCATCAATGAAATTTAACCTCTAACAAGCCGTGATTTTATTTATTTAAAATCAACCATGTTGGTAGTGACGTAGTGACAAATAAAATACATCTGTCATTTGTACTGTATTGGTTTATTGACACACAAAAACGTTTACAATAAATCATAAAGTTTTTATTATCGAATCATACCTTAGAAATGGTGTAAAATTAGAAAATGGAGAATGGTTCTACTATTTGCAGCCATGTATAGAATAATTTCGAGTAGAATTTCCAAATTTTCCAGTAACATATGACAGTTTGCGGCAATTGATACAAGAATCAGTGATAAAATTCCGAAAAAAATGGTCTACGTCGCGAAAACAAAGTAATGGTAGACCATTAAAATGAATAGTAGAAAATATAGCAGATGCTTAGGTGCGCCGTTCTTGACAAATCCCTTTTCTCGGATAAAGCATGGTTTCATTTATCTGGATATTTAAATAAACGAACAATGCGTATCTGGTCTAGTGAAAATCCACATGAAATTCTTAAAACACCCTTGCATTCTCCAAAAATAGGCGTTTGATTTGCTGTTTCTCGCAGACGGATTATTGATGGAATATTCTTTAATTATACCAAAAATGCGGAACGATATCGTTAGAATTTATTACAACCTTTTTTAAATCAATTATAGTGAACCCAAAATGAGAAGTACGTATGTCGTCATATCTGTTTTGACCGCTGGAATCGTCGGATTAGTCTATTATACTAGCTTTTAGGGGTGTTCCTGTCACTTTGACAGAAGTGTTTAATGTAATTTCTATCGTAAAAAAAAATCACCCCCACCATTAGTTGACTTTAGTTCCTCTATTCTACGTCGACATTACGATGATGACATATGCCACGAGGGATATTTCCAGCAAGACAATGTACCACTCCATAAGACAATAGAAACGATAGAATTATTTGCATGAATTGTTTGATAATCGGATAGTAGACTTTCCACTACGATCCTCAGATTTGACAGTTATGGATTATTTCATTTAGTCACACCTAAAAAATAGCGTATTTACACATCGTCCTCAAACAATTGAAGAACTTGAAGCTATCCGAAATATCTGTGAGGAAATCACACCACATAATTTAAGGAGTGCCTTCAAGAACATGAAGAGAAGAGTGACGTTATGTATAGAAAATGAATGAAGGAATTCAGTTTGAACAGTATTGTCGTTGGTTTTTATTGTTAAACTTGTTATTTTTTTTTTAAATGAAACGTTTGTATGTAGTTATTTGTCAAAACCACAATTAACACATACAAAGCCTAATCTATCAACGGTATAACATAACCTGCACCACACACACACCACTGATTATATTGCCAATTTAAGTTTAAAGAAGAAACATTGCATCACCTAGTAGAGGATAGAAATACTTGATCATATGGTACTCGAATTAAAAGTTATTATTCTGTCGATTAAAAATGCTGGATATATCTAAGAAAAGCTAAAGAGACAGGTGTGTAAAATGTTCCTCCATTCGGAATTGAAAGGTTAAAAGGGTTTTTTCAATTTAATACTAATACTAAAACGTATTGCTGTGAACTGATATCAAAATACCCGAACAAAGATTTAAAATTAAATGAAATTACCTACATGGTAGCAAACCAAAATGAAAAACATGTACTTACACGGCCATCATTCAAAGGAACTGCGGGCCTCAAGGATAACTCGTACATATAACAAATTACAATTTTTCGTGCGATGAACGCACAGCGCAACGCAAAGAGAAAACTAGCATATAAGCTATATACAGGACGTACGCAAATGTACAAATAAATGAAATTTACTATAACAAACTGGACCAAATAAAATGATACTAACAATTAAAAGAATTGTGGAAACTCTAACATTGTTTTGACAAGGCTGATTTGGAATAAATAAAAATACACATTTAAATTTCTGAAACCCGGGGTGCCAGACTATAGCAGTATGTGCAAAATAGCTCTGTTTCTCTATAAAATACACAATTTTTTATATTAATCTAATTATTCCATTTTAATAATAAGTTTATATTCACCCAAGATTTAAACAGCTTTTCTGACAAATACATATATTATTGAAGTGGAAATAATAATACAACTGGGCATATATTACGTACTTCTATGTGTAAAATTTATTAAAATGTCTTATTATGTGAACAGTGTTACATTTTCTTCACACTATGCAATTTTTACTACACACTTACCTGACTTTACCTTAGTTATTATAAATTCCAACGTTTACCAGGCAAGCGATGATGTTCCTACTACGTAAAATACGTTATTTCTGTAAAAGTACCCAAGAATTATGTTATTAATTATAATAATACATATTGGCAAATATGTATAATATAAGTTTTAGTTTTTGAACGGTTTTAATTGTTTAATAATTGTCTGGGAGCGAGTTTCTTACAGTGAGAATGCATTTATAGCTTTTCCAATTAGATTTTTTAATACATTCGAAAACAGCGTGTTTATAATCTTTTTTTTTAACGATATATTCAGCGGTATTATTTATATAGCTTGTATTGGATCAATAAAGTTAGTAGACGAAAATTTGAGGTTATGTTTAAATTATCTGTTAATAAATATTATATTTGTGGAAAAGAGATTTTTTCCCCGCGGTTATTCTACCTACCAACTAAAGATGAACTAATAATTGAAGATTCGAGTGGATGAAAGTGCTATGTCGCATTTTTGACAGTTACTTTGCCTACAAAATCTAAATTCAATTTAAAACTAAAACGTACGTACAAAATAGCTCTGTTTTTAAAATATACAATTTACAATTTTTTATATTAATCTAATTATTCCATTTTAATAATAATATTCACCCAAGATTTAAACAGCTTTTCTGATGACAAACACATACATCATTAAAGTGGAAATAACATAGTTATTATAAATTCCAATGTTTACCAGGCAAGCGATGATGTTCCTACTACGTAAAATACGTTGTTTCTGTAAAAGTACCCAAGAATTATGTTTATATAATTATAATAATATAATATTGGCAAATATGTATAATATAGTTTAGTTTTTGAACGGTTTTATTGTTTAATAATTGTCTAGGAGCGAGTTTCTTACAGTGAGAATGCATTTATAACTTTTCCAATTAGATTTTTTAATACATTCGAAAACAGCGTGTTTATAATCTTTTTTTTTTTAACGATATATTCAGCGATATTATTTATATAGCTTGTATTGGATCAATAAAGTTAGTAGACGAAAACTTGAGGTTATGTTTAAATTATCTGTTAACAGATATTATATTTGTGGAAAAGAGATTTTTTCCCCGCGGTTATTCTACTTACTAACTAACGATGAACTAATAATTGAAGATTCGAGTGGATGAAAGTGCTATGTCGCATTTTTTTGAAAAACCTGTCTTTTTTGCATGAATGAAGGTGTTATGTACTTGTCTTTCACAAAGCACCATCGAAAATTCCAGAAATTCAAGAACACTCGAGTTTTGTAAATGTATGAGGGGGTTATGTTACACTACGAGGGGAGGTCCAAAAGTTCGTGGAATGAAAGGGTTTTAAATAAAATAAAACAATAAATCTATTTTTCCTTTTCAATATAATCACCCTTAAGCACAATACATTTATAGATCTATGAATTAATTTTCTAAACCATCATAAAAATATTTTTTATCTTTCGCCTCAAAATGGGCCTTTACCTCATTGTCGTCGGAAAATTTTCTTCCCCGTAAGTGTTTTTTTTTAAATGGGGAACAAATAAAAATCACTAGGGGCCAGGTCTGGACTGTAGGGTGGATGGACTATTGATTGAAAGCCATGCTTGTGCAGAGCAGGCATTGCAATCTGCTCTTGTGAACCGGCGCATTGTCTTGCAAGAGGAAACACCCTTGGTCAATTTCCTCGACGTTTTCCTTGATGGCCTCCTTTAATTTCCTAATATCGCTGCGTAATTCTCCGGATATGCTCCTTCCTTTTTCTTTGTAATCAATCAATAATATCCCTTCACATCCAAAAAACAGTAGCCATCAACTTTCCAGCCGATTCTGACACTTTGAATTTCTTTGGCGGTGGTGTCCCTTTTTATGCCATTGCATGGACTCCTGTTGGACTCAGGCTCAAAGTGATGACCATGTTTCATCTCCGGTAACATCCGCTCCAAAATGTGTGCAGGTTCGTCTCCACACAGCTCCAAAAATTGTTCGGACGCATCGCCGCGCTGTTGTTCTGAAGTGGCGTGAGCATTCTCGGTACCATCTTGCACTGACTTTTGTCATACCCAGGTGGTCATGTAGGATACGCAAATGGTGGTATTAATACTCCAACTATGCAGATAATTGTTTTTTCTTCAAACGGGTATCTTCCAGTACAAGTTCTTCCACTTTTTCGACGATGTTTGATGTGGTGCCTCAACTGGCCGTCCTGAGCGGGGTCTTCTTCAATCGACTCCGGCCCTGTTTAAAAAGACCATGCCACTTATAAATCATTTGATTTACTAGGGCACTGTTCCCATAAACGGTTTCCATTTCATTCAATATGGTTTGAGCGTTCTTTCCTTGCTTGGTAAGGAATTTTATTACAGCACGGTGTTCAATTTTCTCCATAGTTTCAGTTTTCTTTCGGATTGACTTGTTTAGCAGGCAACTATTCGTAAACGACTGACGCAATAGGGCTGCAGCTTAACCTATATACTAATGATGAGTCCCCAATCAGAATGACACATAGCGAGCGCACCTATCCGCATTCCATCCCCTCCATTCCACGAACTTTTGGACCTCCACTCGTATTTTTGAGTTTGAAGACGGAAGAACTTTGATTTATGCAAAACTTGATTTTGTAACATAACACCTTCATCTTACTCCTGTCTTCAATTACATATTGATAATAAAATACATATCTATATTTAATACCTAACAAAAATTAATGCATAAAAAAGCTCTGTTTATCCCGGATAATCTATTTTATTTATAATAATAAGTTTGACATATTCATTTTTTTTTTTATAAATGCATCATCGATTATAAAACATTTCAAAATAATGTAATCAGTAGCGCTTTTTGCATAACTGCCAACTCAATTGATATAATTTTGTTTTTGAACGGCTTTCTCTTTAAAAATTACGTGGGGATGAACTTCTTCCAGTAAGAATCCATTCACTTTTCCCATTTTCCAATCAGATTTTTTAATGTATTCACGACCACTGTAGCTGTAATCATTTCTTTTTTATACCAACGTTTAAGGGCAATTTTTAAATTGCTTGCCTGTATTGGATCAATAACTTATTAATCGACAATTTGAGGTTATGTTTAAATTAACTGTCAATAAATATATGTCGAAAAGAGACGTTTTTGGCATGTTATTTTACTTACAAACCGAAGATGAAGCAGGATGAACTAATAATTAAACATTGATGATAAAATATCTAGGCGTATTTAATACAATTTAACCTTAAGAGTTGACGTATAAGCGGCTCTATTTATTGGCTGTCCTTCATGACAGGAAGAATTCCTTTATAGTTTTTTAATTAGCGTTTGTAATCATAAATTTGTGTGCTTACAATAATGGTTTGGCGAAATATTTTAGATTGGTCATATTGGATCAATCATTTAGTAAACGATAATTTGAGGTTATATTTGCAGTAATTGTCAATAAATATTTCACTTGCTAAACAAATACATTTTATGAAAGTTATTTTATTTACAAATTAAAGATGAACTAATAATTTCATCTTAATAATATACCAAACAAACATAACTTAAAAAAATGAAAATGGAAAGGAAATTTTGACGCTAGGGAGTTGACAGTACAAGTTGGCAAACATGTTACATACCCTAGTATTTTGATGTTATAGAATAAGCACAGTATATTACAGTAAGGACATGTTCGCAAAAATCCATTGTTCTTGAGTGGTCCGCTTTTAATGAACTTCAAGCCCAGCTGCCATTTTGTAAAGCTGTTGGGAATTTTCAAACGTGTAGAATAATTTATATTTTAAAGGAAGTAGAAAAATAGATTAAAAAAATACACCAAAATTATGCGTTTTTATTCTGATTTTCTTGCAAATATTTATGAACAGTTATATAATAAAAACACGATTCCAGTAAAATAATGTTTGATTAAGTGATACATATATTGCAAGTGTTATGATAATTATTGTTCATATTCTTCCCTTTTTGTGAAATAATCTTTGTTTATTTTTATAGTGTAAAATTCTTCCAGGAATAAATTGTTGTGGTCTTTCTCAAATAAATTAATAAAAATGCAACAGCATCGGTGGAAGGACTTTCAAATTTCTGACACGAATACACCTAATAACTTAAGGGTCAAAGAGTTATGACTATATATCGTTCTGTGCATAACAAAGATTGTTCCTTTCTATTCGACTACTTTATTTCTAACATCCAACCCTGCACTGGTTTGTCAACAATAATGTTCGGGGGTGCACAAGTGGATAGAGTCAGACTAGACTATATAATATCGAATTGTCTAATATGATAAATGCGATTAAATTTATACCAGTATAATGCAGTTCAACCAAAATCACATTATTTAAAAAGTGAACATAAAATGAATTAGGTGAGTTACTGCGATAAATAGCAATCTAGCTTAAAATGCGTATCTAACAAATAAATTGATTTAATGTGACCTAGGAATCTCTGTACAACGATAATAGTTCTTATGCATGTACTTTCTTAATTCTTGTCGTATCATATATATTAGATTCATTCGGAAATCCCAAGAAACTGCGACCATCGTTAGCATCAAAATTTATCTTGCGAGAGTGACTGGCACTACAACATGATACCCATTGGTGTCTTCTTTCATGATTATTTGAGTTATTTCACTTACACCTAACAATATAATATATAAGAAAGTATGTAAATGTTATGGCTACTGGCCACCGATCTTACATTTTACACAAGAATATCATAGTTCATTAAATGTTTTTAAAACTGCAGGGGTAATTCAAAACTAATAAAATACGTAAAATAAACAAATAAAACAAGTAAATCATATAGATAAACGGATGAGTAAACTAATTTGTGTAGATACGAACGTAAACAATAACAAACTGCCATTCTGGGAAGCTGTTGTTTGTGTGAAGTTAGGTTTAGAAATCTGGACCGCTATAACTCCTCTCTTGTCCTTACTCGATGTACTCTGGAATAAGTGTTTTCTGTAATTTTCTTTCTGGTTTAATATCTATTTATCAATAATCAGTGCAATGCAGACACTAATTCATCTCAGTAAAGTTGCACAGTAGCTTAATAACAATGTCGAATGTCGTGTGTCAACCTTTAGTGACATTTTTGCTTGCCTAGGCTCGAAAACGGTAGTTTTGAAGTATTCTGGACTGAAACGCAAAAAAGCATGCTTCAATCAGTGTTGGGATGAACGTGGTTTCATTCGCCTGTATAGCTATGAGTAAATATTGCAGTGCGAAGGCGCATAATGAATGAAATAAAGGCTCAAGGTTGCTTTCAAGATATGAATGGATATATTTCGTAAAAGGCAGGAGTAGCAGCTCCGTTCATGGCGTGGCTTTTATAATAGGTTACAATTTAGTTTTTGGATAAATAGCTTATTGATAATAATTTATTGATAAAATAAATAGTAAATTGCTTACATACAATCAGGTTGCTACACGTTTATTCTCGTGAAAGCGATGTGAAAGATTTTCTTCATGCTCAGGCCCTTGATTCAAACAATGAGTGAAGCTTGAAGTCGCATTATGAAGCCATCTACCGTGAATAATGATGAAAGTTTCGTCCTCAATACTAGTTTCAATAGTACCTAACTAAATAAGCCCTTTACAATAACTCCAGCGGCGTTAATTGACCTATAAAAACACTCAAAGGAGTACGTTTACACTTTTGTAAAACATTTGGTGGTTTTAAGTTGGTCGGATTAGGGAAATTCTACTTAGCCACCTGGATGTCGACAGCTTTAAAAGTAAATATGCCGTAGGTTGTGTATTGTAAGTTCTAATCCAATTAAGTACTAACAATACGTAAAATCCCTCAGATGGATTAGTTATGGATTAGGTTAGTTGCAAGTACGTCACATTACATGTTATGTACTTACATACAGCACTGGGTATTTAAACTGCATAACTTAAACGCATGCGCTGTACTGTACAGGTGACGGTTGTACGGAAGTTATATTTCTTCCCTAAGAGATCATAGTTTCAGTTCACACAAAGGAAAAGCGTCTTTCTTTCGAGGATTACATGTCTTGTAACCGAGTAATATGATATTATGTGTTTCTTTTCTTATGGTTTCGAATTTGCCAATTTTTCTCGCCTATAAATGAAATTTGAAAAAAAAAGAATGTGTGATATATTTTCTAATGCAAAGCTTAAGAGAACAATTTGTAATGTTACGATTCTAATAACAATGCCATTTCCATTTTGTATCCATTCCAGTTGTATGTTTTACCAGTATAAATGGGTAACATTTCTTAAAATAGGTAATTTTTCTTTCCAAACATGGAAGGAAAATTTCTACATAAAAATTGACACACCAGACAAATTTAGTTTTAGTTTATGGTAATATCCTGTCTTTTGTCATATTAAGTATATGATTCGTGTAATTTTTTTCTCGTATGTCAGTTTATTTTTCCAGTATCTTCTCATAGATATTACATGGTCGACACTCTAAAAAAAAATGTGGTAAAATTACCCCAAAAATAGATGGCAACTGGGCTACCGCCTATTTTTGGGGTAAATTTACATCTATAGGGGATTTTTTACATGCTTGTGGAATATTCCTTGAAGGTGTGGTAATTTTCCCTGGTAAATTTACACCTCTAAAGTAATATTCCCTAATGGAATGGAATAATTTCAGGTAGATTTACCACACCTTCAAGGAATATTCCACGAGTATGTGAAAAATCCCTATAGGGGTAAATTAACCCAAAAATAGGCGGTAGCCCAGTTGCCATCTATTTTTGGGGTAATTTTACCAATTTTTTTTTTATGTATGATTAGAGTAACAACAAAGAAATTAGAAAAATTGATTATTAGGTTGTTTTATCATCTAGAAATATTAAGTTTCAGTTATCTAATAAATGTTTATGTCATTTAGAACTTAATGCAGATTCTCCACTTAAATATTTAAAATATACCATTTTAATATTAGATTAATTTTAATAATTTCTGAAAGATATATTAATTAGTTGGATTACAGAGAGTTTACAATAATTTCAATAAATTTTTAAATTCAATAACCAATGTTTTAAAGAGTAAACATTTTGGGAGAAAGGTCGATAAGAAAAGCCAATAGTTACTAAGAATTGGTTGTATTCATAATACAAAGATCTAGTTGAATGTAACCATAAATAAATTTTGACTAACAAATACATTAAAAAATCTTATCAATTTGAGTTTGGATTTGGAGCTTTTTTATTTTGTTGCCCTGTTCAGGGTATATTTTTAAAAAAATACCTCTGCAAAATTTCTAATGTGTTAGAAGCCTCTTTTGCGTAATGCAAATGAAGATTAAAATATGCCGCCATCATTTGTTGTAATGCAGAACGAAATGAATCTGTTGGGCCTAGTAACTGTCTTTCTACCATTAAAGAATGCGACTTCACATTTCCTAGAAAAGGAAAATAAATGTGAAAAGCATATGAAATAAATATATTTTTATTAATACCTTCTTCCAAGCATATTATCAACGGTGTATTCACCTCAATTTCTTCAAGTTTAGATTTATCCTGAAAATTTTTAATAAATTTAGCATTTAAAATATATTGTATGTAGATAATAGTGCTGCGAATCGAAGCCTCTTTATGTGAAACCGGGGTTTGGATGCAGTGATTAATCGTCTTTAAAAATTGTAACCGGTAATAGGTTTTTCGAATTTAAAATACATAGCACTTTTAAAAAAGTAATACGTATTGTTTTTAGTTTGAAACTGGTTTTGAAAATCGATTTTAAAAACTGAATTTTAAAAACCGATTTTTACTAAAAATCGATTAACCGGTTTTTGATATTTGGCGATTCCCGCAATACTAGTATATACATAAATAATGTTGTGATTAACTATTGAACTCAAATTTGCCGTCCTGCGGTCTTGCACATTTGCATGTATAAGTGCTTAATACCTACTTTACTTTTGTCATTAAATCCTAGAGTAAAACCAAAATAGTCTCTTCCTTACTTAACTTGTTTCATCACTTAACAACGAAACATAGCCTCCAATAACGGCAATACACTAGTCGTTTAATATTCCAAATGTTTAATGAAAGAAAAAAAAGAATTGACTCCTTCAAAACGAAGACTTTCTGTTGTTTAAATTGAAAAGTTTGATACGGTAGTTTCCTGCCTGTTACTTGCACGTTGAAAACTTTAAATAAATGTATCATATCTTGTAGCAACAATACCGCCAAATTCTATTGAGGTTAAGTTCCCAGTATATCATATTAGATATCCATACGCAGGTGCATGTCTATTATTTATGTGTGCTGTCATAGCTAAGTACATGGTAATCATCTCAATACATAATTAATGTAAAATGAACTTACCTCAATCTTTATTTGCAAGACAAAATGAAAAACACACCATTTACATTTATGCCTTGAAGCAGTGTAGATGCCGCACTTGTATTTAAACTGCGTACCTCAAACGCTTGCGCGTTGTATAGTCGACGGCTATGTAATGCATTCTGGTAACGGGTTTAATTTTTGATCAAGCGACACAATGTAATGCAATGTTAAAAAAAAGCATTTTGTGTTTCAGTCAAATAACAGATGCATATATATAATATATATAATCAGAATTTCATGTCCCTTGTATTATCCATATTGTATTTTTACCAACATAAGGGGTAATATTCCACGAAATATGTTATTCTTTCCTTCCTTCCCCAAGTGTGGGAAAATTACTTCATTTATTGAAGTATTTTTCCATCAAAGTCGGTTTACCAGGCAAAATTACACCTAATTTGTGGTAATCTGATGTTTACCCTCTTTTTGGTGTAATTTTACCTTATATTTCATATGTTTTTTCACATGCCAGTGAGGTAAATTTACCATCATTTTTTAGAGTGGATATAGTAGTTTCTTTCTTGCTTTATGCTTAATAAATCAAGCACTTAATCATTAAAATAATTAATACAGCTAAGACAATCACTAATCAGTAAATCTTCGCAAAAAAAAAAAATGAAGAAATTCTTTATTCCCCAAGCTGGTAATAACTTAAACCATCGCTACGCTTTAAGTATACAAATCTTAAAGATTCGTAAAATATAAACATAGTTCAGTTTCTTCCTTCATGGTTGTAGATATGTATAGTATATTATTTAGCTTGTAATTTGCAGTACTTGGAACATCGCAGAAAGCTAGCGAATTTATAGCAACTCTTAAGTTTTTTATCTATACTATATTAGTACTAGTGTATTTAGAAGGGGAAAAAATACCAGAATAAATATGTATGCATACTATAAACATATGTATGTAAATATATAAAACACACCTTACAGCTTTATCTTTCTAGTCTTCACAAATATTAAGCACATATTTTTATCTTATCAAGGTGGAATTAGGAGTAGTGTGATTAAGTATATATGATCTTTAAGGACGATAGTTTTGTGCGTGACGCATATAATGTACTTCATTATAAAAAAAAAGGTTATTTTATTCTGTTTATCAAAACAAGAACTCAAAAATGTGCATGAAAGACTATTTTCTAAGATCTTCTTTTTAGAGTGCAGGTGTTTTATAATAGTATTATGTGTATTGCTCGAATATTTTTTAAAAGTTTGAAAAAATAATTTCCTTTAACCATAATTAATTATTTTAAACTTTTAAATTAACAAAGAATACCATCATATAGAAACTAACAGAATTAGATTCACGTAAGATTATACGATTATTGCTACGCATATCTTACACACGTAGTTGTAAAAGTATGTATTTATACTTTATATACGTTGCGGCAATAAATCACTGTGATAATTCGGTACATATATCATTTAACGCTCGACACGTGATTAACGAGTAGAAGTTAATTAAAACGCATATTTGAGATTTAGTAATACGCATGGATCTATCGTAGACCGATAAATCGGTTAACCAGATTTCGCGATTTTAATCTCTAGTCTGAGGATTTTTTGTTCACATCGAAATGAATATTCTGTTTGTTGTTTTATACCGAGTGCACGCAAGCGATCTGACGATGGATTGTTATTATACAAAAAAAATTAGATGTATACGTATTATTTTACATCGTGTTTACCAAGAAGAAAGGATGGTTCCAAACTGTTACTTTTAGTTGGGTTGTTTTGTTTTACTCTCATACGAACCTTCTTTGGATACAATATGGTGGAATCAGGGTCCAGCTGATTCAGCTGTAGGCGGTTGACTACAAAAGTCAATTCTAGCTGTCAGTGTTGTCATTCTAAACAGTTAGAGTTAGAAATAATGTTTGGTTAGAGTTACTGTTGTATATACTTTAATGTAACACTGTTTAACTAATTGTACTAACCACTGACATGGTACTGACAGTTGACAACTTTTCCAATCTTTTTTAATCTTTTATTAAACTCTTCACATATTTCCATGTGGTTATGGGACCAGGAGTTAAAGCAGTAGAAAAACGCGTAGTTAAGTTATCATTACATCATGGCGGCATCGTGGTTACCTACAATAGAAAAATTGACAGGACGTATAAACTACAATGATTAAATTTAAATTTGGCGCCTAAGCTGGACACAATATGGCGGCCAATTGCAATACTTTATATTATATATCTAGTGACTTTGTAAACTTCCCCTAAACCCCTGAAAAGACTGAACTAATCTAATAAGTTCAGTGTTTCTGCTGACGATGATAGCTTTGATATCGAAACGTAGGTCCAGTTTAGTGCAGTTTGTGGTGAGGGGTTTAGGAGAAGTTTACAGCATTACCAGTACCACAGTTTGGAGTATTTTTGTTATCTAGTGACTTTAATAAAAGTTAGATGACTACGCCATCTATGAACAACAATTTACGTTCACATATATTCATGGAAGAAAACAAAATGTACACATGTCAAAATGTAAACCCATATTAATTTGATGTAAGAATTTGATAAATTTGTAAACAATACATTGTAAAAAAAGATATTAGCAAGAGGTTCAACGTTTTTCAAATGAGAGGAAAAGTTTCTTCATTACATCAATGGATTACAAATCCGAATTTTGAACGCCACTGTATCTTGACAGATACTAGGAGACTTCGATTGTCAAATCATGGGATCGTAATGCCATGTCTTGATTTGAGGATCTAAAATTTCACAAAGAGACACAGAACGCGTGGTAGCATCACTTGATGAAAAACTTGAAGGGAGAAATTAACAAACCTTCGAAGAGGCAAGATGTCGGTTCAATCACTTCTAGAATTTTGTTTACAATATATACAAAACCCTAATTACAAAGTATATTCTTTAAACATCGAGAATCCGCAAAATCAATCCCTAAACCTGAAACAAACTCCGTTTATCGAAAATCCGGATCAGAAAATTCTCTCCCAGAAGATAGAGAAGTTCCAGAAGGCTGTTGCAGAGTATCCAAATCAGATACCGGCCATTTCCGATTTTTCTGAACCAGAAAGCGATCCTAAACAGCGACAACCTAGACATTACGCACCCTGCAAGCAAGTTAGGATCATCCAAGGCTAGTAAAGTTGCTTTTGATATTAAATCGGAGAAAAAGTAGTAGAATCTCATATTTTCTTAATTATATTCAGTGAAATTTCAATTAATTTCGTTATTTCTGATAATACCATTACTAATAACCTTTAAATTCAATTATTTTTGTATTTCTCAACTAGAATAAGTTATAAATTAGCATTTTTTCACGCAAGACTAGTTCTGACTGTTAATAAAACGTTAATCAAAGAATTGCCGGCTAAAAAGAAATATAAGTTTACTAATTTCAATAAAGCAAATACTTGTTCCTTGATTTACAAGTAGAGGGAATATAAGACAAAGATAATACTTACCTGATATTTCATAGTAGAAACTGGTTCTAAGAATTGTTCTTATATAACACTTCATTTAAAGCAAAAGAAATATATTATTACTAAAGAAAGCAAGATAGAGAATCACTTCAAATACTAGGTAAGAAGGGTTGCCCAACATCGCTGGCCCACAGAAGCGATTGCACTTCGTATATTATATTTTGAAGAATATTTGAATATACCTACTGCGCATGTACATCTTTTCACATAGCCACATATGAAATACACATATAATAGCAACAACAGACATATTGTCATCACATTGTATAGAGTTATAACAAGTGGCATTAAAGTGTTAATTAACACATTGTCTCTTTTCTTATTAGGTACATATATCTTTATGACAACACAACATATTTCTATTATTTTTATTACAATAGATTCATAAGTCTAAAAAGTGTTTTTTGCACATTTCTGTTCAAATTGAGCTGTTGTTTCTTTTAACACAAGAAAAAAGGAGTCATACTTGTCGTCCACTTGATGATATTTTTGGCATAATTTTGTTCCCAAGGCGGATAAAATTCGACTGGAGTATATCTCTAAATTAAAGCCACTCCCTCGTCTGCCTCATAAACATTGTCCTGTCATTGTCTATTCGCTAAAAACAAGGGATTTAGTAGCTAAGAACCTATAAACCCACCAAGTTTCATTTAAGACGGTGGGACACACTTACCTGGGTTCCCTTATTTAGTGGTTAGGATTCTGAAAACCGAAAATTTGTGTTAAACTTGGTGGCCAACTCTCTTAAGTGTCCGCGATGGATGGCCATGTCATTTTTCTATAATTTGCACGAGTACTCGGCAATATTTTAAGCTCAAGGGGTATATTTTTAAATAAAAGCGGTTAGAAATACTTACCTCGTTCGCTCCACGCATACACTGCAAAATAACTTTACTAATTTGTCCTATCGGCTCATCGATCGCGTACACACTGTATATCATCTGCGCGGCAATTCTAAGAAATACCATTTCAGCTGTGTTATTACGAAATTTAAACCGCAAAATATGCAACGCAATGTTTAGTATTGCAATCACGGGGAATGAGTTTGCAAATGCTAATTTTCAAATCTCCGTGAATTTAATGCATTTAATTACATGTTTTTCTATTAGATTGAATAATTTTTTTTCCGTTGATGAGAGAAATAAAAAGGTGTAGGCAATATTATTACAGATATATCAGCACCCCTTCTTTATATGTGAGTCTTTCGTAAAAACGGATTAGAAATATTTTAAGTGTTAATATTTATGTCTGTTGCAATTGTGGTTACTTTACAGTTGGTTATAACTGTGTGAATATTTTTGTGTGTCTGTGTATTCGCCATTGGCAGAAAGTAGGTTATCCGATTATTTTAAACGCGGCAAAAATATGCCAGAAGTTAAAAAAAAAGAGCATCGGGAATTGAGTGTATTGTGCAAGTATGGATTGGATTAATGTTTGTGGAGTTGAAAGTGTTGTGGATATAGATGAGGGTGTATGGGGCAAAAACTGTTGATATTTTTCAACTGTTTAAGTTTAACAAATTCATTAATCAAAATAGATACGGTTATATTATCCCCAGTAATACAAATCTTTGCCCGATAATCAATATTTTATTCAAACTTCTTTTTACATTACCACATGTCTTAACTGACACATCTACACAATAATTATCAAAACAAAACTATCAACAAAATAGATGTAGATAATGAAATCATGAACATTAAATTGTCAACATTAACTCTGACATATAAAAACGTCAAAAAGACCACTTAAACAATTTTAGTTTTTAAAACCTTGGTATAGAAATGCCATAACAATACATACAATAAAAATTATTAAAAATTCGTTTCATAAAGAGACAAATATAAATTAAAAAAAAAAAATATTGGCATCTCAAGAATCGAAATTAATAACGAATACAATATCATAAAACAAATAATTATAATATAAATAAAATCAAGAAATACTTAACATATTTAGTATATTAACACTAACATAAAAACAATCCACCAAGCAAATAGATGCTTGTCGATAGAATTTAGTATAACAAACTAGGAAAATTGAATACAGGTATGATAATATTATGATGTTTTTAAACTTTACCATTGATAATGATTTGCAGAACTTTAATCCTCATTCATCATCAATCATTATAGCATACTACATAGCTGTAAAGTAAAGGGCCCAGGATACTACCTTGGGGTACACCATGCTCAAGCTTGATGCAATCAAATGTTTTTTAATCTAAACACAATTTGAATTTACTTCCAGATGAATAATTTTGAAGCAACTGCGACATCTTTCCTTTAAGGCTGCAAACATTTACAGCATCCAACAATAGATTGTATTTAATAGTATCAAATGTCTTTCACAGGTCAATGAAAATACATACAACATGCTTGCAATCATTTGACATCAAGTTAATGCAATTCGTATAATATTTTATCTCTCTTGCAGTACTTGCAGTTCTTGCCAACGCGGTATTAATAATTTTCCGAGTTTGTTTAGCATCGTATTTATAAGAAGCGAAGGGTTTATAACAATATTTTGGGAGTCTTTGTTAATAGATATGTATTTTGTATTTTATCAAAATTTACATAGATAGATAGATAGATACTTTATTCGCCGAAAAATCACCAACATGTGACATAGGCGTCGTCAAATATTTAAGGTGTACTTAATCATAATGTTAATAAAAAAGTAAAAAAGTAAATATAAACACATACAATAATAAAAAACAACGCACAAGTTTGTTACTGCGTTTACACTTTTTATTTATTGAAGAAAGAACAAAAATCTTTCGACATTCTGATGTCAACCGCTTGCCTAATATAAACTAAATAATTAGTACTTACAAACCAAAAATAACTACTTACTTAATTCAATTTACTATCGGAATGGGTTATAAACGAAAATGACAATTTTTTTAACATTTCCTGTCCTTTTTTTATAACTGAAGCTTCGACAGTGATTCTGTGGAAATCTTGATTCATAATAGTGCTATATCGCGAATCAAGACTTTACTATTACATATGATATGGTTGCATTTAGAGCTGAGAGCTACTATTGCAAAGCACGCACTATACTGGATATTACTGTATACTGAATACTGTTAATTTGAAATTACATCTTGTTAACTTTGTAAATTTATACGAAACTCAACTTCAATAATGCTTAACTGAGGAATACTTGTTGGGGATACTATCTGAATATTTTATTTCATTGAGAAATGTGTGAGAGATTTAATAATCACTTTTCCAATCTGGCAAATAATATAATTGTCGCTAATAACCTTTCTGGTGCCATCGAATGCCATGAATTAGATAAATATATATCCAATTTCGATAAATCTTGTTTTCTATCTCCTGTTATTGACGCTGATTTAGTTAACATAATAAAAAAAATTGAAGAGAGTGGCTTCTCCAGGCGATGTGATGGCATTAATACCGCTATTGTTAAGAGTAGCTACAATTATTTTTTGGCTGTACTTACGTATTTGATAATTTTTTCTTTAGAGAAAGGCAATTTTCCTTTTCCAATTAAAAGTTGCTGTAATAAACTATTTTAGAAAAAAGGTAACAGCAATAACTTAATGACTATAGCCAATCAACTTGCTCAATGTATTCGCCAAAATATCCGTAGTTAACAACAAATTGATTGACTATTTTCTAAGCAACAATATCTTTAGTTTCAGTCAACATGGATTTTTGTCTAATAAGAGCACCAACACAGCTTTAAATAACATTTAAGTCACATTAATTTATTCTTCCTTAGACAAATCTTATTTGTGCGTAAAATTTATAAATTGATTTAACAAAGGCTTTTGATTGTGTTAATCACTCTTAATCTACATATAAGTGGAGAATATGGTGTAAAGAGGACTTGCGAAGAAATGGTTTATAAGTTCTTATCGATCGTTCCCAAAGGTGGCTTGATAAAAATGTAAAATCAAAACCAGTATACCTCAGGGAGAGCAAGGTTTAGGCCCAACTTTGTTTTTAATATACATCAACGATCTTCCTGAATATGTAAACACAAACAATATAATCTTATATGCAGATGATATAAATATTCTCACCACTTCTAATAACAGCAACATTGTATTTCAAAAAATAGAATCACACTTTATCACGGTCAATAACTGAGCCTCTTTGAATAAAATTGTAATTAACAAAGATAAAACGAATCTAGTACTATTTAAAACCAAAATCAACATAAATCAAAATATATCTTCATTACAATTGCTAACTTTCTTTATACCAGTAAGTGACACAACTAAGATACTTGGCCTAATTTTTGTAACTACATTAAGTTGGAAAACCCATGTTGATTTTCTCAGTAAGAATTTACCACTGATAAATTATTCATTATATCATCTAAAATAAGTTGTAGTATGGATGTATTGAAAACGGTGTACTATTCAGATTTTTATTCTAGATTGAAGTATGATGATCTTTATTGGGGTGCATCCAGTGCAGCACAAAGGATTTTCATTCTTCAAAAACGTGTTTTATGAATAATCTACGGATTAAAACCACGTGATTCCTGTAAACCAATTTTTAAAATACATAAAATATTAACGGGTTTATGACATCTATACAGGGTGTTAGGTAAACATGCGGCAAATATTTAAGGGGTTATTCCTTGGCTTATTCTAAGAATATTTCGTCCTATGATGATTTTTAAAACTCCTTCGTTTCGAAGATACAGGGCGAACAAGATTTGCATTTAATATAATTACCCAACAAACAAATCTTTAAATATCTACGAAATATTGAGTGCGGTACTGTAGGCGCCCGGTAATATTTTTTTTTCTTCGTGGAATAAAAACCTTTACTTTTATCAGTATATAGTTTCCTCGATTATAACCTATAACAGCTATTATTGTAAATAGATACATAATTTTCCCATTCTCATATGATTAGTATCTGCTTGACTGGGAATATCGTGACAAACTCGCATTGACAAATCCGTTTTACGAAACAAACTTTCTGTGTATTGATTTTCTGGGTATTTGGTATTATAATTCACCAAATTATTATTCCTTAATATCAGTAGATTTATGTTTTGTATTTTTTTTTGTCGCGACGGATAGATGGCACTTTAGTAGGAATATTGAATCTCACGAATACTAGGTTGTTGCAAAATAAAAATTGTAAAAGGCTTAGAAAGAAAAATGATATTTTGTGTTGGATGCTAAGTGCGTTAAAACAGCGTATTTTCCTGTTTCACGTAACGTATTAAAATTATGTTAATAGTATATTAAAGTACGAGTTTCATAAGGCATGATTTTGTCGCACGAGTTCAAGTTTAGAAAACGAGCCGCAGGCGAGTTTTCTAATGAACGAGTGCGACAAAAAGCCTTATGAAACGAGTCCTTTATACTATTTTTTCTATTTTGCATTATAAATTGATAATAAATACTTAATAAATCTCATTAAAAATGTTGAGTTTTATTTTTATATGAAGTTGGTCACATTGACATACGATTGACATTTGACGAATTCAAAATTCAAATTCGGCTATTTAAATTGTTTAAACAATATATTTCATAATATAGTCTCTGTAAACTGTAAAAAATGAGTGATACTGAGACAAATTTATCTTGTACGCCACCACAACTGCGTGAAATTGCGGATAACGCCGTCATAAATTTATTACCGAAAAATCAAAAAGCAGTAATATGAAAAATGCTACCATCAATTGGAACTATGGGCTTGTACAGAATATGTCAACACAATCATCTGAAAACATTTTATTGGCATATTTTGAATTACAAGGTAAAAATAAGAAATCTTCTACCTTATGGTCCTATGTATTCCATGCTTCGTTCTTGCTTTTCATTTATAAAAAATACAGACATATCAAAATATATTAAATTACAAGCCTATTTAAAACGATTCTCTGAGGGATACGAGGCTAAGAAATCTAAAATTTTTATGCATTGAAGATATTAATAAATTTATAGAAGAAGGTTCTGACGCATTGTATTTAAAGCAATAAAGGTACGATATTATTTGCAAAATGTAATTTTTTATGTAATGGATTTAATTTTAGATCGTTTTAATAATGGGTTACACAGGTGCCTGTAGACGAGATGAATTACAAATATGTCCATACATGATTTAGAATTTAAGAGTGATAATTATTTTGGTGACAGTACCTAAAACAAAAAATAATATCGTAAGAGTTTTTGCAATTACGGATGAAAGATGGATTACTTTAATTAAAAATATGTCGCCCTGCGACCAAAAAATATTAATCATTCAAGATTCTTCCTTACATATCGCAATGGTTATTTATATCGTCCCGATTGGAATTAATACGATGGCAAAATGCCTAAATTAATAGCTGATTTTTTAAAAATTGCCCAATTCAAGAGCGTTCTAGTGCTACACACTTAGCAGACGCAGGCAGTGATTTGCTGACTATAAAACGTCATGGTGGATGGAAGTCATCTGCGGTAGCTGAGGTTACATCGAAACATCTATGAAAAGTAAATGGCTGTAGCGCACAACTTATCAGGGCCAAGTACATCTGGTCATTCTAGAGTTATATCATCGAATGATTCTCAATCACAAGAGTCTACCATTAAAGCCAATAACATAACTCAGCAAAACTTTGTTACGAAGAATTTGCCTGGCATAACAATACATGCTCAAGATACTTGTTCCGTCAGTGTAAATGTATACAGTAATTCCACGTTTCATAACAATAACAATGTAAACTAAATTTGTATAGAATTTTTGATTAAAGTATTTACAATTTACAATGCATTAAACGTCAATTTGCTTTCTGTCAAATGTATTCAATACAGCCAACCTATAGAAATGAAAAAAGGCGTATCACAATGAAGCACTTTTCGATACGCAAAAGCGTGTTACAATTGCGTTTTTATGAACGCAAAATAGAAAAAATGTATTGCGTATTGGTTTTAGTGATCTGTGAGGTGGAAAACCAATCGATTTGGTGTGCTATCTCACAAGAAAATGAGATGCCTATTTACGCATCTCTTGTTTATTCTTCTATACTTCTTTAGTCACGTGTAAAGGCGCGGGGCCACTGCGCGCGAAGCGAAGCTAAGCTCAGCGAAACTAATTTCCTTGAAAATTAGCTCCCATGTAATCTTACGCGGACGCGGCAACTAAAGCTAAGCGAAGCGAAGTTAGGCTAGCGAAGAAAAAATAGCGTCCACGTAAGATTACATAGGAACTAATTTTCAAGGAAATTAGTTTCGCTGAGCTTAGCTTCGCTTCGCGTGCAGTGGCCCCGGGCCTTTATACACGCAAATAATAAGACAAGAATTTACAATTTCTTTCAATTATTGTTTGTGACTTGTGAAAAATCATGTATTTGGACATATGTCGTTTTTGTCCATTTTTTTTTTTTAACAAAACTGTGGGTGATCCATACTTAACTCAATTTTATTTTGACAATTATATCACTTCCCTTCTTAGAAAAGTTGAAAACTGGACACAATCCGGCATGTAGAACAATCAGGTCTGACAGAAAAGTACTTTCCAAATAATATGAGCGATGATAAAGTCTGAAGGTTTGTTATGGGGTGTCAGCTAATAGCAATCCCAGTCCCGTGGGTTCTGGAAAGGTTGGATCGAAATGATTATATCGATTATTATATCAATATTAACATGTATTTAAGCTTGGCTAATTGTTACAAAAATACAAAAGATTTACATTACGTTATTAGCTGATTTAGGGAAAATACAAAAGTTATACAATAATGGGAAGGGAGTGTACCTTGATTGTATGTAAATCCAAAACCAAATGCAATTAATGTGGAAACTAAATATTGATGAACCAGAAATGCGGAATATTCTACACGTAAAGAAGGACATGTGTTAATCTAACAAAAACGCGGCATTTAACTACGAAATTTGGGTTAAATACAGTCAGACAAAAATCATTCTAAAAGTAACAAAATGCGAATGTTAAAATAATTGTGTTCATTTGATAATATTTTTAGCATTGTTTTAACAATCAAGATAATTTTATTTTAAACATTCAATATTGTTAGGGCAATAAGTGTTCGGGTAAAACAAACAACTATTTCATATTAAATTAACCAAAAGAATTCATTAAAATAAAAAGCAAAAGTTGCTAGGTTAAATACACATTTTAAGTTAAATTGAATAAATGTTATCTGTTATGTCAAAATGACAATTTTTGCTGTGTTAATAAACAAGAAAATTATGTTGGGCCAAAACAGAATTGCTTTTTAGTTAATAATATTTTATTGCTACAGCAACCTATCGGGCATTTTTTGATTCGCTTACTCGGGGAAATGTTCAAGTATCTTGGTATTGTACATGTATCATCTCATTCACAACATAAGTGTAAAATATCTGTAAGGCGGGATATATTTAAAACCCTTAAAAAATAGCAGTTTTACTGACGTCACTGCCATTGCACACCACCAATCGCGGCTTTAATGGTCGCAACTCCTATTGAATGTTTGACTGTAAATGCCCTAGATTAACATTTTATTAACTCTGACTGTTGTGCTTTATGATCCTTATGTGTCATTTACTGGTGTGAAATGGAAGGAACGCCATCTTCACTGCGATTTCTGAAATACATACCTACCTATATTTAACTTATTTGCTACTCTGTGGAAGAAAACTGTTTATACACGTGAACTCATTGGCTTCGTTAAATTAATAAACGATATGGTTGCCTTCATTATGCGGTATTCTTTGCGAGATTAACTAAAATTTTGGTTAACGCAACAAACATCTAACATTAATATAGTTATATCAATAGAACGAATTTTGTTAAAGTAATTAAAAATGTTTTTCAAAATATACTACTGTGAAGTGTTCTTCTAACAATTTCGATGTGGCTAAATTAACAAAATATTTTTAGTTAGTTCAAACAAAATATATTGTTAATGATCCCCTAACAAACATTCAACTGTTGAACTAGCAAAATATTCTCAACATTTTTTTTTCAGTTATTTTAACTTTATATTTTGTTCAATTTGATTAAAAATGTTGTTAATGCAATAATATTTTTCCAACAAAAAGGTGTTGGTTGACGCAATGCATTTTATTCTCTAGGTGTAGTAAAATAAAATACTATAAAAGTTACTTACTACTAGATGAAATGAAAAATTAATCAAAATTACTAACAAAACGGAGTTCGTGTGAATGACGTTCGCATTACTAGATGGCGGCACAAGGTTTAAAATTCAATTTATCTAAAAAAAGACCATAAAATAAGAAAACTGATCCGCGCATTTGGCGGGCCACAGATTATGATTTTCGCTGCTCGCCTATGGACATTGGAGTATGGAAATAGCAGGATAATAAAGTCGTGCTAGTAGCCAGAAAATTCTATGGAAGTGAAGAAGGTTATGTAAAACGTAAAACCCAAAAAGATAGAACAAAGGGACAAGTTGACCTCCACGTCAGTTGTAGACTATAACAAGCATATGCATTTTTTTCTGGTATTAGAGAAAAATGCCACTTCTGGAATTTTCAGAAAAGGTGTACAACCAGCAAGAGATGTTCCACCGATGTTCCAAATAATGGTTCACTAAAGAAAAGACGTGGCCATGCTTATTCCATTCCAATGGATGTTAGATTCTCTAAGAGAGGAGCACGTTGTTATTTTCGATAATGTCCGAGGAAGATGTCAGTTACTATGCAGCAAAAAGGTTGTTCAATCAAAACCCCTACTTGCGAAGTATCACTTTGCTGCAACGCTGCTGAAAAATGCTTCCTGGAAACAAAATCCCATTCATTCATTCATTAAAGTTAGGGTGGACACTTAATGTCCGGGCACTTGAGCTAGGTGCTCATTGTACCATCCCTATTAATTCTCTTATTTCCACTCGAGCAGCTTGGTGTTCTTCTTGCCCAGTGTGAACTTGAGAACCTTCGAGGGCTCCAATAGATCTCTCCCGAAATATTTCTGCCTGAGTACCTTCACTTCCTCACATGTGCAGATTACATGTAAACTCGTTTCCTCCTGTAGTTCGCATCTTCTACACCGCGGTTCGCTTACTCGACCTGTGTTGTATAGATGCTTTTTCAGGGGACAGTGTCCAGTTACCAACCTAGTAATGGTTTTAATTTCTCTCTTACTGCGCCTGAGTATGTATGTATGTATGTATGTAAATAGAAGGGTGGTGTTACACTTCGACCTAAAAGATCTATTGTGTCCCCTATTCTTGCTGCTTTACAGCTGGCGTTCTAATCCTATTCCTTTTAGAAAGTGTAGGATGTCAGAGGGCCCCAGTCTAGGTAAGTCTCCCTCTTCGATTTCACATGCTCCCAGGTACAATGCCCTCGAGTTGCAGAGTGCTACGCAGTTTGAGAGGAGGTGGATGGATGTTTCATCCTGTTCCCCACAAAAATCTGCATTCAGGATCTTTTTCCAATCCAAGCTTACTCCGGTGTCCTTTCAGTCTACAATGGCCTGAAAGTATTCCTGTTAATATGCAAACATTGTTCTTACTCAGGTTGATGCGTTCTGTAAACCTCTTCTGGTTATAAGTTCCCAGAAGAATTTTACTTTGCCTAATTCCCTGGAGATTTTCCCAGTAACTGGATTTTCTCTGCTCCATTTCCATTTTTAGTTTCTTAAGTATTGTACTACTACTTAACCCGCAAAAGGGTTCAGGCCCTACAAAAGGCATTCCAGCCCCTTTTTTTGCGAGGTTATCCGTTATTTCGTTTCCTTCCACTCCTGTGTGACCCGGAACCCACAGGGGGTTACTTTATTTCTTTTGCCTAGCTCATTTAGTTTCCCTAGGCATTCCCAGACCATCTTGGAGCTGATTTCATAGATTTCAGCGCCTTGATGGCTGCTTGACTATCAGACACGATGATAATCTCCTGCTTCCGATAGTTCCTATCCATAATGAACTGAACACATCTTCCAATAGCGTGTATTTCCGCCTGAAATATACTTGGGTATTTTCCCAGCTTTCGAAATATGTAGTTTTAGGCCATATATTCTATTCAGTTCTTCTGCCGTTTTGGAGCCATCAGTGTACCATTTGATGGCATTTCTATTCAAGTTCAAGATGGTGTTATGATCCACTCGCTCCTGTTACTTAGCTTTATTGGTGAATTCTTTCACAAGCTAAACTTTTTTAACATATCATCCCGGGGCATATCCCAGGTTTGATCACCGTCAGGAGATTGAGGCCTATGCTAATCATTCCTTCCTTGACCATTCTTAGTGCGGTTTTTTTCGCCACACCTCTACTAACAATGTGGAGAGGGGCAAGATCCAATACTATTCAATAGCTTGCTTTGGGCAGGTTCTCATAGCCCTGTTATGCATACATATGCTAATTTTGCACTTTCGAGAGGTTAATTCTTGCGGTGTCCAGATTAGTTCTTTTGCTCCATGCTACTGATGCATAGGTGATGATCGTCTCACTATCGCTGTATACATCCAAGCAGTATTTTTGGTTGCATCCCAATTTTTTCCTGCAAAGTCTCTGCATACCATCAGAGCTCTTTTGGCCTTCTTGGTTACTTTGGCGCCTGAGTAGGTTATCAGAGAAACTAACATCCCCATCCCCTATCAGCGCTTTAGTATATAGTTGATCTTCAGTCGACCTCCATGTCTTTGTACTTTCTTTATCTAACCAGGTCCAGATCTCCCTTCTTACGGAATCCTTAGTAATTCCCCATACGGGCTCTGGACCCATGAAGTGTCTCTTAGAGGCCTCCTTGGCTATTACATTGCTCTTTATATCCTCCTGTCCCGGCACCCAAATCAGAGACACCGTGTAGTCTCGTGCCAGTGCATTGAGGGAATGTTTGCAGTCTCTAACTAGTTTTGATCTAGTTACGGGGTTTGAGACTGCCACAATGACAGCCTGGCTGTCAGTCATTATATTAATTTTCCTCCTCATGCAGCCTCCTTTTGCAATCACTTCTGCACTGACTGCAAGGGCGAATACCTGTGTCTGAAAGACCGTTGTATTACAAAATCCCAAAATAGAAGCGAATTAACAGAAAAATTGCAAAGAAGGAATCTGCTAAGCGGTAGTTCGTCAAAAAGCCAATAGATGACACTACTGGTATTAACTGATAAAAGTAATGTAATTCCGGCGTTACAATTGTCTCGTGATTGCAATATTTTTCTTGAAGTTTTAGCGCGATATGATATCCTAAAACTTTATCATGGCCGGAAGATTCCATCATTTTTTATTTATTTATTTTTTTCGTTGATTAATTCATGCTTTCCTATTGTCCTATAATCTTTGTTTATTCGCTAAGTTGTATGAACTTCAACATCGACCACATAACAATAAATAAGAGAGCCTTCCGTTTGTCCTTTTCGATCCGATGGCCTGATTATAGGAACGAGGAATCGCACAACACAACACGACACCACGAATCGACGTGACGTCCTCTCTTTTTACGGGCGCATCTTTTCTGTTCCTCACTCATTTCTCGCCGCTTTCTTATGAATGACTGCGTGATGGAGGTTTTGTTTATTTTCCTTTCCACGGCACGTTATTGTACGCGCTCGTTCTGGTTGTCTTTCCTCTCCTTTATTCTCTTTCGTTTTTGCGCGCGCTACGTTAAAATATTTTAAGTGAATTTCGTTGTTTACGTTTTGCCAGCGCGGTACGGGGATCTGGCGCGATTGTGTCGTTGTCTAGGGAATGATGATATTTGCGGATCGAAGGTTGGAAAGAGAGAGAGGGAGACACAGTATGATAGAGAAGGATGGCGCAGAGATGCAATGAATCTCCCTCAGAAATAAGAAGACGACAATCAGTTGTTTTTCAGATTTCGTTGTTCTTAGTCGATTCTTTTTGTGATTGTCCGTCTCGCTGCTGTACAGAGATTTGTTTAGTTTGGAAACTAAATAGACCGTCAGAAATTTAAAATTATGTCAATGTAAAAAAAAAATACTGAATGAAGAATGCTGTACTGATGAATATGATATGCCTATTTCCTAAGCAGCAGCACTTATGGAACTGTGAGGTGAAGACATTTTTTCATATTGTGTTTAGTTTTTTTTTATATGCTTTTAAAATTAAAAATGGTTTTCACCGCCTACTATTAATTAAATACTAATTAAAAACTACATTTTCTGAAAACCGCTTATTCTAAAAGAAGCGAAGAAGAGATAGGTATAAGAACACCCATGGCTTTTCGATAGAGGATGCAATTCTACATCACATAGTGCAAAAATATACAGGGCGTTCCATTTGAAAAAAATACTTTTAGTACTAAGAAGTTATCCCAAATCAACCCTAGATTGTGGAACAGCCTGTATAATTTTGTTTACTTTTTATTCCCTGATTAAATAGTAGAGGACTCTTACCCCACAGTTAACATAAAAACTCTATCTTTAAAGTGGCAAAAATTCCACTAGCTACAATGATTTTACCGAAAACAAAAATAGAAAATAGATTCGAGAAAATCCCGAATGGTACATCAGATAGATAAACAGTTGTGGGTGTACAAATAGGCATTATACAGGGCGTAGCGACAATAGTACGTCCTCCCTTTATTGCGCAAAATAGACGTACTATAATACCAGATGAGAATAATAAAATATTCCAAACGTTAGAAAGCAGAAACATCTCCAAGTATATCAGAAATATCGTTGCTGAATACTTCAAAGAGAGATACGTGTCAATAGCAACAGGGGCAAAATAGAAGTGGATGCAGGCGTGCCTCAGGGGTCAGTGCTGAGACGTACCGTCTGGAATCCACTATACGATGAGATTTTCCGAATTGAACTGCAGGGACGAGCTAAAATTATTCGCTTTGTTGATGATTTGGCCTTAATAATAACAGCCAGTGCATAATACAAACGAGAAGTTAAAAATAATAGACGTATGGATGATGAAAAACAAACTTCTGCTAGCATCAGAAAACACGAACCGTTGGTTATCACAAGTAACATAAAAATAGAAAGCCTGAGATTTAAAATAAACGAGGTGGAGATGGTACTCAAAAAGGCACACATCTAGGAGTTTCGTTCGATATAAGGACCATTTTGAAAGGGTAGATTAGACAGAAGGACTAATACGCCTAATGCCAAAACATTGATGTCTTATATTCTGATTTCAGTAAGGCATTTGACACAATTAATCATTCATCACTTATCTCTAAATTATCTTCTATTGGCTTTACTCCTAAATTTATTTCATTTTTACAATCATACTTACATAACCGATCTTCCTATGTTCAATTTAATGGTTTTACATCTGCTCCATTTCAAGTTTCATCTGGGGTGCCTCAGGGCTCCAACTTAGGACCGCTTCTTTTCAATTTATATATTAATGACCTCCTGGACAGATTGGATTGCAAAGTGTTGGCTTATGCAGATAATCTTAAGATCTATAGTCGTATAACATCTATAACTGATTGCTTAGTTTTGCAGAGGAATTTAGACACCATTGAGGACTGGTGTAATACTAACAGCATATGCTTAAATATTAGCAAGTGTGCGATACTTTCCTTCAGCAAAAGTATGAATCCCTTCATTTTCAGATACAGTGCTCACCAGTTAGAGATACCTAGGGTTACGCAATTTAAAGATCTTGGTGTAATTTTCGATCAATACTTATCTTTCTCCACTCACATCACTTCATTGTGTTCGTCTGCTTCTGCCTCTCTAGGTTTCATTATACGGTCTTGTAGAGATTTCTCTAACATTTTAACAATCAAAGTGTTATTTTATGCATTTGTGCTGTCCAAGTTACAGTATAGCTCTATTGTTTGGTATCCGCACTATCTTTACCAACAGCTGCTCATCGAGCGAATTCATAAACGATTTCTAAGATACTTATCGTTTAAACTTGATGGCATTTATCCCGCTCGCGGGACAGATTATACCTTCTTGCTGCATAGACATGACCTCCGTCCTCTTTCTCAAAGAAGAGATGAAGTCAGTGCCAAATTTCTTTTAAAATTAATAAATGCCAGTGTTGATTCACCTTCGCTTCTAAGTCAAATATCTTTCCTTGTCCCTAACTATAGTTCTAGGTCATGCGCTACATTTGCCACTATTAGAGCTCGCACTAATATTCTTTACAAGGCCCCGCTAAGCCATATGTACAGAAACGCCAACTTATTATATAGCGACCCTTTCCAATCAAGTATTTAATATTTAAGTGTATAGTAATTACTTTTTTTTTAATATTTCATACGCTATAATTTTGTTTCTTTCAGTTTTTGATGTATTCATTTCCGATTTATTTATAGTTTGTTATGTAGTATTAGTTGGCTTTTTGTTTTGAATTATTGGGCTTTTATTTTTGTAATGTTTTTATATTTGTTTCAAATGTATTATTGCACGCACACTAATGTTATTTTATTTTTGTCATTTTGTCCTATTATTGGAATCTTGTTCTGTTGGACAATAAACGCTATTATTATTATTATTATTGTCATCATCATTATTATTATATTTTTTTGAGCTTTTTTTCACAAAAACCAAAATTAACTCAAAAACGGTAACCGACAGGCAAGTAGATATTTTATAGAATTGGCTTTAAAATACTTAGTAGAATCTAAAAATGCACTAAAAAATATAGGTTTCTAGTTAAAATATCAAAGTTGGCTATGACTTTCATATAACCGAAAGTGCGACATAGATGCAATTGTTTTTTCTAAAGAGATCATAGCCAACTATTCTTAACCCCAAAATTTCAAAATCGAGATATCATTGCAAAGTCAAAAACTTTTAATGGACAGGTTTTGTGAATCACCTATATAGTTAGCTAGAAAAGTGAAATATAATTAAAATAACATGTATTTTTCTTCTATATGCGAAGTAAAAAATATGCTACTTCAAAATTGTTTTGTCTTATTGCATACGCACTACAGTACACTACGATTTCATTACTGCGGGAAAAGCATAATCGTCTGTTTTGGATCATAATTTTAAATTACTCTAATGCTTGCTATTGTGCTAATAACAGCGCTGCCCGGCCCACGTCACACAACACAACGTTTATTAATGATCCGAGTAGCCCAGCTAGCAATCATAGGCCTATTACTCATGGTGACTTTACGAACATGCATTTTATAGGAGACGCGGTTTGGAAGTTCACATACGTTTATTGCATATCCAGCCAGGATCTGTGCGCCTTTATTAAAAGCATGGGAAAATTATATATCTTTTTTTTACATCCAAACCTCAATTATAAAGAGTCTAAAATTCCAAATGTCATACGACTTTTGTTGCATTTGGAATTATATAATAAAATTATTATTTTCAAGGTTAACAATTCTTTGCAGCGTATCTCCAGATCGAATTGACAAGTGTTTCTACTTTAATTAACCTTTACTTTATAAAATATATATAGGGTGATTCTCAATATATGCGACAAACTTTAAGCGCTGATTCCTGAGGTTATTTCGATCATAAAAGTTCATATAAGAACATATGTCCACAATCGCTTAGTTCTAAGGTTGTACAATGTTTAATAGTAAGTTAACATAATTAATGTTTTTATTATAAATTAACAAAACAATTAGTAAAACAAAATTAACTTATACTAAGTGTTGAAAATGACCGCCCTCAACTGCAATACAAGCTTATATCCTCCGTCGTATTGACTGGCGAGTCCGTTCTAAAATACCAGGGTGTTTCGAATTGTTTGAAAAGCTGCGATGATTCGATTTCTCAGTTCATTGTCATTTTCAATGGGAGTCGTATAAACTAATCATTTAAGACGACCCTAGAGAAAAAAGGCCATAAAATTTAAGTCTGGAGACCGAGGAGGTCACGGTTGTGGACCTTCCCGTCCTATCCACCGATCTGGATACGCATTGTCCAAAAACTCGCGAGCAACTAAACTAAAATGCGCTGGAGCACCGTCATGCATAAAATACATTTTTAATCTTCATTGCAACGGAACATCTTCCAGCAGTAGTGACAGCTCCTCTTCAAGAAAATTGCGGTATACCTCGCCATTTAACCGCATCGGTAAAAAATGTGGACTTATCAAGTGATCTCCAACAATTCCGACCCACACATTGACAGAGAATCGATGTGATGACGGGCATTCACTAGTTCTTGCGGATTTTCTTCGGCCCATATGTGATTATTATGAAAATTAATAATCGCGTTTCTAGAGAAAGTAGCTTGCTACAGGTAAAATCTCAGGGCGTAATAAATAGTAGCAATTTTCCAGAGCATGAGACTAGGTTAAATAATAATAAAAAGTAATATTTATAAAAGATTATTGGTATAAAATAAAATAAATGATCGCAAAGTACACAGGATGGGAAAGAAGGATAAATGAAACAACGTTTATTATTATTTTATTTCCCACGCTGCGACTATCGGAGTCGGTTCGGCAGGGAGGCGCCGGAGAGATGTCGGAGGTGAGTGCCACTGGGTATCAGCTGTTGCTTCACTAGCCGACGCTGTCGCCCGGTAAGTTAACCACAGCCCAGAATGGCTATTTACAGTTGGGGAAACAAGGATTGGTACTTGCGGAATTTTTTTAATATGTTGTTAAATAGTTAAATTTAAATGAAAATGTTATTTAAATGACAAGAAAAACAAACTAGTGCGCCAAGGTCGATTAAATGAAAGTAAATTAAATAAAACGCAAAGAGAATATATTAACTGTTATATTGACACTTAATTCCGGTGAAGCCTCGTCTTACATGGTTTACAATGTATAAATATATGACATGAACTGGTGGGAGTGCCGGGTTATTATTCAAAAAATTGTAAAATTATCAAGAAACAATAACATCAAATCTACGTACTCGATCGAGCATGCAAATTACTACGACCTACCATTGGTTTAAGGTAAAAAAAAATAAAGAAAGCAACAATTAAATAACTAAATTTGACCAATGATCGCAAAGACTAGATTATTAAAAAAAAAAAAAGGAATTAAGTTAAATTGAATTATGATATCAAAGACCGAAATATAAATAACAAAAAAAATTACGTTAAATTATTAATATATCAATGGTAGTTCGTTACTACAAATATACAAGCAAATAACTCTTAAAATTAACTTACATGTAACACAAACAATGCACGAGGGGTTGATAGTCACCACCAGGGGCGGGTAGAAATAGAAGAAATAGAAGCGTAGAAAGATGACGAAAGAAAGCCCCGGTCCAGGGACGAACGTAGGGCGGCGTGGCTTGCAAAATCCGCGTCGGCGGGCTCCAAAAAAAAGAAGGCTTCGTAGTCAAAACACAGGGACTCAACGGCTTCCAAGGAGTAGATTCTTTACGACCAGAGATCCCCCCACAGGGGTTACCAAACGGGTAAATTAGGTCGAAAAGGATTGCAGCAGGGCGACGCCTCTTAAAACTCGTAGGTCTGCACTCTTAGCGGGCTGGAGTATATGTGAAAAATCGGAAGGGTAGAGGTAACTAGTTCCCGCGCTATGCCATTAATGGCCAATAGGATTCGGTATCGAGAGTAAACAACATGCAGGTGTGCGAGATTATGCGAAATTCTAACGTTTCAAGTACAGCACGCACCAAAAAAGGTGCAACAATTAACAAAAATGAATAAATTCGGAGCTAATTATGAACGGAGTTTAATGAAATTTACGTTATCAAAGCATCTAAATATATGTTAAAATTTGACAATTTAAGAATTTTGAAAAAGGTCACAAATAAAGCGGTACATTACAAAAAAACAAATTCAAGGTTAAACGTGACGTTATACAAAATACGTAAATAGCGACGGTAACTAGGAAAGGTCAAGGAACTTGGATAAATTCAGAAAAGATAGGGTACAGTTGGAGAAATAAGAAAAGGTGTTTTCAACACGTAACAAGCTTCATCGGTGAAGAATATTTGAGCCAAATAGTCTGGATTTTTTGCGATTTTGTGTTGCATCCATTGACAAAAAGAAAATTCTTTCGGGAAAATCTGCCGGCAAAAGTGCCTGCACCCGTTGAATGTGATATGGATACAACAGTTGATCCTTCAATATTCTCCAAACTGTGGCCTGACTAATGTTTAAGGCAAACGCAATTTTTCTGGTGCTTGTAGTAGGATGTTCCTCAATGTCATTTTCGTACCATTTCTTCAACTTGCGGAGTTCTCACTGTAGATGGATGTGATCAGTCGTCCGTTTTTTAAAATTTGCCGATTCACTAAGACGTTGGTGAAGACGGGCAAATATTGAATGATGTGGGATGATACGGTTCGGGTATCGTTCTTCATAAAGACGTCTAGCAGCACGCGAATTTCCATTGGCAAGACCGTAAACGAAATGCATATCACACATCTCAGCATTCGTGTAATTCATTTTAGAAAACAGAAACCGGGAATAAACTGAATGAATACTCTGACAACTATTGACAAATACTGAAATGACAAATAAATAATTCCCTCTCAACACAATAGTTTTTGAAGAACCAACTGTGATATTATATCGTGTTAGTCATAGTTCATAATTTATTATTAAACATTCAATAACTTTAAAACCAAACCGTTTTGGACATATACTCATATGAACTTTTATGATCAAAATAACCTCAGGAATCAGCTTCTAAAGTTTGTCGCATATATTGAGAATCACCCTGTATATTATCTATAAATTGAATTATGTATTATAATAGTAAAATTACGTGTAAGCATAATGGATTGCATATCATTTGCAGTATTTTCCCGACAAAATATTGACCACTACACTACCAGAAATCGTATGACGCACCAAAGCAAATATTGAATATTGGTCGTACAGAATTCTAAAGATTTTATAATTTTTATTTGCTTTAATGCAACACTCCTTTAGTGGGAATACTTGGAAACGTCACCTAGCAAAACATACATATTTCGTAATAGAATGTATTCGCCTGAAGAAAAGAATTAAAACTGACTTTACGTATTTATATATTACAAACTCTTATTTTGCAGATCCTCTCACTAAATCGTAAATTTTCGCGCCGTTTGGTTGGTAATTCCGCCGTATGCACCGGCACTTAATTAAATGCAGAACAAGTTTAATTTTACAACATACCTACCTACTATCACTTTGTTGCGAACACTGTGTAAATTGTGCTTAATCTGTAAGGTAAACAAACAGAACTAGTTTAACGGGCGCTAATTGTATTAGATTGCTTATTGCCTTTATGTTCGCAACTAGGTATATGTCGTAACAGGAGGTATCTGTTACAAACGTGCAAGCAAACTACATAGTAAAAATGCTTGGATTAAAATAATTATTTTCATTTAAAATACAAGGTAACTTGAGTAGTATGAGCAATGATATTATAAGATGGTTGTATGAATTTCCTCCTCTAACAAGGAAAGATAAGACTTTGTCAGTTTCCACTTACTGCAGTTCATTAAGCTTTAGAACACTGCATCAGGATTGCAAATTGATATACAAGGTTCTAAGTACGCCTGTTATAATCTTTAAACATTTATCTGCTGATGAGTGAATTTACAATTTTTCGATGGGTACTCTTGATGTTGTGAGAAAATTTTGAAAAGAAATGTGTAAATACACCATCTTGCCCCACCATGGGGGCAAGATGGGGTTCTAGGTGAGTTAAGAATGGGTCGTACCATAAATCTAGGTAATAGGTAAAAAAAAATAGATTCTTAAAATATTCTTAAGAACATGCAGGAACACAGCTTAAACTCTTTAAAGCAGAACTACTTAAAATAAAAAAAAATACAATAACGATAAGAATATTAAACTTAATCTTCACAATTGAGACAATAGAAGACGAACTCATCCACGTTAATCGCACAGCCTCCATGTATCCAACCTCGCTATCCATGGCATTGTATCAATACTTCCCCTTACAATACTAACATTGAGCGTCATCTTCCTCAACAGAAGAACTTGATTATTTCCTTGACGTTTTCTAAAAATCTATCTCTTTGCTTTCCTTACAAAATTCGGCTTCTTTGGTCTTTTCTGTTTCTTCTTTGTCATTTTTTTCCTTTAACTCTCCCTCAGCACTTCTAGTTGCCTTAGGGATTCTCCAGACTTCTATTTTCTTGTAGCAGATTTTTATACGTAGTGCTTGTAAGGATTGTTGTCTTTCCCTTGTTACGCTTTGATTGAACCTGTACTTTTATTCCTAACATGAGAAATAGGTATTATGTCTTCGAGAAAGCATAATGGCATATCTAGCCATAACGGGCCAGACTGAAGAGTGAGATAGTGATGTCCCCATGTTGCCCCATACCAATAGCCCCATCTTGCCCCTTTGGGACATTTTCTGGTTATGTTATAATAACATATTAAATATTTGAAATAAACAAATAACGCACTATAGAAAATACATGCAATACATGTCAATTAATAAGCACAAAAAAGTGTAGTTGTAAATAATTTACTTATACTTCCGATACTGGCCGTTGAACTCACCATCAGAATAATAACGAAATTCTGGAAATTGCAAAGTTCACGCACAAATAGCAATAACTTTGTTATTACGACTAGTAAAGTTTTCTACATTACAACAAACATAAAATAGCACTTGTCAATATTGGGACTGCTATTATTTGACAGATGCTTACTGCCGTTTTGTAGATAAGACGATGTCCCCATCATGCCTCGTGGCCCCATCTTGCCCCACCCTTCCCTAATTCAAGGACAGGCGTTCTCAAAGCTAATGTAATATAATGATGGTAACATTGGTCCCCAAAGCACTAGTTAGCAGAGTTACCTTGTACAACAGCATTCCTTTTTTTAGTTATCCTAAGAACTGATCTCTTCATAGCGAAATGTGTCTTATCAATGTAATATTTTATTTTTTCGCTTAATTTTCTCATACATTTCCACCAATACCACCCAGACAATATAACTGCCACGCACCAGACGAGATCACATGACCATTTGCGTTCAGCCAACCGCACAATTCTGATAAGCCGTAAATCGGATGTCATTCCCGGCATTAGGCTGTTCCACAGTAATGCATCATGTCACTTTGTCGAACCAGCGACGCAGCAAAGGGGGCCAGCGAAAAGTAGATTGTTGGCTTCTCCTTCGGATCACGTAGTATATACATGCGAATATACCAATATCCTTCTCTCATACATGTATGACTTTCGTCGGACTCCATGGCTATATCACGATGCGAGTCGATCAAAATAGAATCTAACATTACGACGCGGAGGCAGTGTGGTATCTCCGCTTTGTTCTTTCTCTTTTCGATAACTCCGAATTAGAAAGGGGCCTTATTTTAGGAATTTAATGGCACGTATTAAATTTATAGAGTTTCGGTCGATTATTTTAAGTGAGTTATTTACTGATTATGAATTGTTAAAATAGGAAAAGTCGAGCAAGTGTTTACTTGAGTACATGAAAGGAAATGGTGAAATGGCTTCAGAGGAGGAATGAGAAGAGTTTAAGTCAGCTCTCATTTGCACCTATGAGCTACACTACTGGCCATTAAAGTTAGGAGAATAGCTACGCCGGTTCTGGTGCAAAATCCCGGAAGGTTTGCATAGGGGGTCTCAATTCACATTTTATCCCCTCCACTCCTACTTTTATCGTGACTTCATCAGATAATTGGGGCCCCACAAATGGGAACAGCTGTTCCTGAAACAGTTTCTGTAACAGCTTAAACAGTTTCTAGCTATTTTCCTAGGACAACTAAAAGAAATCATTTTTTTCCCAGTATTTAATATTTTTAACATTATTGTAAAAAATTCTACAACAAAGTAAGCATAACAGCAAAGTATTTAAAACGAAAATCATTATTGCAATAAGCTTATTAATATTATATTCCATTTTTTATAAAATTATTGAACGCGATCAAAACTTACTAACTGGTATAAAATTTGAGGACCGTGCTCTAATACCCAGCAACGCCTTGTTAAGAAATGAACGAAATGAATCCAACGTCGACTACATTTGAAGTGAATTACGCATGTCTAGCAAATAGCTCTCCTCACCTCGTAGTAGATGGAATGAGGGTTATATTGAATTGATTTAAATTGAAAAAATCGATGTGGGGACAGCATTTTGTAGTAGTTAGACAAGGGCAGAGAATAGGGGTGAGTGCTTGCCGTTAGACGGCGATAGTATACGAATTGGAAATGGTACATCGAATTGTATATCTGACACACAATCGGCCAGCAGAATGGGCATGCGTATTTTTCGACTTTGTTAACTCATAGAAATCATATTTTGATCCTTCTTTTGTTCCTATTACGACAATTGATAGGTCGAAAGTGCGTTCTTGGTATGTGTAAATAAGATTAATCCGATATTGTTACCTTATTATTATTATTGGAAAATATTGTCACATACGTCAAATGTGTCATCAAAATTCTTAATAATTAATAAGTAATTTTGTCTAAAAACCTAAATTCTAATAATGAGACTTCTCAAGCTTTCATCCAAAGTTGACCACGAAGATTGAAGACGAATTCAACTTACCAGGCTACAGGAAGAACACCTGATGTAGTCTTTTTGACAATGCATTAGGAGACTTGTAATATTGTCAATAAATAGCATAGTCTAGTCTATTCTAGTCTTTTTTCTTAATGCACTTACATAGAGAATACCTACGTGGATTGGTTTATTAAGTTTATGAATTGTTAACATTATTTTTTTCGTGAGAGACCTACCGTTAGGTATAACTAAAAAACTAACATCTAAAATCACAGCCTTGACACTTTTTTTTCTTTGTTCTATTTTAGTCTATTCGAGAGTTTCACTATTTGAAGTTTTATTTCTTCTTTTTAAGGTTAGTCAAAATCCAGTTTACCTACCCGGGTGGTTATATTGATTGAAAAGGAACTTTGAACCGAACGAAGACATTTTAAAAAGCGATTGCGCATGGTCTTATACTTATGAGAGATGTTGCCGAGGCAAACGTGGGCAAAACAGAAGTAGAAACGGAATTACGTGAAGCACGTCAGTGGAGGCCATTAACACACGTGCTATCAATCATATTCCCATCATTGGCAACCGGCCAGAATGCACAGAGCGGACGCTCCAAAACGTACCACGTACAAATACGTAGTAAAAACTTAGCTTAGCGTTTTTGGCGGGATCTATTGAGAGGTCACCTGTCCCTCTGCTCTTTGATTATTCTGTATTTTTAATTTTGATATATGAATTTGTATGCGAAATAAATTTTTGTCTTTATTAAAACGAGTTTGTTCTGATTTTCAAAATTGTTCCAAAATAGACAAAACAAATATTGAAATGGAGGAAATATTGCCAAATTATACCCGAAGCCGTAGAGAAAATACAGGCTTATATACATTGGCGCAAAAGTTACACTAAAGGAAATCGAAAATAGATTTGTAGCCGCATCTGCAATAGTAGACCACCCATCAAAAAAATGTTAAATTATGCGTTTTATAACATTCATTTATAGATATTTGAAATTGCGTATTGCGTCACATTGGGATTGGTCAAGAAACTATGGAATATATTGCGCACGCGCATATTTTTTTTTCTTCGCTTACCTTTTGTGGTTACATTAAAAATATAATATTCAAGTTAGTCAGGTAAGTATATTGAATCTAGTGCTTTACTAGCTATTCGACGAGATCAAGTTAGTCTGGAGTTTAGTCCAGATAGACGTACATACAAATTCGCACAACAACCATAATCTATTGTGATGTCAAAGTCATAGGCTATCAGAAAATATTCGGCCCTCTGGAAGCATTGTGTTTAGAACAGAAGTATATACATTTGTTTTGTCTTAACCCGACTCCGTAGTTTAGTTTTGTTACGTCCCATAGATTTAAGTTCCTTCAGTTCTAAGAAGTTAATAGTGAAGGCATCTTTCCCTTTTTCGATTCTTTCTTTATTCTGTCAGACACCGTCTTCATTTGTAATTTACGACCACTAGAGTTCCTTTGTACACCACACGCAATCACTTTCAAAACCATATTGTAATAAGCAGTTCTGTTCCGACATTTCAAGCGACAATACATTTGTAAATATCTTACTATGTAAATATATGAAATTACAAAAAAAAGGGTTTTGTGTGTTTTGTTATTTAAACACATCAACGTAGAAGTGACAAATCCAGCACCAACGCATTCACAAAAATGTACACATTGATAAATGCAACGAGTGACTTAAAAGAAAACTATTGAAGATAGGTATAGGGATGTTACAGCAAAACACCGTAAAAGAATATACAGGGTGTTCCATTTGAAATATTAAGTTTTACAACTTTCAAAATTGTTTGATATATCACTATTTTTTGGACACCCTGTACGGTACGAACGGAACTTTTTACTAGTTTTTTGGTGAAGCAATCTTAGTACTTGGTAGTTTTACAATTCGAGACCTCTGGCATTTAAACTAATTGAAAATTAATCAATTACGTACAACAGCGAAATAGTAAGAATTCGGGGGCAAATTCCCATAGATTTAACACAGGAGTTCTGATTTACATTTTTACCCCCACCACTCCTACCAATCGCCCACTTACCGTCTTCTGATTGGTTGATGAAAGCGACGTGAAAGCTTTAAAGCGTTTGACGGGCCCAACGAAGAGGAGCAGCTATCCCTGCTTCAACGGATTCTTCAAGTTAAGTTTTTGAAACAGGATAAACAACTCTGGGAATAGCTTAACCAATTTCTGGAATGCTTAAACAGTTCTTGTAACAGCTTAACAACTCATAGAACGGCTTGAACAAGCCTGCAAGTGCTTGAACAGTTTCTGCAACAGCTGAAAGAGCTTAAACAGCTATTGGAATAGCTTAAACAACTACTGCAATAGTTTAAATAGATGCTGGAACAGCTTAGCAGCTTATAAAATAGTTTAAACAGCTCCTAGACCAGCTTAAATAGTTCTTGTAACATATGAAACAACTTACATTTCTCTTGGAACAACTCCAGGAGCAGTTTATAAAGCTTAAGCTGTTCTTGTAATAGTTTAAATAGCTTCTAGAACAGCTTAGCAACTTCTAGAACACCTTAAATAGTTCTTGTAACATGTGAAACCGCTTAAACTTCTCTTGGAACAACTCCTGGGGCAGTTTAATCAGCTGAAGCTGTTCTTGCAGCAGTTTAAGCAGCTCCTGGAACAGCTTATCAGCTTCTAGAAGAGCTTCAACAGCTCTTAGAATTTCTTAAATAGTTCTTGTAATATATTAAACAGCTTAAACTTCTCTTGGCACAACTCCTGGAACAGCTTCAACAGCTTAAGCTATTCTTGCAACAGTTTAAATAGCTTCTGGGACAGCTTAAACAGTTCTTGCAGCATATGAAATAGTATACACAGTTCCTGGAACAACTTAAGCAACTCTTGGAACAGTTTTAGCAGCTTTAGCTGTTCTTGTAACAGCTTAAATAACTCCTGGAGCAGCTTCCAGAATAGCTTGCACAACTCTTAGAATAGCTTAAATACTTCTTATAACATATGGAATAGCATAAACTTCTCTTGGAACAACTCCTGGAACAGCTTAAACAGCTTCAGCTGTTCTTGAAATAGTTTAAACAGCTTCTAGAACAGCTTAAATAGTTCTTGCAGCATATGAAACAATATAAACAATTCCTGAAACAGCTTAAGCAAGTTTTAGAACAGTTTTAGCAGCTTAAGCTAACTTCTTGTAACAGCTTAAACAACTCCTGGAACAAGTTAGAAACTTCTAGAATAGCTGAAATAGCTCTTGTAACATAGGAAACAGCTTAAACTTCTCTTGGAACAACTCCTGGAACCGTTTAAATAACTTAAACTGTTCTTATAACAGTGTAAACAGCTCCTGAAACACCTTAACAGTTTACAGAACAGCTTAAACAATTCCTGGAATAGCTTAAATCGTTCTTGCAGCATATGAAACAATATAAACAATTCCTAGAACAGCTTAAGCAAGTTTTAGAACAGTTTTAGCAGCTTAAGCTGTTCTTGTAACAGCTTAAACAACTCCTGGAACAGGTTAGAAACTTCTAGAATAGCTGAAATAGCTCTTGTAACATAGGAAACAGCTTAAACTTCTCTTGAAACAGCTTCAACAGCTTAAGCTATTCTTGCAACAGTTTAAACAGCTCCTGGAACAGCTTAGCAGCTTCTAGAATAGCTTAAATAGCTCTTAGAATAGCTTAAATAGTTCTTGTAATCTATGAAACGGCTTAAACTTCTCTTGGAACAACTCCTGGAATCGTTTAAATAACTTAAACTGTTCTTATAACAGTGTAAACAGCTGCTGAAACACCTTAACAGTTTGCAGAACAGCTTAAACAATTCCTGGAATAGCTTAAATCGTTCTTGCAGCATATGAAACAATATAAACAATTCCTGGAACAGCTTAAGCAAGTTTTAGAACAGTTTTAGCAACTTAAGCTGTTCTTGTAACAGCTTAAACAACTCCTGGGCAGCTTAGAAACTTTTAGAATAGATTAAATAGTTCTTGTAACATATGAAACAGCTTAAACTTCGCTTGGAACAACTCCTGGAACAGCTTCAACAGCTTAAGCTATTCTTGCAACATTTTAAATAGCTTCTGGGATAGCTTAGCAGCTTTTAGAATAGCTTAAATAGCTTAAATAGTGTGTGTATGAAACGGCTTAAACTTCTCTTGGAACAGTTTAAATAACTTAAACTGTTCTTATAACAGTGTAAACAGTTCCTGAAACACCGTAACAGTTTCCAGAACAGCTTAAACAATTCCTGGAATAGCTTAAATAGTTCTTGCAGCATATGAAACAATATAAACAATTCCTGGAACAGCTTAAGCAAGTTTTAGAACAGTTTTAGCAGCTTAAGCTGTTCTTGTAACAGCTTAAACAACTCCTGGAACAGCTTAGAAACTTTTAGAATAGCTTAAATAGTTCTTGTAACATATGAAACAGCTTAAACTTCTCTTGGAACAGCTCCTAGAACAGCTTCAACAGCTTATGCTATTCTTGCAACAGTTTAAATAGCTGCTGGGATAGCTTAGCAGCTTCTAGAATAGCTTAAATAGTTCTTGTAATCTATGAAACGGCTTAAACTTCTCTTGGAACAACTCCTGGAACAGTTTAAATAACTTAAACTGTTCTTATAACAGTGTAAACAGTTCCTGAAACACCGTAACAGTTTCCAGAACAGCTTAAACAATTCCTGGAATAGCTTAAATAGTTCTTGCAGCATATGAAACAATATAAACAATTCCTGGAACAGCTTAAGCAAGTTTTAGAACAGTTTTAGCAGCTTAAGCTGTTCTTGTAACAGCTTAAACAACTCCTGGAACAGCTTAGAAACTTTTAGAATAGCTTAAATAGTTCTTGTAACATATGAAACAGCTTAAACTTCGCTTAGAACAACTCCTGGAACAGCTTCAACAGCTTAAGCTATTCTTGCAACAGTTTAAATAGCTTCTGGGATAGCTTAGCAGCTTTTAGAATAGCTTAAATAGTTTTTGTAATCTATGAAACGATAAACTTCTTTTGGAACAACTCCTGGAACAGTTTAAATAACTTAAACTGTTCTTATAACAGTTTTAATAGCTCATTAAACAACTTAACAGTTTCCAGAACAGCTGCAATAATTCCTGGAATATCTTAAATAGTTGTTGTAGCATATGAAACAGTATAAACAGTTCCTGGAACAGTTTAACCAACTTAAGCTGTAATGAAATTGTTATTTCGTCACAATTTTACAACTATTTAGTGGTGATTTGCATCATGCCACATCTTTTTAAAATTAATCATTTGTGTTGAGAAATGTGGAAACGGCTTTGGTTTCTAGAAGAAAATTAGCTTGAGTTAGCCGTGTTTTTTTAAGAAAGTATTATAGCTTTCTGTTTTACAGATTATTTGCTAGATATAAATAATAAAGTAAATATTTAATTAGGTATTTTTTTTATAGATTTAAATTATTTTTCGGTATTGCTTTTATATATATATATAATCTATAAAATATCTTCAAATGTTGTGTTCAAAATTTGCTTGATATTGTAGAGTTCAACTTATACCAATTCGTCAAATTTTCTTATTCCAGAGAGTGTCTTTATCGGCTTTGAAAAAGTTGTCGTTTTGTAAAAATGTCACGAGAAACACAGTTAAAAGCTTTTGACAAATCCAAGTAAAAATGTCTATTTTTTTTAAATGTCGCCATTATTTAATTCAAAAACAGGAATAACAGAATATTTTAAAACAATACAAACAAAAAAAACCACCAAGATTGTTTATTCCATTAAGGAGAAGTTACTACAACTTATCATCATAAATTATTAAAAAATAAAAAAAAAAACCATAAAGTCTTGTATGGTACATGATTTTTAATTGCTTCTTTTCATGGTACTTTATTCTTTGAATTTAAATGCATACCTCGACCGTATATAGAAATGATAATTTAACATAATTGCTTATAAAAACAAATGCACAGTGTGAGTCATTAAAAATATTTCCGATTTCAAAACGTTCCAGGCTCAATTATATTGCAATAACTTTATTTCAAAATAATAACGAGCGCTAAACAATAAATAATTATATACATACATAATTTAATTTTCTAGGTGACAATTTAAATACGCACTTAAAACCGAGTTGCGCAATGTTGCGTTCAATTCCAACCGTTGCGTATTTTGGCAATGAAAACTTTCCATTTCGTAGGTACGTTATATACAACAGAGTTGAAATCATAAATCCCCATGATATATTTTCGCGTTGCTGTAGTACTATTCATCATTCTACAAACTCAAGTCAAAAAGTTTATATATGTACTTAGAAAGAACAGCAGTGTTTATTATTACACTTTTGAATTAATGGAATGATAAACGATGAACTATTTACGTTAATATATGAATTACAGTGGCGAAAACGTTTCGCACCGTGGGAGATACTGGAAAAATGTGATCTAACAATGCCTCCCAGACTGTTTAAGATTAGGAATATTTGCTCAGTTGGTTGACTCACAAATGGCGAAACGATAAACGAAGCAGTTCTATACCCGAGTCTTACAGAGTTGCGGTTAAAATGGAAAGTTCAGGTACAATAATACTAGAGCAGTACTAACAACAGGAAATGTTGGGAAATAAGAGTACTGTGTTTATTAATGTTCTAAGCTTCCACTGTAGATTATCCATATTACGACATAACTTCAGTATTTTCTTAAATCGTTAATTCTGGTATTTTTTTTTCATAATATGCAGCAACATTTCCACACTTTAATATCAGAGAAAATGGGCAACATTGTATTCAACTGTCGTTAATCATGATTCCTTAGAGGTAATAATAATTTGGATTCATGTTTGTTGTGGTCTTTCAATTAACCCTTTCAGCCCTGAATTTTCAATATCGGAAAAAAAATTGTTTGTCACTTGTTATCACTTGGGACTTCTACAACAACTGCAAAACGAAATATGAACGGATTTTCTTCGTAGCTATAGGAGTTAGAACATTGTGGCAAATGCCACCAACAGGTCTTAGACATACAAATTATTAATAACGGAAACGTGATTTTAATAGCTCAAATTTGTTACACTTAACACTCACAGACGGACGCGCAATGACTAAACATTTCTGTACTAGTCAGCTCCCATAAACAGGTTTCTTCACAGAACACTGAGATATAATTTTTTTTTTTCGCAAAACATTATCAAAGATAAAAAGTTCACATTCTCACCATAGCTTGCTTTAAATAGTCATTTTTATGTCAAAAGATCAAGTTAAACAGATATACCTCTTCTGGGTATAACACTTCTGTCACTGAGTGAGTAAAATTTTCTTGTTTTTTAAAAAAAGAATTCTATTTAATAGAATTAAATAATAATTAAGGCGTTAGAAAGAGCATCCTGGTAATGATTTATCAAGTGTTATTCATGCTAACCCGTAATTCCTGTGCAAATAATCTCTCCACCTGCGATTCAAAAAACGGAAATGCCAAAAAAGGTCCAGCTCGGTAGACGACGCTTCGCTAGTTCGTGTTTGTGTTTATTTATTATAGTTTTTCTTTACTATTTCATTATTAATTTATGTAGATGTAAGATTGATAACACACTGCAACCAAAAAGATCTGTTGGGTTCCCTATTCTATTGTTCCTGTAGTAAATGATCCTCTATTACGAAAACTATTAAGTTTAGGTATAGGCAGTTTTTGAAATTCAGATGTATTTTAAAAACACTCTGTATAATATAATGGAAATCTTTTGTATCTATTGTATTATCTAAAGGTGCCTTAGATTGCTGCTAAAAAATTATTAGAAAATAACAGTTAATGAGGGAGCTATTTATTTATTAAGAACATCGTGCGAATAATATATTTTTAAAAAAAGTGCGAATATCTCAAAAAGTATTAAGTTTTGTCGTAGAGTATGTTAGATAATTGTGACTTTTTTTGAGTCGGGGAATTCAAAAATGCAATAATATACAGTACATTCAATTTGAAAAAATGGAATTGCATAACGCACCGACAATACCGAACATCCTGTATATGTTAAAATAACTTTAAGCTATAGAGCACTTCACCTCAAGTAACTTTTACTCGAAACATTTTTCGATTAAGTGATTGAGTAAGGCACGATCCACCGATGCCAGATAAATGGCACAGCCTCTATATTTATCTGGGGAATCCCGAGCTAGCTCGTCTGATACACTGATTTGGAGTGTATCGGAATATTCCCGAGGCCTCTATCTCGTCTGTTAAACCCTAATGTCTACCCGTTGTGGTTTTATGTTTTGCATTTCACTGTGTACTTTCTTTCTGTTTTGTAGTATTTTCCATACTATCTTCTTGACAGCTTTTTCCATGTCTAGGAATACCAGAAACGCTTTCTTTTGTTTTTGTCCCAATTTTTCGGATATTTGAAATAGTGTAAATATATGTTCCTGTCTGCTTCTTCCGCTTCTGAATCCACTTTGTGCCTCATCCACTGTATTTTCTATTCTTTTCCTAACTCTCTCATCTATGATTTGTTGGAGTATCTTCATGCAGTCCTCTATAATTATTGTAGTCTCTCTTGTCTTCTTTTTTTATAAATTGGAACCATCAGCGCCATTTGGCAACCTTTCGGGAATTGTTCTTCTTTCCATATTTTGTTGAATAATTCTAATAATAATTGAGTTTCGTTTTTCCCATGTTTTTTATCATTTCTGCCGTAATCTTATCGTGTTCTGGTGCCCTGCTGTATTTTATCTTTTGTATGTTGTTTTGTAATTCAGTCAAACTTATTTCCCCTTTGCTTGTTATGTTTGCATCAGGCTAGATCTTCTTCAATGTCTTCTCCACTTAGTAGGTAATTCTTGGAAGCATCATTTAACTCATAGAAATAATATTTTCATTCTCTTTTATCGATATTACTGCAATCGTTACACTGAGAGAAAGAAATGCGTTAACCTAACAATAACTACTATGTTAACACAAAAGGTGGTAATGCAACAAATTTTGTATTTAATCCAACTAAAATGAGTCATTTGCGCAACTATTTATTTCTGTTAAAAAAAATCTGTTGACTGAAGAAACTTAGATGGTTGAAGGTAAGGTTTTTGTTTGTATGGACCGAAATGGTGATGTTAAAACAAAAAATTTAACCAAACAACCAAACAACCAAACTTAACCAAAAAAAGATGTTTTGCGCTTTGCGCATCTACATATGTAGATCTTAAAAGTATGGGTATATAGGTACTACGTTATACGTTTTATGTATAGTAATTATTAGAAAGTCCTTTTCTAGAAAACAATATCATAATTACAATGTATGTTATTTCTACTTTAGCTTGTAATACGATTTAATAAGTCAGTATTTGTATATTATGGAATGTACCTATATTAATGTACATAGGTATATTACCTATACCGTCAGATACTCATTTGATCAATGTTGTGGCGTGATTTGATCGGGTTGCTTGCTGTTGCAAACCATCAGATATCAGATTGTCTTCGTGATATCGTGATATATTATGAGTTATAATACTAGCCATGGGGGACGAACGAGTAAAAGAATTGTTAATTCAGTGAGAATTTGAATATCTAACCTCAGTGTTTGCAGGTAAACACATTTTGATTCTTATAGATGTTTTGGCAAACGAACGCCATATTAGCTATTAGCACAACATAATGCAACGGTATACTTTATGTTTGAACGGATATATTAAGATCCAGAATATATCGTGTTTATTAGGTTGTAGAATACATTTTCATAGGTATGATATGGGATGTATTTTGCATTATTACATAAACGAACGGAAATTATTTACTTTGTGTCATTTTAATTCCAAATTAAAATATTATAGTTTTAACGATGAAAATAAACCGCCAGAGATTTCAAATATACAGATAAGTAATAAGTGTATTGTGCTTTCAGCCGCTGAAATGAAGGCGCTTTTACGAGTTTTTGGAGTGTTGGTTGGAGAATTTATACCGATGAATGACCCAGTTTGGGAATTATATAAATCTCTGCGACAAATTTGTGAGCTTGTTGGACAGGCATCAATTACTTTAAAGGACGCCGAATTGCTAAAAGTATTAATTGCAGGGCATAATACATTGTATCTTAAGCTTTTTGGAAACCTCAAACCGAAGTATCATTTTTTAGTTCACTACCCTCGAATCATGACGGTTGTAGGACCTCTTTCGAATATTTACTGTATACGATATGAAGGAAAACATCGCGTATTCAAATTAGGTAGTAAACCTGTTTCTTCTAGAATAAACATTCCTTATACCCTGGCATTAAAACATCAACTTAATTTTAATTATAGAATTTTGTCTAAAACAGGATTTGAAGAAAATTTCGCTTTAGGGCAGTATATCTCTTTCAAACAATTTAATGAAATCAAATATAGTGGAGCAATAGCAAGCTACTTGATGCCAGAAAGTGTGCCAGACCGTATTTACTTCTTGTCCTGGGTTAAGAGATATGGCGTTTCTTTCAAATCGGGTTTGTTTATATCGTTTGAATTTAATAATTTTTGTCCCGTTTTTGGCTGTATGCAAGAAATTTTGACTCCGAATAATAAAGATATTTTTTTTTTGTAATACAAGTGTACGAAACATTAGAATATAATGATCATTTTCAGGCATTTATTATAACACAAACTGATGAAACACGTTGCATTTATATGAAGGAACTCATTTATTGCAATTCATTTATGTTACATACGTTGTCAGATGGTCGGAAGTGTATTCAAATGTATTTTGTAAATAAATATTTTTAGGCGTTACTTTTATATAGCTACTATTATTGTAAAGTGTACTTACATATTTGGTATTTTATAACTGTTGTGAAGTTATTAATAAATATATGAACCTAAGTTAGTCATATTTTGTTTTCAAACACCAATTTGTAATTAATAAAATTTCCAAAAGATCCAAAATGAGATTATTTGAATGAACATTTTTTTTGCTTCAAATCAACCAAAAAAAATGTTTGCATTGACACTCTTAATTTTGTGCACTCAACACGTTTTATTTGCTAATGTAACCAAAAAGATGCATTGAAGCAAGAATTTATTTTTGTAGTTTCAACACAATTTCGAAGTTACGCTAAGCAGCAATGCTCGTTAAACAAAACACTTTTTTTTTGTTCTAACATACTTAGAGCTGTATTGATAAATCAAAACCAGTGTTACATCAACTAAACTGAAGTGTTGCATTAACGATTAAATCTGTTTAAATTGAAATTGGGGGTTCAGTTGAATCAACGAGTCTGTTATTTTTAAGTTAACAAATATATTTCAACAAATCGTAAATTTCAATCTAACAATAAATTTCGGTGGGCCGTATTTAATGCAAATTTTTTGGTTTTTTGGTTAAATCAATGCATTTCTTTCCCTCAGTGTAGGTTAGAGTGCGCTCTCGGTATGTACTACAGTATTTACGTGTATTTACTAAGAAAATATGGCTGGAAATAAAAATATTATGATTACAGGTATTCTATTTGCTTAATTCATTTAAAATAACATATTTACGGAATCCTATACACATCGGCAAAACGGCATTTTTCCACGAAACAATCCAAATCCACCTCCCACGCTCTGTCGAACGTACATCACGGTTCACGTAACTCCGGCACGACAATAACAACAAACACGGCGAAACGGGGACATCGCCTGACGACGTGCACATCGAGCACAGAACTACGGAGACATCTTAGAGTAGTTCCGCACACTCGAACACAAACAAAGGAGCGCTGGATTGTCGGTGCGTTGCCTCCGAGAACGGCCTTAGCGTCCTATCGTAGAAAAAGATAGCTCACGAGAGACGGTGCGAAGGATAGAGACGGATTTCACTCATTAAGCGTGCAGAGACGTTATCGGCTCTCGGTTTAAATCTGAGCCCTCCTGTTTCATTAGCCAAATGATTACGGGATCTATTTATAGAGGTTCTGAGCTGGGGCGGTTGGCGGGATGTCTATGCCAGGGATTGTATTGGGGAAAAGTATTTAGGGGTGTAATAGTGGAAACTATCAATCCAAGCTGTGTGTAATATGCCGAAACTTTTATTTGAAACGGTTTTTTTTTTTATATAGCAGAAAAAGAGACGTAAAAAACATTATTTTGGGCGCCCAACGTGGGGCATTTAAATATTCTGACAAAATGCGTATGCATTTAGGTAGATTTATAAATGACCTACGTAATGATGAATTATTTGAAGTCCACGTTTCTCTATTAATTCAAGCTGAATGTAATATGCTAAAACTTTTATTTAAAAAGGGTTTTCTTTATATACAAGGAAAAGAAGAGACGTAAAACCACAACATTGTTTTTGGCGCCCAATGTGGGGCATTTAAATATTCTGGAAAAATGCGTATGCATTTAGGTAGATTTATAAATGACTTACGTAATGATGAATTATTTGAAGCGTACGTTTCTCTATCAATTCAAGCTGAATGCAATATGCCAATATTTTTATATGAAACGGTTTTTTATATGCGAAAAAAAGAAGAGACGTAAAACCACAACACTGTTTTTGGCGCCCAACGTGGGGCATTGAAATATTCTACTAAAATACGTATGAATTTAGGTAGACTTATAAATGAACTACGCAATGATGAATTATTTAATTTGATTTTCTCCATTAATTCAAGCTGAATGTAATATGCCAAAATTTTTATCTGAAACGGTTTTTTATTTGCGAGAGAGGAAGAGATGAAAATCCATAACATTATTTTTAGCGCCCAACGTGGGGCATTTAGATTTTAGATTAGACTGACAAGATACATATGAATTTAGGAAGATTTATAAATAACCTACTGCTGTATACTGACTGAATTCGAAAAATGAAATTTAACAAGGAAAAAGAAAATTAAATTAGCTAGCTATAATCTTTTTAAAGGGCGCAAAAGAACAGTTAACCTCAGTGATACCCTCGCGAATTAAAACTTGAATCTAACCACGAAAAGTAAATAGTGAGTGAATGAAAACTGACTTTCTTAAATACCCCAAAAATTGAAAAGGTTTAATTAAAAATAAAAGAACAGAATTTTAACTCAACAACGTTAATTAACAATAAAAAATTTATTATAAAAAAGAAAAAAAAATTAATTACAAATTTGCAGAAAAAAAACTGAATAGAGGATTCTGGCACAAATTTAAAAACGGCCAAAGAGGAAAGATTGCTGACCAGTAAGCAGCCGGTGATAGTGGCCTCAAGGTATTGTAGTACATTCCCCACCTTTAAAACAAGTCTTATTTCTTCTCGTTTCTTCTGCTTCTCTAATTCTTTGCGATGACGTAGTAATTGTAAAGATTAACTCTAAGTAATTTAGCGCTTCTTTCACCTTGCTTTGCATCTATTCTATGGTATATTGGAGTTTGTTACTCCCTCATCCACACCAAATGGGTTCTGTGTGAATAAACCTAGCATAGTGGCAAAGGTATAATAATTATATGTTATCTATTTTATTAATCTTTACTATAATATCAAATACTAATACCTCTAAAGTGTAACAGAAAGTTAAACATTTTTAATAGTCGCAGGTAAATAACAAAAGTTCATAAGCCGTTCAGAATTGTATTTCATTCAAATTATATGTTTCGACCTGTGAAGATCATCTTCAGATCTATGTCAGATGACCTTCAAGGGTCGAAACATCTGAATTGCGAAGAAAATACAATTCTGAACGGCATATGAATGGATTAAAAGCCAAAAGCTTTTATTACTATTTAGGAAGATTAATTCAAGTTTTCAAATTAAATTTTGATGATTGCTCAGATTAAACGAGGAATATCTTTTTTTTGTTATTCTCCTTATCGCTATACGTAAGAAACAATATTTCTGAAAGACGTGAAAAGATAAATATATATCATGCTGTTCCGTTCTCGTTAGCATAATACAAATATTGAAACGTTCCAGTTAGCTTTCCGTACAGCGCGGTTCAATTCGTTTGGAGGAAGGTCAGTTCCCTCCAGTTTGGGCACGTGATTCTAAATTACAATAGGACAATGCCATTTCCTATATCAAAGCAAAATATTTGTTTGTTCAGGAAGATAATTCTTTTTTTTCAATAAAATCCACGTGGTTTCAAATTAAAACAAACTAAATTAAGCGTGGACAATTTCTAGAAAATTATAAAAAAATGAAAACTAAATGCAAGCACAATGCTTCTACCCACCCATCCGAGGTGATTGATAATTAAAAACGAAACAGCAAACTTGAAAACCAAAAATTAACTCTTTAAAACTAAAATCTATCTTCCTGCACGAAAATAATAAATGATCTTATATCTATAATGTGTACACATCAATATAATAACAAATATTATAAAGCGAATTCCTTGATGGACAGAATATTTAAAAAACAAATCTCTAAATCAAATGAATTAACAAAATGGCAGCCAAGATTTAAAAAATACATATACTCACGCTAAAGTCTACCAAGGAACTGCCTGAGAAAATCTCTACCGCTGCGTACAACGCAGTCGTACAATTCACCGACAAAAACAAATAGAAAAGGCGCTGAAACAAACTAGCGAACGTTAGACAACTAATTGAATAGAATTAATTTAAAAAATTTAACACTTAATTAAATAAATTATACAGTTAACTCTATAACTAACATTTATACAAACTAACATTATTATTATGAAAATTTCTCGATACAATGATGCAGGAGTTTTAAGCAAAACAATTATGCAACACAAAATACACTCGCGGTAAATGGGTTGCCACAGCACTACGTAATGATGAATTATTTCATTATTACATTTTTCTATCGATTCAAGCTAAATGTAATATGCTAAAACTTTTATCCAAAAAGGCTTTTTTTTATATACAAGGAAGAGACGGAAGGATGAGTATAATATGCCGATTTTTTTTTATCTGAAACAGTCGAGCTATACATCCGAGAAAAAGAAGATACGTAAAACCACAACATTGTTTTTGGTGCCCAACTTGGGCACTTAAATATTCTGATAAAATACGTATGCATTTAGGTAAATTTATAATATAACCTACGTGATGATGAATTGAACATGTTTTTTAGCGCCCAACGTGAGGTGTTTAAATATTCTGATAAAATATGTATGAATTTAAGTGACTTTTTTCTTGTTGTTTCTTTTTAACATATCCATGTGTTTGCAGCTAATTGCTGTACCAAAATATTTTAAGATCTAAATCGTTCGTTTCATGCCGAGATAAGCACATTTTGAATGTTTTAGCTTTTCTTTCGTCTTATAACTTAGAACAGTTTCATATGTGAGACTTGCATTATGTCATTTCTTTTCCTGTTACAGTATCACTTAAACCCTACTGGATTAAAAAAAAAAAAAAACAGAAAGCAAAGAATTAATAAATTTCTGAAGAAAAAGGATTCAGTTCTCAAATATTAAATTCCACTTCAGAAATCCTTTATCCATCATATCTATTGCCAACTCCATCCGTAGGCACATTGTATGTTGCATATAACAAATAATGTTTTAACTGTTACATATATCTGCTTTTTTTTGTCGTGTGAGCTATCTGACTTGCAGCCTCCGGAAACATTATAGCCTCTTGATCTTTTTTGTCATTATACAGTCTCCAGTTCGTATCTCCAGTGTTGATCCTAATTTTCTGTAGATGTTTGCAATCTGAGATGGCTCATTTTTAACTACCCCATTATAACCAAATGGAGAGGATGGTTATTTCCAAACAAGCAAGCCTTTGTCCACCACACCAGAGATGCATAAGTGATCATATGTCTGACCACTGTGGTGTATTTCCAGTGCATGATATTTCGTGTTAATCCCTATGCTTTTTCCATGGGTTCTTCTAGCCAACATAAGCGTTGTCTCTGCCCTGGTGTTAGCTCTGGATTCCAAGTGAATTTAGGGGAAGAATGACTCCTCACTCCAGAGTTTTAGTAGTCCAAGACTATCTAACTTCCTCCTTCTCGCGACTGCTATTATGGCCATTTTGGAGGGATTAGTGGTGAGATTATTCTCATCAGTTCACTCTTGTATAACCTGTAGAGTGTTCTGCATTTTGTCTGGTACTAAATTGTTGAATTTACCCAGGGTTTTAGAATGACAAGATCATCTATGTACCTAAAGTTTTATGCACCTCATCTACATTACAAAAACAGTTACTTTTTTAAGTGTAGTGTTCTGTTTAATATTCTTACCAGTAAACAGTTGCGCTTGCAGTTCGGAACAGCGAAGTTCAAGTGTGACGGCCGCACGCGTTCTCCCATAATGTGTGCCTATTTTTGTTTCCTTCGGCGTTCTACTAGTCCACTAGATTGCCGATTGTTAAGATATTTCTTGTTTACGCATATCTCCCATTCTTCAGGACTATTTTCGTAGAGATGGTCGTGCTATTTTTATCGTTCTCTCTCACATACGACGGCACGAAATTAATGAATGGAATAACAATGTTGTGGCGACATATGAACGTATTACGTTTTAGAAATACAGTGTGTTCTCGGATGAAGTTGATTAGATGGAAAAAAAATATTAATTTTATGACGAAAGTCTGTATGAAAGGGGTTAACTATCTATTGCCTATTCTTCGAAGTTAGATGTACATGGTGTCAGCAAATTACGAAAGCGTAAGCTCTAAGAATGCAGTGTTGTTATTTATTTCTTTAGACAAAATGTTTATAATAGGAACTTTATTATAATTCACAGTTAAATTCTAATGCAAAATTTTACAGTGACATTTTTGACATATATGTATTGCTTTATACAGGGTCGCTAAAAAGCATGGATACAGTTAAATATTATGAAAACTATTCAACCAAACTTGTTGAAATTTGGTACATGGTTAAAAGTATTTAAATTCTATCGTCTAAGATGTTCTTCAAAAATCTATCTTCATTTGTTTTGGGGATACAGGGCTAACTTGATTTTTTTTTAAATGGCACGAAAGGTCAAATTTAATATTTTTGAAAAGAGATTTTTTTCTGCGTTCTGTGATGTAACACATCCATATCTTTTTTTAATCGAAACTTTAAAAAAAAAAATTCGAACTAGTAAAATTTTGAAAAATTAAAAATTTTGTTACCCTTGGAAATGTTGTCTTTATCTATCGTTACTTCTTTGCTGCGTGAAGTTTGACCAAAAAATAAATAATAATAGTTAATAATAATTGTAAAAATAACACATTTAACTGAAACAGAACAGAATTTAATAAAAGAAGCTCAAACAAGAATTACATAATTTATGTTACAAATGATGTTCGAAATGATTTCTTTTACCTCCTGGCAATAATAACACGTTGAGCAAAATTTTGTAAAGAATCAATCAAATATTTGGAGAAATACTGAAATTTCGTTTCTTATACGTTCTTGTAGGTCTTCGATTTGTAATGGTCTGTTGACATACACCCGATTTTTTACATGACGCCACAAGAAAAAAATCAAGTGGGGACAGATCAGGAGACCTAGCTGGCCATTCAATAGACCCCCTTCGCCCTATCCATCTACCGGGAAATGTTTCATGCAAATATTCGCGCACTTGACGACCAAACTGCGGCGGTGTCTGTCTTTTTGAAACCAATGGTTTCTGTTGGTATACAATTTCGTTGCTGTGGTTTGGAAATATTCCCTAAGTTGTGGAACATATGTTGTTGTAAAAGTTTGCAAATATCTTTCAGACGTTAAATTGCCGTTTATGAAAAGAGGACCTACGATATTCCGACCAATAATGCCACACCAAACATTAATTTTCTGTCGATGCTGGGTATGAACCTGCTCCATCCAATGCGGATTTCTGTCAGACCAATACCGACAGTTATGGCGGTTAACATATCCATTTAGACAAAAAGTTGACTCATCAGAGAAGAGGACTCGATTAAGAAAGTTACCATCCTGATGTATTCTGTGCATCATAGTTTCGCAAAATTCGGTTCTGCGGTCAAAATCGTCATCACTTAATTCTTGTAGCAAGTGAATTTTATAAGGATGATATTTTTGGCGTTTCATTATTTTTTGTATGGATCCTCTACTCATGTTGTGGTTCAACGCCAACTGTTGTACTAATTTTTTTTTGGATTTTCTACCACATCCAACATAACATTCAAGAATTTTCTTCGTTGATAATAATCGAGTTCGCCCAGGTCTTGCACGGTCTTTTAACGCTACCAGTTTCTTTGAAATCTTTGTAAGGTTTTTGAAACCGTCGTCCTGGGAGATCGGTTCCCGGCGGTTGGATGAATTTCATTAAAAAAGTCACTACTTGAGCACAACTTCGTTTTCTGTCGCCATAACCAACCATCATGAGAATTTCTATACGCTCAGCTTCGCTTAAATGTACCATTGTTAAACAAATTATTGCACACAAATTTAATTTTTGGCGAATATGCAAGTGACACATCGTCAATAACAGCATTTTCAAAGCTAACTTAGTTTTATTTTTCCAGAATTAAATTTTTGAATTGAATTTTTTTTTGCCTTTTAATAAAAATAAAGGTGGGCATGTGTTACATTACTGAATTCAGAAAAAAATTCTCTTTTTAAAAATATCAAATTTGACCACGCGTGCCATTTAAAAAAAATCAAGTTAGCCTTGTATTTTCAAAATAAATGATGGTAGAAAATTGAAAGAAATCTCAGATGATAGAATTTAAACACTTCTAACTGATTGCCAAATTTCAACGAGCTCTGCTAAACCGTTCTGAAAATATTTAACTGTATCCATACTAAGTGTGTATAATTTAGTATTGCAGAATAACAGTACATATTTCAATTTCAAACATATTTAACATTTCACAATCATGTTAAATATGTTGGAAATTGAAACAAATTACACTATCTTCGGTAGAAATTTAATTACAGCTGCAGTAGGTACCAAAAAGGTTTAGAAAAACTTATACAGAGATAATAATAATAATAGTAATAATAGTAATAATAATAATAATAATAATAATAATAATAATAATAATAATAATAATATTTATTGATTCATAATATTAATACATAATAATTGAATCAGTCAAAGAAAAAGAAAAAGGAAAATAAATGCAAAAAAAGGTAATGATTTTAATACACTAAACTACAATAACACTAAAGCTAGCCAATAAAAGTAAAGAAAAAAAAAGAAGCAAAATGACAAAAGTGGAAAGAAAGAAACAACCAAAAATAACAAGACATTTCTAAATTTCCAAACGTTGTCTATTAAATGCACGAGTGATTAGTTAATTGACGTAAATTACAAGAAAAATTCGTCTATAGTGTAGTAGCAATTACATATCAGCATTTCTTTAACAAGTTTTTAAAATTGTTTTTGATTTTTGTATTCATCCGATAACTTATTGTATAGTTTCCGTCCCATATATTCTAGACCTTTGCATGTTACAGATAGCTCAGCTTTCGGCAGATGAAAATCGCTGGCTCTACGCGTGTTAAATGATACACGTTTATTTCGTGCATAAGTACTTTTACGACTATGAAAGTAATCTAGAGCTTCTAAAATATAAAGTGACGGCAATGTTAATATTTTAAAATATTTGAAAATCGGTTTACACGAGTCTGAGACTTTTATGCTGCTGACTGCTCTTAAAATTTGTTTTTGGGCAGTAAATACTGGTTTGGCTGCAGGAGAGGATCCCCAGAGAAGTATTCCATAACTCAGACGGGATTGTATTTCTGAATAGTATAAAGATATTAATGTTTCCAACGGTAAAGAGTTACGCAGATTTCTGAAGAGAAAGACTTTGCTATGGAGTAAGGCTACCAACTTATTACAGTGATCCTCCCATAGGAGATTATCTTGGATTGTTATTCCAAGAAATCTTGCCTTTTCTTGCTGCTGAATAACATTATTATTTACCTTAACACTACAAGTAATGTTTTGGCGTCTCTGATGTGTGTGAAACAACAGAAAGTTGGTTTTAGCTTCATTAAGTTTTAACTTATTCGCAGAGAACCACTGATGCAAGCTGTTAATTGCTGTGTTTGCAATTAGTGTAGCTCAGTCTGTTCTAAATTATTGTTAGTAATGACCAGTATGGTGTCGTCTGCGTACATGAAAACTAGAATATTAGAGACAAAAGAATAGATATCATTAGTATATAAATTAAATAACAAGGGACCTAGCACAGAACCTTGCGCAACTCCGTGTAGTACAGGTATACAAGCGGATTTATACTTCCTGACAGTATTGCCATTATTATAACTAATGCTGACATATTGCATACGACCATCTAAATAAGATGCAATCAAGCTTGCAGCAGTGCCGCTTATCCCATATTCAAATAACTTGTTCAATAATATTGAGTGTTGAACGCAATCAAAAGCCTTACTGAAATCACAAAATAATGACAGTGGAAGTTGTTTACTATTTATGCAGTCAATGATGAAATTGTAAAAAGATAGTAAAGCAGTAGTTGTAGATCTTCCTCTTCTAAAGCCATGCTGATTGTTGTTAAGTATGTCATATTTTTCTAGAAATGAATTTAGGCGAATTATCATGCAATATTCAAATATCTTTCCAACATTGGACAATAAAGAGACAGGCCTGTAATTTTTAACGTCAGTCTTGCTACTACTTTTGCGGATCGGAATAATAGAGGCTGTTTTGAAACAATTAGGAAATGTACCAAGTGTAAAGGAGAGATGTAATAAATGTTGTTACGTGTTGAAAACACCTTTTCTTATTTCTCCAACTGTACACTTCTTTTCTGAATTTATCCAAGTTCCTTGACCTTTTCTAGTTACCGTCGCTATTTACGTATTTGTACAACGTCACGTTTGACCTTGAAATTGTTTTTTTGTAATGTACCGCTTTATTTGTGACCTTTTTCTAAATTCTTAAATTGTCAAATTTTAACATATATTTAGATGCTTTGTTATCGTAAATTCCATTTAACTCCGTTCATAATAATTAGCTCCGAATTTATTCATTTTTGTTAATTGTTGCACCTTTTTTTGTGCGCACTGTACTTGAAACGTTAGAATTTCGCACAAACAAGCCGCGTGCAAATCTTTAATACTCGAATCCTATTGGCCACTTAATGGCATAGCGCGGGAACTAGATACCTCTACCCTTCCGATTTTCACTTACACTCCAGCCCGCTAAGAGTGCAGACCTACGAGTCTAATAGGCGACGCCCTGCTGCAACCCTTTTCGACCTAATTTACCCGTTTGGTAACCCCTGTGGGGGGATCTCTGGTCGTAAAGAATCTACTCCTTGGAAGCCGTTTGAGTCCCTGTGTTTTGACTACGAAGCCTTCTTTTTGGAGCCCGCCGACGCGGATTTTGCAAGCCCCGCCGCTCTACGTCGTCCCTGGACCCGGACTTTCTTTCGTCATCTTTCTACGCTTCTATTTCTTCCTCACCCGCCCCTGGTGGTGACTATCAACCCCTCGTGCATTGTTTTTGTTACATGTAAGTTAATTTTAAGAGTTATTTGCTTGTGTATTTGTAGTAACGAACTACCATTGACATATTAATAATTTAACGTAATTTTTTTTTTTTTGTTATTTATATTTCGGTCTTTGCTATCCTGATTTAATTTAACTTAATTCTTTTTTTTTTAATAATCTAGTCTTTGCGATCTTTGTCAAAATTTAACGTAACTTGTGAAATCATTTTGTTTAATTGTTGCTTCCTTTATCTTTTCACCTTAAAACCAATGGTAGGTCGTGTCATTTGCATGCTCGATCGAGTACGTAGATTTTATGTTCTTGTTTCTTTATAATTTTACAATTTTTTGAATAATAACACGGCACTCCCACCAGTTCATGTCATATAGTTATACATTGTAACCATGTAAGACGAGGCTTCACCGAATTAAGTGTCAATATAATAGTTAATAGAGTCTCTTTGAGTTTTATTTAATTTAATTTAGTCGACCTTGGCGCACTAGTTTTTTTTTTCTGTCATTTACATAACATTTTCATTTAATTTAACTATTTAACACATATTAAAAATTCCGCAAGTACCAATCCTTGTTTCCCCGACTGGTAAATGCATTCTGGCTGTGGTTAAATTACCGGCGACAGCGTCGGGCAGTGAAGGCAACAGCTGATAACCAGTGGCGCTCACTCCGACATCTCTCCGGCGCCTCCCTGGCCGAACGACTCCGATAGTCGCGCGGTGGAAATAAATAAATAATAAACGTTGTTTTTTTATCCTTCTTTCCCATTCTTTGGTACTTTGCAATCATTTATTTTATTTTATATCAATAATCTTTTATAAACAGTATTGACTTTTCATTATTATTCAATCTAGTCTCATGCTCTGGAAAATTGCTACTATTTATTACGCCCTGAGATTTCACCTGTAGCAATGTATCAGCGTCTCAGAAGCTTATAATGAAAAATAACAAAAAAAAAACAAATTAACATTTATGCTTCCATTTAAACTGCATTTTGAGAATTTTAAAAATTAACGTTCGTATGTATTCATAGTATGCTTGCGTAAGCATTTTCGCATTTACAATTTCCGAAACTCCGATACGATATTCCACTCAACGCTTATAGATAGATATAATTTACTAAAAGGTCCCCACACGTATATAAGCTTCTGCAACCGCTTAACCTGGATCCAATATATACGTTCACTGAAATACCGGCATTTCTTGGGCGACAACGTATAGAGGGCCGTAAACCACCTTCTGCACGGCGCTAGTGGAAGTCCGCATGCAAAATAGGAAATTTACGTCCTCAATCGTATACCGATTCCGTCTCATAAATATTAGATACGTATCGACAAGATGGAAGCGGAGGACATGGCCGTTTTAATTTTCCTTGAGTGCATTGTTCGGTCGGATTTGGGGGACCGATTATCTGGAGCTCTGGTTTTTATTATTTTCCCATTTTATCTTGCTAGTTTATTTGCTAGTCTTGCAAAAGCGAAGTCAACTATCGAGAGGTATCCGGTGGTGAAAGCGTTCGTTCAATTCACTTCGTCTCCATTGGAATCTTTTTTATGCGCATCGACTAGGAACGATTTCAACTAAAGGCGTCACTGGAGGAGTCACTTTGCATTTACAATTTACTCGAATGTCAAGAAAACTCAGCTAAAATCCTAGGAAGAATCTATTTCTACATGCAGGAGGGAGCAATGAATTGTTAACATCCACAATTTATCAGGATAAAAATAGGAAAAAAAACGGCTTTTAAAAGAAAGAACAAAGACCTAATAATAATATAATATAATAATATACGAGGGGAGGTCCAAAAGTTCGTGGAATGAAAGGGTTTTAAATAAAATAAAACAATAAATCTATTTTTCCTTTTCAATATAATCACCCTTAAGCAGAATACATTTATTAGATCTATGAATTAATTTTTCTAAACCATCATAAAAATATTTTTTATCTTTCGCCTCAAAATGGGCTAAAATTGCCTCCTATAGGAGGTATACCTCATTGTCGTCGGAAAATTTTCTTCCCCGTAAGTGTTTTTTTAAATTGGGGAACAAATAAAAATCACTAGGGGCCAGGTCTGGACTGTAGGGTGGATGGACTATTGATTGAAAGCCATGCTTGTGCAGAGCAGCCATTGCAACTCTGCTCTTGTGAACCGGCGCATTGTCTTGCAAGAGGAACACACCCTTGGTCAATTTTCCTCGACGTTTTTCCTTGGATGGCCTCCTTTAATTTTCCTAATATCGCTGCGTAATATTCTCCGGTTATGCTCCTTCCTTTTTCTTTGTAATCAATCAATAATATCCCTTCACAATCCCAAAACAGTAGCCATCAACTTTCCAGCCGATTCTGCACTTTGAATTTCTTTGCGGTGGTGTCCCTTTTTATGCCATTGCATGGACTCCTGTTTGGACTCAGGCTCAAAGTGATGAACCCATGTTTCATCTCCGGTAACAATCCGCTCCAAAATGTGTGCAGGTTCGTCTCCACACAGCTCCAAAAATTGTTCGGACGCATCGGCGCGCTGTTGTTTCTGAAGTGGCGTGAGCATTCTCGGTACCCATCTTGCACTGACTTTTGTCATACCCAGTGGTCATGTAGGATACGCAAAATGGTGGTATCTGATACTCCAACTAATGCAGATAATTGTTTTTTCTTCAAACGGGTATCTTCCAGTACAAGTTCTTCCACTTTTTCGACGATGTTTGATGTGGTGGCCTCAACTGGCCGTCCTGAGCGGGGGTCGTCTTCAATCGACTCCCGGCCCTGTTTAAAAAGACCATGCCACTTATAAATCATTGATTTACTAGGGCACTGTTCCCCATAAACGGTTTCCATTTCATTCAATATGGTTTGAGCGTTCTTTCCTTGCTTGGTAAGGAATTTTATTACAGCACGGTGTTCAATTTTCTCCATAATTCAGTTTTCTTCCGGATTGACTTGGTTTAGCAGGCAACTATTCGTAAACGACTGACGCAATAGGGCTGCAGCTTAACCTATATACTAATGATGAGTCCCCAATCAGAATGACACATAGCGAGCGCACCTATCGATTCCATCCCTCCATTCCACGAACTTTTGGACTTCCCCTCGTATCTTTATTGCCTTTAGATCTTTACAGATATTGGCAGTGTCAACATACATAGAGCACCTATACATACTGCTGTGCACTGATTGTCCAAGCATATAAGTTTAAAGAAATTAAAAATGACAAAATTAATTTAGCTAGCTCAGCAAAAACGAATTTAAAAGGGCGCCAGAGATTCTTATATCTCAGAGCAACATTTTTAAAAAGTAATGTGGTTTCAAAAATTCAAAGCAAACTACAAATTAATTCAAATAACGTAGAGAAACAACCAAAATTAAAAATGAAATTTAAATCAAGCTCACAGCTTCACTTCACCTACCCCGAGGTGATTAAATAAAATTAATATGAAAACTACAAAAAAACGGAAATTTAAACTCTAAACGCGATCGCTTCTAAACGAAAATTATTAACGGGCCTTATACATAAATTGTGCACAATAATACAACGCCAATTAATAAGCGGAGACGTCTGAATAATGATCAAAATTAATAATTACCGAAACAAATCTTAACAAATGAAAAATCGTAAAATGGAGGCAATGAGCTCAAAATTTACATGTACTTACATTCGTGACAATCATTCAGACTCTGCGCCCTAAGAGGCCTCTCACCGCGTAAGTACAAAAACAATGCGCGCTGCTGCAACAGCGCACCAATCATAGATACGCCTTATAAGAAGGACCAAACAAGATAAACTAATGCTAAACATATAAACAAAGAAAAATAAACTAACTAACTGAACAAATAAATACATCCAACAAAACTACTAAATTCATAGCAAAATGTAAAAATAAACATAAGTGAGAATTTGCGCGCGGCAATGCCAAAACTTGATCTTGGAAATTAACAGCATAGAGTTCAAACAACCGGGGAGACATATCACAGCAATACGTACATAATTAGTCATAAATAAAATAAAAAAGTAAAGATAATAAGGATGGTCACGAAATACAAAAAAAATATAAAAAAGGCAGGTTATAAAAATAACATTAAAACACAGCTAGCCCAGCAAATATTCATTTACGCTGTAAGGGCATTTAGCACAGAGATGAGCCTTGAGTCGCTGCTTGAATAAAGATCTACTCTGGCTTTGTTTCACGTCATCAGGGAGAAGATTAAAGTAATAGGGACCAGCGTAAAAAGGGGATTTTTTTAAACCTTCCGTTTTTGCCAAATGTACCCTAAACTGTCCTCGATTTCTAATATTCATGTTATGAATCATACCAGATGTCTGCAATTTGTTTTTATTATCATATGTAAAAATTAATAATTTATAGAAATACATTGAGGTCAGTGTTAGTATGTGTTTCTCTCTAAAAATGTCTCTACATGTAGTTTGAGGATGTAGACGATACATTGTTCTAATTATTCTTTTTTGAATTATAAATATGCGCAGTAGGCCGTGCGCATTGCATGCCTGTCCCCAGACCACTATCATATATGACAAGATAGGATATACCAAACCGTAGTAGACACTTAATAAAGAATTGGGGCCTAGTGTTGATTTTAAATTCTGAATAATATAATAACATTTATTTAACTTTGAAGCTACGATTGCCAAATGGTCAGACCATAAAAGGTGGGTATCAACTACCAATCCAAGAAATCCCGCTGTTGCCTTACTCTGTATGTCTATTTCGCTAAGTTGCATGCCACTAATCGTTCCCGCGTCGCGTTTGTTAAAAGTAAATTCAACAATTTGCGTCTTTTCGTAATTATTGAGCAACTGGTTATTTGAGCACCAACAATCAAACTCATGTACCGCTTGCAACAACTTATTTAACAAACAATCGATATTCGGTGCATTCACGTGGTGTCATCAGCGTACATAAAAACCTCACCAGCTGTAATATTGTGCGGTAAGTCATTGACAAACAGCAAAAAAAAGCAACGGTCCCAAAACACTACTTGAGGTACGCCAGAGAAACATAAACTTGCTGACAGGACTTATTAATTTCTAACCCTAACATTACGGTTTTTTAAATATGATCTAACCAGTCATTTACATTCCCCTAATACCCTTCTTTCTAGTTTGCTCAGTAAATATAGAGTGATTTAAGCTATCAAATGCTTTAGTCAAATCATAAAAAATTCCGCAACTTTTATATTCACTATTTAATTTTCTTGAACATTCTGAATAAAATCAATTGCCGCGTACTCCGTCGATAATCTTCCCTAATCCAACCTGTCGCCCATAAGAATATTGTTTTTATTTAGAAATGTTATGGTTCTATTATATACTACTTTTTCAATGATTTTAGAGACAACTTACTAACTACTTGGTCTATAATTCTCATACATTCACTCTTTAGTTTTGTGTACGGGTACGACTATCGCAGTTTTCAAAGAGTCGGGGTACACGCCCTCTCTTATAGAAGCGTTTATTATAGGAAGGAGTAATGCAGATATTTGCGGTGAACATAGTTTGATGATTTCTATGGGGACACCATCAAAACCTGCTGATTTTGTATTTGCAATCTTTTGGATCACCTCCTTAATTTCATCGTATGTAGCTGGAGAGAAAAACAGAGATCTTGTATAAAATTCCCCGTTGTAAATAAAAACTAAATTCTCTTTAATGCTAAGATGACGGCTATGATTACCATACAAATTATTTGCCAGAATAAGACATCTCAATAATCACTGGAGACGGGAAAATGGCATACTTTGATCTATGTAAGATGTAGCACTCGAATTTTGTACACTGTAAGAACAGTTGTGGAACCTATTAAATATTAATGATTTCAGGATTGCGTAATGACTCACTTAATTGCCTTTAATGATGCAATGAAAACCGTTTCAACATTATTAAGACTTTTATTAATGCAATCGACCAGTTAGATCAGATTTTTATTTCATGCATTCATTTTGGCTTGCTTCAATTCATCTTCTTCCATCCTTAAGGCTGGTTTACATGAAGGCAGTGGAGAAGCAAGTCAAGTCAGCAAATAATTTACTGGCAGTCACTTGCTGTGTGTAAACATCTACATGCTTCCTATTTCAGGCAAGGCAAATACGATACGTCAGGAAAGTTAATAAAACAGACAAGTGGATAGAACTCTTTCCTTACCGATTTGCTTTCCCCTTCTACCACAGATTTGCGGGCAAACATCTCACCTGTAGACTTGACACGTTGAGATGTGTTTTTGAGGAGCCCTGCAAGTGTGCAAGCACTACGAATGTCAATACCATACTAACTGTGTAATTTTTCTGCTTTATTTTTAAATGTCATCGCCAAGGTGAAATCATAACCTAACTTAATTTACCTCAAACACTTGCGTAGTTTTAAATTGAGCTTGTTTTGGCACTTACTGTTGAAGATTTAAGTCACGTGCTGACTTGATTTGCTTCTCCACTGCCTTTATGGCTGATTTACATGGAGCCAGTGGAGAAACCAGCCTTTTTTTATTGTTATGATTTACTACTGAAAGCTAGTAGTTAAGATTTACTACTTAAAATTTGCCCAAATTTCACTATATGAATTTTTTTGGCACGTAGTTTATTTTAATATCTACAATTAAGGATTTTTTTTATTTAAGTATGGCTCAATTCGCTTACTTTCTGTTTTTCCAGATGGGTGAAAGTCAATATAATAGAAAAAAGGAAAAATTTCGACTCTGAATCTGAGAACACTGATTACTAGAGACCGTGATTATATGCAAGAAAAAACTGGAATATATGCGCATTACATGCATCGAATTTTTGAGAAAATATGCATGAACCTGGGGCATATATGCAAAAAAAAATTGCAGACAATATGCACAATTTTTACATAATAATAAGAGCCAGAAATTTAAACATAACTTTATTGCACAAAAATTTTTCACAACATATTTCTAAAACAATTTATAATTAAATGTTTTTCAAAATTGTGTAAAAGAAAGTTTTGTCTTCTTTCAAAATACATATGTTTCGAAATAGAAAAGCTTCTTTCAACATCCACAGATGTAATTGTGCATTTTTTTAACTTTGCAATACATTCTAAACTAAAATTAAAGTCGGAAATCGTTTACTGTTTCACTTCCAAAATTTTCTTAACTTTCTTCAATTTCAAATAGCCCGCATTTTTATTTATCACTGTTTTTAATTTATCGTATATAGAATTCCTATTTGTACCCTTAACCTTCTACATAGCATATCAATATCGGTCTCTACTATTCGACTGATTCCGAGAGTGACATCCCTCGCGTTTCTAGTTTACGAATGGAACTTGAAACAAAGCTATATTTGACTTAATATACAGAAGGTTTTGTAGCAATTCGTTGATGTTACTATCTTTTTACAGTTTCTAGAGCAATGCAGTCAGCAGTGATTTTCAAGAATTACATTTTTATTCCTAAAAAATTATCGGAGCGAAAAAAATTGCAGCCTCTAACCACGTACCCCATCTCGTAATAATCGGTTCAGGAGGCAACTGAACATCGGGAAGTCGCTCCTTATAAAAATTGGATTCGTAAAGTTGCTTTTAAAAATACTTTTTTGACATTGCTAATTAAATCATTAATCAAAGGGAATTGATTCCTAATGTCTTCGGCTACACGATTGAAACCCATGAGCTAAACAAGTGTTATGATAATGCTACTATAAAAAAATTTAAATTTTTGCTCGGCTTTTATCATGTACGGTGTAGGCGTCGGACAACATTAGTAAAATTTTTTTCACAAGGTATACTTCCAGGTAAAAAGAAATTTGATAAACCTTCTTGAATGAATTGGGCAATTGTCACATTATTTGTTATGATGTATATGATTTACCTACAATATTTCCATGAAGAATTCCTAATAACAAATGGGCAATATAACGGCCACACTTATCCGTACTTTCATCTACCATGATATAAATAAATTATTCCCTACCAATTGTTGAATTTCTGCTATTGTTTGCTGGTAACAGATGATGACATAATTTTTTTTAAGGTATTTCGTTTCAGGTATATTTATGTTTGCAATATTTTTGCAGAACGGATTTCAAATTGACATTGTTTAATCTTGCTAATGTTATGTTAGACAAATTAATGCGTTACACATATCCGTATTATATTCTTCTTGTTCTGAGTTGTCGTGAAGTTGATGCTACACATTGACGTTATAGATTGCTGCACACATGGGGCCTTTAGTTTTTCACATTTTCTTTTATGGATTAGTTTTAGCGTGTTGATCAATTCAGGTATTTTCTCTCAGAAGACACCTACAACAACAATTCGTCATTTTATATCAAAAGTTAAAGAATTTAAAAACAATTGTAAAAGCTTTTTTAGTAAAATTAAACTTACCAGTTTACTGCAGCTCGACAAAATTATTTTGTCGCCATCCTTTACCAGTTCAGGATTATGGCTTAATCTATGACAAATTTTGTTCGCTTATACTCATTGATGTACGCCACCGTATTTAAAACGTGAACACAATTACATTGCTGTTTTCGCTCAAAGATATTCAATGAGAATAAATAGTTTAATTGGGAATTAAATATAATAATAAACGTACTTACCACATCCCTTCTGCTAGGCGAAATTAACAGTCAGTTCTGAAAAAATGTATTAGAAGAAAACTAATGTAAAAGATTTATCGTTTTAAGAATTGTCGGTTGTCCATCTATATTAGGAATTACTAGGAATTTTTACTAACAGAAAGGATAAGAAAAAGCTTAAATATGCAATATATGCAACTTTTGTAAATATATGCATAGAAATCCTAAATATGCAATATATGCAATCACTAATTAGCGCTAATTATCTTCAATTAGTGTAATACGTCTATAACTAAAAGATAATCACAAGAAATATATGCATTTGCAATATAATCCGGTCTCTGCTGATCACTATTATGCATAAATATTCTCACAGTTGTAGATGCTGTTATACAGAAATAAATCATCTCAAAATGAGGCGTCAATTGATTGATATTGAAGGGGGTACAGCGATATTACTGGCTTAAATTTCAAATTGCACGCTTTTGGCTGCTGTTAATACTTCAATCATCCCAAGTACATCACCTTCGACGCCTTTTAACATCATTGTAATCACCGTGGCTCAGAGTTTTATAGGTGCACTCCGGAAGACCGTCCAATCGATTTACCATCCACATATTCATCAACCCCTCCCCAAATTGGGTCGATACATCGCCATTATAGCCGAAAGAGGAGATCACCTGTCCTGTTTACTTACGCGGTTCTTCTTTTTTACGACACCATTCTGATCGAAATCCTTTTCAATTTCACTAGCGACTTTATTGCCCGCCATCTTACCTCGGAACTCCTTTACCCCCGCCATCTCGTCTGAACATCCACCTGGAATCCGTCGGTTGCGTGGATGCTTTTGTTTGGTAGAGAGGAACACGCGTGTTTAAAAGAAAGAGGAAAAAAAAACAGATTGGAAGGTATATAAAGGAAGGAAGAGCTACGAGAAACGATAGGTTATTTGAGTAGGGTATTGTATGTGAAAGCGACATGTTTGATTGCGATTCGGAAACGTGTCTAATTACTACACTTCGCTTCTTAGTTTGAAAATGGTAAAAACATTAACCTTAGAAGTATTACATAGACACATTTGTCATTTAATCTTGGCAATGTGATTTTACATCAAAAATTAAACGATAAAATTTGCAAGAAATTTTATTAACATGTAATACGACAAAATAATAATGTGTTTGCCGATCCCGTAGCTGAGGACACTCCTGTACACGTCTAGGTATCGACAGAATCAGATGGTCGATATCTGCTGTGCCAAAAGCAACTTTGTGGCACAGCAGATGCCACAACTTTTACACTTTACACTTCGTGGATTAACTCCACAGAGTCTGTGGAGGATGGTGCAAAGTGGGCAGCTTCCTCCACATGATATCCCACACATGTTCAATGGAGTTTAAATCCGATGAACGCAGTAGCCACGGCAAAACATTAACGCTTGCTTCTCGGAGAAATTCCATAGTTCGACGAGTAATATGGAGATGTGCGTTGTCATGCTGAAAAAGAGCGTGTGGACGGCCATGCTGTAGATAAGGTAGTGACACGCGCGTATATAAGGGGGGGGGGTAATGGGGGTAATTACCCCCCCCCCCATGAGTCAACGAAACGTACTTGTAAATCAAAATTTTGCATTTAAAGACAAACATTCATCCTTCTTTTTTCCATTTTTTGTGTAATTACTCCTCCCATGATGACACTATTCAAATTGTATCCAAAAAGAGTGGACCTTTTTTAGTTAAAATAAAAATATCATCTCCATTACCCCCCCTATAAACTCAAGTTGTATACGCGCCTGGGTAGTGAAGTGATTTGTAGGACGTCATCAACATAACGAGCAGCTGTCATACTACTTCGAATAAAGACAAGTGGTGATCGGTTACGCCGTTTTGCTCAAAGCACACCTGTCGACAGTATGACGTCATCTGGCAGTATCTGTTCTGGTGTGCTGCCAAGGATCAGTGCTGGGACCGCTGTTATATGTGGTGTATACAGTGATATGTGTTTTAAAGTACCAAGCATGCATTATCAGGCTATGCAGATTGACACACAGCTATTGTATTCTTTTCCAGCCTCTGACGCTGAGTTGTGTGGCAGCATGTAAATACAGACTTAATCTTGTAAAGAATTTTGCGGTGTGCGATAATTACAATTAAATCCTGCCAAATCATCTGCCACTTTATTTTGTTCAGATTTGAAATTAAAATAAATCAAGGTGTCATACCTTTTTCAAAAAACCTAAATACTAGGAGTGATTTTAGATAATTGATTTTGATTTCACGAACAGTAGCAACGTTATGTCAACGCACATTACATTCGTCTCAGAGCATTGTATAAAATAAAAATTTTTACAGTTTCTCTTTAAAAAAAAGTTATGTGAATCGCTTGTATGTCTGTGTTATTATTCACTGTACTAGTGTATTATCCATGTTTAGTTATTGCACAAAAAGACGTCTACAGTTATTCAAAACACCTGTTGTAGAATGTTTTTTCTCTCCACAGATTAGACCACGTTAGTCTAAATATGATCAATAGGCTGTACGTCTTCAGACTTACAAAGTTTAATTTTTTAGTTTTCTTACTTAAACTATTACAAAATCAATTCCCATTTATTTGCGTAGAAAACTGACACATCGCAGCGATACCATAACATAAATGTTAGAAATAACACATGAATATACGCATCATAGAACAGCTAGTTTAAGCGGTCTTTACTTATAACGCTTGTCATTTATAATGAATTATTTAGATTTCAAAAAACAGATGTCGTGAATATGTTTAAAAGGCAGATTTGATGTTTAGTGCTGTCTGTTTAGGGACCGTTTAGGTTAGTATGATATTATTAATTAGTTCATTTTATAGGTGGAGTACTTCGATTATTTAATAAATATTATTGATTTATTTTCTACCATTTTTTTTTTTGTTATACTGCACGCAGCAATGGAGTTTATTTTATTTTATTAGCTGAGACATACTGTATGTATTTATAACATAGGTAAGTGAAAAATAGCTAACTGCTAAACTCGCCATGATTATTCACTTTGTGATCCATCATAAATAAAACGATTATTATATTATTATTATCGTGTATATGCTATTTCTTCCAATATGCTACGTCTGAATGTCTGCAGGTAAATGAAAGAAAATGCTCTGTCGCTCGGGTAAGCGTCTAGAGGGGGAGGGATAGCGGAAAAGGAACCGATATCTTCTCTCTTGCTCGTCGCATTTCCAATCGTTCGCTTACTTATTTCCTCGGGTGTACCTTAAAGGAAATCGGAAGTAGAGACATTCGAAATAGGCAATTTTTCGTTAAAGGGCAATGCCATTCGAAAAAGCATCGTTTGTTCCGACTATCTTAAAAACCTCTGTAGTCTTACTCATTCACAAGAAAAATTTACGTGACTACGTTGCTAATTATAGGCCCATATCTCTAATTGTAAGTTCTATGTTTGCTAAAATCTTCGATTAGCTATTTGTCTCGATTTTGTGCATCTTGAAATAACAATATTTTGCCATCGACACCCGGTTCAGAAAGGGTTTTTCGACCATCACAGCCATAATTTCTCTGGTAGATGAAGTACTTGGACTCCTTGGATCGTGGCGAGCATCCAGCTGGGGTGTTTTTCGATCTTAGTAGAGCCTTTGATTGTATTAATTACTCACTGCTTATTAACAAGCTCGACTGCTATGGTATTAGAGGAGTTCAGATATCAAATGGAGGCTTTTGAACTCCCTATGCCATGGTGGCGAGGAATTGTTGGCCCAGAAGGATGAGAGAAATGGTCACTAGTTCCGCAATAGTAATTAGGTACTAGGTAATTAAAATAGGGACCAATGACGGGTGCCGCAGGGGTTGATCCTTGCCCCTGTGCTTTTTTTATTAATTATAAGTGACATAACTAATTTTATCAATTCATTGACAATATATGCTGATGATACATCGGCCGTTGTTGTTTCAGACAATCATTTCAGCACTTTGCAGGCCAAGGTAAACTCCTTGTTTGATTTGTTGGGCCAGTGGTTTCGGTATAATCAAATATTATACCAGTATACATATGGTCAAAGGAATGTTCAACTGGCGTACTGTATCATCAGCATACCCTTGACAGGATATGCTCCTCTTAAAACAATAGTCCCAAATTAAGTACCACATTACGCTGATAATTGCATATTAAAATTGTATATATGTTTATATCCACACGTGCGAAAATGTTATTTTAAAATCGGCCCTGAAACATCGTGAATCGTTTGTTTACATTTAACTAAACACTTTGAACCGTGGAATGTATTTATTGCATCTGTGCATCGATATACATACGTCACAGTGTTTTTGTTTGTAATTTAATATAAACCATAACAGATTACGCTTGGATGTTGACCCACTGACTCCAACCGTACGGTTCTACATATATACATACATATTTCCTTTTTTTTTAATATAGTTTTCTTCGCACATGTTATGTTCTTCCTCGCTCTAAACATCGCGTTGCTGGGTTTAGAAGATCGTTCTTGTTATACACGCTTGTAACTGGGAAGTGCATACGATATTAACATGTACGTAAAAAGAATTTTCCCATCTCAGTAGTAGTAGTAAGCGACCTAGAATATTTACATAATGAGCCGTGCCACATCGTGTAGAGCAACTGTTCTTACCAGTCTAAAACATTGCGAATTCGTGTCAGGATATGAAGGTAAAAGATGTGTGATTACGGCGTGTTTTTTTTCTAAAAGAAAAAACAAAATAAAGCTTTTTGTATTATAATACCGTTTCGGGTTACAGAAAGAGAAAAGCTCTCTTGAAAACTTGCCAAAGGCTAGTCCGGCGAACGCCGGCCGCGTCATCTCTCTTCTCCAGTTTGGGCGTTCTCGTCACCCACTGAACCTGTCTGTATCCAGCTGTCTTGACACGTGAACCGACAGTTTATATTACTTGTTTATTTTGAGGACTAAACTTTTACGGTTAACGAGTTGATTTTGTAAATCTTTCTTGTTTAATATGCCGTTTCTGAATCATAAAGGTGGCTGTGAGAGGCGGATCATATTTTCATATAAAATTTCGATGTATTTTGCATGTATAAAATCGTTTCTCGAATTGGTGCCTTTGTAGTTGTAAGTTAGTTTGAATACAGTGCTAATAATTTTAAGAGATTTCAAAATTAAGATGGTCTAGTGAAAGAATATTTCTCTTATATAAGTCTTTAGACGTTAATCAAAGCGGCTTTAGCGATGGGCACTAAGGGAAGTGAATCCAGTTTTATAACGATTGGGTATACTAGTTTTTCGTCGACTTTTGGAAAATCGGTAGTGTTACGTCCCCATATTTAGATTTAAGTTATTTTAGTTCTAAGAAGTAGTGAATGTATCTTCCTTTGTTCTATCATGTCTTCATTCTAACAGACACCTTTCATTTGTAATTACGATGACTTGATTCCCTTTGTACACCACCCGCAATTACTTTGTAACCCATCAAGGGAAAATTGGTCAGTTATAACAGCGACTCAGCAGTTCCACCAATTGAATCAGTAGTTATCGTCCGACACTTAACATCACTGTAAATATTCCATATTATTTTTATTAAATAAATAAGTATTAAAAGAAAGGTGTGTGTGACAAACAACCATACAGTCCACAAACAACAGGTAGATAACACGATATACAAATATATTGTGATGCTATGACGTAGCACACAGTCCGGTCTAAAAAAATCCTTAAATATAATGCTTTACTTAAATTATTAAAATTCAATTTTAATCATCCCATTGTCACTTATTTTATTAACCTTAAATCATGAGTATACCCTCTCTAATGTCAGATGGCACGCGGGGAGGGGGGGGGGATTTATGACTACAAACGCCTAGAGGACGCTCAGGCATTAAAATTGGATTTTCATTTAAGTAAAGCATTATATTGAAGGATTCTTCTTCTCACCCAGCTGTGTGATACCTCATAGCATCACAAATAATTTTGGCGCCCAACGTGGGGCTTTGGTTTTTTTGTTCATATATTTCAGAAGTTCCAAAATGACACTTACCAACTGCTTTTAAACTGTGGATATCTTCTCTTGGTACAATAAGGAAATAAAATTCAGTTACCTGAATTCTTGAATTTTAGATTTGATCGTACAATAAGCTCTGGGTCTACTACAGCACCCAGGAAACCATTAGACCAATGATCCATGTTTTCATCTTTTTCGAATCATCATATTTCCTATTTTTTCTCTTCGCAGTCATTATATCAAATTTTGAATAGTTGTTTCGATGTCCGGGGGTAATGTTTTCATTTAAAAAAAGAAGCCCCGAAGCCCCACATTGGGCGCCAAAATTATTTGTAAGCATGAGGGTAGTACACGGTATATAAAAAAACTTAAATTTTTACTAATTATAAAACTCAATTTTAATGCCGAAGCGTCCTCCTCTTGTAGTCAGAAATTTTAACATCTACGCTTTGCGTAGACTTTACTTTTACGACAATTATCTTTCAACTATATTTTCTTATTTATTACCTTCTTATATATGTTGATTTGCACAAATTAGTTAATTGAGTGGTAACAAATGTGCTTAAAATGATTCTACAAACGGTGCTGTAATTTGCTAGCATGAATGATGATTCTGTTAGAAGAACAAAGGTTGATTATTTTTAAAGTTTATTAAATAATGATGTGTAATTTTATGTATATTTTCTTAAAAAATTATAATAAATTGTGTAAATTAAAAAAATATGATATTCTTTAGTATTCCGAAAGCTAAACTGTAATAACTCCTATTTTATAAGATTGCGATTAATAAATTATAGAAACAATGAATTTAAAGTAGCAGGATAATTTTTAATAGTAATGAATTTGTATAAGAACACGGTAAATAGGAGCTAATACTGTTCAACATGTGAAAGACAGGTTTTCTCTGTTTACTTCTATACACTGTAATTTATTTTCAATTCTTCTTTATAATACTGCTTTGATAATCTAAATCTCAAATACAAATACCTCAACATTGCAATTGTTAAATAGTTTATTATTAAGCCTCCTAATAGTATATTATTTGTAACGATTAATTATTTCAACTAGTTTGAATAAAACTTCTTTCATGTACTCTTCAGATGTCCTCCAATATGTGCATACTTCTCCTTCATAAATAATTTCAAACTTGTGAAGATAACATAGTTTTTGGGTTGTATCGACACATTTTCGTACATTTTCCATGTCATATTACCCATATCATCTCACGGAGTGTAAAACAAAAAAAAAAAAAATTAGTTTTAAATAACTTTATTAATGCGGCTAATAGATTACCTAGTATTTGAATAATTTACAAACAAAAAAAAAACAGGATCACAAAAAACATGCTGGTGCGTATGTGCACCACTGGTAGGAACCATGATACAAAATGTAACATAAAAAAAGAAATAAAACCAATTTGACAATAAAAAAACGCCAAAGTATGTGCGAAATTGGACTAAATTGCCGAATATGCCGACTAAGCTTGAACAAAAAATATAATATTATAATTTTTTAATATTTCTGACTGGTGCATAAATGCACCACTGGGAAGTACCGCTAACGAAAAAGAATTATTTTTTGTGAAACTCCCTAAAACAAGTTACATGTAAATGCACTTTACACTTTTCGCAGATATAAATAGTATGTTTATGACATACCCTGCACCTTTTTCTTGCTTCAGACTCATGCGATACGATAGTATGCTCATGCTGATCGTAGCGAAATTCATCAATTGTGGGAGGAACATTTCGCGAGACGTAGGTTTTTTCGATTTTTAGAAGATATATGTTTGCTACCACTAGCTCCTGCATATGGTAATGAATAAAACAAATATCCATCAGAGGAACAGAGGTACTAAATCTTGAAGCCAAACCTTACTGGCTTTCCTTTGATAAACATTTTGCAAGAATGCCTACCAAAATATGACACCATTTGTTCATCAATTTAAAGGTTGTTAGTAAATATTCCCCACTGTAATTTTTTTTATTGATTATGTCTATTTATGGTCTTAGTTTAGCACATTTATCATTTTTGTCTAAGTTATTGTTATCTGAACAATGTAAATTTTGCTTTATATTTTGAAACTTATTTCTGCTTAATTCCCTTGTACTCATCATTTGACTAATGTAGGGCGTTTGTGGTAGTGAATGATATCCCGAAAATAATAATATGCCGATAAAGTTTAACAATTCATGTCTTTCTAGGAGAAAGTCAAAGCGATTATTGTCGTAAGCATATTTTATGGAATATTCTATGAGCATATTCAGCACTTCGTCGTCAAAGAAACTTCTAAAGGTGTCTTGCCGAAAAGTTCTACCTTGATTCGTTCTTTATCAATAGCTTCGCTAGAGACAGATGAATGGGTGTAGACAATTCCCTCCTTTATCCATTTTGGCGTAGGGAAAGTGGAAATTGAGGTCGATGGAGCTAAATGTTGTTTTTTTGAAGCCAAATATATGAAATACGTAATAAAAGCTATAATAATAACGCATATGCGTAATCTAAGTTCTTATATTACATATCGAAATCGTGTTACAATGTGTTTCAAAAATATTGAATCACATCAGTGGTGCATAAATGCACCACTCAACTATTTGTTGTAAAAATTTTGTTATTATTCATTCTAATAGAAAAATAATTTATGCTTAATAACGGTATACTAAAAGACATTACGCGTACATAAGCAAAAATTGTAAATCCCATTTGCAAATAGTGTTTTTTCACTATTGATTGACCCCGTGTTACTAACTGATTTTTTTATGTTATTTTAAGCGAAAATAAAACTTCATAATATTCATACTATATGAGCAGGTTTATTTTTTCCAAATATAACAGAAACTGTGTAACGCATTTTGAGCCGCAAATGAAATATTAATACCGCTTAGTGTTGGAAAAAAAAAAATTGAAAATGTGGTGCGCAAACGCACCACTGGGATGAGATGGGTTAAGCTTCTACTAGTGATAGTTAGTCACTATGCTAGAGCTTGTTGGCTGCTTCAACCATGCAATTACATTTTAGGAGAATAAGCTTAACCCTAGTCCTACCAACGTTTTATCGTAACGTGTCCTACCAAGGTGTGCCTCACAGGCACACATCTATTTGTACACATTGTTGATGTAAATAATAGCAAAATATGCATTATTTATTTCATGCAGTAGGTATACAGTAAGATTAAAACATATAGAAAGAATATTGTGTGTCAGAAGATATAATTTAAAAATAGTACAAGATAGTAAAATATTTGAAAGTTATTTATGTAGTTTGCAATTTGTGCACGTGAGTATTTTCTCTGAATGTTCACCACAAACCGTTTGCTTACACTTATCACATAACTTGTGTTGACATCTGCTTTTCTTTGATGGTCAATATAGCACCGTTTTCGTTTCTTACTTCTCGAGCCGAAGACTCCTCTCCTGGTTGGTACTTATTCAACGTAGTTTGTATCAATGAAGTATGACTTTTTATGCAAGCCACTCAAACTACGACGTCTAATTTGCCCCAGTACTAATTCTGTTGTAATTTCTCGTAAGAAAATTTTGCAAAGTCTTCGTTTTTTGGAAATATGCCAGTCAGGATGGATATTTCTCCAAATGACAAATGAAGCTACTCCACACACATCAATTATTATTGAAAAAATAGACCAAAGGGCACCTATTAGTTTTGCGTTTCACTGAATATGTATGTACCATCTGATCACGTGTATCCACCCCTCCTTTCGTGGAATTGTATACTTATTGATTTCAGATTTTATTTTATTTTCCTCATCAATGGTGGAGTCGTTGTGCATTGTAGATAATAATATGACACAGCGATTTTTCTTAGGTACATAAGATACCAAAGTCATTGTGTTCTGAAAACCAAACAAGTTGCTTTCAATATTCCGTCGCCTGTGAGGTAAAAAATTTGGTGGTATGCAGCGCTTATTTTTCTGAGCGTTCCTACACAAGTTAGGCCTTTGGTAAGCAAACTGGGTGCAAGCTCGTTAGCTGGTGAAGAAGTTGTCGAACGTAATATTCCTTTTAGTTCTCAGAAAAGGTTCACAAAGTTTTTCAAACCCACTTTTGCGCTAAGTTTTCTGGCTCTATTGAGACCTTCTTTTCCTAAGTACGGTACACCACGTAACGGATAAACTAGTTCCACTATCGCATATCCACCAAATTTTCATACCGTACTTAATCTGGCTTGCTTGGCAGGTACTGTCGGAAAGATACACGACCTCTAAAAGGCACCCAGTTGTTCATCGATGGTTAGATTACTGCCAGGAAGATAATATTTCAGCAAGTTTGTATTAACACGGTTCCACAGGTCTCTAATTGGTGCCAACTTGTCCTTTTTGCCTTCGGAGGGTTCTGGTCGCTTTATCGTCAAAACGAATAAATCTTAGTTATTGAGTAAATCTATTCCGTGACATAACACGCTCGATAAACAGGATTTCCATATAAAGGATTCCATAGCTCATTATAGTACACCATTCCTTGTTTATTTCTTCCAGCAGTAATCAAAAGGCCCAAGAAAGCACGGATTTTCACACGAGTATCAACATGCACTCCAGGTGGAAGTTTCAATTTTGTTCAATGCTGTTGTAATTATGTTGTGTGCACGTGTTTTTCCCTTTGGCAATCGGCGTGGCATTCCACTCGGTTACATCTTTTCCAATTAAAGTTTGCGAATGGCCGGGCGGTTCATCATTAGCATCACTATCGTCACTTCCTTCTTGTTCATCGCTTTCTTCATCGCCAGTTTCTTGATAATCCGCTTCACTAGAAGAGGTTTCGTCATTTGGCTCTTCTTCATCTTCACCATCATTTACATTCCTTCCCAACATCTCATCACTTTCGTACAATGCATCGAGCAACTCCTTTTCAGTTAGTGGCCGGCGTCGGTCAGTCAACCAATCGGCATACTTTCTGCATAAATTTCAAAACCAAATAAGGCATAAAACAACAAATCTATTTTACTGGGGTCAATCAAACTTTATTTTGCTTACCTGGTCATACATTATACTCTCCATTAGGTAAAAGAAATAAAATTAACCAATAGACACACCTAAAACGGCCAATGCGTTTGTTAGGAAAGTCACAAATACACTGATAGCAATGCAGTTTGTAAGCTGACTGTTTTAGCAAAACCGCCTTTAGGGAATTCCCCTTCATATGGCAACTGGAAGTTCTTTACATACAAGGGGAAAGTCCCGAAATATAAAGCATATCTTGTTACGGGGGATTTACCCACATACCTAGTTTTAAATAACGTAGCAATGCATTTTATAGTATAATAACAGTATGTGCCTCAAAGACACACCTTGGTAGGACGTGTCGGTAAATTATGTTTAATTTTTTTAGTAAAATAGGAAAAATATTTTTAAAAAAATTTATGTCATTCTGTGTTAAATAGTTTATTTTGAGAATACAAAAATCCTCCAGTCTGTGGGCAGTTAACTTACAAAGTTCCAGCAATTTCAAAATCAATTGTGCCTCAAAAGCACACCTTGGTAGGTTTAGGGTTAATACGTATATAATTTTTTTTTAGTTGCTGAAAAGACAATTACTTTAGTTTTCAACTTATAACGTTTATTACGGGTTTGAAATACCTTAATTAATAATGAAATAAATAATAAAAAATACTAAATAATGGTAAAATTTCAGAATATGTCATACGTTAAATCAAAATAATAACTGGTATACATGGTGATATATCTGGTTGCCTACTCGCCAGTTACCAATGCATTGATAATTCGTTTTTTAACTTTACACATAAAGAAATTGTAAATAAGGGGAAATTTCAGAATATGTCATACGTTAAATCAAAATAATAACTGGTTTACATGGTGGTATATCTGGTTGCCTACTCGCCAGTTATCAATGCATTGATAATTCGTTTTTTAACTTTACACATAGGGAAATTGTATGTGTAATAGAAAAAAAGAGCTCGGTTTACTTAACTATACATTGTTTGAAAATGTCAATGCTTCGCCATATATTCTTGAGCATCACAGCCTATTACTTTACCTTCAACGTCCAAACTTTTACTATACGAGATCCACCCGATCTTCCACTTTTTCTTCGCCGCCAACAATAAGGACAGAAACCTTGCTTATTCCAGTCGCTTTTCAGCAACTCGAACAATACGAAACTCGTCGTCCGTCTGGTCGACGGTTTTCAGGCCTGCCACGTGTCACAGTGTAGGCCTGAAAAGAAACGCCAGCTAACGACGTGCATTCAAGGGGTCGGTGAATAAGGAAGTGTGACGCGCGCGGGCTATATGTACTACTATATGCCTCGCGGTGGCCGCAATGGCCAGCGGCGTAGGCAGCGCGATCCACAGAGCGGACGCTAGAGGAGTAGGACTATTGATTTTTGGGAGCTGGCGGGGCAAGTGTTGGTATCGTTGCCCGGGTGTGTGACAGAGTGTTAGAGGCTCCGCTCGTCCTATCCCCTGAAGCTGGTACGATCCCTACGTTGAGAAGAGGAGCATCTTCTGTCATAAGCGGCGGTGCCCTGGAAATTTATTACTCAAAATTCATTATCGTTGCTTATCGTATGTGTTTGGAGTTGTTGCAAATGATTTGCCATATATACACATATAATGATGCTGCTCATGCCTACACTCCAAGATCGAGTTATTTTGTCGTAGCTTAAGTACTAAACCATGCAATAGTTCATAGTATATTATGGCATGCAACAGTCATTAACACTATAAAAAAATGTAGTGAAATTATAAAAATAAATAGATAAATTCTACTTAAAATATACAGGGTATTCCACGTAACTGGTTCATTAAAAGTTTATGATATTCTATTATTTACTTATATTTGAGATTTTGGCACCAGTATCTGTTCGATTGGCACTATAAATGTAAAATACCTTAACCAAAATATCACTTCCGGTTGACCGGAAATGGATGTCAACTTTGTTATTTTAAATAGAATGATATAATTTTTTATTCATTTTTGGATTCTACAACTATAAATACGTCAGTTTTCATTAGCTATTCCTATAGTTACATGTTGCCGTTTTTGAGTTATTTAAGTTTTTCTTTTTTTTTAGTCATAATCATTGCATCATTGAGAAATTAATATCTCGGTTAATACTGCAAGTAGAGACTCCAAATTTGCTATGTTATGAATGTAGATATAACTCTAAGAAACGGTAAGCACACTTTACATTCTAACATACAGGGTGTTCACAACTGAGGAACAAAGTGACATATTTTCAAATGCAGAAAACTCATTGTTTTTTTAAATAGAACACCCTGTATTTTAATTCGGAATTAGGAAGTCAATATCATCCCCTATCACTTTATATCAGCATTTCCTATACCTATCTTTAATAGATTTTGAGATATGAACGACTTTTTGTTAAACAGACTAAGTATTCTTTTTTTTTTTAAATAGAACACCCTGTATTTTAATTCGGAATTAAGAAGTAAATATCATCCCTTATCACTTTATATCAGCATTTCCTATACCTATCTTTAATAGATTTTGAGATATGAATGACTTTTTGTTAAACAGACTAAGTAGCCCTATCTTTGCGTGTTTGTAGCTGGCTCTGAATGGGATTAATGTCAAATTCATTGACTAGCCAAAAGTGTTTATGTATATCATTGTAATTACACTTTCGTACAACTCAATATTAATAGAAATGACTATTCGAACAGATATTCTTGTATGGTTATTCAAAAATAATACATGAATTTGACGTGAATCCATTTCAGAGCTAGCTACAAACATTTAAAGATAGGGCTACTTAGTCTGTTTAACAAAAAGTCGCTCATATCTCGAAATCTATTAAAGATAGGTATAGGGAATGCTCATATAAAGTGATAGGGGATGATATTTACTTCCTAATTCCGAATTAAAATACAGGGTGTTCTACTTAAAAAAAATGAGTTTTCTGCATTTGAAAATATGTCACTTTGTTCCTCAGTTTTGAACACCCTGTATGTTAGAATCTAAAGTGTGCTTACCGTTTCTTAGAGTAATATCTACATTCATAACATAGCAAATTTGGAGTCTCTACTTGCAGTATTAACCGAGATATTAATTTCTGAATGATGCAATGATTATGACTAAAAAAAAAGAAAAACTTAACTCAAAAACGGCAACATACAGCTATAGGAATAGCTAATGAAAACTGACGTATTTATAGTTGTAGAATCCAAAAATTAATAAAAAATCGTATCATTCTATTTAAAATAACAAAGTTGACATCCATTTCCCGTCAACCGGAAGTGATATTTTGGTTAAGGTATTTTGCATTTATAGTTCCAATCGAACAGATACTGGTGCCAAAATCTCAAATATAAGTAAATAATAGAACATCATAAACTTTTAATGAACCAGTTACGTGGAATACCCTGTATATTATCAAAATTCTCACCCATAGAATACTTTAAATAAAGTTTAATTAAAGACATTATATGCGACATCGGATACGAATTCATTCAGATCAAAAGGATGGCATCATTAAAGGAAGTGTAAGTACTTTTTTGTACACAAAGTGTGTCAAACTTGAAAACCGATTCTTGAAACAGTAGGTCCCTATTCGGTTCCGACGTCACGTCATATATACTTTATTTATGAGAAGGCAAGTGAATTCAATTTATTTCATATGATCTATATTTTATAGAATATACTTACAGGAGTTTCAACAGCAACAGTATATCGGGTAATTAAAGAGTATTAGAAACTCTGGAAAATGTGCGGATCCTAAAAAGGCTACTGGTAGCCCTTCTTTACTGAAATCCTTTGATGAGACTGTGAAAACTGCTATACGACAAATAGTTCACAATATGTTTCGGCAAAATGAATCTCCGACATTAGATGAGGTGCTGATGCAAATAAAATATAACGAAGATTTGTCAAACATGAGTCGATCAACATTGTACATATTTGCTAATGAAGCAAATGAACTTTAAATAAGAATCATTTATTATATAGAAATACATGTATATAATTGTGCTATATCCTCTAGATACTTAAAAAGGAGCAGAAACACCATTTTGACCGAAAGAGATGATATTGTAAGATGGAGGCGACAATATCTCAGAGATATTTTACAATATAGAGCTCAGGGCAGATCAATTTTCTATTTGGGTGAAACTTGGGTGAATGAGAGTCATATAGTACAGAAAGTGTGGACTGACACAAGTATTCACAGTCGTAAACAAGCCTTTATCGAAGGGCTTACAACTGGATTAAAAAATCCAGCTGGAAAAGGACGTCGTCTTATTTTGTTACACATTGGAAGTTGTAATGGCTCTGTAAAAGACTGCTTATTATTGTTTGAAGGAATGAAAGCCACTGATTACCACGATGAAATAAATGCTACTATTTTCGAAGAATATTAAACTATTTACCTGACAATGCTGTTATAGTTTTAGATAATGCATCCTATCATAGTCGAAAAATTGAAAAGCCACCACCATCATCATCATGGAGAAAGGTTGATATTCAAAATTGGCTAACAAGCAAGGCAATACAGCATGATGAGGATATGGTCAGAGCTGAACTGTTAAGCTTGGTTAAAATTCACAAGAATAATTATAATTCCTATGCTATTGGTGAACTGGCAAAACCACAAAATAAAACTGTGTTAGCTCCTTACCACTGCGAACTGAATCCCATCCAGCTTATTTGGGTCCAAATAAAGAATGAATTGGCTGCCAAAAATCAAACCTTTTAATTATCTGAGGTGAGACAATTATTACTTGACGCCTTGGGAAATGTAACTGCTACTATTTGGCAAAAAATGCATAAATCATGTTATAAAAGGAGAATATCGTATTAAAGATCTTGATGGAATAATTGACGATGTAATAGAACCATTTATCATTAGAGTTGGAGAGGATAGTGACAGTGAAGATTTTGATTAGTTCGATATCATCATCATAATTTAGAGTTATATGAATTTATTTCTAATAGTTATGAGCGGCTCATAAGTTTATGATAAATATTTTTATTACATTTGCATTTCTGTAAATAAATATTTGAATGTAATTTTTGCAGACCTGTAATAATTGTATATTTGTAATAAATAAATGTTATGTATCTTATCCATCCTCCGTTTGCACTTTTTAATATTTATTTAAATTCTTTCCTCATCTGTCATCCTAGATAAATTCCTGTCGCTGATTTCTGTGTATTCTGCACGAAATCCTTTAACACTATATATGAAATGCTGGATATTTATTAAAAGAGCATTTACCACATAGTGAAACCGATTTTACATTATTCCAAAATAACCATAAAGACTATTTCTTGTTTAAAGATTTGAAAGCATTAGCACATATTTTAAATTTAATATCAGAAAATAAACTTCAGTCTAAGCATAGGTCTATACTTAATATACATATACTGCTGTGTACTGACTGAATTGAAAATGCAAAATGAATTTTAAAAAATGAAAAGGAAAAAATTAAATTAGCTAGCTCAACGGATAAAATTTTAAAAAGACGCAAAAAAACAATTAACAATTACCCTCGCGAATTAAAACTTGAATCTAACCACGAAAAGTAAATAGTGAGTGAATGAAAACTGACTTAAATACCCCAAAAATTGAAAAGGTTTAATTAAAAATAAAAGAACAGAATTTTTAACCCAAAGATGCTAATTAACAATCAACTTTATTATAAAAAAAGAAAAAAAAAGTTAAATGCAATTTGGGCAGAAAAAAAAAACCGTGAACAGAGGGTTCTGGCCTAAATTTAAAAACTGCACGTGATTCTAAATTACAATAGGACAATGCTATTTCCTATATCAAAGCAAAAGATTAGTTTGTTCAGGAAGATAATCCTATATTTTTCAAATCCACGTGGTTTCAAATTAACACAACCTAAATTAAGCGTGGACAATTTCTAGTAAATAACAAAAGAGAAATTTAAATGCAAGCACAAAGCTTCCACTCACCCAAACCGAGGTGATAGATAATTAAAAATGAAACAGTAAAATAGAAAAACGGAGAAATTAAACTGCAAATATATCTTCCCGACCAAAAATAATAAATGATCTTACATGTATAATCTGCGCACATCAATATAACAACAATTATTATAAAGCGAATTCCTTGATGCACAAGAATTTTCAAAAAACAAATCTCTATATCAAATGAATGAACAAAAATGGCAGCAAAGATTTAAATATACATGTACTCACACTAAAGTCAACCAAGGAACTGCCTGACAAAATTCTACAGCTGCGTACAACGCAAACGCACAAAATCTCCGACAAAATCTAGTAGAACAAACATTAAATAGAACTAGCAAATGTTAGACATCTTAAAGAAAGGAATTCATTTAAAAACACTTAACACTAAATTAAATAAATTATACAATTAAGTCTTTTAACTAAAATTTATACAAACTAACCATTATTATGAAAATTTCTCGGTACAATGATTCAGCAAAACGGAAAATCATGACAAATTAGGCAACTTAAAATACACTCACGAAAAACGGGGTGCCTATCTATAGCAATACGTATCACAAATGCAAAAATTATTTGAATTTTGCCGCGTACAATTTGTTTTCAAGATTTTCGTGCGTTTGATTTGGGCTTGGGGTATGTTCAGAAATTCTTCGCTCTACATTAAAAATACTCTATAGAGAACAATTAATTGAGTTACTTCAATGTCCATTTTGCAGTATGTTGTAACTACCAAATTGACGTAAATGAATTCGGCTGATATTTACTAACAGATGCTATGGTATATATCCTCTCCTTCCTTTAACTCTAGTAAATGTCAACCATTGTAGAAAATTATAGTGAGAATTTGAACATATGCCTCCGTCGTTACTTCACCACAGACTATACCGGTATAGCGACATAAAAATATTTCACGCTTCCCCTTTAAAGTAAATCCTATATTTGCAAACGGCAAATTCCCGCACAATCCCTTATTTCTATCCGTCTGTCCTATTTCTAACGCTTTTTCCTTATTTCCTCTGTCGATGTTGGTGGAATGCTCTTTTCCTAATCCTAAACGCCAATATCCAACGGCCATAAAATAGATAAAACAGATCAAACGTACCGTGAATTCGAAAACTTATCAATATGCATCGCCGCTTCCTTTGGTATGTGCACTTTTGTAGAAACGTTTCGTATAGTTTCGTTATTTTCATTGCAATCTTCATAGGTAGCAGCGTATTGTGTTCCATATATTTATAGTTTATCGGCATACATTTATATGATAAGGATTTCGAAAGATTTCCTGGATTTATTTAGAGGCTATTGAAGATATAATGCAAGTTTTGGTTGGTCTATTACATTATTTGCTTTAGGTTGTTTAGTAAGGTAAGGAGGAATGACTGAATGCTGAAACAGTATAGAAAAAAAAAATTAATGCAAATTTTCAAACAATTATATAAAAATTATATATATCAAACAATTATATAAAGTTTCGCACAAGTTGTTGAACATACAGGGTCAGTGGTAATAGTTGCAACTAATCGTCAACAAAATATTTACAGTATTCTCTACTATAACATTTAATATTGTATATAAAATTATTATACACCGATAATTTACGTGTTGCTATAATTCGTATACCTAGTTGTGAATAATTATTTGTTTTTTTGCACACGTAATGTGTAGTTTTCTACCTATAAAAAGAGCATAAATTGCATAGTGTTTGCTGCAAATGCAATAGTGAATTTTCAGTAAAATTTTGCGTACAGTAAAGTTGGGCTGTTGGATCAAGGGATAAAGGGTCCTTTATTTGAGAAGTTTTCATTAATTTATTTTGATCTATGTTGTTCTTCGCCGGTATACAATGTTTTTCCGGTAAATACACCAAATCAACTTTTTATAATCGTGTTTGAGTGAAATAGGAGAAGCGCCATCTTTACAACAATAGCTGTATTACATACACTTATTGAACGTGACTATATGGGTATAATAGAAAATTTCGCCATAATAATAATGCTTTGTTACAGAACCTGTTTACAAAATGGGGCTAGGTTTGGAAAAAAAAGTGATTTGAACATAATAATTATATAATAATATAAATTAACTACAATTGTGGTTAGCGTAATCCTTATTTCTTAATAATATTCATATATTTGTTAATTAAAGAGGACTTACTGTTTAAGTAATGGATTTGTTAAATTAATAAACTAGAAGTAACAAAATAATATGATCGCTTTTAATTTTTTATACCAATTGTTTTCGTTATTTTCGCAATATCTCTAAAATAAACGAAATTTTATTAGTTCGAGGGTTTGTTTGTTGATTTCATTATCGACAATACGTGAATCTCGAGGGATGTTGGCAGTTGGTGGATATAATTGAAGATACGAGTGGATAAAGATGCTATGTCGCATTTTAAAAATGAATCAAGGTGTTTTGTACCCATCTTTCACATAGCACCATCGAAAATTCCAGAAATTCAAGAACACTCGAGTCTTGTGAATGTATGAAGGGGTTATGTTACACTACTTTTGTGAAAAATTACATAAAAAAGTTTAATTTCTGGAAAAGTTTGTTTTTGTAACATAACACCTCCATCCACTCGTGTCTTCAATTATTACTGCCATGTCGACAGACCGATGCCCGTCTTAATATTAGTTTTTTTGCTTCAGAAACAGCAATTCGTAAATTTTGAGATATGTCCAAGATCTTGGCAGACGGACGTCCTTCTTAACATTAGCGGAAATCAGAAATAGAATTATAGTTAATTAATTATTAATTCGATCCGTGAACTAGTGTTCGAGTACTATAAAGTTTGTCAGTGTAAAAATTCCCGTTTATAGCTTTTTTTCCCACTTCATCATATGCAATTTATTATATTTACTATATGTAGAATATTGTAAAACATTTCACAATATTTTCTAGAAGATTGTGCTACAATATTTTCTAACAATCTTATTGCTTTTTTTTTGTAACTGTGGAATACAAAACTGTAGCAACGTTGTTTAATAAAAATTTCGCACAATTGCAAAAAAAGTCGAAAGATATACCGGAAATCTTGGGGACTATCTCCAAAGCTAGTCTATTGGCTCTACGTGATGGTAGTACGTCAAACCATAACCTATGGAGCAATATAGCTTGGTGACAAAAGGCTCAACAAGTCAGAGCAATAGCAAAACTTCCGTCGCAAATATGGCAATCACAGGAGCAATGTCTTCTTTCCCTTCATTGCCTATAGAAGCTCTTCTAATGCCAATGAAGACACATTGTTTTGGAACGGGAGGTTGGACTAACAGTATTTTGCCTATGTCAAATAGCGCATCAATCTCCACATATTCATGTCTGTGTGACCAATAAGCTGCTGGACAATTTCTGGGCAGATCAAAAAGTGCTCGAATACTGGAACAAAAAATGTCTCGATTTGAGTGTAGTACACCCAGTCATCCCAGAACCAAGGAACTGTAACAACTTGACTGCAAAAATCATCATTCCTCCCTTAAAATTTGAATAGGGAAGACGGTTCTTGTGACCATTCATTTAAAATGCAACTCGAACACTGTTCTGGAGCTGTAAACACACCTCCTAAACACATTGGGGATGGCTAATAACCTATCCCTAATCTGGGTACCTGGGCACTCATTCATTCTTGGAAATGATGCAACAAACATCCTTGTCAAAAAAAGGTGCTGCGGAGCAATATCGGGGATCAGAACCTGCCGTTGGAATAACACCTAGGGTAGTTAATTAGCACATGAAATTCTGGGCAAATCTGCAGGTGTTTCACCATTGGAACAACTGTCTTGGTTTGGTGCATGCGAAAGAGTCATATCAGAACCAAGAAACTTCAAGAACTTGACCGCAAAAATGGCAAAGTAATTGTCTCTGTTTTTACAGGTCACTGTAAACTTTAGAAAGCATCTTCACAGGAAAGGGCTCTGAATGATGAAACTGAATGCCTGACTGCGTTTAGAGGACTAAGAGGACAATTGGGCATATTTTCTGCCATTGCTCAAAATTAGATATGTAACCTCGAAAAAGGCTGACCGCTTCTCTAGAAGGCTTGAAAACAATCTCATTCACACTTAGTTGGTGAACTCTTAGATAACATTCGCTCTACAATAGACCCTACTGGTGGCCGTGGATTAATCGAATCCATACGGATCTTTTACTAATAATCTAATCTAAACAAAATCAGATGTGCTTAAAAGCAATATTCCAGATTTATATGCAATTTCTCGAGTTTGTAAAATGCCTGTATGAATAAATTTTCGTTACATCAGAAGAAGCATAAAAAATTATGTGTGCTTCGTGTCTAACTACTTCCTTTATAACCCATTCATTATGATTTTAAGTCGGGCATTGTACACACATGTACAAAGTCACGAATTTATAAAAACAGACAACATTAAACCTAATTCCCATGAGACTTTAAACATCTAAAGAAATGAAAAGGATGGAAAACACAATTTTCTCACCACAGAATCCGGTGTGGCCAATGTATATACAAATATAACAATACACACAACCCAAGTAGACATTCATATACGTAGGTATCAAACTGGTTTTAATACTAAAAATCGGCAAAGGTAACACCGAGGTATGTTTGTTTTATTTGTAAGTAATCTATTACAGAGCGGACAACCGGATGTGATCAGCACGTGACCTCGAATTTTAAGGTGGCAACATTGTGAAGTTGGTAGTATAAGATATGCCACATTACTGACTTGTCAGATATTTTTATAACCTAGATTTAAAACAAGGGAGGTGTCATATATTTTTTTTTTTACTTTCAAGAATAAATTGCTTTTTAGATCATATTTAAAAAAAAAATACGTTGCTAAATATAAATATCAGATGACAATATAAACAATAAGCAGGACAGTAATTAGTAAAACAAAAAAATACACTTTTTCTGTGACGTTCGTGGTCACATCCGGTTGTTCACTCTGCAGGTCATTTATAATAGGCCTAAAAGACATTTTGTTCAAGAAGATATTTAAATAAAAACATGCAAGTTCTTTGACAAAGATCTTTGACATTTAACAAATAACTTATGTAATATCAGTTTTAATACTGTAAAAAACTGTAAACAGTATTGTACATGATGGAAATGTTAAGTATATACTTCATTAAAATAAATATATATATATATTACATAAAACGATCATACATATAAAGGATGCAGTAATAGTACGTTACTTTTTTATTTCTCGCGCTGTGTGCATTAAGGTAAACAATGAAAGGTTATGCATATATTCGATTCAAATACATATTGATTATTTAAAACATTTTTTTGCATTTTCGTTAACTGTATTTACTCTAGTAGGATTATGCTTAATTTAATTGTTTAAGTAAACAATAAGTGAATATACAAAGGTTGAGTTAGTTATCGGCGTTCATCAATGAGATATTTCTTCATGAATATTTATTCGCTGCCACATCATCAAATATCCGCTTCAGCTTGCATGCTTGATTTGCAGCTGGTTTAGCAGGAATAATCCCATTTAGAGCCAGCTACAAACAAGCTAGGAATAGCTAATGAAAACTGACGTATTTATAGTTGTAGAATCCAAAAATTAATAAAAAATTATATCATTCTATTTAAAATAACAAAGTTGACGCCCATTTCCGGTCAACCGGAAGTGATATTTTGGTTAAGGTATTTTACATTTATAGTTCCAATCGAACAGATAATGGTGCCAAAATCTCAAATATAAGTAAATAATAGAACATCATAAACTTTTGATGAACCAGTTACGTGGATTATCCTGTATATTTACATATGAGGAACTGCCAGGTCTATAGCACATAGACTTATGCATAGTCAAGCATCGATAAGTAAATCACACGTCACTGACTATCAAAAGGTATTAGACGAACGTAAGGAGGTACTCCTTTTGGGGAATGCAATGGTTCAAAAATTCAACCTAGATAGGAAATATCCGGTTTTAATGCCAGATAAGGACTGGGAAGCACTCCAATAAGAGCGGACTCAAACTGGTATATAGACTGCTTTAAAACGGACTATGGCGTCGGAGCTGGAATATACGCAAAGAAGCCCAAGAACGCTCTGACGATAAGCTTCAACAAAGACACAACCGGTATTCCAGGGTGAAGTTGCTGCAATTCACCATCGTATCAGGGAAATAGAAAGATGCATCGAGCCAGGTAAAAGCGTCGCTATCTTCTTTGACAGTTAGTTCACACGTAAAGCGATTAGTTCTGTGAGTTGTGGACACTAAGCTGATTTGGGACTGTGTAAGCTCCCTAAATTAGGTGAGTGTCCAAAGGGAATTAACATTGGCCTGGGTTCCTAGACAGTCGGGCGTGAGGGAAAATGAGATGGCGGACGAGTTAACCAGGCAAAATTCGTCAAGGTCATTCGTTGGAGGTCGTTCTTCCGGCACTACTAAATCGCAAATTAAAAAATCCATCAATCATACATCATACATAATCAGTACAGAGAGTGGTGGCAAAAATCGCCGGGACAAAGACAGGCAAAAGAGTCCCTAAAGGAGCAGAGGCCTGAATTCACGGGAGATCTAGTGAATAAAGACAGGAAGACTGTGAAAATGATTGTAGGTCTGCTGACTGGTCACTGTAGACTGAATAGGCATATGTATAACATAGGCTTGGTAGTTGGTGCTACTTGCAGATTCTGCCAAGAGGGGGAAGAAACACCAGTTTATGGTGAGGATAAGATTTCTAGTGGTGGGCGTGGAGAACGTCACAGCTAGCAGCTACACAAAGAAGTCGCTTTCAAGGATTAAGAGGGCATAATTCGAGCATTCTAAGGAAAAATTGGATTACAACAGATCTGCAAGTTGCAGTAAAACAAGTCCGTTGGTTAGCCCAACTTTAATCTAATCTAGCTGTTCCCTTTAGGCGCCATCGAAAATGTTTGGCTGGCGGAATTAATCACGTGTTATTGAGTAATACCGAAAATTTACGTAAATATGAGTGCTAGATTATAGAACCTAGAACTTGCTGTTACTATTACCCTATTGTAATATATACTGCTGTTGGGATTTCTGGGTCTCTACGGGGTTACCTTCTTCGGATTACCGTTTGTAAGAGTCCTTTGTCTGTTACTCATTCGTTCATTTAATTGTTTGTCATGGCCCGTCGACCTCGTGTTTTCGTTAAGCCGTTGTGGTATAGCGCGACAACAAAAGATCTCTGACCTGCGACGTGCTCGTTCATATTCCGCATTATAATACGACAACTACAAGATGGTTAACTCTTCGTTCTACAACGATAAATATACACTCTAAAAGATGATGTTAAATTTACCTCACTGGTATCTGAAAAAGCATATGAAATATAAGGCCAAAATTACACAAAAAGAGGAGTAAACATCAGATTACTACAAAATTAGGTGTAATTTTGCCTGGTAAACCCGACTTTGATGGAAAAATACTTCAATAAATGAAGTAATTTTCCCCACTTGGGGAAATTTGCTTAGGAGCAAGGAAAAATAACATATTTCGTGGAATATTACCCCTTATGTTGGTAAAATACAATATGGACAATACAAGGGACATGAAATTCTGATTATATATATTATATATATATATATATATGCATCTGTTATTTGATTGGAACACAAAATGTTTTTTTTAACATTGCATTACATTGTGTCGCTTGATCAAAAATTAAACCCGTTACAAGAATGCATTACGTAGCCGTCGACTATACAACGCGCAAGCGTTTGAGGTACGCAGTTTGAATACAAGTGGCGGCATCTACACTGATGCTTTACAACGCATAAATGTAAATGGTGTGTTTTTCATTTTGTCTTGCAAATAAAGATTGAGGTAAGTTTCATTTTACATTAATTATGTATTAAGATGATTGCCATGTACTTAGCTATGACAGCACACATAAATAATAGACATACACCTGCGTATGGATATCTAATATGATATACTGGGAACTTAACCTCAATAGCATTTGGCGGTATTGTTGCTACAAGATATGATACATTTATTTAAAGTTTTCAACGTGCAAGTGACACCGCAGGAAACTACCGTATCAAACTTTTCAATTTAAACAACAGAAAGTCTCGTTTTGAAGGAGTCAATTTCTTTTTTTTTTCTCTTTCATTAAACATTTGAAATATAAAACGACTATTGTTCTTGCCGTTATTGGAGGCTATGTTTTCGTTGTTAAGTGATGATACAAGTAAGGAAGAGACTATTTTGGTTTTACTCTAGGATTTAATGACAAAAGTGAAGTAGGTATTAAGCACTTATACATGCAAATGTGCAAGACGACAAATTTGAGTTCAATAGTTAATCACAACATTATTTATGTATATACTAGTATTGAGGGAATCGCCAGATATCAAAAACCGGTTAATCGATTTTTAGTTAAAAATCGGTTTTTTAAATTCATTTTTTAAAATCGATTTTTCAAAACCAGTTTCAAACTAAAAACAATAAGTATTACTTTTTTAAAAGTGCTATGTATTTTACATTCGAAAAAACTATTTAAGGCGCAATAATCTGCTTTTAAAAACCGGTTTTGATTTTGAAAACCGGTTTTTATTTTTACCGGTTACAATTTTTAAAGACGATTAATCACTGCATCCAAACCGCGGTTTCACATGAAGAGGCTTCGATTCGCAGCACTATTATCTACATACAATATATTTTTAAATGCTAAATTTATTAAAAAACTTTTAGGATAAATCTAAACTTGAAGAAATTGAGGTGAATACACCGTTAATAATATGCTTGGAAGAAGGTATTAATAAAAATATATTTATTTCATATGTTTTTTTACATTTATTTTTCTTTTCTAAATCCAAACTCAAATTGATAAGATTTTTTAATGTATATTGTTAGTCAAAATTTATGTATGTTACATTAACTAGATCTTTGTATATAATACAAGCAATTGTTAGTAACTATTGCTTTTCTTATACCGACCTTTCTCCCAAATGTTACTCTTTAAAACATTGGTTATTGAATTTAAAAATTTATTGAAATTATTGTAAACTCCTCTGTAATCCAACTAATTAATATATCTTTCAGAAATTATTAAAATTAAATCTAATATTATAAATGGTATATTTTGAATATTTAAGTGGAGAATTTGCATTAAGTTCTAAATGACATAAACATGTTATTAGTGTTGTGTACTGATCAGATATATAAGAGAAAACAATTAGATAACTGAAACCTAATATTTCTGGATGATAAAACAACCTAATAAACAATTATTTCTAATTTCTTTGTTGTTACTCTAATCTATACATTAAAAAAGAAAATGTGGTAAAATTACCCCAAAAATAGATGGCTACCACCTATTTTTGGGGTAAATTTACACCTATAGGGATTTTTCACCCATACTGCTGAATATTTTCTTGAAGTGTTGTAAATCTACCTGAAGAATTATTCCATTCCCATTACGGAATATTACTTTAGAGGTGTAAATTTTACCAGGGAAAATTACCACACTTTCAAGGAATTCCACAAGCTGTGAAAAATCCCCTATAGGTGTAAATTTACCCCAAAAATAGGCGGTAGCCCAGATGCCATCTATTTTTGGGGTAATTTTACCATATTTTTTTTTAGAGTGTACGAGGTGATGGTAACAAAGTTGCTTATGACTTTAAATTTTCTTTCCACTGCCCAGTAAATTTCATACGCTGACTCGTGCGTAATTGTACATACCATTATTAAACTGTACAAGCAGTGTTTATTAAATTTTTTCTTTGACATAAGTGTAACCAGTCATTTACAATAAAAATTAGATTATTGATCTCTGTAACCTTACATCAGAAACACATATTTACTCGCGGCAACTGAAGATGTCGTCTGTGTCATATATTATTTAATTTTATTTGCCATTAGTTATAAAAACATCGACATTGTCAAACAATACCTAAACATACAGCATAAAAATACAAATATCAAACAGATAAGATAATTAAAAAGACAAGAGGAGGTAGAGGAAGATGTGCATTGTATGGTAAAAAACGTAGAATGAAATATATGCACACAACAACAAGTGTTACTATATGGGAGCTCATGCAATCATGAATTCGTCACTACTATAAAAAATATTTTCAGTAAGAAGTTACGCAGCATCCTTTTAAAATTGGAGAAAGGTGCTGGCTCGGCGAATTTCAATGGGTAGTTTATTGAAGTATGTGATAGCTGCGTATTGTGGGCTGTGCTCAAAGAGTGTCTTCTATGGCGAAAGAACACTTAATTTTGTCGCAAGACCTTGTGGTCATATGATTATTGATATCACCATTCCGTAGGAAGGTGTTTTTGCGTCTTTTGAAAAATATTAATATTTCATAAAGTAAATAGACCCAAAGGCAGTATTTTAAATTTTTAAATAGTGGGCGACGGATTTCCCGCGATGAAGCAACCGGTCATACATCTGATGATTCTCTTTGCATAGTAAATAAATTTCTTGAAGTAAACATTCTTAGTTGTGGACACCAACACACTTACGAAGATTACGATGCCGTACAGGGCCAACACAATTTCTCCTCCAAGTCGAGCAATGCTCCCCATATTTCAATGTATTTCAAGGATTAGACCAAGAAATCTGACCGAACTACATTCCGGAATTAGTTCTTCGCCGTGCTGTTAGACTCAGCGTTACGGGTCAGACCTTGGGCATGCTCTGAAGTGCACTACCCCCGTTTTCCAGGTTCAACATAAAGCGATACTTCTACACCAGGAAGCCATACCGCTCACCACAGCTGCGGCAGACACCCGAAAACACTTTCAAATGACGATCCGCGAGACTTGTATCGTCCGCATACGTGACAAGACCACACTACGGTTCAATGCCGGGCCGCAGACTATTTACAAAAATTAAAAAGAGTGTGGGCTCAGATAATCCCTGGGTACGCCGTATTATACTACTAGATGAGGAATAATAGGTTTTTTGAACATTACCTCACAACCTGGACAGAGACTAAGAACGATCGGTCTCTAAGAAAGATACAAAAAGATCTTAATGCCAATTCCGCGTATTCCCATGTCCCACATTTTGAAAGTAGTAAAGAATGATCTATTATATCAAAAGCTTTTGACAAGTCAAAGAAATTGCCAACGACATTATTTTATTATCTAGTTCTTCATATATGTAGCTTAGAGCGTGATATATGGCATCACATGTTATTTGCCGCTATGAATCCAAAATTGGCTTTCAGAAATGAGTCCATTCTTTGTTAAATAATCGGTTTAAACGAGTGTTTAATGAGTCTTTCGAATATTTTGGCGAAAGACGGACGGTATTGCTATTGGTCTATAATTTTCTAATGAAGTTTTATTTCCTTTTTTTGATGCGTATTATTTACTTATTTTAGCTTTGCTGGAAATGTGCCTGAGGAGAACACTCATTTAAAATGATAGCCAATGTATCGAAATGAATTTTGAGACATTATTCAAAATATAGCACGGTATTTCGTCTATTTCTGCGGAATGCTTTGTCGTTATATGTTGTATGCATGGTTGAAATTTCATTCCGAGTCATGGGTAAAGTAGAACAATATTATTATGTGAGGCATCATCAGATGAATATGTTAGATGTAACTTATCAGTACAAGAGAAGTGGTCTCTGAAGAGCTCTGCTACTCTTGAGGATTACTCACCAAGACCACCCGATCCTGCACCGACAAATTTGATTGGACGATTAGTACGATTTTTCGTTTCGTTATTAATTCGGATTAATGTCCAGGACGTTTTACTAATATTTTTAGAGTTAGTAATTAAATTGTTGAAGTGATTTTTTTTGTTGTGTCAACCAAATCTTTATATACATATTTTTTATTATTGTATGCGTCAAGTAATTATATTATCATTAGTTGCTTTATGAGAGATCATAGTTGCGAAGTTTTTGCGCCATGCACCCTTAAGCTATTGTCCGTACCATACTACATTTCTTGATGTTTGGATTTGGTTTTTGTCAAAGGAAGCATAAATTTAAAATGATGTAAAATATATCATAAAATTTAGTAAAATTTCATTGCATCACATGACTGAAAAACATCGTTCCAGTTCTCGCATCGTAAGGAGGACTGAAAATTTTTAATTTGATTGTTTGAAAAATGACGTGACGATTGACCGTCTTACTACTTGCCACTATTAAAATTACACACAAACTTTCCTCTCTCACAGAGCTCTAATTGTCCCTTTGTCAATTTCACCGCCAACCTTGAAATATCCTGCCCTTTTACGTAAGTTTTTCTCCTTTTTCCAAACCGTCACACCCACGGCAAAGCACTGACGATGGCACCGCACCATTATTACGGCGATTTCTACTTATCCCCCGGGAGAAGTGAAGGAGGAGGCCAATCGTCGATAGAATCGTTATGCCGCTCAATTTACCCAGCGGCGGCAATCTTAGCCGACGAACCTAGAAGAGAGAAATCAGAAGGAGAGGTAGAAACGAAAGGAAACCAGGACCGACAGAAACGAGGCGACACTTCAAAGGTCGCCGAACACGAGAAAGAATTAGCGTTGTTCTTCCGCGGGCGCAAGGACGAGAGCAAATGGGATAAATGCGGTGCCGTGTGTCGCCGATGCTTCGGTTGTCTGTCTCTTTTCGTATAGCAGGCTGCTATTTGCGATCTATCGCGCGTGTATACGGATCTGCCTTGGCATTCCGTCGCTGATGCAATTAGAGGCTGGGATGTCGGGTGATTTTTGATCGGATGAATTTGCAAGTTCATCCAAAAAAAAAGTTCAGTAAATTTTGTGAAATACAGATACAGATCTGCAATATCTGGTAAATCAAGTATGGGCAAGCTTTGACATGTTGTGGGCCAAACTTTAGTGTGCAAATACGTTCGCGGGCCGCGTTTGAAAGTAGTGCATTTTAAAGTAGTGTTCATAATTTTTTGCGATAGATATCAGACATGAATAATACGACAATGTTATTATAATGCAATTTATTAAAATAGGAAAAGAAATGAAAAAAATAGGTACAAACATTATAATTAAATCGTGGAATTTGGATTATTAACAAACTACGAAAGTTAAAATAGCGACAACGAAATCAATGAGACCTTAAGCTTGAATTTGGAAACTAATCATCGATGGTTTGGATGAATTCACTGATAAAAGAAATTTTTCCAAATTATCGTTCAGTCAGCCTTGTACGATATTTTGATTTATTAACTCTCATCATTAGAAAGAACTGTTCGCATTTATAAGTACTGCCAAACGCACAAATCAATCTTCTTGCGAATTTTCTAAGCTCCGGAAAATGGCTTCCTTCGAGGTATTTTTTTTTGTAGAAATTGCACAACTCCACTCTTCAAATTTAGATTTAGGAGTGAGTTTTCTTTTAAGCCGATCAACTCCATTTTGGAAGTGTATTGGAGCATTTTGTACATTATTTTTGTTGGTAGCTAATAATTGAAACTGTCTTCCATGTTTTTAAAATCGCTAAATCTGTTCGAAAATTGCTCCGACAGTAACTTGAGTTCTTCAGCATATTGAGCATAAGTGAAATGGTAACTATTACCAGACAGCAACTGTGCCTCCTACAAGCGGATTTTGTTTTGAAACGCTTTCAAATGGCTGTAATAATCATTTACTAACTGTCCTTGTTTTTGAAGTTTTCAAATTTAAATCATTCAATGGCCTGTAAAGGTCGACAGAAATGCTAAGTCACATATCCATTTTGGGTCACTCAATTCAATAGTAGTTTATCTTTATTTGCATAAAATTTGTTATCTCATTTCTAGGCTCGTAAACCGTTTCAGCATTTTTCCTTTGCTTAAACCATCTGACTTCACATAATATGTTTCGGTCGTCATATTCGGCTGATATTTCATTCAAAAAAGCCTTGAACTGACGATGGTTAAGCCCTCGGGATCGAACAAAATTCATGGATTTTACTAACTACCAAGTTCTGTTGGTGGAATAATGCAATGAAGGACTATCAATCATCTTTTTGCACATTTAAATTCAGTTGCTTTTCATACAAAATCGATGAAACCTTTACGTAAGCCACCATAGTAGGTGCACCATCTGTGCATACACTAACTATTTTGACCATGGCAAACCAAAACTTGTTAATACCTTTTCAACTTCATTAAAAATGTCCTCTCCTGTAGTGGTTCTTTTAGCGGCTGTAAAGCAAGCAATTCCTCAGTAATATTGAACTCTTTATCAACACCTCGAATAATATAGCCAGTTGATGTGTGTCAGACAAATCGGTGCTCTCGTCTAATGCTATGGAATGATTCAAAACAGCCATACGGTCAGTTAAAGTTGTTTTTATATCATTAGCCATCATTTCTATACGTCGGGCAACTTGACTAATTTTTTCAAATTAATTTTTCTTTTCAGGACACAAAACACTGCAAACTTCTAACATACACTCCTTGATAAATTCTCCTTCGGCAAATGTTTAAATGACTTTGTCAATTTTGAACTAACTATTAAACTAGCTTTCACAACATTATGAATTTATTCTTTTTATGAAACATTTGCTGCTGTTTTTTCCAAATTTGCGGTGAGCTTCTGGATTTTGTCTTTTCTTATTTGTCCTGTCAGTGAGTGCAGCATAGGATGCTTAGTTGAGTAATGCCTCTTCATATTGAATTCTTTCATCATGGATGAAATGGATTCATTACACAGCAAACAAATAGGCTTACCATTGTGCAAGATAAAAAAGAATTCTTCAGTCCATTTTTCTTGAAACTGGCGACCCTCTGCATCTACTTTTCGTTTCTTTCCACCAGACATCATTTCGTTTACTTTTCGTTCGATAAACTTAATAACAAAATATAATTAGTAAGCACTCAAGATGCCCACAAAGTCACAAGCAAATTGACGGCACTAGCAGTTCGCTAGGATATCGCTTGTCGAAGTTATCACCTCGGTAGCTCAAATAGAACTGAACTTAAAGTTCGGGCCATCCACCCGTTTATATAGGCAGAATGAAGGAATGATCTAGAATCGTCAAGTGTAGAACATTTGACAAGCTATAATCTTTCGTTGCGTCACCAGCGAGGCGGCAAACATCAAAGGCTTTGATGTTTGCCGCCTCACTTTTTGATGATCGCCACTCGGCTTGCTCGCTCACTTGATTCCGCAGGAGAAGCGACAAACTCCATATCAGTCGATCATCCTCATTTGGAATGAGTATGAGTAAGTAGTGTAATATTTTTTTAATTGGGTTTTTCAAATTGTCTCGCGGGCCGGATCAAATCTAACAGCGATGACGATCAGCAATCTCCCTGAAGAGTAACTTATCACAAGTTACTTCCAAACACCCACCCTCAGCGGCTTGATCGTGCCGCTTCTATCAGAGATGAAAGGGTACAGAACCTCAGGTTCACACCCTAGTTGAGATGTAGGTTGAACGTCAACGTCAAAATTAGTTTCAGAATCGGCATGAAAAACGACATAAACTACACGTAATGATGTATGAGAAAAAAAATGTGTTGGACAGTATAATCGTAGATTATAAATAAAAAGGTAATAAATCCAAAAAAGTCGTATTTCTTAGAAATAGACGAGGTACCTATTAATTATGAAATCATTACCAATACTAAACTACACTATGTAACACGATTTTTGTCCTTGAGTAGTAAGCAACTTATTTAAGCTTCAAAACAATAGAAAAATACTTTTATTTCCTTCTAATTTTGCTTTTGTGACTAGGACAACGAAAATTTGAAATATACCCACATATGTATATTGTGTATGTCCATTAAGTATGAGACAAAATGGGAAAAGTTTTAATTGTTGAATTTATAAATAAAAAATTTATGTAAAATAAAAGTTGGTGCTTCTTTAAAAACATATTTTATATTCAAACTTAGTTAAAATGCGTAGTTTTGCTACAAATTAAGAAAAGTATTAATTGTCTTGAGAATAAAACACGCCTATTTTTAAAGATACCAAAAAGCTCCATTAGCGAAAAGTACTTCAACTCCCTAAATGTGCCAAAATACAAATTTCAAAGTAGAAATCAAAGAAATGGAATTCTACAAAATTATACAATATGAGCTAAACATTGAAAAAATACTTTTTTAATTTTTTTTTTGTAAAAATGTGTTTTTTCGATTATTGCTTGAAAGTTGGTATTTTGGAATATTTAGGAATTTGAAGTACTTTTTTTCTAATGGAACTTCTTCATTTCTTTAAAAATAAGGGTGATTTATTCTCAAGACAATTTCTTTTTTTTTTCTTAATTATAGCAAAATTACGAATGTTAATTTTAAATCCCAAATATATTTCTAAAGAAGCACTGCCTTTTATTTTATATAATTTTTTTTTATAGATTCAATAATATTTTTTTTGGCCCCATTAGTCTCATATTTAAGTGGACACAGTGATATATCTCAATATTTTCGTCCTTACGGGTGAGCTTTTTAGGAAAGTCACCGCAGTCGAAATTCTTAATTTGAGGTCCTACGAAGACACCGGCTTTGACCTTCGCCTCAGATAGCTTAGAAATAATTTCAAGGTGTTTCAATGGCTGCTGACTCCGTATCTAGAGCTTTCGCCAAATTTTTTTATAAGCCCCAATTTTATGTGCAGTGGTGGCATCAGCACCTTTAGAGGGTCTACCAGTGGCTCTCATTTGATATTGCTTTTCCCTATAGAACTCTGTCCTCTGTGACCAGTCGCGTTTGTTGTAGTATGCATTGGTGTCCCTGCTGTCCCAAAGACAAAAATAACATGGGAATTTGGTGAAACCACCTTGCAGATCCATGAGGAATGACACCATTTTGAAGTCGCCGATGACCGCCCAGCCATACTTGTCATACTTCGAAACTTTCAGCAAGGTCTTGATGTTAAAGTAATCACCTTTGAGGTGCACTGAATGACCCGGAAAGAGATGGAAAGTTATTACCATTATGCAGCAGTACTGCTCTGAGGCTTCTTAAAGAGCTGTCAATGAAGAGACGCCACTCATTTGGATTATAGGCGATTCCAATTGCTTCAAATAGCCCAGTCACCTCCTAGCAAAAGCAGAGCCCTACTAGATAGGTGAGAAAGCTAGAAAAAGTTTGGTGACGCTTTCTCTGATCTACGACTCGCACAGTTTCATTCAGCAAGTTCCACTGCTTCAGCCTAGAGGTCAAAATCTCAGCATTGGACTTGGAGAGTCCAAGATCTCTAACTAAGTCGTTCTACATTGTCATCATGTCATCTGATTCTACAATATTTCCTTCGCCTCCGACTCGCTGTTGCTGATTGAAGACGCCTGATCTATCTTAGGAGGAGTGGTAATGGAAGCTGAGGGCTGTCTAATGGGGCCATGGATGAAGGAAGATACCGGATACATTACAAGCAGGTGCATTTTTGCCAGTACGGCGTTTGGAAGGGTCACAATGGCAAAAGTAGCAGTTGCTTGAGTGGTTAGTGGGTTCCCGCCAAATGCTTGGAATTGCAAATCTCATGGATCTCTTTCTCCCTCCCTATACCTCTTGTCTTAATAAACTGACCACAAACATAACAAAACGCGTCTGCTTCATGTTTTGCAACCTCTTTGAAGCCATCATCTAATTAGAAAATAGTATAGTGAAATGAGAAGTACATATACACACCGTTTTGAGCACTGAAATACGTGGGACGGAGTCTATTATATCAACTTTAGGGAGTGTAACGTTTTGAATGGAGGGACGTTGGAACATTGGATCTGTCAAAATTTAAAATAGGCGCCTGAACAATATAGCAATAAATTATCAAAGCAGGTTGAGTGGTTGAGACATCTTCGTTGTGATATTTTATATATAAATCCAAAGCCGAAAATGCAGATACTTGTCACTTTGACAGACATATTTACTGTCATTCCTATCGTAAATGAATTCACTTCCGTCATTGATGTCTTTAGTTCCCGTATTCTACGTCGAACGACATAATATGTACTTCTCATTTTGGGTTTGCTTGTAAATTTTAAAATATCATTGCCTTGGTCACAAAAAAGCAAAGTTTGTGGGAAATAATCGACTGTTTTATACTTTTCTGACATAAGAAAATAGGAAATGACAGTTACAACCCAAAGACAAAAAAATTAATAGAAATTGTTACATAGTGCTATCAGAGACAGGAAAGCGTTTTCATCTATACTTTTAGTATTATCCAAGTATATACCAACCAGTTACCGGAATGAGTTAAGAGCGCGTTGTTAGAACGATGCGGTACGCCGATTCGACCGCGTTCGTATGTCAAGCACGAACCGACAACGACTCGTGCGTGTACTATTTTTACGTGACATGTAGGTACATCATACTTATCCGTTTCGCGGAAATAATTCACGGATCACGTGAATTATCTCCTTCCCGTTTCTAGTCTCGGGCACTTTACTTGGTGGGAGAGGAGAGGAGAGGGCGGGCGGGCACGCGGAGAACATAGAAATAAATATACCGTACCCGCTATCCGTCTCACTCGCGTCGCCTCAACCAAATAAAACCGAACGGCAACTGTTATACGAGGTAATTTAGTGCGAAGACATCAAAAGCGAAAAACAAAAGCATCACACAGCCGGCGAAATAAACGAAAGTGGATGCCATCAAGATTTAAACCGTAATTAATTTGTCGGAATAAATCATTGCGCGCGCTCTGGACCGTCTGATGCCTCCGCTATATGTATATGTATACTGTATACATACATACGCGCAGCACTGCTGCTTCATTCTTTCGTTTTATTGCGTTTGTTTTTGTTTGTCCGAGCGGGCGCCACCGAGATCTAATGGATTACAATTAGTTGTTTTCGGATTGCCAACAGTCGAGATCCACCTTTGATGGGTGTTGTAACGGTTTCTTGTGCGTAACAGCACGTGATGAATACAAACGTTATACTACCTGGTGTCGTTCATCATTTTTTCCTGTCGTCTCACATCTCATGTTTTATGCATTCCAGTATGTTGTTCTTACGAATTGATGATAGCACGCTATTAAACGTCTATAAATTACCTACACATATATAATCAAGTTCTAAAGCGTTTCGTTCGTTCCAAAATATCTCACTCTATTCTAAAATTAGCCACAAGTGATCACATGACGAGAGTAAAAATATTTTAACTATTATGAAGAATTTAGTCGTTGAACTATACTAATATTACCCTTGAACACAGATTCATTGATTTGTTTTTATTTCTATTCAATTTCTAGCGTCTGCTCACACGCTGCATCTTCAATCAACGCACCAGCGCTTGTACACTGGGTCTCAAAACTCATGTCATGCCCTACAGAGGCGATATCAAACTTTCTTCCTTATGGGAGTGCTCTTAATTACCGCCGATAGACTTTTTTTACATGCGCATGTATTATAACGCATTTTCAAGTGGAGAATTTGGTCCTAAAATAACATCATTTCAAACGCGTCACGGTCGCTGCTAGCTGATACGAACGGTTAAGTTAGGAAAGGTTTCGATGCCTACGGATTGAATCCTAATTGGTAACGTATTTTCTGACGAAAGTACATATATTTGTTACCTATACCGATATGCTTAAAGTGTTATGTAGGTATAAAACATATCGCATATACTGGAGATACATACAGGAGTATGTATGAGTAAGTTGACGATATTAATTGCTTGATTGTGTTATTTCTGAATGTCTATTTATGTTATATTTACAGCTACGTAATTATTTTCACTGTATTTTCTTGTTATAACTAAAGATTTATTTCTTTTAAATAAAAGGATTGATTTCTCTCTTATTTCAGTAGCAAAAGACGTGATCCTCTATTTTATAAATGTATTTAATGTAAACTATCCATTGTTTAAAATTCAATGTTTTTGCATTAATAAAGTGAGAATAATTGTTGCGTATGTCTTTTCATTACCCGGATAGAAAATATAAGTTTCTCTTAATGTTTAATTTGAATAAAAGGAAAAGAAGAAAAAATACTACCTGTACGATACCGGAACTTCGAGCTTATCTTAATGTGACACAGCTTCTTTAGAAAAACTTTTTGCTAGAGATCGTTATAGTTTTTTTATTTATACTAGCAATAATTTCCTTTGTAGGGTGTATCTCTTGCGTAGTTCTCTTTGCAATAGTTCCAAATATTGTATGATTTTTATATTTTATGTTTTTGTTTTTTATGATAGTCTGAGTATTATATAGTTACTTTTTTTTTTATTCAAGCTTGTGGATTGTAACGACTTCCGTTAGATAATGTATTTTTTGTGATGAAACTTTGGTTGAAATAATGAACTTTTAACTAAACTGACAAATATTTTACTGAAATGGGTTTGTTTCTGTAATTTCGTTTATACTTTTACTTCCCTTATGAGTATCCCTTTCTCACCATCTATTTTACTATCTTTATGTATATCTGTGACGGGTTTGGCGATCACAAAGCGTCATCATACACACTTAAAATGCTGAAAATTTGGTGTGAGTATTTTTTCTTGTTAAAATATATTTTCCCCTATAATAAAATTATGTGGTGTAAATGGGAAGATCTAAGATATGTGTATATACACCAACCTGTGGACTCCAACGTGTGACACAACGCTTTACTAACTATATCTCGAAAACAAACATTAATGAAAATACTTATTAAAATACAGTATAATAATCTTCTATTTAATTGTGATTCTGTTGAAAGTGTATGTTTGCTTACTTATTAATTATGCTAGAAGAGCTCATCAAAAAGATTCAACATTAGAAACTAGAGGCCCTCATTCTCATTAAGAAGGAATAAATATTTTCAACAACTTACGACTAGAAACGACCACTTCTCCTAAGGACTTCATTTGACTTGCTATTAACATACATTAGTACATGTTTCAGTGATATACCGAATTTATTTAATTTACTACAAATCAATAGATTTAATAAACTCCTGAAATGCAAATGCTTACTATCGTTAAAAGAACCATTTCTCTATTTTTACAACTGCAAATAAGTTACTCTACATTGCATAATGAGATTAAGTTATACCTCATCGGAGACAGGTTATACCGTATAACCTGTTCTCGGGAATTCCTTTTAGAATTTTAGGGAAAAATAGAAATTTTCCAGCTTGTTAGGGATATTATATTTAACTAAAATCTGTATCCATTCAATGAAAATATGTACCATACCATCTCTAATATATAGGATATTAACAGCTTTCTTTTACTACCAATGTTAAAGTTTATTATTTAAAATGTGTAATGAAAAATTATGCAGTAGTTCATATACAGAATATAGAAAAGATTATCTATGACAGGTACTTAATACCTGACAGTATTTTGTATTTAAAAGTTGAAAAACAACGAATATGCTTGTTTATATGAATTCAATGATTTATTAAATGAATATAAGTCAATTCAAATAAAGTCATTCCAAGAGGGTGTGCGAATGCGATAGGTGCACGATTCGTTAACGTTTAAATGCACGAATGACCCCTTTGGTTGCCAAGTGACCTATTCGGTCAAACAAGTCGATCCATGCAGATCTTTGAACCGTACACCCCTCGTTCGATTATAGACTGCAGTCGTTTCTTGGGCGTGATACAGCGTAATCGTCCGTCTTGTGTTCGGTTGTAGTTGGTAGTCGCCCTTCGGGTATCGCACGACGCAACCCTCCACCCCTTGTTCGATTATAGACTGTAATCGTCCTTTGGCCGTGACACAGCGTAATTCTCCGTTTGGTGTTCAGTTGCGGTTCGTAATCGTTCCTTGGGTGTGGCACAACGCGACCCTCCATCCTGCTTTCTTTCTCTCGTCGAACTAAAATTCGTAGTCGCTCCTAGGGCGTGACACTACGTCAGTTTCACGATAGGCGACATAAAAGAGTCGGGTATTTCGAGGTAAGATTCTGCTTACCTGTATTTACGTTAATGTTTTGCCTGTTTTGAGGAATAAAGGCACAAAACCAACGATTTGCTGCACTGATTTTTTTTAAAAAAAGACTGGTGCGCATATCGAAGTAAGAACCTTGGAGAATTCATCTCTTGGGGTGATACAACGTAATCGCGCGTCCTCTGTTCGGTTGTAGTTGGTAGTCGCCCCTCGGGTGTCGCACGGCGCAACCCACCACCCCTTGTTCGATTATGGACTGTAATCGTTCCTCGGCCGTGACACAGCGTAATTCCCCGTCTAGTGTTCAGTTGTGATTCGTAGTCGTTCCTCGGGTGTGGCACAAAGCGACCCTCCATCCTGCTTTCTTTCTCTCGTCTTTCTTTCTCTCGTCGAAAAACGTTCGTTGTCGCTTGCTAGGGCGTGTCACGACGTTCGCGCTCTAGAGTCGAGGTTATTTTCGAGTTCAGATTTCTTTGTGCTTACCTGTATTTGGTGTTATGCGTTTTTGTTTTGTCTGTTTTGAGGAATAAAGGCACAAAACCAGCCATTTGCTGCCTCTCGGTGTCGCACGACACAACCCTCCACTCCTTGTTCGATTATAGACTGTAATTGTCCCTCGGTCGTGACACAGCGTAATTCTCCGTCTGGTGTTCAGTTGTGGTTCGTAGTCGTCCCTCGGGTGTGGCACAACGCGACTTTCCATCCTGCTTTCTTTCTTTCGTCGGACTAAAGTTCGTAGTCGCTGCTAGGGCGTGACACGACGTTAGTTTCACGATAGCCGACGTAAAATTCGCGCCTAGAGTCGGGTATTTCGAGGTAAGATTCTGCTTACCTGTATTTACGTTTATGCATTTTTGTTTGTTTTGAGGAATAAAGGCACAAAACCAGCGATTTGCTACATTGATTTATTAAAAGAAAAAAAAAAAGAAAAACTGTTGCGCACATCAAAGTAAGAACCCTTGGACAACTTATGCACTGAAGCTACCTCAACAGGATTGATTTTGATCATTATTCTACGGCGTGAAATACGTCCACGACATAAACAAATATCTTTTAGCGCAATTTACAATCGGACAGCTGACAGCGCTCGTCGCTAGCGCCATCACGGAAGAATTAGCAATCGTGAGAACGCTGTTACGCGAGGTAATTCAATAAGTTTATAAGCGAAAGGTAATACACACATTGTAAGTTAGTAACTGCGCAAAATATTATCTAAACAAGGAAAGCAATCAAATCAAATAAAACTCGTTAGAATGCAAGCTTTATAGTAGCATGAAGTTTTAAGCAGAAGTGTTTCAAACATTTCTCCATTTTTTTTTGTTTAGCTAGTGAAATAACGGCTAAAGCCCTAACGAAAACGCGCTCCATCAGAGAACTACTCTTCGCTGACCACATAAAGAAGAAAGAAAAAGGTACAAACTTTTTTTTTATTCGGGGATATCCCCTTTTTCTACGCCCTACTCCCCTCTCCCCACCTACACGAAAAACGATCGTTACTTTTCGCAACGCCATCACAGGATTCCACGTCGGTCGGCCGCCACCGCGCGCCAGATAATATAAACTTTCATCGGGCTACCGATGAAACTTTATGTAATTCTCTCTATCTCCATCCCCGCTTCGTCCGTCTCACTCGCCACAGTCCCATCAAATCCAGATAAATAAACGGAAGCGACGGACGTAAACGGCGGCGATTATGGAATAGTGGGTGGTGGAGGGTGGGAGGAGAGGGGAGGGGAGAATCGAGGGTTGGGGAGGTCGGTTCGGGCCGTCAGCCACCGGGAAATGCGCGGTTTTCGTATATATATATATATATATGTCGGATCGCCGTACGTATGGATGTGCTCGTCGCGTCTTTTGACACGTGACCATCTGTGCTCTTTCTCTGATTTATGAGGATAATCCGTGCTGTTATCTCTATTTAAGCGGCGACGCGTGAACTGATTAGAAATAAACCGGGAGCGCGGAGTCGGTAGGGGCACTGTGTCATTGTGTGCCCCCCCTCCCCCCCCTCCCAACGTTGCTGTTTTCGATTCAGAAATTACCATAAATGGACGCGATTTTGTGGCAAAAACTGTGGGGCGAAAATTATAATTGCGTGTAATAATTTAATATCCCCCGTTTTAAATTTTGGACCAAATGTTCTTTTCACATGATTGTATTATTTTGCGCAATTAATGTCCGATTACCACCCTATTCTTAACTCGCGCTGGGTGGGCGGGCGTAAACTAGGCACCTAATATATGGATCTACCTGCCCTGCAAAAAGGATTGCTTAATCCTACATGTAATCTAGGCACCACGTACCTATTTATACTTTTATTGAAAAGATTAAGGAATTTCAAATAGACGTTTATGTTAAAATTCAAAGTGTACACACACAAGCGAAAGTTAAAAACAGACACGTAAAACAAAAATTAAGAACTCTAAATGAACTCTGTGAGTAATTATTAAATTTCTGTAAATATTCTTTCTTTTCTATCTTGTTTGCTGTTTGACAATAAGTTCATCAACTTGAAATATACTATTTTTCTTTTAATTGTTGTTTCTTTACAAATATTCTTTCTTTTCTATTTTGTTTGTTGTAGGTAGATTATTTTTAAATACATTATTATGATATTATTCTTTTTCCTTCTAAACGCGCGAAGACACCACTTTCGTTAATTGATCTAATTACGGATTGTACTTACGTGAGCCCTAGTCCAAAAAAGAGGGCGTGGTCGCAGTATACGTAAGCCGTATCTTAGTCTGCTGCCCGCTACTTGATCGAGTCACGCGTCATCAGTATACGTCAGTGCTCGGCACTCTGGGGGAAGGGTCTCCCCCTATCACGGTAGGCAAACGTATGAGTCAGACGGCCGTTGAAGATCGAATATTGAAAGTAGAAACATATGTAGAGGGCCGTCGCATACGGACTTCGGTTTAGACCAAGTATGGGCAACCTTTGACATGTTGTGGGCCAAACTTTAGTGTGCAAATACGTTCGCGGGCCGCGTTTAAAAGTAGTGCATTTTAAAGTAGTGTTCATAATTTTTAGGGATAGATATGAGACATGAAATAATACGACAATGTTATTATAATGCAATTTATTAAAATAAGAAAATGAAATGAAAAAAATAGGTACAACATTATAATTAAATCGTGAAATTTGGATAATTATACAAACTACGAAAGTTAAATAGCGACAATGAAATCAATGAGAGCCTTGAGCTTGAATTTGGGAAACTAATCCATCGATGTTTGGATGAATTCCACTAACACAAAGACGTAAAGAATTTTCCAAATTATCGTCAGTCAGCCTTGTACTATGTTTTAATTTATTAATTATTCATCATTTAAAAGAACTGTTCGCATTTATAAGTACTACCAAACGCACAAATCAATCTTCTTGCGAAATTTTCTAAGCTCCGAAAATGGTCTTCTTCGAGGTATTTTTTTTGTAGAAAATCGCACAACCTCCACGTCTTCAAATTTAGATTTTTAGGAGTGAGTTTTCTTGAAGCTCGATCAACTCCATTTGCAAGTGTATTGGAGCATTTTGTACATTACTTTTTGTTGGAGTAGCTAATAAATTGAAACTGTCTTCCATGTTTTTAAAATCGCTAAATCTTGTTTCGAAATTGCTCCGACAGTAACTTGAGTTCTTTCAGCATATTAAGCATAAGCAGTACTTTCATACGCAGAGACCGTGGTGAAATGGTAACTGTTACCAGACATTCAAACGTGCCTCCACAAAACTCCATTTGGGGCACCTCAATTCAGATAGTGGTTTATCTTTATTTGCCATAAAATCTGCCTATCTCATTTCTAAGCTCGTAAAAACCGTTTCAGCATTTTTCCCTTTGCTTAACCATCTGACTTCACAATAATATGTTACCGTCGTCATATTCGGCTGATTTTCATCCAAAAACGCTTGAACTGACGAGGTTAAGCCTCGGGATCGAATAAAATTGATGGCTTTTACTCATCATAACATTCTGGAGTCGAATAGACTTAGAACACAAGTTCTGTTGGTGGATAATTGCAATGAAGGACTATCAAATCATATTTTTGCACATTTAATTCAGTTGCTTTTTCATACAAAATTCCGATGAAACCTTTACGTAAGCCGACCATAGAAGGTGCACCATCTGTGCATACACCAACTAATTTTGACCATGGCAAACCAAAACTTGTGAATACCTTTTTAACTTCATTAAAAATAGTGGTTCCTTTTAGCGGCTGTAAAGCAAGCAATTACTCAGTAACAGTGAACTCTTTATCAACACCTCGAATAAATATAGCCAGTTGAGCTGTGCAGACAATCGGTGCTCTCGTCTATGTTATGGAAAATGATTAAAAATCAGCCATACCGGTCAGTCAAAGTTGGTTTTTATATCATTAGCCATCATTTCTATACGTCGGGCAACAATTCGTCTTGACAAACTATTTTTTTCAAATTCATTTTTCTTTTCAGGACACAAAATACTGCAAACTTCTATCATACTTGATAAATTCTCCTTCGGCAAATGGTTTTAGTAACTTTGCCAATTTTGAACTATATAACTAGCTTTCACAACATTATGAAGTTGTGTTCTTTGTATATGAAACATTTGCTGCTGTTTTTCCAAATTTGCGGTAAGCTTCTGGATTTTGTCTTTTCTTATTTTGTCCTGTCAGTGAGTGCATCGTAGGATGCTTAGTTGAGTAATGCCTCTTCATATTGAATTCTTTCATTACTAAAATTGATTCATTACACAGCAAACAAATAGGCTTACCATTGTGCAAGATAAAAAAGAATTCTTCAGTCCATTTTTCTTGAAACTGGCGACCCTCTGCATCTACTTTTCGTTTCTTCCCACCAGACATCATTTTCGTTTACTTTTCGTTCGATTAAACTAAACAACAAAATATAATTAGTAAGCACTCAAGATGCACACAAAGACACAAAGTAAATTGACGACACTAGCAGTTCGCTAGGATAATCGCTTGTCAAGTTATCACCTCGGTAGCTCAAATAGAAACTGAACAAAGTTCGGGCCATCACCCGCTTATATAGGCAAAATGAAGGAAGGATTTAGAATCGTCTAGTGTGAGAACATTTTAGAAGCTATAAATCTCTTGTTGCGCCGCCAGTGAGGCGGCAAACATCAAAGGCTTTGATGTTTTGCCGCCCTATTTTTTGATGACCGCCACCACTCCGGCTTTGCTCGCTCACTTGTGATTCCGCAGGAGCAAGCGACAAACCCCATATCACTCGATCTTCCTCATTTGGAGTGAGTATGAGTAAGTAGTGTAATATTTTTTTAATTGGGTTTTTCAAAATGAACTACCATTCATAACTTTCTTAGGGTAAAAATTATGAAAATGAAACAGTGTTTTAAGTAAAAAAAAACAAGCTATTTGTTTAGGTAAACGGCCAAAGAAAATAAAAATGGTGTTTCCCATTCTTTGTAAGAAATACGTCCGCTTATACTTAGAATATCCATTACATTTTACTCAACGATCTTCGCTTAAAGAACTCATGTGCTCTGTGTTGCGTTTTCGTCGATATAAAATCATAAAAATACCTGAATAATTTTGTGTCAGTTAGGTGGGAGAATGTAAACAAGTGACTCACGTACGTGCAACTTAAAAACTAAATATATCCAATTCTGAAGGAAATACGTTAAGTATTTATCTGTAGCTAGATAAGTTGGCTCGAAATTGGCCCTGCCATTCAATATTGTCACGATGTACCGCCACTTAAAGGTAGATGTTTCTTGAGGATATCGTTGCATTTCCTTTCACACTGGATCCTTTCCATAATTTTCCTAATTTCCAAGACTGCCATTCTAAAAGGCTGGAAAAGAAAACACTTTGGTAAATACAGGTACCTAAATGGAATCAGTATTATCAAATATTATACCAGTATACATATGGTCAAAGAAATGTTCCACTGGCGTACTATAGATGGCACCACAAGTATTCTCTTATGGGAAATATATTACCACTACAAATGCACAACAATAGAAAATGCTGGTGGTGACATCTATAGTGCGCCAGTGGAACATTTCTTTGACCATATGTATACTGGTATAATATTTGGTATTATATTGTTACATTAACAATAATATTGAATATTGTTCAACTTATATTCTCGTTATGAGCCTTGCATTGTATTTTATTTTTATCTGTTTATTAACAGGATATACAGAAGTAATCACGATCGTGTACTACATGTGTAATTTTGATTTCCCTTTTTTATAATCAACATCTCAAGAGACGAGCAAACATACACACCATATTATTATATAACTACTACAACTCTAAATCCGTAAGGAGTCCCACTGTTGCTAATCTAATCAAACAAGACGCTACCGTTAACATTTATGTACATAACCAAAAAAAAAGCTAGTCCTTATCATAAAGATTTAACGAGGTATACTGCGATAACTATACATACATTACAGGACACCTATTTATAAAGACTGCTAACACCAGTTGTATCTTTTATACGAACACGCAAATATTTATTCTTGCAGGTTTCAAATTCCTGATAATCATTTGAAATTGGAGATATTGGGTAATGTTTGTACAGATTGCTTCGAATTTTGTGTTTCACGATGATGTAGCAAATTAAATATATTTTTATTAGTAACACTGATTAAGAGTTAAATTACATTTTTTTTTTCTTATTTTCTGTTTCAGGTACGTAACCAGTTATTATCGACTAACACCTATGCAGTAACAGTACGTAGAGTAAGGTAAGAATAGCTGCCTATACCCTAAATATACGCCACCTTAGCAATCGATACTCCAACGGAATCAAATTCAGGTCGACTGATTCGCATTTCTCCTTTCGACGTATAAACAACTAATAAAACACGTACATGTACCTAATACTTGCGCACGCCGTGTATGTATATAAGGGGGATATTTATTGCCGAAAGTCCGCCTGACTTTTTATTGTCATATTCAGATGAGCGCACAGAAGTTACGGCTAACTTAGCGTATATTTCGGCATTTATACAATCTACTACAATAACGCAAGCCCTCTAGAGGGAGATTTATATACCTACGCGATGGTATCTTGCGTCTCTGTCCGATACGCTGGTGTTTACGTTAGGATCGATTCCTTTATTTGGCCGTTCCTAAGTAGCCCAGAGCTAGCCAGAAATGTGTTTGTATAGTTTCGGTACGTGTCTAGGAAGTTGTGCAAACCTGGGATTTGTATCGAAATAACAAATACGTAGTGCACTATTGTGGGCCAGTGCATCTGATGTGAATTGTATAAGGTTTATACTATAGAGGCTTGTCGAATAAATCAAAAATTATACCATGTTCTGTTCCGTATTATCTGGGGGTATAGGATGGAAATATATAGTAGGAAATATGGCAAAATTTAGTCATATACAGCAAGCATGATTCAAATTGATGATTGTCAAATCCGCTCCTTATATGCTAGTAACAGGGTTGTTACGCGTATAGCCGCGTGTGTAATGAAGGTTGAACTAAGTCGTGTGACATAAGAAGTAAACGGATCTGTTAAAGGAAAAGTACGATTTGAATCGCATTAGTCGCATATATAACGACTACCGATGGTGTTTTGCTTGTAAAATGAAATGTAATAAATTAAATTACTAATTATAATTTAAATTATACTAATGGTGTTTAATAATTTATTTATTACTTTAAATTATAACATCATTGTAATAATTTAAGGAAAATGATTCTCTCAGTCTTTATGGCATGAGCAGCGGTTTCTATAATCCTATTTTTTAGATAGCAAAAGAAAATCTAATGGGGTTAATAGGCGATCCTTGGTGGCATCTTTGTGCTCTAAGAACCTGTCAGCAAAAAATTGTTGAAGATATGGCAGTTTGTCGAACAGTATGTCGGAGCATTATCGCCTGAAATAAACCGGCTTCAAGCTCATTTTCTTGTAACTCTGCTATAAACAATTCCAACATCTGTTGGTAACGTTGAGCCTGTTACAATTTCCTCGAAGAAATTGGCCCTATTATTCTTGCCTGACATAGCTAACAAACTCCAACTTCATCAGGATGCAATTGCGTTGCTCGAAATTCGTGTGGATTATCTGCAGACAGATACAATAGTAAATTGAAATAGTATGTTAGATAAACCAGGGCTTCGTTCCCAGAAAATGATTTGGTTTAGCAAGGTATCGTCCCTTAAATTGTTATTAACCATGAACCAATATTCCAATCGCCTATCGTGATCTAATGGTAATAATTCCTGTACCGTAGAAACTTTAATAGGGATGAAATGTAACTTTTCTTTTGACAGCTCAATGCGCTGAAGTGATGATAGCATAAATTATAAAATGTATTAACTATTTCACTTAAATGTAATATTGATTTTTTACCTGTTTGTTGAGCAATTACCACAGATAAATTCCCTTATTTTCTTACAGTATTCAGAAATACTATTGTTGGTGAATTAGATGTAATATAAACGATTGAAAAAATTATAAGATAATAATCGAAAGATACACAACACAACACGCCAATCGCTAAATATCAAGAAAATTCTTTAATGTATGAATTGTATGTAGTAACTACTCGCCTCATTAAAATTGGTAATAAGTACAGATAATTTTTCCGGGAAAACAGTTTTTTTCTTACGACAATCATTTTGAATCACATAGTATTTAACAATAAGTACATGATGCATGAATATGAAATAGTTTCTTTTGGAATAACTGTAACACTATAACAAATAAAATGCAATTAAAAGTTTGTAAAAAGAGTTAACAACAATATAGAAGTAAAGAAAAATTAAATATAGGTGTATACTTCCCAACTTCGGAGGAGGCAAATAATGTTGCAATTCTACATTGGATATTTGTCTAAAAATGTTTGAAAAGCATGCGTTCTATTGCAAAAGAACATTTCTGTGATATTTTTCCATGTACCCTTATGGAAATTTATACAAAAAAAATCTTTAAAAATCTGAGCGTCTGAAAGAGGTCTAAAACTTAATATTTTTACTAACAATGCAACAAGAAATACTAAAATAAAAAATAAATGCAGACTTACTGCTGTGTACTGACTGAATTGAATGAACTTGCAAAATGAAATTAACAAGGAAAAAGAAAACTAAATTAGCTAGCTCAACGGATAAAAATTTAAAAGGCGCAAAAGAACAATTAACCTCAGAGTTACCCTCGCGAATTGCTTGAATCTAACCACGAAAAGTAAAATGTGAACGAAAGAAATCAGACTTCCTTAATTACCCCAAAAAATTTAAAAGGTTTAATTAAAAATAAAAGGACAGAATTTTTAACCCAACGAAGATAATTAATAAACAAAATTTGTTATATAAATGGGTAAAATTACAAAATGGCAGAAAAAAAACCGTGAATTGAAGGTTCTGGCCTAAATTTAAAAACTGCGCTAGATTCTAAATTACAATAGAACAATGCTATTTCCTATACAAAGCAAAAATTTAGTTAGTTCAGGAGGATAATCCTAATTCTACCAATACAATCCACGTGGTTTCAACAAAATAAAATAAACTCGTAGACAAACACACGAAATTATACAGAAATGAAAACTAAATGCAAGAACAATGTCTTTATTCACCCAATCGAGGTGATTGATAATTTAAAACGAAACAGAAAATAGAAAATAAACTCTTAAAATATAATGAGAAAAATTAAACTGAAAACATATTTCTTTGCAACAGAAATAATAACTGATCTTATATCTATAATGAGGCAACATCAATATAATAAAATTATAATAAGCGAATTCCTTGATGGACGAAAAATTCACAGAAAAAAATCTCTATAAAAATGAATTAACAAAAATGGGCAGCAAAGATATAAAAATACATGTACTCAACGTAAAGCCAACCAGGAACTGCCTGACAAAATCTACAGCTGTTTTTCTTACAAAACAAACACAGACGTACAAACAATACGCCAACATTCAAAAGACAAATAATTGAATGGAATTAATTTAAAAAAAAAAACGGAACACTTAATAAATAAATCATACAATAAACTCATTAACTTACTTTTTAATAAAATAAAATCTAAATTTGAGAAAACTCTCTCGGAACATTGATAAATGGCTGACCGGAGTAAACAAGACAAAATCTATGCAACTAAAAATACATTCGCGAAAAAACGGGGTGTCTACCACAGCATTATGTATCACACAGTTTTAATTTTTTTTTGCAAAATAAAAGTTATTTATTTTGCAAAGTTACAGTTATTATTGTAAAATTAAAACGTATGTTTAAAAATTCCTTTAAAAAAAAAATGTGTTTTTACATGAACATCTACAGCAAATTCCCTAAATTAGCTGTAAAATTATGATATGTAAAAAAAATGGTGCATTAAGGGAAGGCGAATTGATACAGTCATCGAATAAGTGCTCCATCACTATCACCCTAACATGAGGCTTATGGCTTCTAGGTGTCTCAAACCGCTGTCAAATGTAAAACTGGAAGGGTTTAATCAAAAAAGTTATTATTAAGTTCTAAAAATGTTTTGGTGTTTTACAATCGCGTTGTTTTACGAGTCATACTTTTTAATACGAAAATAAAGAAATTCTAGGCTATAGTTCCGTAAGAGAAGCACTGATTCGGCGATTTATATACATATTAGCGGGAAGAGCATATGTTCTTGAGTGTAAAATAGCTATTCAGTTTTTGAGCAAATGGAAAGAAGTAACTTTAAAAAACAAGTGTTGAGAGTGCTATTTCGAGGTTATGTGCGAGGCGTTTTTGACGGATTTAATGTGGTGTGGTAGCAATGATGTGGAAGGAAAAGTTACTAAAATTTAGACAAAACAGGACGCAAAGTTCAAACGAACTAGATTGAAATGTGATTGCAATTGTCAGTTTCGCCATTGCAATTAATTTTTCTTTAAATCCTCTTCTTTAGGGTGCGTAGACCTATTTGTAGAGATGTTTTGCCTGTTAGTGCCGCTAAAATAAAATAATGAAATAGGTTTCTGATTTCTTTTAACGTGAAGAACTAATTCTAACTATTACAACATCCGTGGGATGCTTAGTTATTTTGCATATATTATTGTCTTAGGGACACTAAGAAAGAAGAAAGAACTCCACACCTCATTACATTGACAAATTCATTTATTTAAACAAGTCATTAATCTTTTTATTAATGCTTACTTACGATGTAATCAAATAAAATGTTTTTATATAAAATAATTCTATTATAATTATAATTTCAACTATACAATATTAATTAGTTTATATGTAAACTTCGAATCATCTATACGAAATATGAATCTATTTCTATCCGACACACACTAATAATGAGAAATGCTAACCATTTATAATAATTCTAAACAAACAAATTCCAGGATATTGTATCGAACCGCTGCTTAATTATTACTTTAATTTACAATTGATTCATATTAACTTAACAAATAAGTTTGTATTTGGCGCCTGTTTTATCTAAAATTTGGGCACTTTTAGTAACTTTTCCTTCCTCATCATTACTAGTACCACATGTTAAATCCATCAAAAACCCCTTGCACATAACTTCGAAATAGCACTTTTCGAAAACTGTTTTTAGTATTTTCTTTCACTTTCATTCAAAAAAATGAATAGATATTTTACACTCAGGAACACATGCTCTTTCCGTTAATTATATATGCATATAAATCGCCAAATCATTGGTCCTCTTACGGAACTCTTACAAAATTCTATTATCTTTGGGTATATTCATTGCACATCATAATAGCAACTTAGAATAAACCATTATTTATATTATTACGTACACAGAAGCTATAATGCTTATTATTTACTTACCGAAAGCAGTACTTAACAACAGTTGCCATAACCTCAAAACATTCCCTACACAATTGTACTAAACATCAATACGGAAGCACTCAAATAGAGACGTAATATGCACTTGTGTACCTTACAGACATATATTTTCCTCATTTTAAAATTAAACATCACGACAATCCAACCCAAGTCTGTTTACAATCACTTAAAACGTTACTTAAAATACTTCATACTTTACACGTACGTCAAGTACCTAGCACTTTTACTATAGTTGTTAATTTATAGAGTTTACGCAAACATTCGTAGGTATGTACACGTGTTTTGTAAGTTCGTGTCTGTTACTACAGACTTTCACACATACCCGAACCAAAAAAAAAACATCCCGGTTTTAAGGTATTTAATCCTATTGTTTACTCGCGGGCGAAAACTGCGACTTGCTCCGTAATACGAGGGCGGGGGGGATTCCTATCGTTAGAGGGCGCTTTAGTTGTCCCCTGCTTCCTTTTTTTTTGTATTTTTAATTTTAATTTTCACATTCTCACAGCGCGGTCGCGCCGCTAGCCGGGAGGAAATTAAAAATGGAAAAGTCATTTACATTTAAATTTGATTTATTTTGCCGTTGGTCCGCGGGCAGAGTTGGCTAGGGAAAAAGAAACGCCGGATATAAAACCACGAACGTAGCCACATGTATGGGAAGCCGACCACACGTACGCGCTTGTGTATTTATTGGCCGTTTGATAAAATTTTACACTGGCGAGTCTGATTTACGCCCTTGGAATATATTAAATTCGTTTTTTTTTTTTTTTAGAAGATTTTCGACGATAAGTTTGTGGTTAATAATAATGTATGTATAAGCTTTTTTTTCTTGTTCCTAAAATACGATATAAAAATAGGTTTTCTGTGCTGTAGGTATAAAAAGTAAAATGTAATTTTACCTTAGGGATTGTTGATCAGTATAAATGTATACAGTCTAATATAACAAAAAGCCAAGTTGGCACTAAAACACCCCTAAAAAGGAGAAAATAGTGATAACTTTGAACCGATTGAATGGAATTAGTTCTTGATTTTGTGTACAATGCCCATAATTAGTTTCATACTTTCGAAGACATTGATTAGTTGTTGTGTAGTTATACCACAGTATATAACAGTAAGGACATGTTCGCAAAAATCCATTGTTCTTGGAGTGGTCCGTTTTGAATGACCTCAAGCCAGCTGCCATTTTGTAAAGCTGTTGCCGGGAATTTCAAACGTGTAGAATAATTTATATTTTAAAGGAATAGAAAAATAGATTAAAGAATCACACAATTTATGCGTTTTTATTCTGATTTTGTTGCAAATATTTATGAACATTATAGTAATAAAAAACGATTCAGTAAAATATGTTTGATTAAGTGATACATATATTTGCAAGTGTTTTACGATAATTATGTTCATATTCTTTCCTTTTTGTAAAATAAATTTTGTTTATATTTTTATACTGTAAAAGATTCTTCCAGGAATAATATGTTGTGGTTCTTTCTCAATAATAATAAAATGAACAGCATCGGGGGAAGGGACTTTCAAATTTCTGACACGAATAAAATAACTTTTAATTAGGGTTAAGAGTTATGACTATATGTTCTGTGCGATACAAAGATTGTTCCTTGCTATTCGACTACTTCATTTGTCAACAATAATGTCCGGGGGTGCACAAGTGGATAAAGTTCAGACGTAGACTATATAATATCGAATTGTCTATAATGTGAATAATGTGATTAAATTTATAACAGTAGAATGCAGTTCAAACCAAAATCATATTATTTACAAAAGTGAACATAAAATGAATTAGGTTAGTAACTGCGATAAAAAGCAATCTAGATTAAATGTGTATTAACAATAAATTGATTTAATGTGACCTAGGAATCTCTGCACAACGATAATAGTTCTTCTTATTCATGTACTGTCTTAATTCTTGTCGTGTCATATATGTTAGATTCATTCGCAAATTCCAAGAAACTGCGACCATCGTTAGCATCAAAATTTATCTTGCGAGAGTGACTGGCACTACAACATGATACCCATTGGTGTCTTCTTTCACGATTATTTGAGTTATTTGACTTAAACCTAACAATATAATATATAAGAAAGTATGTAAGTGTTATGGCCACTGGCCATCGATCTTACCTTTTACACAAGAACATCATAGTTCATTAAATGTTTTTAAAACTGCAGGGGTAATTCAAAACTAATAAAATACGTAAAATAAATAAATAAAACAAGTAAATCATATAGATTAAACAGATGAGTAAACTAATTTGTGTAGATACAAACGTAAACAATAACAAACTGCCATTTTGGGAAGCTGTTGTTTATGTGAAGTTAGGTTTAGAAATTTGGACCGCTATAACTCCTCTCTTGTCCTTACTCGGTGTACTCTGCTAATATAACAAAAAGCCAAGTTGGCACTTTGAATCAAACTCAGAAAAAAACACCCCTAAAAGGGGGAAAATAGTGATAACTTTGAACTGATTGAATGGAATTAGTTGATTTTGTATACAATGCCCATAATTAGTTTCATGCTTTCGAAGACATTGATTAGTTGTTGTGCAGTTATACTCTGTACTGTATTGATAATGGCATCTCTCAGTTCTTCTATGGTATGCATGCGGTTTCTATAGATCTTATTTTTAGATAGCCAAACTTGAAGCAATCTTTGTGCTCCAACGACCCTGTCAGCAAAAAACTGTTGTAAATATTGGCAGGTTTGTCGAGCATTATGTGCTGGAGCTTTATCGTGCTGAAAATAACCCGCTTTAAGCTCATTTTCTTGTAACTCTGCAATAAACAATTCCAATATCTGTTGGTGACGTTGGGCTGTTACAGTAGAACATGTACAAAAGGAAATTGGCCCTATTATTCGTTGCCGGGACATAGCTAACCAAACTCCAACTTTTACGGGATGCAATTGCGTTTCTTGAAATTCGTGTGGATTTTCTGAGAACCAGATACAATAGTTTTGTAATTGATATAGTCTGTTAGATAAAACCAGACTTCATTCGAGAAAAATATTTGTTTAGCAAGTCATCGTCCCTTAAATTGTTATTAAACCAATGACAATATTCCAATCGCCTATCGTGATCTAGTGGTAATAATTCCTGTACCGTAGAAACTTTATAGGGATGAAAATGTAACTTTCTTTTGACAGTTCGTTGCGCTGAAGTGTATGATAAGTCTGTAAACTTATAAAATGTAATAAACTATTTCACCTAATGTTAATATTGATTTATTACCTGTTTGTTGAGCTAATTGACGTAATGGTTTAGTGGGACTCTGATCTAGACGAGTTCGTACATCCTCAATTTTGTTTTCTTGTAAGAACTGTCTGACGACCAGATGACTTTTGCCTTTACGAACGCTTCCTGTTTCTCGAAAGCGGTGCGCGAGTCTATAAATCTGTCTCCTTAAAATCAAATCATCGAATTCTTCATCAGGAAACTGTACACGGAATTCTTGAATACATAGATCTACCAGAGTACACCGAGTAAGGACAAGAGATGACTTATAGCGGTTGAAATTTCTAAGCCTAACTTCACACAAACAACAGCTTCCCAAAATGGCAGTTTGTTATTGTTTACGGTCGTATCTACACAAATTAGTTTATTCATCCGTCTAATCTACATGATTTACTTGTTTTATTTATTTATTTTATGTATTTTATTAGTTTTGAATTACCCCTGCAGTTTTAAAAACATTCAATGAACCATGATATTCTTGTGTAAAAGGTAAGATCGTGCCAGTGGCATAACATTTACATGCTTTCTTATATATTATATTGTTAGGTTTAAGTGAAATAACTCAAATAACCGTGAAAGAAGACACCAATGGGTATCATGTTATAGTACCAGTCACTCTCGCAAGATAAATTTTGATGCTAACAATGGTCGTAGTTTCTTGGGATTTCCGAATGAATGTAATATATATGACACGACAAGAATTAAGAAAGTACATGAATAAGAAGAACTATTATCGTTGTGCAGAGATTCCTAGGTCACATTAAATCAATTTATTTGTTAGATACACATTTTAAGCTAGATCGCTATTTACCGCAATAACTAACCTAATTGATTCTATGTTCGCTTTTTAAAATAATGTGATTTTGGTTTGAACTGCATTATACTGGCATAAATTTTAATCGCATTCGTTATAGACAATTTGATATTATATAGTCTACGTTTGAACTGTATCCACTTGTGCACCCCCGGACATTATTGTTGACAAACCAGTGCAGGGTCGGATGTTAGAAAGAAGTAGTAGAATAAAAGGAACAATTTTGTATCGCACAGAACGATATAGTCATAACTCTTGAACCCTAATTAAAGGTTATTGTGTATTCGTGTCAGAATTTGAAAAGTCCCTTCTACCGATGCTGTTGCATTTTTAATTAATTTATTTGAGAAAAAACACAACATATTTATTCCTGGAAGAATATTTTACGCTATAAAAATATAAACAAAGATTTATTTCACAAAAAGGAAAGCTTGTGAACATAATTATCGTAAAACACTTGCAAATATATGTATCACTTAATAATTATTTTACTGGAATCGTGTTTTTTATTACTATAAACTGTTCATAAATATTTGCAACAAAATCAGAATAAAAACGCATAAATTTGTGTATTTTTAATATATTTTTCTACTTCCTTTAAAATATAAATTATTCTACACGTTTGAAAAATCCCGGCAACAGCTTTACAAAATGACAGCTGGGCTTGAAGGTCATTCAAAACGGACCACTCAAAAACAATGGACTTTTGCGACCATGTCCTTACTGTTATATACTGTGGATCTACAGAGTATATCCATGCCCTTCATCATTCCGCTGTCCATTTCGGAAATAAGCTTCCAAAATGAATGTTTCGTGCTCTGGTGTCTAGGGCATTGTAGATACTTTAACAGATAAACGTTATATAGATTAGGTGCATGTTATGAAATAATTTGCTGTCTTACCACAGATAAATTCCCTTATTTCCTTACAGTATTAAAAAATACTGTTGTTGGTGATATATATTAGATGTAAATATAAACGGTTTGAAAAAAATATAAGATAAATAAACGAAGGATACCACAACACGAACGCCAATGTCGCTAAATGTCAAGAAAATTGATTTAATGTATGAAATTTGTATGTAGCTAACTTCGCTCATTAAATTGGTAATAAGTATAGATAAATTTTTCCGGAAAACAGTTTTCTTATTACGACAATCATTTTGAATCTCACAGTATGTCAGGAAACTTCCACAAAAAGTAGCAGCTTCGTTTGATATTGAATAGCAGCTACAAAATAGCTGATTGCTTCGTAGCAATCCATCACTATTAAATTATTTTCAATACACCGTAGCAATGTATTAACTTCCAGCATCTGTACCGCCCGTGAAACCATATAAAGAAGGTGACAATAATTTGTGCAAAGTAAGTAAAAGCTTTCTTATGGCGTTGAGTTTTTTGCCTTGTGTTTTGCTAGCCAAGGATTTATAATCATTATATGTTATTTATACCGTGGAACCCAAGATTTAAACGCGTGCATTTGTACGATCACAAACGCGGATAGAAAACCGATACTATCGCACCTTATACAATATTAACTTCTAATTACATACGCAATTCTGTCTCTATCAATCTACAACCGTTGAAACTTAGACAGAGTATATCGCAATTCACACTGATCGCAGAGCACGGAAAACCTAATAGAACTAGCCCATTATAGTGCCGACAACGCGTTGCTAACGTTAGCAGTACTTCTACATCTTCTATGGTAGTCCTAATTGCGACGGATTGAAAGCCTGTGAAAGACTATTATACGAAACTAGTTGTCGGAACGAACTATCGGTTCCTACAACGGACGACAGCCCGATGTTGTTTCCAATTGCCAATGGAGTCAATTAAAATGAACTTCGGACCAAATTGAATTGCCGCGGATGTCGGGGCTAAAAATAATCCGTATTTATCTGCTACACACACATACACACACACGTGTTTACACTATAATTATCTCCGCGGGGAAAATGCGGTAACGAATTTTAAGATGATCTAGCGTTTTTATTCATTCGTCTTAAATATACGTTGTCGCTATTGATAAGTTACTCGAATGATTACCCGTATGTTTTGTATAGTTGCTCGCGTTGTTCAATGCAGAAATTCATGAACAAATGTAAGCAGCAAAGGAAAGCTTACAGGTGTTTCACCATCAGCAGGGAATTCCTCTATAAGTCGTAAACAGTGATGACAGATAGGAAAAAAAAAAGTTTTTATATATTGTTGTAGAATTATAATTTTTCTATAACGCAAAATTATCGCGATTTATACAGGGTGTCTAGTAACCTCAGTACAGCCTTCAACTTTCTTTTTTTTTTAAATTTATTCATTAAAGTATAAATAGAAACTTTTATTTGTGGGAGAACAGTAGTTCGGCAATGAGGATTGGCAGCAGTGTGGACGAGGTTCAAATGGATGTTTTTAACTGTGTTGTCATTGTCATTAGTCACTATTCTAGAACATTCGAAAATAGTCACAAAAGGAGCATTAAGTACCGCTAAATTAAGAGTGAATGTAAGAAAACAGAAAATAAAAAGAAAAAAACCTAATGAGACAAGTAAAGTGCTCAATTTTCGAATCCCGATCATCCTACATATTTTAATATTACAAGTCGCAATGTAATTTCACATTTTTAAGTAAATTTATCTATGGGATTAAACCGATCATCCTACACAGATCATCTAACTGTTTTCCGGAAAAAAATTATCTATACTTATTACCAATATAACGAGTGAAGTTAGCTACATATAAATTTCATACATTAAATCAATTTTGTTGACATTTAGCGACAATGGCGTGCGTGTTGTAGTATCCTTGGGTTATTAGTCTTATTATTTTTGAATACAGTAAGAAAATAAGGGAATTTGTCTGTGGTAAGACAGCAAATTATTTCATAACATGCACCTAATCTACACAGAGATTCAAAATGATTGTCAATTCCGCTCCTATAGATAATAACAGGGTGTAGGTATATGCCGCGTGTTTGTAATGAAGGTTTGAACTAAGTCAGTGTTGGAACATAAGAAAGTAAACGGATCTGTCATAAAATAAGGAAAACGTAACCTATATTTGAACTCGCATTATATAAACGACTATGGATTGGTATTTCTGCTTGTAAAAATGAAATGTAATTAATTTAACTTTACTAAATTATGATTTTACAATTCAGTACTAACTGGTGTTTAACTAAATTTATTTATTACTTTAAATTATAACATACAATTAGTATAATTATTAAGTGACAAAACTGCATCTCTCAGTCTTCTATGGTATGCATGCAGTTTCTATAGATCCTATTTTTTAGATAGCCGAACATGAAGTAATCTAATGGGGTTAGATCAGGCGATCTTGGTGGCCATCTTTGTGCTCTAACGAACCTGTCAGCAAAAAACTGTTGAAGATATTGGCAGGTTTGTCGAGCAGTATGTGCTGGAGCATTATCGTGCTGAAAATACCAGCTTCAAGCTCATTTTCTTGTAACTCTGCAATAAACAATTCCAACATCTGTTGGTAACGTTGGGCTGTTACAGTTTCCTCGAAGAAAATTGGCCCTATTATTCGTTGCCTGGACATAGCTAACCAAACTCCAACTTTTACGGGATGCAATTGCGTTTCTCGAAATTCGTGTGGATTTTCTGCAGACCAGATACAATAGTTTTGTAAATTGATATAGTCTGTTAGATAAAACCAGGCTTCATCCAAGAAAAATGATTTGTTTAGCAAGTCATCGGTCCTTAAATTGTTATTAAACCAATGACAATATTCCAATCGCCTATCGTGATCTAATGGTAATAATTTCTGTACCGTAGAAACTTTATAGGGATGAAAATGTAACTTTCTTTTGACAGCTCATTGCGCTGAAGTGTATGATAAGCTATAAAATTATAAAATGTAATAAACTTTTCACTTAATGTTAATATTGATTTTTTACCTGTTTGTTGACGCTATTGCCACAGATAAATTCCCTTATTTTCTTACAGTATTCAGAAATACTATTGTTGGTGATATTGGATGTAAATATAAACCATTTAAAAAAAAATTATAAGATAAATAATCGAAAGGTACTACAATACGCACGCTAATGTCGCTAAATGTCAAGAAAATTCATTTAATGTATGAAATTTGTTGTAGCTAACTTCGCCATTAAATTGGTAGTAAGTATAGATAATTTTCCGGAAAACAGTTTTTTTCTTACTACAAATCATTTTGAATTTCAAATCATTTTTCTCGGAAGCAAAATATATATGAAGAATTTAAATCAGCTAAATGAACAGGAACCTGACAAGCATAAAAACTTATTCTGAAAATTCGAAAACGAAAATATACTCTAACAAGCCATCAATAAAATCTGAAAAGAATGTTAACTGTACCGGTCTTAAATTTGGTTTACTCAATTCTGAATACTATACATTTTAATTAAACATTAGAAAAAATATAATGTTTTCATAGGTACATAGCTAAAGATATTTCTTAATGAAATCAAGCTGAGGAGGATGTTTGAGCAAATTTGGAACTGATTAACGAAGAGCTCTTTATTTTGAGTAAGTGACAGGGAAGGGGCAAAGAAGTCATTGTTTAAAGATGAAACTGTAAGCAATAATCAAGGTAAATCGGTAAAAGGTATAAATTCGAAATTAAATCGTTACTATCTTGTTCTAAACGAAGTAAATTACCTGATTAATTCTTAAAAGTAGGTGATAATGGAGATAATTCATCATTAACATTATTGCACGAAGAATATCATCATCTTCTACAAAATTATATGAATTGATTCTTTACACTTAAGCCATAACTACCGTGACCCTACTTTTGTTGCGTATTGACCATAAAGTCGTGCCAGTCTGGCAGACCACTAACAGTAGCTACGGGTTAAGGTACATCTTTAAATAATGATTATTGTAATCTGAACTATCAGAGTCTTGAGCATATTAAAAAATCAAATCTAGTAAATTAATTTAAAAATCAAAATTTATTACTTACGTTTTGAAGAGTACAGATGACGGCGTTTTAACTTTGTTAGCGGCAAAAATGGCAAAATCGTCAGTATACTGGAGAGAACGTGGAAAGTTATAACAAACTTATTAAAAATATTGGAAAATTTTCATAAATTTTCTACCTGCATCATATTTAGAATCACAAGTGATTTAAGGATGGTTTGAGGTTAGAGATTAGACAAATTGCTTGTTGGGTTTATGAAGCAATGTTGGCAACATTCATTCAACGAACTGAAGTTATACTTCTTTCCTATTTACAGTTGGTGCCTATGCTAATACATATAATTATTGAGTGAATAGAGGTATTGTAACAAAAGAGACTTTGGGGCAGTGTGCAAAGTTGTAGAAATAGTTTATCTGTTTAACGTATACCGCTATTTAAGGAAAACTGTCTACAAAAAGAAGCAGTTTTATACATCACTACCCAGTAAACTAAATTCAAATTTATTATTATTCAAATACATTAATAGTTATTTGAATACCTTAAAGTTGGAGTTACTGAATATAATTGCGGGAAATTTGAATTTTGTTTACTAGCTGTACTGTAAAACTGACATTTTTACTAGTAACTTTTCTGTTATACACTGTAATGTATTTTCAATTCTTTTTAGTAACCACTGAATACTGCTTCGATAATCTTTCTACAAATTCCTTATCATCGTAATTGTTCCAATGGTTTATACGAAGCCCCATAATAGTATATTGTTTGTCACGATTAACTATTTCAACTAAAACTTCTTACACGAACCCTTCAAAGTCCTCTCCAATGTGTGCATACTTCTCGTTTATAAATAATTTCAAACTTTAAGCTCCAATACAATTCTAAATGAACGCATTTAAAGTGTAATGGCCTTTCGCTTATTTCTAAGAGAAAATATTCTGCTTGACAACTGATTGTTTAGTCAACCGGTATTTACTGACTAAACTAATTAAATGAAAATAAAATATCAATAGTTATGAGTCGTTACAACAGTCTGAGTCATTAATAGTAACTATTGAATTAGGTAACACCTTATACGAAACAAATAGTCTGGTAAATTGAAGTTTTTATGATCACCATAAATTAACCTCATTTCAGGTGGAATACATTACCAATTCACGGCCGTAATGGTGTGTATAATGTTGGCCAGTAAAAGTATGGTGAAATTTAATAATTATATATTTATACAAAGTAATATTTGAGTTATTAAATTAATGATAATTATATAAAAATTACAAGAAAAAATCCACCTTGTAAAATAATTTTACCAAATGGTACGTTATAAAACAGAATATGAGCGAATGTTAATTAACTAAAGGAATAATTGCAGTTTCACGTACATTTTTACATCGATTATAAAATCCTGGTATGTACAGAATTGGATGGCATGTGATATATTTTGATATAACAGTGTTTTTCTTTTACAATGTAGTGTTATTTTGAAAAAAAAAATAAACTGTACAGCAATATTAAAAAAAAAAAAACTTTTGTTTTTATAACTACATATAACATCTTCAAATCTTTATAAAACATGTTAAGTGGCAATTCTTCAATTTTTAAGTTTTTGCATGAAAAGTATTTTTTCAAAATCATTATCTAACTTAAATTTGTTCTCTTGTAAAATAACACATTTTCCATTGAACGCCTCAATTATAAACAGATTTGCTGGAATGGTCCACCGGCCGACATCTGGCGGACAAACTAGGAGACTATTATGACTTATGACAAGTTAGCTCATAATTCATAACCCTCTTGACGAACGCTTTGCAAATATAGCAAAAATAAAAAGAAATATTGAATTAACTAACCTCAAATGAGCGGTCAAATTACGCGGTCTTCAGTAATCACCAAGAGTTTGCGTTTCAATTGGAAGTTCCTCGAAACCATGTTTTGTAAACAACATAATAATAACAGTGGGATGGGGGTGGCGTCAGGAAGGATCCGAGACACGTGAGAATACGTAAACAAGTGTGTTTTGCTTTAACCCCGGCTCTAGAAGTGCCGATATCGAGGTTTGTTTTTGATTCTAATGAATATACCGTTTGTTTTCTTCGTGGATTTCTGTGGATTTTTGGTTATATATTTTTTTTTGACGTATTATCTAGCAGGGATTCGCAGATAATTGTTATTATATGTAAGTATATAGAATCGATATTTTTATTGTGGTGTGTGTGGCCTGAATATTTCCTCAAATATTTCTCTCATAAGTAGTATACGATGCATGGATTGTATTTATTTAGGTTTCCAAATTTTCTAAAGAGGGTGTAGGTGTTTATACATTGGAAAAGCATGGCTATTGTTCGCGTATTTGTGCAACTTCCCCAGCGTCAACGAGCGATGTTGCTGCGCTTCGGAAAACCATATTAGTTTCGAACGTTCTTGAGTGTGAACACGAAAATATAAGAACCCATAACCTGGAACAATGTGTTTTCTATACAAACAAATCGTCACACCATTGTGTTTATTGTGGGAAATAAAGGAGAATTTACGGAAATGTGCGTTCATACCGATGCTTTTGTGAAAACTTGTTTTTTTTTTTAAATATAATTACGTATTTTTATGGTGTTTTTCGTTTTGTGGTGCGTATATATAGTTTTAACAGGCGTTCTTCAGCATGAATCGTATTGAAACCGTGTTGTGGAGGTACTAATTTAATAGGGAATCATTTAAATATTAATTTCATTTTCAAGGACAGAAGGATATATAAATAGATATTAAACTAGAAAGAAAATTACAGGAAAAGACAGAGATTCTCTGAAACGTTGAAATACTAAAGCATGTAGCATGTGGTGCCAATCTATACTGTCAACTCCTAGCGTCAAAATTTCTTTTCTATTTTCAATTCAAAATTAAGATTTGTCGACCCAGAAAAATATCACACGGCCATCAGAAACCCTTGTTCTTTTCACTATATATTGGATATTTCTCTAATCATTGCATGTTTTAATACATAACTTAATTGATTTTTCTATTTATATCTACAATTTTATTACACGTATTACAAAACTTACTCACGGAAAATCCTACTCTGTGGTCTGTATATTCAATCGCTAATTAACGTTATTGATAACGTAAACCTTAGCTACATACATATGCTGCTATACAAATTATGCAAATCATTCCACGGGATTTTTACCGCTCTTTTTTATAACATTGACACATATTATGCATGTTTGTAAGAGCAGCTCTATGATACGTACATACATACATATGTAGATGAATATACCTTTGACGATGCGAAAAAACCCAGGCAAAAAATGCCGTTTGTGTATCTGTAGAGTTCCACTTTAATGAACTAGTAAAAAATATGAACTCTTTCATCCAGCTCTGTTTGCGTGTATCATACGGATTTTATATATCGATGCATGTATGCTTTGGTATGGTATATCGACTAGGTATCTGTTTTTTTTTAAATTGTTTGCCGAAATACAGGCAACAACTCACGAATTATAATTAACTATTATCTTTATTTACAGTGGTAGTTCTGTTGCTAATACTAGATGTTTATATCTGATATTCAGAGGCGTGGGAATTCCTTAAAATAAAATTTACGTCATTATTACTAAATTATGTAGTTAACCTGTCTGATGTTACATTCAGAATCAGCTAACAAATTATAATAAAAAAAATATCAATGTAATTTAAGTTATTAATCTCATTTGAATGCTAATGAACAAAGATGGACCAGAAACAGTTGGAGGACGCACAAATGATCGATCTTTCCTTATATACAGGTAATCGGTTGCTACGATGTGATCTTGTTACGGCTTTTTTTGCTTCGCTTACTTCGAATTAGTTCTCCGCTAGTCTTTTCGACAAGTTTTTGTAACCCTATTTTCTTCTATTTCCGTACTCTACCTTCAGAGATGCTCCTACGTCTTGTATTTTCACAACGTAAACATTATCGTTTCATTTTTGGCTTTCAAATTGTGTTTTCTTTCCCATGTTAGTGCGGTCTAACTAGAATTTGTATCTTTTAGTCTCATTTACTTACAGATAGTTCCTTATACTTAATACGGTCTTAGATTTTCGTTTAACTACTTTCAATTTTAGTAAATTCCTTCAATATCCTAAGCTCCTCTTCTTGTTTCTTGGTCATCGTTATTATCTCTGCAGCGTATAGTACTATCGGTTGTATTATAGTCTTATAAATTCTCATTTTTGTTCTCTTTTCCAATATTTTACTTTTTAAGAGTTTTCTATTTGCTTGATAGGCCTTGTTCATATTGGTTATTCTTTCTCTTATTTCTGCGTCCCTGCTCCCGTCATTTGTTATTGTCACTCCTAAATACTTAAATCTGGTCACCTTTTCAAATGTGTAGTTTCCTATTTTAACTGAATTATTTTTACTTTCTCGCTTCGTGTCTAGTCTCATTAATTTCGTTTTCTCTTGGTTTATCTTCAGTCCCATTTTTGTTCCCTCTCTCACCATTTCATCCAGTATTGTTTTTGGTCAACTGTCGATTTTTGATACAATTACGATATCATCAGCATACGCTATTATTGTGCTCCCTTTGTTCTTATGGTACCCTTATTTTTTTCTTAATACATATTCCAATGCTAAGTTAAATAATGTTGTCGATATTGAATCTCCTTGTCTTACCCTTTATTTATTTCAAAATCCTCTGTCTGTCCCTTCTGCGTGTTTACACTTACTCTTGTATTTGACATTGTCATTTGTATTAATCTCCTTAATTTATGTTTGATTCCCATTTACTCCAAAGCTTCCATAAGTTTGTTTCTTTTGAGGGAGTCAAAAGCTTGTTGAAAGTCCGCAAATAACATTTCTATTCCTATTTTGTATTCGTGTGTTTTTTTTACTATTTGTTTGAGCGTATGTATTGCGTCTGTTGTTGATCGTCCTTTTGTAAAACCACATTGATATTGTCCTATTAGTTCCTTTGTTTTGATTGCTAGTCGTCTCTGTATTAGTGTTGACAATATTTTATAAGCTGCACTTAGTAATGTCAGTCCTCTATAATATTGGTATTCTTGTTGGTCCACCTTCTTATGTATTGTAATAATTTGTCCGATGTTCCAATCCCGCGGCATCTTCTCTTCAAGCCATATTTTTATAATCAATTGATATATTTCTTTCTTGCAATTCTTCTCCTCCGTACTTGATAAATTCTATATTAATGTTGTCTTTTCCAGGGGCTTTACCATTTCGGATTTTATTGATAATTTCATATATTTCTTCTCTTGTTGGTGTCTCGTCCTCATTACATTCCATTGCGTCATTTATTTTATCATCTTTTTCAATTTCTAGGTTATCGTCGTGGTCGTATAATAATTCTCTAAAGTGTTGTTTCCATACCTCTTTAAACTGTTCATCATTTTCTACTACTTTACCGTGTCTGTCCTTATGCCCTATTGGTTTCCCTTTATACGTCTTGTTTTGTTCGCTGATCTTTTTGTAGAATGATTTTGTATTTCGATTCCAGCTTTCTTCTTCTATCTTCTTTATTTCTTTGTCCAACCATTCTCTCTTGACTTTTCTTATGTACTTTTTAGCTTCTTTTTTTATTTTTTCGTATGCTTCCTTATCTTCTCTTTTACTATTATTTATCCATTTTAGTCTAGCTTCCTTTTTCTTTTTTATTATTTCTCGACACTCATCATTGAACCAGCATTTATTTTTCTTTTTTACTGGTCCTATTATTTCCTTGCTACTATGTTTATGCTGTTTTTTTATTTCTTCCCATTCTTTTGTACGTCCTGCGCGTTTTCGCTTGGTCCGTTCAATAGTCGGGTCATACGTTTTCCAAATTCTTCTTTTATTTTGAGGTCCTTATTTTGTTTATATCCCACTTGGTACTTACATTTTTTAAGCTCTTTTTTACTTTTTATCTTATCCTTGCAACTACTAGAAAGTGATCTGAGTCAGCACAGGCTCCTCTGTATGTTCTGACATCTTTTATATTGGTTCTCTTCCTTTTTGATATTAATACATGGTCTATTTGTGTGTAAGTTTTTTGGTCCCGTGTCAACCAAGTAACTTTATGCCATACTGGGTGCTTGTACATAGTACTACTTACAATCATACTTGTTCTTATTGCTAAATTCGTTAACCTTTGACCATTGTTATTCGTTTTCTCATGTAGGTATTGTATATTTAACCGCTATTTGCCTCAAATAATCCTCCTTTCCTATTTGCGCGTTACAGTCTCCCAGTATTATTATTGTGTCTTTTTTTGCTATCTTCTCACATTCCATTTCCAGTTTTTCATAAAAGTTATCTTTTTCTTCATCTGCAGCAATTTCTGTAGGTGCGTATATATTTAAGATTGAAAGGTTAAAAGGTTTCATTTGTAATCTGATGTATGCTATCCTTTCATTTATAGGTTTGAAATCTATTACCTTATCTTTAAGTTTTTGCATCACAATAAAAGCTACTCCATGTTGACCCTGTTTTTGACTTCCCGAGTAAAGCACTGAATAGTTTGCTTCAGTTATTGTCCCATGTCCTTTCCAGCGAATTTCTTGTATGGCTGCTATATCAATCCTATATTTTTCTAGTTCACTTGTTATTTCTTTCGTTTTACCAGTTTCTAACATAGTTCTTACATTCCACGTACCAATTCTAATTTCTTCTTTCTTCCTATTTCGTTTCTGTATTTTTGTTCCTTGTTTTATTATTGTCTGTTTATGTATACCACGGGCCTGTTGCATAAAAGTACAATTACAATTTACAGGTGATACTTTTGTTACAATCTGTCATATTTTGACATTGATACAATTGATACTTTTGTTACAATCTGTCATATTTTGACAGATTGTAACAAAAGTATTACCTGTAAATTGTAATTGTACTTTTATGCAACAGGCCCCAGGTTGAGATTTTACTGCACTTACTTTCTCACTTTTATTTTCTTCATTATACCTCCTTTGTAAATTTGTTTTATTTGATAGTTGTTCCCCTTTATTTATTTCTCTAAGCCTTATCCTTTTCGTTTGCGGGGTCGTCATCGGTCCGTGTCTATTTATTTTCAGTTTCATGATCCAGTTCATTCATTGTAACCATACTATCCTGTTTATCATTATCTGTTGGTATTTTACCTTAACTGTTGCTCCCTTTTCTCTTTCCTCTCTTGCCTTTTCCCTGATTTTTTTCTGGACTCTTCTTTCCTCAGGGGTAAGATCAGAATCTATGTAAATATTCATACCTTTTAACTTTTTCTTCTCTTTTAGGACACTAATTTTCTGGGACCATTCTGCCATTTCAGCTACACATCTTTTTTCACCAATTTTATAGACATTTCTTACTTTTACCTTTACGCCCAGGTGGGTATCAATCATGTTCTCAACCCCCTTTTTCAGTGTATTTTCGTTGCTTGTATCAATCTTAATTCCTGTTATTACTAAATTGTTACGTATCTGGTTTCTCTTTATTTTTTCTAGTTTCTCTTCAGAAGCTCTTATTCTTTGAAGGTAGCTTTTTTGTCTTCCTCCCGTTCCTTTTTTACCTTGGTAATTTCTTCTTTTATATACTTTATTTCTTCATTGTACTGACTCATTTCTAGTTCAAATTTTTTTACTCCCATCTTCATTTCCTCCATATCTGTTTAATTTCTTTCCTTATTTCAGCTATGTCTTCCTTAAATTCATTTTTAAAATCCATTAAAATTTTTCGTATTTCATCCATATTAAGTTGTGCAACTTCCTTAGTCTCGTGTGTTTTTGTAGGCGTCCTTGACGTTAATTTACTTTTTTGGGAGGTGTTTAACTCTTCAAATGAGCTCTCGTGTTCTGGTTTGTTCCTCTTTTGTCCTTTACCCCCTTCGTTGGTTTCTTTCTCTGTATTGTATGTAGATGTTTTATTTTATGTTTATGTGCAAATATGCTTAAAATATACCTGAAGCCGACTCTGCCTTTTTTCTATCACTCACAATAATAAATATTACTGTTGTTTATTCTTATTTATGCAGCACCGCGCAAAAAAGCCACAGGCCGGTCGACCCGTCGGACCTAGGCTTTTTATCGGTTTAGGATTCTTCTTCGTATTTTAACAGTCTTATAAACAATTTATTTATGCCTATTTACTACTTTACTAACCTTTTCTCACAACAGCTACTATGCACTCACACCTAGCTATCACATTCACTAACACCTTGATATACTTTGATCAATTATTGATTTATATTTCTTGAGATATCTCGGTTTAATACGGAGCGAAAATTCACGCCAGCCTTACAACTTCAAGTCAGGACAGGACTCCCATACAATGAGCATAGCGAACAAAATTTTCTTTATGGATTAAGCCATATCCTGGATTGGTAAAGGATGGCGACAAAATATTTTGTCGAGCCTGCAGTAAACTGGTAAGTTTAATTTTACGAAAAGCTTTACCGTTGTTTTTAAATTCTTTAACTTTTGATATAAAATGACAATTGTTGTTGTAGGTGTCTTCTGAGAGAAAATACAGTAAGCGAAGTTTCTATAGTTCCACATAATTTTGTAGTTCCTGTATAAACATTTAGCAACACTAATAGTTGGGAACTACCTAGAATTTCATTATAGAACATAATCAAATGGCAGAGATATTATTTTATCTATATTACAATTCTTAGAAAAATAGAGCAAGTAGAGCTAATTAACGTATAAGTATGAGCGAAATTTCTATAGTTCCACCGAGCTAGATAGATGGCGCATGAAGTTAGGCATTGTTTGCTAGTGTAAACATTTTCCAAACTGTATTTAGTGCTAAATACATACATATAACATTAAAGTATATCAGTTAATAACAATGCCGAGAGGTAAATTGCTAATTGATGCCGGAAAAACAAAAATAAATGTTATAAAGAATGGGGTTTTCAACCGAGCAATAGGCAAGAAAATAGGACGATCCCATCATCTTATCAATAATTTTGTAAGGTTGGGTGATTTCTACGGCAAAGATAGGGCTAAAGGAGGGAATAAAAAACTAACGCGCAGGCAGCACTCATCGATATTTCGGTTAGCTTCTTCTGGTAATGTAACTGCACAACAAATAAAATGTGATTTAAATTTACCAGTAACTAAGAGACGTGTACAACAAATTTATATCCGGAAGTAAACGTTTTTCGATGGGTAAAAAAGGCTTCAAACCACCCTTAAAAGAGACACACAAACAAGAAAAGACTGAATTTGCGCAAGATCATATGAATTGGGATCGTGAATGGAAGAACGTCATATTTTCGGACGAGAAGAAATTTAATTTGGACGGGCCTGATGGTTTCAAATACTATTGGCACGAAGAAGAACACTGAAGTTGCGATGAGTAGAAATTTTGGTGGCGGTAGTGTAGTGGTTTGGGCAGCTTTTACCCATAACAATAAAACTCCTATATGTTTTATAAATACACGAATGAATTCGGGTTCTTATATAGAACTTCTAGAAATGGTTCTAATAGACTTTGGTGAACAAATGCCGTCGCAAGACTGGATATTTCAGCAACACAACGCACCTATCCATTCTTCCAGACGAACAAAGGAGTGGTTCCACTAAAAGGAAATCAACTTAATGCAATGGCCCGCTCGCTCACCTGACCTGAACCCCATCGAGAATCTTTGGGGAATATTGGCTAGGAAGGTATATGAGAATAATAAACAATACAATATCGTTAAAAATCTTAAATCTGCGATAACAAAGTGTTGGAATGAGATTCCTGTGTCAATATGGATGAAGTTGATAGACAGTATGAAGAACAGGATTTTTCAGGTTATTTTAAATAAAGGATCCAACACTAAGTACTAATTTTAGCAAAAATTATAATTTTTTTTATTTCATTTATTCAATTTGTTAGTGGACCTATAGAAATTTCGCTGTTTTAGGTTATCATTATTGTAAGTATTATCTGTAGGAAGTGTAATAAATTTTTTCATTGTTATCCCCTCTTGCGTTGGCCTTTCAGTGCAATTAAGCATTAGCTTCAATGCATAGTTTGCCGGAGATTTTAAGAAAAACCACATTCTGTTCAACAGTTCTTGTGGAACTATAGAAATTTCGCTTACTGTACCTGATTGATCAACACACTAAAACTAAAAATGTGGGGTATTTGAAATTGACGAAAGTTTAAGAAAATTTTGGAAGGTGAAACAGTAAACGATTTCGACTTTAATTTTAGTTTAGAATGTATTGCAAAGTTAAAAAAACGCACCAATTACATCTGTGGATGTTGAAGGAAGCTTTTCTATTTCGAAACATATGTACTCTGATAGAAGACAAAACTTTCTTTTACACAATTTTAAAAAAAAACATTTAATTATGAATTGTTTTAGAAATATGTTGTGAAAAAATCTATGCAATAAAGTTAATGTTTAAATTACCGCTCTTATTTATTTTATGTAAAAATTTTGCATATTGTCGCAATTTTTTTGCATATATGCCTCAGGTTTATGCATACTTTCTCAAAAATCGATGCATATATAAGCGCATATATTCCAGTTTTTCTTTGCTTATAATCCGATTTCTAGTCATTACCAACATGATATTTTGAATAAATAAAATCGTGGATTGCTAGAGAATAACATATTGTATAAACACTTAACTTTGCGGAGTATGTAGAACTACAAATACGAGAAAACAAACATCTTGGTGGAACGACGAAATAAAGCAACAAGTAAAAACAAAAAAAAGGATATGGAAAAATTATTTAAACACAAGAGACAGAAACTACGAAAAATACAAAGAGCAAGAAGGAAAGTGAAAAACATGATAAACAACAGTAAAGAAAATGCCTGGAGTGAGTTTGGAGAGAAATTGGAATCAGATAGTAAGGCTAATCAAAGTTATTTTACAAAGTTATGAAAAATCTAAGACATGGAAAAAGGCACAACAAACCATCATCAAGGACGCTAAGGGAAATATATTAACAGACGAAGATAAAATAATGATGAGATGGAAGGAGCACTTTGAGGAGCTGCTATGTATAAGGAGAAACGAAAATATCCAAAAGGGGGTACATTGAAAAGAAAGGAAGAAAATGGACGAGCCAGAGGAAAAAATAACAATGGAAGAACTAGCGCACGAGATACAAACTCTAAAGAATGGCAAAGCCCCTGGTCACGATAAAGTAACGGCGGAAATGATTAAAAGTATGGGCCCAAATGGAAATAGACTACTCCTAGAAGTAATAAACAAAGCATGGAAAGAGGAGACCATACCAAAAGATTGGGAGAAGGGAATAATCCTACCGGTTTTTAAAAAAGGTGACTCGAAAAACTGCCAAAACTACAGGGGAATAATGCTACTAAGTACCGTTCTAAAATTATATGAAAAAGTACTTACCCAAAAATTGTCATCAGTATTGGATTCAACACTAGATGAATCACAAAGTGGTTTCAGGAAGGGACGGAGTGTGCAAGATCACATATTTACTATCAAAGAGATTATACCAAAACTTCAACTCAGAGGAGGAAAAGCATACTTCGCCTTTATCGACCTGGAAAAGGCATTTGATCGGGTGCCACGACAAGGACTATGGAACATCTTGAAAGAAAGAAACATCTCAGATAAGCTTAGAAGGAATATACAATGCTTGTATAAAAACACGATTAACTATGTTAGCTTGAAGAATAAGCGGTCTGAAGAATTCGTCACGACGGAGGGTTAAGACAGGGAGGAGGAATGAGACCGGTACTTTTCACGGTATTTAAGGACGACATCATTAAGAAATGCAATCGAAGGACTAAGCGATTACATGGGGAATAAGAATCTACAGAACATTGAAATTTCCGAATGTGCTTTTGCGGACGAGTAAGTCATTATGGCAGGAAGTAGTGGTGACCTGAAGGATAATTACAAATATGGAAAGATGTCTTAGAAGAAAGAAGGAATGAAAATTAAATATAGCCAAAACAAAAGTGATGGTAATAAGTGAAGAAAAGGAAAACATCAATATACATATAATGGAGAAAAAATTGAACAGTAGACCAGATTGAATACTTAGGGGTAACGAAGAAATACGGGACAGCATGAAGTAGAAGTGAACACACGCATTGAAAGGCAATGAAGATTATTACGCATTAAGTAAACCTTCTAATAAAAAAGAGGTATCCAAAAAACAAAAATTAATGTGTATAATACTATATAAACCAATCCTTACGTTTGCTGTGAATCATGGACATTAACGGCGGCAGAAGAGTAAGTTGCAGGCGGCAGAATGCGGTACTTAAGAGGCGTGAAGAGATTGACAAGACGAGACGAGTTAGAAACGAACAATAAGAAAAGATTTGGGTGTCGAGTCAATGTTAGAATTTATAGAGCGTAGCAGTTGAGTTGGTGGGACACTTGCAAGAATGGAAACAGAAGACCATTAAAAGATATGGGAAGCAAGAATACGGATAAGAAGAAAGAGGAAGGCCGAAAGAAACATGGGACAGCACATACGGAAAAATCTTAGACAGGAAAGGAAAATCATGGACGGAAGCAAGATATATGGCGCAAAACAAGAAACTGTGGTGCAAATTTGTGCATGAAATATAATAGTTAATCCCGACACTTATGGTAGAAGGGAACTTGATTATATATATATATAAACACTTAACAATTGTAGTCAAATTTTTACATTTTTCTCTCTGCGTGAATCTTACAAAAATTCTCATATGGAAATACATGAAATAAATGTTAACATTTAACAGCAATTGACTGGATTGGATGCGAAATAGATGAAATAATAAATAAAAATCATTCTTCTACATACACCATCTCAGAGTCTCGCACTCCTTACTAACTACACAGCTCATCTTCCAATTCCTCGAGATCTCTACCAGCGGTAGCTGGGTAGTAATCCCTTAATACGCGACGCGGGATCGCTTAACTTAAATCCCAGCCATCCCTAACTCCCGCCCGCGCGGTATCTACGTCACATTAAGGTCACGACGCCCAACGACGTTATCCTCCGAATGCGAATCGACCGATCCTGAAGTTCGTTCCTTGATGCTTAACGCTATACGGACGTAAAACCGGCAAACTCTATGCACCAGGCTCGTGTTACTGCAACGACGGGGCATACGTAACACGTTTAAACTACCTATTACATATCGTGCGGATGTAGTCGGGCGCTACGTCCCGTGCCACCACAGTCGGTGCTAATTGCAGACGTGCAAACGTTTGTCACGTTTACCGCGGTATGCTGATGTGCATGCGGAATTATGCCGGATTGTTTTACGGTTGAGGTTACGTCGTTAATTTTGAAACTAAGTATAGCAGGAAGTCTAAGCAGATTCGCGATTGGGAATGTATTTATATAGGCACATCAAAAACGGGACTCACAATAGGTCTGAAAAAGTCGCGGTGAATCGTAGGATAGGATGACTACCACATATGGAGCAAGAAGAAAGAAGCAGAAAATGTAAAGCAGAAGTTGCTGGATTTTCAAATGCATGAGCATGCGCCGAAAGTTGATTATGAATAAGAGAATGTACCTAATTGTATAATAATGTATTGCGTTCAGATAGCACAAATCGAAACTGTAGAAGGCGAAAGCCAAGTACATCAATAGGTTGCGTCATTGCCTTAGGAGTAGTTTGGTATACTGATTTGTAATGTAGCAGGACAGTGCACTGAGAAAAAAAATTAATAATCATAAATAAAAATACAATTATCGCAAGTAAAAAGTTCAGCTGGATAATGGGACAAACGCACAGATTGTATGTATGTATGTAATAGAAGGGTGGTGTTACACTGCGACCTAAAAGATCTATTGTGTCCCTATTCTTGCTGCTTTACAGCTGGCTTCCCAATCCTATTCCTTTTAGAAAGTGTAGGATGTCAGAGGGCCCCCAGTCTACGGTAAGTCTCCTCTTGCGATTTCACATGCACCCAGGTACACGGCCTCGGGTAGCACAGTGCTCCGCAGTTTGAGAGGAGGTGGTATGGGATGTTTCATCCTGTTACCCCACAAAATCTGCATTCAGGATCTTTTTCCCAATCCAAGCTTACTCAGGTGCCTTTCAGTCTACAATGGCTGAAAGCATTCCTGTTAATACGAACATTGTTCTTACTCAGGTTGATGCATTCTGTAAACCTCTTCTAGTTATAAGTTCCCAGAAAAATTTTACTTTGCCTCATTCGCTGGAGATTTCCCAGTAACTGGATTTTCTCTGCTCCATTTCATTTCTAGTTTCTTCAGTATTGTATGCTACTTAACCGAAAAGGGTTCAGGCCTACGAAAGCATTCCAGCCCCTTTTTTGCGAGGTTATCGTTATTTCGTTTCTTCCACTCCTGGTGACCCGGAACCCACAGGAGGCTTACTTATTCTTTTGCCTAGCTCATCTAGTTTCCCTAGGCACTCCCAGACCATCTTGGAGCTGATTTCATATGAGCTCAGCGCCCTGATGGCTGCTGAACTATCAGACACGATGATAATCTCTGCTTCGATAGTTCCTATCATAAATGAACTGAACACATCTTCCAATAGCGTGTATTTCGCCTGAAATATACTGGGTATTTCCCAAGCTTTCGAAATATGTAGTTCTAGCCCATATATTCCTATTCCAGTTCCTTCTCCGTTTTGGAGCCATCAGTGTACCATTTGATGGCATTTCTATTCAAGTTCAGCATGGTGTTATGATCCACTCGCTCCTACTACTAGCTTTTATGGTGAATTCTTTCACAAAGAAATTTTTTTAACATATTATCCTGGGCACATATTCAGGTTGATACCGTCACGAGATTGAGGCCTATGCCTAATCATCCTTCTTGACCATTCTTAGTGCGGTTCTTTCGCCACACTCTACTACTATGTGGAGGGGGGCAAAATCCAATACTACTTCAATAGTTGCTGTTGGGCAGGTTCTAAAGCCCCGTATGCATCCACATGCTAATCTTTGCACTTTCGAGAGTTAATTTCGCGGTGGCCAGATTAGTTCTTTTGCTCCATGCTACTGATGCATAGGTGAGATCAGTCTCACTATCGCTGTATACATCCAAAGCAGTATTTTTGGGGTGCAATCCCCAATTTTTCCCTGCAAAGTTTCTGCACACATCAGAGCTGTTTGGCTTGTTGTTACTTCAAATTCTGTTGTTCCATAGAAATTACTTAGCACTATAAAAAAGAGATCCTAAACACTGATACTAACAAGAAGCAATCTAAGTTTACTTACGGTCTGCTCAATACCGGTAAATTATGAAGTTACTTAATGATAATAAACTGAAGTATTTAACGAAGATATTGTAGTTGCAAGGAAAAAAGATGACTATTCATAATGGCTATCACACTATTCATTAATAACCTCAATAAATACAAGCTATTTAATACTTGCTGATAAGAAAACAGTATCATTAATGCACGTTCACTAAATACCTGAATAAGGTTTGCTATAAATATCAATATACTACCTTAAAATTGTTGTCACTATGGGTATGCAGGAAGCGAGGAAGTTTAGTGAATATTAATATAAATTTAAATAAAAAGCAGTATTATAAAAGATTAAGGTAATAGACAAACCATGAAAACATTATTGTATTTGAAAATAATTGAAATCTAAACAAGACAAAGAGATTGGCTTTGAAGTTACAACTAATGACAAACAAGAAATAAATATACTAGGGTAAGCTTGCGGTTTCTGTTGTTCTTTGCATGGGCGTTGTCTCGGCGATTGACCTCTGTCGCGTACGTGGAGCCATGTCCGGGTGCTCGATAAACGGCTTCTTCGTCGCGGTATCCCTAACTGCAGATGCACTTGACTGTTGATCACCAGCGCGGCATCCACACTTCAACTTCGCCACGAGCGAGATATCATCACAATGATGAAGATCAAATATCCTACCACGTGGTTTAAAACTGCAATCTTGAAACATCCGATGCTCAGGCAGGCACTTCTCTTTCCTGAGATTCTTTATACGGAATGCGGCCTTGAGTTAACACCCACCCCGGTATTTTAATATATTGCGTTCCAACTGGCCTACAATGCCCGTACTCCTGCCACTCTTTTTCGACGACCTTTTCAACGTCCGTCTCTTACTGACGCTAGTCCACGCTTGCGCGCGTAGCAATCTCGGGGACTATTTTATTATTCCGCCGCATTAACCAATCAGGAATAATAAAACAATCACGGGGTGGCAGCAAAACTCAAATAAATATAGTTGTGGCAAGTTAAGTTATATTTAAGAAAATACATGAGTTTAATAGCGATCAGCATTGTTGTTACTTCTACTAACCTGTGCTGTAGCATATGTTAAGTATACTAGTAGTCAACGTAAATGCATTTTCGAAAAATAAAATATTGCTCTGGGAAGTGGCGCACTCTATCGGTCAATGTATATTGATTTGAAATCTCGGTCATAGTGAGAGACAGATTTCTGTGTTTTAATCCATATGCGGAAACGACGAGAATCCGTATCGGTGATTTACTAGTATTGGCGAATTGTGTGGCCTGGGGAAGAGGGAGGGTGCATGCATGTGACGCTGTGATGACGCACCTCGCGATAATTCTCGTGTTTGTTTACATTAGAAGATTAGAATTCTGAGGTATTCTGCTATAAGTAAAAAGAAATTGAAAGTATATTGCAAGGCCCGTTCTTGTTGACAAAACATTAATTGAACAATTTTCTAAATTTAGGTTTTTTCTTATAAGAATAAAATATTTAAACTTAAAACAAAAAAAATCACTGAAAAGAGAAAAGTTAATCTAAAAGGACGAAATATTGCCGATAAAAAACAAACATTAATCTACTCCCAATTTTTATTTTCTTAGTTTTTAAATTAATAAGTTGTTTTGTTAACTTAATTTACTTATGTTTATGATTATATAATAATCAGAAAATGTTTGTTTTATTAAGAAAATAAGTATTACGTTTGATAATAATATAATCTGTAGTTCGATGGCCTTTTTATATTTAAAATTTTAACAAAACGCGGGTTTTTAGTTCGAACGTATATACGACCCTAATAGCCAAATTTAAATTTCCCGCTACTATTTTTAGTGACTTCAACGTAAACTCATTAAAATAACTATTAATGTAGTACAAAATGGTAGGTAATTTTATGTTTCAAAGTTGAAGTTACTAAGAATAATTGCGGGCAATTTAAATTTGGCTATGTGGGGAAATCCTTCTTCTCCTCCTCTCTCCTATTGTTATATTCGCTTCTCTCGTGTATAGCGGTACTATCGCTAACTTCAACTGGTGTAAAGGCGGGAAATTTGAAATTTAAAATGTAGCCTACTATAAATCGTTATTTTTTTTAGATGTATGTACCATTTTACTTTACTTTTTGACTTTTTCTTAGTTCTAATTTAATGTATAGGTACTCTATGTATATAGTTTTCTTATATTCACAAAACATTTTTTATTGATTTACTTTCTCTTGAGCGGCTGAAAAGTTACGGAGTAACCTTTGGGGGCAACATCCGTATATACAAGGTTACATCGTAACTTTTCAGCCAATCAAGAGAAAGAGCGCGAACGCGTCATCATGTATGCTGTTTTTAATAGCTTTGTTTATTTGTGTGCTTGGAAGTATCTACTGACGTCATCAGAGTAACTTGAGAGCGTCTCAGAGCTGGATTTAAACATGGTACAAACAAAACGCGCTCGACTGCAAATATAACCTTAATTTTATTAGTTACTATTGGCTGAAATTGTCACAGCTATTATGAATAGGAAAGTAAAAATAATTTTTCAAATTAATGAATCTAGACTACAATAAAAATGCATCATATACTAGTATTTATGTACCTACCAATGAAGTTTTTAAAATATAATGATCGTTCTTTACATCAATCACATTGGTATCATTATATTATCTATTTCGTGCATATTTGATGCAGTTATAAATCAGATTACATTTACAAACGACAGTTTACAATACGGTGTTAGTGCGATTAGGTTATGTTGTACAATTGCTCGTAATTGCTCGAACGTCGATCGCGAGCAGAAAGAGGAACCTCTTTGTGATCCGGATTTGCTTGCTCTAAACGAACAACACGCACAAATCATGCTCTAAAATACAAAGAAACGCCTAAAATTCCATGGATCTGCTTAAATCAAGACAAAAAACAAATCTAATAAGTAAACTGGTGCATAATATGAAATATAAATGGCGATTTGTACTCCCAAACTACATATTTATTTTTATAATGAAAAACGAATTTCTACTATTATGCAATAGTAAACATAAGTAAATCAAATAAAAAATATTATATAAATATAACACAAAACTTAGAACTACACACATATATAGAGCATTAAATTAGAAACTAAAAAAAAATACTAAATATTTATTCTTCCTAATAAAACAAACATTTCAATGTAAACACGAGAATTATCGCTTGGCACGTCATCACAGCGTCATCGCCTATCCACCCTCTCTTTTCTTCGGGCCTTGCAATGCTATTGCAATTAAATATTTTGCCGACACGTAAGAGGGCATCTTGTATGTAGTAGTCTAAACTATAAAGCTTATATTTAAATCGAGATGGGCACCAACGCGTGCTGCCATCTCCCGTCTTTGTCCAAACTGTTCAAAAATCCGTTAACTATTTGTCCATAAGGTTGACTAACTAGTATGTATATAAACAATGGCTGTAGTCATAAGTAATACGTTACTTACCACAGATTTGTCAGGTACGCTGTGTAATAGCCGTTAATAAAAGCACTATTTACAGTAACAACTTGGATTCACGAAACTGGGTTTAGTTGCAGGTGTTAATTAACGAGAATAGTTCCAAGTAAAACTTTATCTATTGTAAATAATTTTTTATCAAGTAAACAGTTTACTTAGCCCATTTTTCTCAGTGTGGCCGGTCCAAGAGTCCAACAGCAAAATGCTGCGATCTCCCATAGCAGTTGATTTATTAATTTTGCAGATGTAAGTGTTGTAAAATGAACATTTCAAGGTTGAAACAAAGACTGTAATACACACGGCTCAAAGTTTTCCACTTTGCTCTCACTTTGGGGGCAATGCAGAAAGGCGAAAGCAGTTTTCCGAAAGCTGATACTGGTGGGAGTATGGTATAACTATGTGTAATTGCGGATAATAGCAACCCACGTGTTCCAGATACAATTGTCCCGAATTAATAAAATCTCGCGTAGCGCGAGGTGATCGGTTATTCATGTGTTACAATCAGAACCGCAGCATTTCAATTAAACCTCTTCCTCGTCCATTTCACGATTTACTTATCCAAGTGTATGATGCATCTAATGTTAGCGGCGTGTATCTTTGCACAACCAAGCGTTTCTGTAGTTTCCCATTCACCAGCGGAACTGCGCATCGCATAATCTGGTACACGCTCGGAGTCTGTATACCACGCGTGAAAAGCGGAGATATGCGTATGCGGATGAGTCAACCTGGTGAATCGATGCAAGTGTTCTCGACCATTTTACCATTAGCAGATAGATTTATCGCGAGTAGATTTACGTGAGATCTGTAGAAATTGTTTCTATGTAACATGAAAATACGCTGCTACACACAAGAAAAAAATATACAGTGTGTCTGATTGTTCATAACTCCCATATTACAATTATAATTAGCACAATTTTGATGAAATTTTGCTTTTAGATTAGTGCTGTGCAACCGGGCAGATTTCATGACCGGTTAACCGTATGTACATAACCGGATAACCGATATGACCGGTTATAACCGGCGTGACCGGTAAACCGTTAATAATTGCCTTAATCAATTAAAAGGCAGTTTTATTTATTGTATATCTATCTTTATATAGGCATTTTACTACTTTTTATAATATTTTTGTGTATATACTGCTATGGATAGCAGGCATCCCGTTTACCGCTAGTCTATTTAATGTTTGTTCTACTTAATTTTTGTCGGTAAATTGTACGCAGCGGTAGGACTTAACAGGCAGTTCCTTGGTAGACGCTAGCGTGAGTACTTGTATTTTTAAATTCTTTGCAGCCATTTTGTATTACATTTTTATATCGTAATTTGATTCGCGTTATTTGTGTTTTATTCTTGTCCATCAAGGAATTTGCTTAATAATAATTGTTATTATATTGATGTGTGCACATATATAGATATAAGATCATTTATTATTTTTGTTCGGGAAGATATTTTAGAGTTAATTTTTCGTTTTTAAATTTTGCTGATTCGTTTTCAATTTTCTATCACCTCAGTTTGGGTGAGTTGTGCTTGCATTTAGATTTTTCTTTTGTTAATTACTAGTAATTGTCCACGTTTAATTGGGTTTGTTTTACTTTGAAACCACGTGGTTTTAAATTGTAAGAATTACGATTATCTTCTTGAGCAAATTAATCTTTTGCTTTGTTAGGTATAGGATTTAGCATTGTCCTATTGTAATTTAGAATCACGTGCAGTTTTTAAATTTAGGCCAGAACCCTCTGTTCACGGGTTTTTTTTTCTGCAAATTTGTAATTAATTTTTTTTTTCTTTTTTTTTTTCATAAATTTTTATAATAAATTTTTGATTGTCAATTAACGTCGTTGAGTTAAAAATTCTGTTCTTTTATTTTAATTTAAACCTTTTCAATTTTTGGGGTATTTAAAAAAGTCAGTTTTCAATTTTATTATTATTTTCAAAAATAATATTGTTATATAAGTTGAGTCGTCAGCTTAATGTTTTATTTTTAAAGTTTGATAGAACTTGCTTCATCCCTGTACATATTTTAACAGCTCAAATTTATACACAACAGTAATTTCTTTTAATTTCAGCGTATCAATAATTTTGCACTTTATAAATTTTCATTAAATTGTCCTTTTCGTACCAGTTTATGTAAGGCCTTATAGGTACACTTGCATTTACATATAAAAAGCCACTTTTCTTATTGCTAATTTTTTTATTTAGCAGTATTTTTGATTTTACTACCGATTTTTTAAATCCCCATTTGCTTTTTTTTTTGAATACGAATTGTTACAACTAGCTCTAAGACAGTGTATCACAAAACACATTAGAGGCACAACTTATTGATTGAACCAAAATCTATGCGTTATAAATGTACTCGACACCTCGCAAGTAAATTAAAATGTATGCTGTCAATAATCGGCGAGTATCTTACCCAATAATGCGAGTAGGTAAAATACTTACTCGTAAGTAATCATTCATGTAGGGTACAATAATTGTCTGCGGTACTACTTGTTGATTATCACTTAGTGACATGATTTTTCTATAACGTAATTTATATACTATCATATTTATTTCCATTGTCTAAAAAGTCTATTGAAATTCATTTATGTTTGGGCAATTACAAACTTGGCCTTCAGCTCGGTTTGTAATATTTGCCCGCGGCCTGCAATAGAGCACTTTCTTTCCTTGGTTTGAAATATACTATTACAAGTAGCTTCATTAAACTTAAAATTGTTTTGCTCCATACATAATGTAATAAGTACAGGGCGGGCCAAATTCCACACTTTTAATAAGAAACTTATATTTCTAAAGGAATTAGAAAAAAATCTGATCTATGCTTCTGGAGCTCGATTTTAAAAAGAAATCGATTGGTGAAGTCCGTATTCTTATATCTAATAATATCTAGTAATATAAGAGATACAGAGCGTTTTCGTAAAATATGCAATTTTTAAAAACCCTTGTAACTTTTTAATTTGTGAAAATGCTTGATTTATATAAGAACTTTATTAGGGCACTTTTGAACTTAGAATTCAATGCTCTAATTTGTTTTTTTTTAATTCGTTTTTTTTTTGAGATATTATCAAGACTTGTGTTTTTTATATGGAACACCCTATATATTTTTGCACTATTCAAAAGCACTTAAAATTGCCGTTAATATGATATAACACACTTGATATTTTATTTAAAGAATTTTTAAAGATATTTGATTTTTTGTTTGCAATTTAACAGTATTTCAAGATGGCTCTGGCTGTAACTAAGCAATGCGCGTATTTGCTTTTTATTTCTTTATTTTTTGTTTGGCCGTGGATGCTCGTAAATAAGCAAATAAAAGATTTCTACAAAGTAGAAAAAAGTGGTTTTAATATTAAATGTTAGAAATAACAAGTCCAACAAACTAAGGAAACCCATTAATAGTATTATTGATACTGATAGTTGTAAGGAATTAATGGTGGGGGATTCTGTGCGTATTTGTAGCACTTGTAAGGTTATTTACAAGTCTGTACGTATCCTTAATACATGTTTACAGTCTTGCAGATAATCTTTTAGACGCTACAGATATGCATGAATTCCACCCTAAGGTGGTTTAATTTGTAGTGTTTTCAACTTTTTTTTTAATTTATCATGGCTAAAATTAAAATCAGCTGGTTTCTAAAATTCTTATAGTAATATTTGAACGAAATATTTACAGAATATACCCCTCTACACAAAAAAAAAATACGTAAGCATTATGAATTATAATAGTAAGTGTTCGAATTGTCCGCCATTCTGTTGTAAAATAATCGGCCAACCGTTTCCTTACATTCTGAACTGAGTTCACACAACTCAAGCGGAGATGAGAGAGTCGAACGCCTTGCAAAACTGCCAGGCCTCTAATTCCTGTCCTTGAATTGGGAGAATGCTTAAACGCAAGATTTTAATTTTTCCCCAAAGAAAAAATCCAATGGGGTTAGATCTGGTGACCTTGCCGGCCAATGTATCGGTCCCTGATTTCCAATCAATTGTTACCGAATTGTTGGTTTTAAAACTCATTAATCCGAGCAGCATTGTGAGGGGGTGCTCCGTCATGCTGGAAGTAAACGAATTCCAATTTGGTTTAAAGGTATTTCATCTATGAGAGGTTCAATGAATTGTTGTAAAATATGGAAATAGCTTTCGGAGTTAAGAATTCCGTATATATGTAGGGTCCATTATACTGGCACGGAAAATTCCTACCCACACATTGAAACTATATCGTCCTTGGTTTCTCATTTCAATAGTAACATGGAGATGTTCACGCGACCAAGTATAAGAATTTATATCTGTGTAAAAAATTCCCGCACTGCTTACGTTACATTCATCCGTTCCATACACAGTTTAGAGCAAAATTATGATTTTCTTCACATTTTCCCAAAAACCATTGACAAAATGCCCATACGACGCTCCAAATCCGCGGTAAAAGGTAATGCACTTTCTTGTCCGATAGGGTTTCATTCTATACTTTTTTTAAAATGAGGCCTTTCCGATGTTCTTGCTAAACCTGTTGTTTGTGCCATCTCGCGAGTGGAATGTGTTGGTTTTTTTACAGTTTCCCCCCAAAACGGCAATTTCCTCAATTCTTTGTCTCTATTTTGAGGCCACATAATTTTTAGGTTCTCGGTTTTTGAAAGGATCAAAAATTTATTATTTTCTTTAACCTAGTGAACATGTCTCTGAATGGTTGTTGTCTTTCATAGTAAATATTACATTGTAGCTTCCGCATTTTCACCTGCTTCTATAAAACACTTTAACATGTTATTTTCATAGTTTTCATACATTTTGAAATCTTGAATAATAAAACACCAGTAACATTCATTCAAACTGACATTTCAAATATTTTGACAATATAAAACAAATACGCGTATTGCTTAGTTTATAGCCAGAGCCACCTTGAAATACTGTTTAATTGCAAACAAAAAATCAAATATCTTGAATATCCTTTAAATAAATATCAAGTGTGTTATATCATATTAAAGGCAGTTTTATCTGCTTTTGAATAGTGGTAAAAATATATAGGGTTGTTCCATATAAAAAACACAAGTCTTGATAATACTCAAAAAAAAGAAAACGAATTAAAAAAAACAAATTAGAGCATTGAATTCTTACGTCAAAAAGTGTCCTAATAAAGTTCTTATATAAATCAAGCATTTTTCACAAGTTAAAAGTTTACAAGGGCTTTTGAAATTGCATATTTACGAAAACGCTTTGTATTTTATATTACGGAAGATATAAAAATAACGGACTTCACCAATCGATTTCTTTTTTAAATCGAGCTCTCAGAGCATAGGTCAGACTTTTGGTCTAATTCCTTCAGAATATAAGTTTACCTACTAAACTATCGAATTTGGCCCACCCTGTACCAGGGTGGGCAAATTTCGTGTTTTTATAGGTACAGACCAAACGGTAGTAGATATAAGGAAAAGTAAGCAGAAGGTACATCTCTTTTTTGAGTTTGGCTTAGTGATCCAAACAGATTGCAGCTAACTTGTTTAGTTCTCGATATACCGGGCGTTTTTCAAAATCAGCCATTTTCTTTCAATCGTTATGTCCGATACCATAATATATAGAGGAAATATGTTCAGATATAATTTTATGTTGTTTTTTATGAGGAATACACTGGCATGCTTGTTTCTTTTTAAATTTATTATTATACGAATTATTTGCAAAAGTTATTTTATTTTAAATGGAACACCCTGTATATTTTTAGGTAATTGAGTTGCATTTTTTTCCCGCTATATATCTATATATAGTTTAATATATATCTAATTCTCTAATACGTCGCAATTAAAAAAAATCTATTTTCGTCACCAAAAGTATCTTACACCGAGCGTAGTAGGCGTGTGTCATTGCACTTCAGTCTTCAGTCACTATCCTAAACATTCACTTGAGATGACGTATGAAAATTACGAAAAGTATGATATGCTAGAGTGCTTTATTCAGCGTAATAATAATGCTTGATGCGGCAGCTGAAACATACTTTAACCGTTTTCCAGAGAGAGAAGACAGCCGCATAAAAATATTTTTGCAAGACTAAAAGAAAATCTTATTAATTTTGGTTCGTTCAAGCGACAAGGACCAAAAAAATATAACATTGAAGACTCGGAGAACACTACTGTTAGTGTTATTAGCGCTGTAGTTGCCAATCCTTCTGTATCGAGCCGACAAATTGAAGCTGAGAGTGGAATTTCTCGACGGAGAGCTTTAAACATTTTAAAGAGGCATAAATATCGACCATATAGATTCAGAAAACAACAACATTTGCAACCAAATGATCAAGAGCGTCGCATGCAGTTTTGTAATTGGTATATAACAAACTACAAGAAAAATCCACGCTTCTATGAAAAATTATATGGACAGATGAACCCATATTAGTAGTGCCGGAATATTTAATCGACACAACGAACACTGGTGGTCTGATGAAAACCCACATCGTGTCGTTAACGTAAGACAACAGGGACGATTTGGATTTAATGTTTGGTGTGCCTTGACATCCAATGGTATTCTAGACTATATCATATATAATAATAATCTTGATGGTATACTTTATCGCCAATTATAAACGAGCACGTAATTGAACAGCATTTGGACAATTACCATTAAATGACGTTGGCATATATTCTTTCAGCACGATGGTGCACCACCTCACAACACTAGGACGGTAACAGAATTATTAAATGCAAATTTTGGTAATAATTGGATAGGCACTAACGGGCCCGTGCGGTGGCCACCTCGCTCACCAGACTTAACGCCGCTAGATTTTTTTCTTTGAGGACACATTAAGGGTAAATTATATAAAAAGATTAGTAATGATGTGGATGACTTAAGAGATAATTTCATTGAGATAATTAATGGCATACCTAATATTAATATTTTTAACGCAATTCAAAGTGTTGCCAATAATGGAGACCAATTTGAGTATTGGCTCTAAAACTTTAATTGGTTTTGCGTTTTATTGTATACATTTGCTCGCTCTTCATTTATGTGCTATTGTTTAAATGAATAAAGTATTCCATATCATAATTCTCATAGTTTATATCTGTTTGTAGGTATATAGATATGACTATGCTTGCACTAAATAATTAATGTCAATGATTAATGACACACGCCTACTACGTTCGGTGTAAGATACTTTTGGTGACGAAAATAGATTTTTTTTAATTGCGACGTATTAGAGAGTTAGATATATATTAAACTATATATAGAAATATAGCGGGAAAAAAATTCAACTCAATTACCTAAAAATATACAGGGTGTTCCATTTAAAAAAAAATAACTTTTGCAAATAATTCGTATAATAATAAATTTAAAAAAGAAACAAGCATGCCAGTGTATTCCTCATAAAAAACAACATAAAATATATCTGAACATATTTCCTCTATATATTATGGTATCGAACTTATAACGATTGAAAGAAAATGGCTGATTTTGAAAAACGCCCGGTATATCGAGAACTAAACAAGTTAGCTGCAATCTGTTTGGATCACTAAGCCAAACTCAAAAAAAGAGATCGTAACCTTCTGCTTACTTTTCTTATATCTATTACCGTTTGGTCTGTACCCTATAAAAACATCGAAATTTGCCCACCCTGTACATATTGAGCCACGTTCTCAGGTAAACCGTTCGCCAACAGAGACTTCTCTAAGTAGTAAGGTTATTGCAAAAACTCAATGAAGAAACAAAGGAGTTATTCTTGTTTTAGTGTTGCCAATGCTCCCCCTCTAATTTCGGACATTTGAATACATTCATCTTGGCTGGATCTAACTCTTTAACTGCCATTTGAGAATCTTTTCCCTTCCGATAATCGGTTTCTTCTCGTAATACTCGTCTCAATTTGTACGAATTAATTCGCTACACTCAGGAAATTAGAACAAACAATACCGTGGCACTCGCAAAACCCTTTAGACACTTCAGAACATCCTCGTCAACTCCGGAATGTTTATTGGTGTGTTGTGTTTGTGTGCACGGGTCTCTCATTGCACGCGTCGGAGTTGAGGAAGTCGCCTGTCTGTTGGGGAAGTATCAAGCCCCAACTGACACACTTTAAAATACCCCCGAAGCACCACGTTAAAACTCAACCCTTTCTCGAAGCTTCCAAATTAATCAGCGTGGCTCTAGATTAAAACGTCAGGACTGTTTCCGGAGCTGACGGCGCATATATTTTATCATTCACACATTTCAGAGCTGCAGAAGGGTTCCTTCTTAATTTTTACTTAATCAGGATTTTATTGCTCGTATTCATTCGGTCGAGAACAATCTTGTTCATCACCGTAATCGATTGTGGCCCTGATAGTGCATGCGGAATCCGAAACGGCTCATGAACTTTCTCGTGGAAGATGAGGCTATTTCCGATGGTCATGCTATTTGTAATATATATTGAATGCTAAATTCAGCTTTGTCTTTAATAGATAATACGAGTATTAATAATGTTCTGAAGTATCTGTGTGGCTAGATAGGATTCCCGCATGCATCCTTATTTGTCTGGGGTTACTTTAAATGATTTTAAAGCGCATATTCAGTATGTTACCGCGAAAATGAGTAATAAAACTATACAGAGCATCGACTAGGGGACGGTAACGCAGCGCGTACTATCTACAGCAGTGCTATAGAACTAGTAATATTATACATACGTAGGAGTTATATGGTGCGGACGCGTGTAAAGTTGAAGAAACAAGAAAATTAGTCGGCGCGCAAAAATTGTCAACGGTTAATGAGTCTAACGTGTATTCATCTATTTCGGCTGACGCGGCGTGCATTATTTTGGGTATATTACCAGTAGATTTACGTTACGTTACCTGGGAGCTTAAAATTTCGTAAGGACTGTTTCGTTGGTTTGGAGGAATATTCCATTCTTCCACTTCTCAGCTGGGTAGGAGAGCATCTGACTGATAATTATAGACCAATGTCAATCGTAAGTATTTCTGTTAAATACTATATATTAGCGACCCAAACCCTCAGATATAATCATCTTCTTAACTGATGTTGAATAATACATTATTATTCCACAGCATCATAGATTCTTGGCTGAGTATAGGGACAATTTTTACCCAAAGCACAAAAACGCAACAAGCGAAAGATACATACTTGCGCATCCCTTAAAAGAAAATAAGAAGTCCTTCTCAGGAGTATCCTGAAAACGGCAATAGACCAAATGCCAAAATAACCAAACGATGAAAATAGCCCAAACATCTACTCATTTAAACAGAAAAAAAGGTGCTTTCTTTCAAATGTGTAATACTTTCTTATTTTAAAAATTGAAACGTTATTTCATTTTTTGTAAAGGCTTTTATTTTTTTTTGTCAATAATCGAATCATTCTACCCCACTGTCCATTGTTGTCATTGTTAAATCAACAAATTAATTCCATTCAAACTTTTTATCTTTCTTAAGATTTGTTTACTTCAATTTTTTTAAAATTTTGCGCTTTTTTCAACATTTTAATTTTTACAGTTTTTTTTTAATTCTTCTGTTTTTACCTTTTTTCGCATTTGCTTATTTTTCTTCAATTTTTCTAACTTTTTTTTTTCACTTATTGAATATTTTTTTCCGAACTTTTATCTCATTTTAGCATTTTTTTACTTTTTTTATTAACGGTTTCTAATCTTTCCAATTTCCTCTTTAATTTTTTTTCTTAATTTTTCAACAATTTTTTGTTCAAACTTTTTATCCTTCCTAATTTGTTTGCTTCTTCATTCTTTTTTCAAATTTTAAACGTTTTTAAACATTATTTTTAATTTTCATGGTTTTTAAACTTTTCTGTTTTTTATTTTTTCTGCATACGTTAATTTTTTATAATTTTTTCAAAATTTTGTGTTTTTTTCAATATTTATTTTCTTTTTAATTTGGACAGCTTTTTGAATTTTTTTTATTCTTTCCCCCTTTTCGCCTTTGGTCATTTTTTTGATTTTCTAAGTTTTCTCACTTTTTTCCAAACTTTTACTTATTTTAGCATTTTTTTGACGGCTTTTTTTAAATCCCTCCTGATTGTTTTCAATTTTTTTTACCAATTTTTTAAAATTTTACACCTGTTCATTTTTTTAAATTTTAATGGTTTTTAAACTTTTCTTTTTTTATATTTTTCTGCATACGTTAATTTTTATAATTTTTCCATTTTTTCGGTATTTTTTTAACATTTTATATTTCTTCAAATTTATTTGCTTCTTCAAGCATTTCAAAATTTTGTACTTTTTTCAATATTTATTTTCTTTTTAATTTAGACAGCTTTTTGAATTTTTTTTATTCTTTCCCCTTGTTCGCTTTTGTCCATTTTTTTTTGATTTTCTAAGTTTTTTTCACTTTTTTCCAAACTTTCACTCATTTTGGCATTTTTTTGACGGCTTTTTTATTTTTTCAAAATTTTTTTCAATCCTTTCTAATTATTGTTTTTAATTTTTTTAATATATTTTTTTTTAATTTTATCACCTGTTAATTTTTTTAAATTTTAATGGTTTTTAAACTTTTCTTTTTTCTATATTTTCTGCATTCGTTAATTTTTTATAATTTTTCCATTTTTTCAGTATTTTTTTTTAACTTTTTATATTTCTTCAGATTTGTTTGCTTCTTCAAGTATTTTCAAAATTTTGCACTTTTTTTCAATATTTATTTTCTTTTTAATTAGGACAGTTTTTTAATTTTTTTTATTCTTTCTCTTTTTCGCCTTTGTTTATTTTCTTTGATTTTCTAACAGTTTTTTTCACTTTTTTCCAAACTTTTACTCATTTTAGCAATTTTTTGACGGTTTTTTTTATTTTTTCAACATTTTTTTCAAAATATTTATCCTTCTAATTATTGTTTTCATTTTTTTAACAATCTTTTCAAATTTTACATCTGTTCATTTTTTTAAAATTTTAATGGTGTTTGAACTTTTCTGTTTTTTTGCATTTTTCTGCATTCGTTGATTTTTTATAATTTTTCCATTTTTTCAGTATTTTATAATTATTTTTCAAACTTTTTATATTTCTTCAGATTTGTTGCTTCTTCAATTCTTCAAAAGTTTTGTACTTCTTTCAATTTTTTTTTTTTTTAATTTTGACAGTTTTTAACATTTTTTTTTTCTATTTTTACTTTTTTGCATTTGTTTATTTTCTTTTTAATTTTTCAATAATTTTTTTTCAAACTTTTTATTCTTAAAGATTTCTATTAACACTCAAATCATTCTACCCCATTCTGCAAATAAGAGATTAATTAAAATTCTGTTTGGTCAAAGTAAGTAGTCTCTTGAAAAATTCTTAAATTCAAATATTAGTCACACTATGTATAATTTCAATAATTTTAACATCGTGTTTGTTATAAATCATTAGAAGATCAAATAGTGCTTCACATAAGTTATAGTATCCTTTTCAACGTTATTTTATTTAAAACGAATTTCTTTCCTGCAATAATAACAAACCGAAAGAATGGATCAAAACAACAAAACCGATAACAATCTAGCGCGAGCACAGTCCCTTTTAAACTTTTAATCAATTTAATATCTCCCGCGCCGAACCTAGCCAGCGCTCCCTAGGGAACATCCACTCACGACGGCATCCCCAAGTGAGGATATCGCGACAGAATCTCGACTCTCCCGCGCCGTAAAGAGTGTAGCTCTTAAACGGAAATGATGAACACAACTCAAACACTACGTAATTCTTGTAATCCTACGGTTAAGTTCTTCTATATATACTCGCGCGACCCAAATCGTTAAGTAAGTTTAAGTATTAAGCGATAAGACAAACAAGCCGGGAGTGTTTTATTTACTTTTCGGATATTTTCGCACTTGGGACAGTCGAGTGGGGGATTTCTAAAGCACATAATGTATTATTGTGTTTACTGTGGTATTCCGTAGAGTTCGTTGATACCGCAATTAAATTAATACGTATTCAATTTAGAACGTCCCTCGAAAAAACTTTTATATTTTCTCATGAGATATATGGATATGGTGAACATTAATGATGCCAAGAAGGGACGATATCTTACGCAACTGCAGCACATAGTTTGCTGAAATTTCGCACACAATGGCACTACAAATCCAAATCAAAAAAAGAAATCAATTTATTTTTAATAAAATACGGAAAAGTACTGTGAAAATTCATTAAACCTTTTAATGGTATAGTAAGAAGTTGCATTAACTTGATTTTGATCGTCACACAAAATTCATTTAACGTTTCTCGTTCGACACTTTTTTGATATGTTCCCTAATTTTTTTACTTCTTTCTAACCTTTTTTTATTTTGTTTTAACTTTCTTAACATATTTTATAATATATTGTACGAGCATTTTATATCCTTTCACCGTTTTTTAATTGTTTTAACAGTTCTCAAAAAGAATTCCAATATTTAGGTTTTTAATTACTTTATCAGTATCTTTTCCCAATGCCGCCTTTTTTAAATTTATTTATTTTTTAATTTTCAATAATTTTTCAACCTTATTTTTCTTAACATTTGCTTCTTCACATTTTTTTAACATTTTTTTCTTCATATTTTCCAGCTTTTAATTTTTTTAATTTGATCAGTTTTTAAACTTTTCCGTATTTTTTTTTAATGTTTTTGTCAATTTTTGTTCTTTCTTCAGATTTCGCCTCAAATTTTTTAAAAAATTTGTAACTTTTTAAACATTTTTTTTCAATTTTGACAGTTTCTAGCAATTTTCTATTTTTTTACATTAGCCCTTTTTTTCGCACTTTTATTCCATTTTGGCATTTTTTTGACTTCTATATAACTGTACTACCAGTTTTTATTTTTTTTTAAAATTTTCTCTTAATTTTTTTTTTAATTTTTCAACAATGTTTCCAAATTTTATACGTTTTAACATTTTTTATTTTCTTTTAATTTTAATAATGTTTAATATTTTTAACAATTTTATTAGCACTATCTATTTTTCCCCATTTTTTAATCATTTATTTTTAAAAAAATCAATAATTTTTAAACCTTTTTATCTTTCTTTTTTTATTTTAATCAAGTTTTTAGACTTTTCTGATTTTTTACTGTTTTGCATTCGTTGATTTTTATCATTTTCTAACAATTCTTCCATCTTTTTATTATTATTTTTTTCAAACTTTTTCCTTTCTCAAGTTTTGTCCCCTTCTTCAATTTTTTTTTCTTCTATATAACTTCTATTTTATTTTTTTTTTTAATTTTTAAACAGTTTTTCCAAATTTTATACCTGTTTTAACATTTTTTATTTTCTTTTAATTTTAATAGTTTTTAATATTTTTAATAATTTTATTAACACTTTCTATTTTTTCCCATTTTTTCACATTCATTTATTTTTAAAAAAATCTTTAATTTTAAACCTTTTTATCTTTCTTTTTTTTTTTTAATCAAGTTTTTAGACTGATTTTTTACCGTTTTGCATTCGTTGATTTTTATTATTTTCTAACAATTCTTCCATCTTTTTATTATTATTATTTTTCAAACTTTTTCTTTCTCAAGATTTGTCGGCTTCTTCAATTTTTTTTCTCTATATAACTTCTATATAACTACTAGCAGTTTTTAATTTTTTTAATTTTTCCAAATTTTATACCTGTTTTAACATTTTTTTTATTTTCTTTTAATTTTAATAGTTTTTAATATTTTTAACAATTTTATTAGCACTTTCTATTTTTTCCCATTTTTTACATTCATTTATTGTTTGAAAAATCAATAATTTTTAAACCTTTTTATCTTTCTTTTTTATTTTAATCAAGTTTTTAGACTTTTCTGATTTTTTTACCGTTTTGCATTCGTTGAGTTTTATCATTTTCTAACAATTCCTCCATCTTTTTATTATTTTTTTTCATACTTTTTCCTTTCCCAAGAAGTCGGCTTCTTCAATTTTTTTTTTCTAAATTTGTACTTTTTCTAATATTTAATTTTGATGGCGTTAACATATTTCTATTTATGCATTTACCTTTTTTTGTTTTTTTTTTTTTAACTTTAACAACTTTTAACAACTTTAACAATTTGTTTTGCGTTTTTAATATTTTTTTCCAAACTTTTATTATCATTTTAGCAATTTCTTTGACTTTTTCTCAACTTTATCAACAGTTTCCAATAATTTTCTGGCTTTACTTTTTTGGCCTTTGTTATTTGAATTTTTCAACATTTTTTTCAAACATTTTATCCTTCTTAACATTCGCTTGTTTTTTTCAATTTTTTCAAATCTTATGTCTATGTTAATGTGTTTTATTGTTTTTTATTTTAAGGGTTTTTAACATATTTTAATTGTTTTATTTTTGTTTTTAATTTTTTTCACTTTTTTATATATTGTTTTTTTCTTTTTTTGTTTTAATTTTTCTCAAATTTTCCATTTGAGCATCCCTTTCGGTGTTTTTTATTTTATTTTTAAACTTTTTTTCAATGTTTTTTTTTCTACGTTTTTAAGGTTATTTGTACACACTTTGTGATCTACACAAAGCGGAAAATCTATAGGATCTAGGGCCAATAGAAAACTAGCTGGTTGATGCAAAAATATACTATTCGGTGTATGATGCATAAAAGGCAAATATTTATAGCATATAGATACAAATCAAGACTCATCTCATGGGACAGAAATATTTATAACGATATAAAAAATTATTGCGTAAAATAAACAACAAGGGACCCAGATTAGAACCGCGTGTAAAACCAGAGATAAGAATAAAATCAAAAAAAAAATTAAAAACCATTATTTCCTATAAATTACACCCTCGTCTCAATTAACACCAGACTTGAAGAATCCCGACAGCATGGACGGATAAAGAGCTTAAGCAGAAAATACCTGCTAATATTATAAAACAATCTTCAATTTTTCCTCTCGTGCATTTTTAACGAAACGATGAAAGTGCGCGCAACACAGCGGGTGAACAATATAAGCAGCTTAGAAAACATTCACGGAAGTGACATCGAAAGCCGCGCGACTCTACAGAGTACAACAAAGTACGACAGGGAACGGCAAACTTTCAGAAACACATTTACTCGTTAAGTTTCAGCCTTTGTACCGCCAAATCCATATAAGAACCTCCTCTCTGTTCTTTCTGATGAGTGTTATGCGGGCATTCAAACGGAGGAGGACAATATGATCGCGTATAGTTGGTACTTCTGGTAATTATTAATTCTGTGTTAATATGTGGTAGATTTGAATTAGAAAAGTATTACAGATAATAGAGAATTTAGAAAGGTAGCATTTTTGTTGTTGTCTCCATTGCAAGCAAATAGATTGTTAGCGACCTGTTAATTAGTTTTATGATAATTATAATTTAAATTGTTGTACAGTCTTAAGTGTACGCCATTTATTTTGACATTTTCCTTTCTATATCCCATAAATTCCAATAATTTAATATCCGACATTTGTTACAATTCCTCTAACCATGTTTTATGCACCAATTTACATTTTTGTCGACAGATTCAACTCCAATTAAAACTGCCTTTTCTTTTCAGATACCTTCCTCTATATCCTTAATAATAGACACAGTACATTTCCAACCCACTAGATGGCTATAAAATACCGTATATGTCCAAGATATCTAAAGTTCACCACTCCAGATCATGCGCACTCTTACTGACCAATGAGTAGTTCTAATATATCTTTATTATTATGCCCGGCTGATGGTCGAGTGGCTTGCACGCTTGGCTATCAGTAGCGGGGTCCTCGGTTTGAGCCCGACGGACTGTTCTCAGAGTGAGGTTTTCGTGGTTTCCCTTACTCCTTGGCAAATGCTGAGAGACGAACATCTTAAGTCGTTCCACGGGAGCAGGCATAATAATAACTCATGGCCGTGGATGCCCCCTGTAATTGGCGAGCTGTTGGGGGATGCTAAGGCATGGATTATTATTATTATTATTTATTATTATTATTATTATTATTATTATTATTATTATTATTTATTATTATTATTATTATTTTTCCAGTTGTGAACCTGTTGCCCTGGTGGCTGTACAGCTGGTGTCTTCTAAATCACTAGTTTGTATATTATTATGCCTTTACTTTGTTAAATATTCAATTCATAGTTAAATTCTTAATAATTCAATGTATCAATTTAGCTTTCATTTATAAAACGGTGTAACTATTAATAACATGTATAATTTATTATCAAGTTTATATCAAAAACATTTAAAGAACATGAGAGCTCTTACCCAAGGTGAGTATACTTACTTGGAATGTTCAAAACAAATATTATCAATTATCCAGTATATATTTGGATTCTTTAATTCTCAAAATAACTGTTAAATATCCCGTGCTATCATAAGTGAAAAGAAAACCACGTTTACCAACTTATACAAATTAAAATTTCAATCAACCGACATCTCACAAGAATTAACAGTAACCTCAAAATATTATAAAAGTTATACATAAATTTATACAAAAATTTAAACAATACTTTGACCAGATACCTCGTTTATCGGTTTGCACAGACGCCAGAGTACTTCAGGATGGGATTTTCTTGTAGTGACCATCAACGGATCAACTTAGATGTTCGTAGACAAAAGTGCAGATTGGGAGAATAACATTGGTATCATAAAAATCCAGGACAATGAACCTCCTTCACAGCATCCGAAGTATATCTTATACTCGAATTAAATAAAATAGTATAGTGATTTTAACTCACCCAGTGACCTCTCTGATAAGTGAAAGAATACTGTGAAAAAGGACTTCCTATCTGCTAGGTGACACGGGACGCTTCTAAGAGCACCAGATCGCCTGTCAAAATCCTGGCATTTTAAATGATGATAAGGTTAGGGAAATGTCAGATTAAAATTTAATTAATTTAAAAAACAGCACCATCTACCCGTAAATAGCAAAAACTAAATTTTATAGAAAACGATCGTCAGTGTTATCGAGATTGGTTAAGAATAACTATTTTATCACAGATCACTCAGTGATTTCTGAAAATAGCCCTTAAATATTAAAATTTCTAAAATAACTAAACTAAATGGCAGTTGATACAAATCTAACCCCAAATTAACGTATAGTGAAATAAATTATAAAAATCTTATTTCTGGTTAAATATAACCAACTTTGAATAACCTGTACAAGGTATTCCACGTAACTGGTTCATTAAAAGTTTATGATGTTCTATTATTTACTTATATTTGAGATTTTGGCACCAATATCTGTTCGATTGGAACTATAAATGTAAAATACCTTAACCAAAATATCACTTCCGGTTGACCGGAAATGGATGTCAACTTTGTTATTTTAAATCAAATGATCTAATTTTTTATTCATTTTTGGATTCTACAACTATAAATACGTCAGTTTTCATTAGCTATTCCTATAGCTACATGTTGCCGTTTTTGAGTTATTTAAGTTTCTCTTTTTTTTTAGTCATAATCATTGCATCATTGAGAAATTAATATCTCGGTTAATACTGCAAGTAGAGACTTCAAATTTGCTATGTTATGAATGTAGATATAGCTCTAAGAAACGGTAAGCATACTTTACATTCTAAAATACAGGGTGTTCAAAACTGAGGAACAAAGCGACATATTTTCAAATGCAGAAAACTCATTTTTTTTTTAAATAGAACACCCTGTATTTTAATTCGGAATTAGGAAGTAAATATCATCCCCTATTACTTTATATGAACATTCCCTATACCTATCTTTAATAGATTTTGAGATATGAGCGACTTTTTGTTAAACAGACTAAGTAGCCCTATCTTTAAATGTTTGCAGGTGGCTCTGATATGGAATCACGTCAAATTCATGTATTATTTTTGAATAACCATACAAGAATGTCTGTCCGAATAGTCATTTCTATTAATATTGCGTTGTACGAAAGTGTAATTACAATAATATACATAAACACTTTTGGTTAGTCAATGAATTTGACATTAATCCCATTCAGAGCCAGCTACAAACACGCAAAAGTAGGGCTACTTAGTCTGTTTAACAAAATGTCGTTCATATCTCAAAATCTATTAAAGATAGGTATAGGGAATGCTGATATAAAGGGATAGGGGATGATATTTACTTCTTAATTCCGAATTAAAATACAGGGTGTTCTATTTAAAAAAAAAAGAATACTTAGTCTGTTTAACAAAAAGTCACTCATATCTCAAAATCTATTACAGATAGGTATAGGGAATGCTGATATAAAGTGATAGGGGATGATGTTTACTTCTTAATTCCGAATTAAAATACAGGGTGTTCTATTTAAAAAAAAAATGAGTTTTTTGCATTTGAAAATTTGTCACTTTGTTCCTAAGTTTTGAACACCCTGTATGTCAGAATGTAAAGTGTGCTTACCGTTTCTTAGAGCTATATCTACATTCATAACATAGCAAATTTGGAGTCTCTACTTGCAGTATTAACCGAGATATTAATTTCTCAATGATGCAATGACTAAAAAAAAGAAAAACTTAAATAACTCAAAAACGGCAACATGTAGCTATAGGAATAGCTAATGAAAACTGACGTATTTATAGTTGTAGAATCCCAAAATGAATGATAAAAAATATATCATTCTATTTAAAATAACAAAGTTACATCCAGTTCGGTCAACCGGAAGAATTTTGGTTTTTTTGTACGTGTGAACTGATTGTCCAAGCATACAAGTTTAAAGAAATTAAAAAATGACAAAATTAATTTAGCTAGCTCAGCAAAAATGAATTCAAAAGGGTGCCTGAGATTCTTACATCTCAGAGTAACTTTCATTAAAAGTAAAAGTGGGCGTTAGCAAAATTGACTTTCTTTAAAATCCCCAAAAATTGAAATGGTTGATTCAAAAATAAAAGAAACTGTAATTTTAAAATGATATTTACAATCATTAAATTTATTATTTAAAAAGAAAAAAGAAAAAAAAAACATTTGATACAAATTACAGGAAAAATTAAAACCATGAATATAAGATAATTAACAGGAAATACCAATAAACTTCGGTCTCACAAATTCTTTAATCTTGAAAAACACAATGTACATTTCCTTAGCTAAGCTAACATTTTCAGGTGTACAAGTGTATTGTCAAATACTAAATGCGTAAATATAGTAAGTATATCCTAGGCTACAAAAATTAATCAACAGGACTACTATATTCAATAAATTCTAAATATTTGTAATTGAGGGGTGTTAAATCAGTGCAAGCTATTAATATGTTTTTTTTTTTTTTTTTTTTTTTCAAAAACATATTAATAGCTTGCTCAAAAAACCAACCTGCATAAGATTCTACAATTAAAAAGGACAATGCAAATCCTTTATCAAACAAAATGGTGAATTCGTTCTAGAAGGAATTTCATGTACCACAAAAAATCCACGTGGTCTCAAAAATTCAAAGCTAACTAAAATTTAATATAATCAACGTGGAAAACCAAGTAAAATAAAAATGAAATATAAATCAAGCTCACAGCTTCTCTTCACCTACCCCGAGGTGATTAAAATAAAATTAATTAGAAAACTACAAAAAAACGGAAATTTAAACTCTAAACGCGATCACTTCTAAAACGAAAATTATTAAAGAGCCTTACATGTAATTTGTGCACAACGATATAACACCTATTAATTGAGTTGCTAGATGGACGATTTTAAACTTACAAAAGAACGAACTACATCTTAAAATTAAAAAGAATTACCAGAAACGGTAACCAAAAGAACTAAACAAAACAATACACGCGCTCGTCTATCTGGTAACTGCCGGGCCTCAAGGTAACATTCTCATATATATGAAATTTACATCTGCGTGCGATGCAGACGCAACGCATCGCAAAGAAAAAACTAGCATATACTATATACAATACTGGTACACGCAAAATGTACAAATAAATGAAATTAACTATACACAACTCAACAATAAAAATGATACTAACAATTAAATCAAATAACAAAATCTTTTCAAAATAAACAAATATTAGAATAGTGGAAACTCTATCCTTGCTCTGACAAAACCAATCCGACATGACAAAAATATAAATTTAAATTTCCGAACCCGGGGTGCCATTCACAGCAGTATTTACATTATAGTTCCATCGAACATATACTGGTGCCAAAATCTCAAATATAAGTAAATAATAGAACATCATAAACTTTTAATGAATCAGTTACGTGGAATACCCTGTATGTTAACGTAAGCATTCCGAAACTAATAAAATCTTTATTAATATTAAACGTGGTGGGGCAATAAAAAGGATTTTGCTCCTAACTCAAGTAGAAAACCCCATTTAAATAATTACCATGAAATAAACATAAAGCCCAACCGATTCCTCCAATGTATTTCGAATATCAGCTCTGCACCACTTACCTTCCCTTCGAGATTTATCCTACGAGTACAGAGCCGGCACATAAATATTTTCACCTCACCTTTTCGCCATCCATATACGGCAAGGCAGACAGCGAAAAAAGGGAAAACGCGATATAAGGATGGATGGGATAACGTCCTGAGAAAATGTATGTACGCCGAAGCCATTCGATATGTGTAAGGAGTACAGCTCTCTAATGCATTTCTGACCCTAGATTACACACGAATACGAGCGCCAGCTTACACGTCTATAAGAGGGGTGGGAGGGAAGGATTTCGGGGGAAACCGACGACATGCAATAGATATTAATATTAATGGATTTCGGGATGTAAAGTGAGTGATGGGAGCGTGAGATGCCGGACTCGTATACACATACTATAATACTAGAAGCATCATCCTGTGTCGCTGGGATTTTCTCTTGTAGCGGAGCGAATGTTGGTTTACGGTTGGGAAATTGGCTGGTTTGGTCGGAGCGGGGGTAGGGGGCATTGATTGAAGATGAAGCGAACGCAGTACGACGTAGGGGAGGGGGCGGTGGAATCGCGAACCGTGCAATTACTGGGAGGAAATGAATCGCTGAAACAGTGACAAACAGTACAAATTAACGGAAATAATCAGCAACTGCTGGGCGCCTGGTAATGGGGTTGATTGGGGTGGGATGGGAGGAGTATTTCTGTCTGCGATCTAAGGTTTCGTCAGTGAGAAAATTGGAGTGGCTCGGTTTCCACGACATCTATAATTGTATATAGCAATGACTAGAAGGAAAAAGAGTTAAGTCGCGTTAGAAATGCAATATGATAATTAGCGGTGGGCCATTCGAATCTTTTCAGTGATTCGAATCCTAATGACTCCTAAAATTAAAGATTCGTTCTGAAAGATCGTAAAGCATTCGTACCAGCGCTGGGCGATTCGAATCTTTTTAACGATTCGAATCCTAATGACTCCCAAAATTAAAGATTCGTGTAATACGATTCGTACTAACGATTCCTACACCAGTGAGAATTGTATAAACGTACGACCAGTGGCGGCTCGTGGTCGGAAGCGTAGGGTGTTCACAAAATCAAGAACATGGGAATTTATAACTAATATCCAATCATTTTCTTCGTACATGTCCTTCCTAAATTTTCTTATAAAGTCTCTAAATTTGCCCATTGTAGTTCTGCGTCAAATTAAGTTCTGGTTTTGGTCTGCCCTTACTTTTAACTTGATTTTTTTGTTCATAACTAAACGAATTAAAATTGTCTTTCAAATATTGCACAGCAAAACTGTTCGTATCCATAATTCTTATTTATATATTGTTTAGTGTTTACTTACAATACTACTTTGTTTGTTTTGTGTGCATTTCATTATCTTTTTTACGTACTGTATATTTCATTTCATAACTTTTTTTACGTACTATATATCTTCTTTTTTGTTTGTCGGCTGCACAAAAGCGCATTAGTGGCGGCTTTGCTTTGTCGGCTTTTTGCAGAGGGATTTAACGACGCGACTTAGTTTTTAACTGCGGCTGCGCTGTTACCAATTTATTTTTGTTTTTCTAAAAAAAAATCAATTCATTATTATTTGTATCTTTGTGTGCTGATACAATTAAATTGAAATGCAAAAATGAAATTAACAAGGAAAACAATTAAATTAGCTAGCTCAATGCATAAAAGTTTTAAAAGGAAAAAAAAAACAATTAATCTCAGAGTTACCCTCGCGAATTAAAACTTGAATCTAACCACGAAAAGTAAATTGTGAGTGAAAGAAACCAGACTCCCTTTATTTACCCCAAAAATTGAAATTATTGTAATTTAAAATAAAAGAACAGAATTTTCAACCCAAAAATGCTAAGTAACAATCAATTTTATTTTATAAAATGGGTAAAATTACAAAATGGCAGAAAAAAACAGTGAACTGAAGATTCTGGCCAAAAAATAAAAACTGCACTTGATTCTAAATTACAATAGGACAATGCTATTATCTATAACAAAGCAAAAAATTAGTTTGTTCAGGAAGATAATCCTAAATATTTCAAATTCAATCCACGTGGTTTCAAATAAAAGCAAACTAAATTAAGCGTGGACAATTTCTAGTAAATAACAAGAATGAAAAACTAAAAGCAAGCACAATGCTTCTACTCACCCAAACGATGTGATTGATAAAATAAAAATGAATCAGCAAAATAGAAAAACGGCAAAATTAACCCTTTAACTATAATGAGAGAAATTACAACTAAAATATATCTTCCTGCACAAAAATAATAAATGATCTTATATCTATAATGTGTACATATCAATATAATAACAATTAGTATAAAATGAATTTCTTGATGGATAAAATTTTTAAAGAAACGAAACGAAATTTGGATTACAAAATGGCAACAATGATTTACAAAAATACGTCTACTCACGCTAACAGTCGACCAAGGAACTGCCTGACAAAATTTTACAACGCAGTCGTAACAATACGAACAACGCAAACACACAAATCACCGACAAAATATAAACGAATAGGCGTTAACTCAAATTAGCAAACGCCAGACAAGTAATTGAAAAGAATTAATTTAAAAATACTTAACACTTAATTAAATAAATTATACAATTACTTCTTAATTAAAGAATTATACAAAAATAAACATTATTGTGAAAATTCTCGGCACATTGAATACCGAACGAACGAAGTAATCATGACAACAGAACTAGGCAACTTAAAATACACTCAGCGGTAACGCGGGTACGCTACCACAGCAGTATGTTATTTAATAAATTAAAATAATTACGCACCCTTGGTTTCATTATAAAACTGTCACCAACAAACAGTATTAGTTCTTATGGCAGTTACGACCTGTGAACTGACAACTAGTCTTAAAATTAACATATTTGAATCTGAAATGTCATACAACAATTGTGACTTCTACGAAAAAGTTAAGAATTATATGCTCGGTTTATCATGCTCTAAGGTACAGTCAAATTTTGTCTCTCATTTCAAAATAACCCTATATATAAAAAAAATTCAGGGTATGTAGTAAACTAGACTAGCCATTATAGCTCTTGAAGCAAATCTAGACTATGCTGTAAGTGCGCTTAGTAAAGTCCAAAGAATTGCCTGTTTGGTCATCACGAGAGCCATGTCCTCGACGCCGACGGCTGCTATGGAGACCATTCTTGGGCTTCCTCACTGCAGTTGGTGTTGTGGCCTGAAGCAACCCTTACAGAGTGTATGAAATGTAGTGAGTGTAAAGGGCTTCTCCGGCAAAGTTGCAGACCACACCAACATCTTCGACTACATCAAACAGACAGTACCACTGTCCGTAAAAGTCCACAAATTCACAGTAATTTTATCTGACACAGAGTACAACGAGTAAGGACAAGCGAGGAGTTATAGCGGTCCAAATTTCTAAACCTAACTTCACACAAACAACAGCTTCCCAAAATGGCAATTTGTTATTGCTTACGTTCGTATCTACACAAATTAGTTTACTCATCCGTTTAATCTATATGATTTACTTGTTTTATTTATTTATTTTACGTATTTTATTAGTTTTGAATTACCCCTGCAGTTTTAAAAATATTTAATGAACTATGATATTCTTGTGTAAAAGGTAAGATCGGTGGCCAGTGGCCATAACATTTACATACTTTCTTATATATTATACTTATTGTTAGGTTTAAGTGAAATAACTCAAATAACCGTGACAGAAGACACCAATGGGTATCATGTTGTAGTGCCAATCACTCTCGCAAGATAAATTTTGATGCTAACGATGGTCGCAGTTTCTTGGGATTTCCGAATGAATCTAATATATATGACACGACAAGAATTAAGAAAGTATATGAATAAGAAGAACTATTATCGTTGTGCAGAGATTCCTAGGTCACATTAAACCAATTTATTTGTTAGATACACATTTTAAGCTGGATTTGTTATTTATCGCAGTAACTAACTTAATTCATTTTATGTTCACTTTTTAAAATAATGTGATTTTGGTTTGAACTGCATTATACTGGTATAAATTTTAATCGCATTTATTCACATTATAGATAATTCGATATTATATAGTCTACGTCTGAACTCTATCCACTTGTGCACCCCCGGACATTATTGTTGACAAACCAGTGCAGGGTCGGATGTTAGAAATGAAGTAGTCGAATAGAAGGGAACAATCTTTGTATCGCACAGGACGATATAGTCATAACTCTTGAACCCTAATTAAAAGTTATTGCGTATTCGTGTCAGAAACTTGAAAGTCCCTTCCACCGATGCTGTTGCATTTTTATTAATTTATTTGAGAAAAAAACCGCAACATATTTATTCCTGGAAGAATCTGTTACACTGTAAAAATATAAACAAAGATTTATTTCACAAAAAGGAAACAATATGAACATAATTATCGTAAAACACTTGCAAATATATGTATCACTTAATCAATAAAATCGTGTTTTCTATTACTATAAACTGTTCATAAATATTTGCAACAAAATCAGAATAAAAAACGCATAAATTGTATTTTTTTAATCTATTTTTCTACTTCCTTTAAAATATAAATTATTCTACACGTTTGAAAATTCCCGGCAACAGCTTTACAAAATGGCAGCTGGGATTGAAGGTCATTCAAAACGGACCACTCAAGAACAATGGATTTTTGCGAACATGTCCTTACTGTTATATATTGTGTCTGACAGCTGATATTACAGATTTCTATATTGGTGCAAGAGTTAAACTTTCTGTTTCTGCCGTTAGATGTCATAGTTTGACAGATTTTTAATAAATTAAAATTTTATATATTTTTTTTTTAAATTTCGATGATAACTGAATTGAATAGTTACGATTTACAATTAAAGACTTGTTTTAACAAAATAAATAATTTATTTTTCTGTTTGATTATGTTTATACATTTTTTTTGTTTTTTATAAATTCTCTTGATGATAGAATTTGTACAATAAATTGTAAATTAATTTGACGTTTTGTAATTAAAATGTTTATGTGACTTTATTTTCATTAATACACGATATGTTTTATGAAAGAAGATAAAATTATTATTATATTATATCAGTAAATAACGAGAGAAGATTAGATTGTTGCGATTCCTCTTAAACGCCGTTGATAAAAATGGTGAAAAATAAAGGGCTTAAAATCGCTCCCTACGGTACTCCAAACTCTCATACTGTAGATACAAGACGTTTTTCTTGTACTGCGTTAGTTAAATAAAGAAGTACAGCATCAAATCAAAGTAAAGTATGGTTATTTTAAACAACGCAGCAGGTAATAGGCAATAAAACAATAGCCGACGTTCACGCTGTGTTTACAAGTAGTAAACTTGTATCACTCCTTTTTTAATCTATCCTAACACTGCCACATACTCACGCTCTTGTAAGTACCTTCCGTAATTTCTCAATTCTCGGAAACTTCGCCTCCTTTCATTGCCTAATAGCTCAACGTAATTGAAACACAACGACTAACAAGTGAAACGAAAGGAAACGACTGAAACTCGTAAAAGATAATAAATTTTCAACTTGCTCCCTTCCAATGTACGGGAGAATATACGGAAAGTTATTCTTTGTACTTCTAATGTTAAAGCTGCTCTGGAGTATGATGATTTGCAAGATTTTCGAGTTTACCTTGTAGAAATTACAGTGCAAACAAAAACAAATTATATCCTGTGCGAGCGGATTCAGGTGGAGATTACGAAAACAGAATGCATTTTAATCGTACACGTGAGGGACATGAATTGACTTCGTGTATTGTGTGTATAATCAAAAATATTCGTGTAAACGATTTATTAAATACTTGTTCTTTTTCCACAAAAGTTTACAATATGTTTATGGTTAAGGCGAATCTGGACGGCCTTTTAATGAGATTCTGTGCCAGTAGATGGCGCGGATTTTTTTTTCCGCTGTTTTTAGAGATACCAATCAAAATATTTTAAATTTGATAAAGAGATTGTTTTGAAAACAGTACTTAAAATTGCGCCAACGTTTTATTTTTTAAACTTTTCTTTTTCTTAAATTTTTTGTTTGGTTCTATTTGGCTTCCAAAACGGAAAAATAAAAAAAGTAGTTAAGGGCGATGGTTCAGCGGTACTTACTAATATTAAACCATTTTTTTTCATTTCTTTCTGATAGCAAATAGCGTCCGAAAGAGGGAAATGCGTTTTCTCTTTGATCTCATTCGCCGGGACAACCATAACTAGGACGGTAGCACAAGCGTCCAATTGAGTGCGCTACAGAAAGGATACCGGTTTGAGTAATCAGGGGCCTGTTGCATAAAAGTACAATTACAATTTACAGGTGATATTTTTTTACAATCTGTCAAAATTTGACTTACAGGCGTTGCAAAAATATATATATACTGCTATGATATCTAAGGTATGGAATCTATTTTAAAGGCATTCACAACAAGGTTCTAATAGTATATTAAAGTACGAGTTTCATGAAGCATGATTTTGTCGCACGAGTTCAAGTTTAGAAAACGAGCCGTAGGCGAGTTTTCTAATGAACGAGTGCGACAAAAAGCCTTATGAAACGAGTCCTTTATACTATTTTTTCTATTTTGCATTATAATTGATAATAAATACTAAATAAAAATCTCATTAAAAATTGTTAGTTTTATTTTTATATGAAGTTGGTCACATTGACATACGATTGACATTTGACGAATTCAAAATTCAAATTCGGCTATTTAAATTGTTTACAACAATATTTTCATAATATTAGTCTCTGTAAACTGTAAAAAATGAGTGATACTGAGACAAATTTATCTTGTACGCCACCACAACTGCGTGAAATTGCGGATAACGCCGTCATAAATTTATTTACCGAAAAATCAAAAGCAGTATATGAAAAATGCTACATCAATTTGAACTATGGGCTGTACAGAATAATGTCAAACACAATAATCTGAAAACATTTTATTGGCATTATTTTGAATTACAAGGTAAAAATAAGAAATCTTCTACCTTATGGTCTATGTATTCCATGCTTCGTTCTTGCTTTTCCATTTATAAAAATACAGACATATCAAAATATATTAAATTCAAGCCTATTTAAAACGATTCTTGAGGGGTACGAGGCTAAGAAATCTAAAATTTATGCATTGAAGATATTAATAAATTTATAGAATAAGGTTCTGCAACGCATTGTATTTGAGCAATAAAGGTACGATATTATTGCAAAATGTAATTTTTATGTAATGGATTTAATTTTAGATCGTTTTAATAATGGGTTACACAGGTTGCCTGTAGACGAGATGAATTAACAAAATATGTCCATACATGATTTAGAATTTAAGAGTGATATTATTTTGGTGACAGTACCTAAAACAAAAATAATATCGTAAGAGTTTTTTGCAAATTACGGATGAAAGATGGATTACTTTAATTAAAAAATATTGTCGCCTTGCCGACCAAAAAATATTAATCATTCAAGATTCTTCCTTACATATCGCAATGGTTATTGTATATCGTGCCCGATTGGAATTAATAGCATTGGCAAAATGCCTAAATTAATAGCTGATTTTCTAAATTGCCCAATTCAGAGCTTTATACTGGACATTGCTTCAGACGTTCTAGTGCTACACACTTAGGCAGACGCAGGCAGTGATTTGCTGACTATAAAACGTCATGGTGGATGGAAGTCATCTGCGGTAGCTGAGGGTACATCGAAACATCTATGAAAGTAAAGTGGCTGTAGCGCGCACACTTATCAGGGCCAAGTACATCTGGTCTTCTAGAGTTATATTATCGAATGATTCTCAATCACAAGAGTCTACCATTAAGCCAATAACATAACTCAGCAAAACTTGTTACGAAGAATTTGCCTGGCATCATAATACATGCTCAAGATACTTGTTCCGTCAGTGTAAATGTATACAGTAATTCACGCTTTCATAACAATAACAATGTAAACTAAATTTGATAGAATTTTTGATTAAAGTATTTACAATTTACATGCAGTTAAACGTCAATTTTGCTTTCTGTCATAATGTATTCAATACCGCCACCTATAGAAATGAAAAAAGGCGTATCACAATGAGGCACTTTTCGATACGCAAAGCGTGTTACAATGGCGTTTTTATTAAGCGCAAAATAGAAAAACCTAAATTATCTTAGTTAATTCAAAAGTGAGGTGTGCACTCAGTTGCCTACTCTACAGGCGAATTATGAATTTGTTAAAGATAGTTATGTTAAAATGAATAATATTTAGTATTAGGTGCTAAATAGTTCTGTATTATAATGTAAACTTTATTTTATATGTTAATTCAAACTGACCTGGTATCCTTTTTTATGTTTGTTATATTTTGCTCGGAGAGATTTTTCAGTCTTCGGGGTGTTTTTATATTTTAACGTTTGGCGTCTTCCCCTCAACTATAGAAAATAACGGTATTTTAATGTCGGTTAGCGATATCTTTCAAAATTCGGGTGGCCGACCTGCAGCGATAACAATTGGAAGGCTGCTGACTGTTGAATATGATTTGAACTCTCATTCTGTTGGTGGCTACCAGACACGGACGTGTCTTAATTTTCCTATAATTTTTTATTGCCACAGATTTTAATAGTTTATCAAAGTTCCAAGAAGTATTACCTAAAAAAGTATCGATACAACTCCTGTTTATGTAATTTTATCGAATACCTGAAATTTGCCAAGAAAAATATCCTATAAAAATATCCTACGAAGATTCTCCCGACAGATTGCCTTTCCCATGCCATTGACCGAGACCGGGGGGCCCGTTCCTTTAGAAACTACAGTCCAGTACCAGAGATTGCCAAGCGTCGTGTTCCTTTCAAGTTAGTATTCCTTAGAATCACTTCACCTAAACAGAAAGGAATTAATTCAGTTCGCTTTCATTCTAATCAGAAATTATATTTTTTGTGTACATAATTTATTTTCACTATACGATGAATTTGGGGTAGTTTTATAAGAACCGCCATTTTAGTTTAGTTATTTTAGTAAATTTTATATGTCGGGGTTGTATAAAAATATCACCGAGTTTGATCTCTGATAAAATAGCTATCTTTAACAAATATCGATAATCGTAGATAATCGTTTGCTTTAAAATTTTAGTATTTGCTGTTTACAGGTAGATGGCGCCGTTATTTATTTGAAATTTAATTTATTATATGACGTTTCCATAACCTCATTTTAGTCTTTAGAAATGCCAGGAGAGTTTGAAGACGTGTTTTTGTATTAAAGATTGTCTTATATAGTATTTTACTGATTCCAGTTTACGTACCTTGTGATCATAGAGTCTCAATTGATTAGGAAACATAGCATTTGGGTAAATAAAAAAAGAATTAAGCTTGTTTTGGTTTGAAACGTTTCTTTTATTTGTACAGTAAGTGTTTCACATCGATTTTCGATAATTACTTATTTCAAATTTTAATAAACCGAGAAGGGGCTTTGAGAGTGCGCCCGTTAGACGAGAAAACTGCCTATTCGTTAATAAGCGTCCAGAGTACGATTCTGACAGACGAGCTGGTCCCCTTTGAAGCGTCCCGTGCCACCTAGCAGGTAGGAAGTCACTTTCCACAGTTTTCTTTCACTTATTTAGAGAGGTCGCTGGGTGTATTGAAACCGATATTTTAATTTAATTGTTTTTATTGAAAAAAAAAAAAAATAAAAAAAATACTTCGTAAACGGACAAGCTAAATAATAATAGAATTTAACAATAATATAAATTAAATATAATAATTAAATTAGTATTGAACTATAAAAAATAAAATTTTGAAATCCCGGACATTGTGAAAAACAGAGCAATACATATAAGTCAAATTTTGACAGATTGTAAAAACATATCATCTGTAAATTGTAATTGTACTTTTATGCAACATGCCCCAGTTCATCTTAGTATGGTTGAACATGACAATTTATTACACATCTGTCATGTGCAATCTAGTGTGCCCAACCTTTAGTGACATTTTTGTATGTCTAGACAGGAAAATGGTAGTTTTCGGCCGTTTTGAGGTAATGCAAAATGAGTGTTTCTGGGTGAAGGCACAAAAAAGGATTTTATTAACTTGAACACCTTAATAATATATATTCTAATGAAAAGTAGCCAGTGCAATTGTAAAAGTGAATATATTAGAACTTAGGCCACCTAAGTTACCAACCTAGTACTAAATTGTTTCAATTAACTTATTTTCCTGAAATAAGTTAATTATTTCAGGAAAATAATCATAAAATCATTCCAAATACTAATTTTATTCGGTGTTAATACAAATTTCTTGATAAAAATGTTATTAAAACCTTTTTTCTAGTGCATAACAATTTCTGAGATTACTTTGGTAATACCCTGTATATCTTTCTGTAATTAATAAGGTGATTAAAACCGGATATTAGAACTAGATTTTTTAATGTTATGGCAGTAATGGTTGTATTAGTAACTGTTTTACCATTCACTTTATTTCTTTTAAAAGTGTCAGTAACGATTTTCGCAGAATTGGTCACTGGCAGTGCATAACACCGTTCTCAAGGGACATTGGCTTCTATCTCGGCTCGCTCACACGAACGAATACAATCTAATCGAAAGAGTAAAGTAGATTATTGTCACGGACATGCATAAATTACACATTCAAATTGGAAAGGATTATTAGATACTTTCATTATCAAACTTGCACGGCTGTTTATAGTAGTTTATTTGTGTTTTATAATAATAATAAACAACAGGTGTAGCGGCAAGCAAAATGGTATAGTAACACGTTTAATATTTCTATTATATTTTTGTTAATATGTGAAAATTAATGTACCTACTTGTATATCAATTTTTGTTTGAAAATTTTACCTGCATTACGAGTTTTGAACGAGATGTGAATGACCTTACAAATACAGGAAATAAGTTGGTTTTATTTCTATGAACTATAGAGGAATCCATATTAGTTCCTTAAGCTCAAGCATTAATGCGTTCTCGTTCATTGACTACATGGTTAGACAATATCGGAATATATAATAGAATAAAATAGATTTTGAAATAATTTTCTTTAAAAGATATGTAGTAGAGGACCACATAACAACACTGCAAGAAAAAATATACCCAAATTGTTTGAAACGTTTAATTCTTATCGCCCTAGATTAAAATAATCGAAATTAAAGAAATTTTTCCAAAGTATAGTGTCATTATTAGTGTAGCTGACACATTTTATTTAAGAAAAGCTAAAAAGGCTAAAGGATCTGGGAAGAAGTCCTAGATCTTGTTACTGATAGCCGGCAAATTATTATTATCCTTGTTGCGTTCCCCAACACTCCACGCTTCCTTCATGCCGTCTTCACGTAGCTGCTCCCTTTTTCACACATCATGAATTGGATGTTGAAACAGGAAAGAAGTATTGACTTAGAAACAAACAAAACAACAGCAGTACCTATTCTAATACTTAACAATAACTTAATCCTAATTATTCTAATCAATAAATTAAAAGACCTATATTTTAAATATTTATATATACACCCTAACCATGCTAAAGAGCATAAAATATTCATTCATAAATACGTGCTACCCTATTAACTATCTAAATATCATGCCGTAACCTATCTAGTTCTTTAGCAGCATTATTAAAAAAATCCCATCATTCGATCGATCCATTATCTGTTTCGCTTCGTGGCCAAGTTAACCCCTTAGCTAATGCCCTAACTTCCATACGCGACCGCCACTCATCATTGAGTGGACAATGATGACATCTACCCCACCACATACACAACGCGAATCATTAACCCTCCCAATTTTACATAAATATTATTTAAAATTACCGTCACCTGTTATTAATTCTACCGCTTTTTCGCTAATTGATTCGCCCTCTCGTTACCAATTATACCTACGTGAGCCCTAGTCCAAAAAAAGTTTTATACCCCCCTCACGCAACATATCCCAAGTATCTAATAACAAATCAGTGGGATTTTTTAAATCCTCTAAGGCCTTTAATACAGATAAGCCATCTGTTATGATTCCCACACCAACTATTCTATAGCAAGTAATGTTTTTTCGATTTGATATTGCTATTAGTTCAGGCAGTACTGTTCATATACCAAAATCGGAATTGGTCCCATTCGTATTAATTGCTTGCTAGAATGTTACGATATCTCTACCGTTCTACCGTCTATGGTATACGTTGTTTACTTAGGTTGTACACAAATAGCTATCAGTACTGTCTAGTTAGGTAAAAGCTGTTGTGTTCTCCACACCTTCTTTTGCAATGTTCAATAAATTAGCAAAACTAATTCCTAACTTGCACCGGCAACAATGATGTGTGCACGTGTGTGTAGTGTTAGCACGCTAATACAGTCCGTACACACAAAAATCTTTGACTAGTTTTATTTGCGTATGCTAAAACTTCAAAAGTATGTTTCGCTAAAGAATTTTTGAATGTTTTTTGCTGAATATATCTAGTACCTTTCGCAGATATTTAATATTAACCTACGGTACAACTATTTATTGTCCTGAAATAATTTACTTTATCAATACAAGATATTCGATTCAAATATGTGTTATATTCGTTTTAAAAGACCTAAATTAGCTATTATTTATTTCGATTTAGTTTATTTGTACTAATTCATTTAGTTGTGTTAATTATATTAATTTACTGGTGGTAACAAATATTTTTTGGATTCATATTATCGCACTGACTTTAGTTGACCTATCTTGGTTTGTCAAAGCAAGTTATTTTCACACTTACTGTGTATCACCACTTTGTTTGTTTAAATAAATCAATTTATTCTATGCATCGAAACATGCATTGCTATGTTAAACTAGATTTCAGTAGCCGTTACTGTAGAAATCTGCCAGTTATCTCTCTCACTAGCGTTGATTCATAGATGTGATGCGAGTCGCCGTTTTAATGGTCACAGTTCTTGTAAGATTTAACTGGCGGAAAAAAAATTGCATTCGTTTTCAAATGTCAATGTGTAAATAAAAAATAATCTCGCAATTATATTTTCCAGGATTTAAAACTTCGACATGGGAAACATGCACGAAATAAAATAGATTTCCATCAATTAAATCATATTTATTTAAAAAAAAATCTTTTTTAAATTCTTTCTTTTATTTATTAACCAAATTTTTGCTTTTGTGTTATGTCATGCAATGTATGCATAATTGGCATCCAATATTATAAACTAACAATAAGAAAAACATATGTGAATCAATATTTCAACATACCTTGCTAAATTATCTGCCAATATTACGAATTTTCGTATTCCACTTTCTAAACAATATTTCTGCATTAAATATATTTCACCTTTCAACTAACAATCAGCATAAAAAATCATTAAACATAATAATAATAATTTACAGCCAAAAAATATTTTGTGGCATGCGTTAATAACCTACTGGAAGCTTATTGTAAGCCTTAATGGCTAAATAATGAAGTTTCCGTTCACTAAACGCTAGTCTGTATCGTGACACTTCTAATATATGTGAATTCCTGGTGTGATATGCGTGGAATTGATTTAATTTCGGTATTTCGTTAATATGGTCTTTGGCATATATTAGGAGTTGGTATATGAAACACGCTACCCAACATCATCATCCCAACATCCGAAAACAACTTCAGCCCACTTCGGAAAAGCTACCCAAGCTAATGCAGTGGATAGCAGTGAATAGGAAAGCAATGAGTGAAAGTGGGCGAAATAACACATTTTCAGCACATCAAAATCCACTTCGTTTGAATATCATCAGAATTTTAATACATTTTGCCAAATCAGCCCCTAATCCTGCTCCTATTTGGTTAAACGACCATAAGTATTGCATTCAGATTCCATATATTAAAATAAGATTTTTACAGCATTAAATACTATATTCCATTTAATAAAAAATCAGCATCAAAATCATGGGCCAACTTTCAGAAATGATGGAAAATCATCAGAATTTTAATACATTTTGCTAAATCACCCCAAATCCTCTAGTCAGTTCATTAGCGGGTTGGCCATCCTTCCATTGATGAAACACAGACAACTTCATGACCTACGAAGAATCAAGAAGCCACCTAGAGACAGCATAGCTATCGGAACTAAAAGAACGTGTGAAAGTTGCCTTTTCCAAGCCCAGAAGGATAATAATAAGAATTTACTGGCTGTCAGAACAAAAGATATCCCAAATCCACCTATTTGTTGCATTAAAATCGTAGCAAGCTTGAATCACTAAAAATGACAACATACCATGCAATTCCGCCAAATTGTCAAAATCATTCAAATTGTGCATTTTAGTGCTGCTTGAAATACACATTAAAAATATTGTCTTATATATATATATAAAAAAGAAAATACACTTGAGTTGATCACTTTTATTTAACAGGAAAAATTCAATCTCAACCACAATGATCAAATTTCATTATTGGATACATGTTACGCTTCAATAAAATGGAAGTATATGTACACTCGTTATCGACTCTGTAATGTAACTGATACTTCTGTCTAGTAACTTTATATTTATATATGTGTGCAATAATTGATTAATATAAAAGCCGTAGCATAAGTATATAATGAAAATTCTCTAACAATATATTTTTTTAGGATGTTTGCTTTCTAATTCATAAGTTATACCGTTAGAAGATGCCAATACAATATTTTTGCAAGGCATTAACTCGATAAAAGTAAAGTTTTTTACTTATCAAAGATAAAAACCATGTATAGGTAACATACCATATGATCAAATATATTTCTTCTTTAAACTTAAGTTGGAAGTATAAGTTTAAAAACGTGGAAGTTGACTTATTCTGTGGCGTGTGTGTGGTGCAGATTATGTTATACTGTTGACAGATTAGGTTCTGTCACTTAAACAAATAACTACATACAAACGTTTCAGTTAAAAAAATAACAAGTTTAATAATAAAAAACAGCTACAATAAATGTTCAAAGTAAACTCCTTCTTTTTCTACCTCTACATAAGGCCACTCTTCGTTTCATGTTATTGATAGTATTCCTTAAATTATCTGGTATAATTTTCTCACAGCATTTGGACATTTTTTTAGATTTTTTTTAGCGGTTTTTGTCTAATTGTGCGTATGCAACTTAATATACACTAATGTCAACCCGGTGTGTATGTATGTATGTAAATAGAAGGGTGGTGTTACACTGCGAGCTTAAAAGATCTATTGTGTCCCCTATTCTTGCTGCTTTACAGCTGGCCTTCCAATCCTATTCCTTTTAGAAAGTGTAGGATGTCAGTGGGCCCCAGTCTAGGTAGGTCTCCCTCTTCGATTTCACGTGCTCCCAGGTGCAATGCCCTCGAGTTGCACATTCCTACGCAGTTTGAGAGGAGGTGGATGGGTGTTTCATCCTGTTCCCCACAAAATCTGCATTCAGGATCTTTTTCCAATCCAAGCTTACTCAGGTGTCTCTTTCAGTCTACAATGGCCTGAAAGTATTCCTGTTAATATGCGAACATTGTTTTACTCAGGTTGATGCATTCTGTAAACCTCTTCTGGTTATAAGTTCCCAGAAGAATTTTACTTTGCCTCATTCCCTGGAGATTTCCCAGTAACTGGATTTTCTCTGCTCCATTTCATTTTTAGTTTCTTCAGTATTGTACTGCTATTTAACCCGCAAAAGGGTTCAGCCCTACAAAAGGCATTCCAGCCCCTTTTTTTGGGAGGTTACCGTTATTTCGTTTCCTTCCACTCCTGTGTGACCCGGAACCCACAGGAGGGTTACTTTTCTTTGCCTAGCTCATTTAGTTTCCCTAGGCATCCCAGACCATCTTGGAGCTGAATTTTCATATAGCTCACCGCCTTGATGGCTGTTTGATTACTGGGCAACAAATTTTTCGAAAGTTCATGCTTCCAAGCTGAAAATAGTCATTTCTTATGAATTCAATGTGCTGAACACGAAAATGACTAAGAAAAAGCTGATTGGCTACGGGTTTTCTGTAAAATGTACGCATATTTCAGAAAAAGTGTACTTATGTCAATATTATAATACATGGTAAGAAAACATTAGTCTGCTTCTGGCTTTCGACTTCTTTTGGCCTGCGTTTGTAGTGGACTTGTGGAGCATCTCTACTGATTGTCCACAATAGTCAGCTAGCATTGACGTAGACCATTTGCCTTGGTACCGTTGCTCCATGGTGGCAATGTCCTGATGAAAGCGTTCGCCGTGCTCATCGCTGACCTGCCCGCAGTTATCAGGAAAGAAATCTAAGTGGAATCAAGAAAGTGGATCTTTAAGGACATATTGCAGCCGAATTCATGAAACAAAGCCAACATATCCTCAACCAGACATTGTAATTTTCTGCCTTGTCATTCCCCAGGAAGTTTGCTGCCACTTGATAGAATGCATCGCAAACCTGTTTTTTCTTTACCTTGAAGAAGTTCCTCAAACTTGGGGTCTCGAAAAGCTGTCTAATTTGAGGCCCCACAAAGATGCCCTCTTTAATTTTGGCTTCACTGAGTCGAGGGAATTTTTCATGCAGGTACTTGAATGCTGGTCCATTCTTATCCATGGCTTTTACCAAGTTTTTGAAAGACCGAGCTTGATGTGTAAAGGAGGAATGATGATTTTGTGTGGCTGTGCCAATGGTGGGTGCTGTAACATTCGTTTCTCCAGGCTTAAAAATGCTCTCGGAGGCCAATTTTTCTTGATGTAGTGCAAATCGATTGCTCTGCTGTCCCACAGACAAAGAAAACAGCAGTACTTTGTATATCCCTGCTGCAAACCCATCAACAGAGATACTACCTTCAGGTCAGAACATATCTGCCAGCCATACTTGCTGTAGTTTATCGTCTCCAGTAGCTGCTTTAGATTGCCGTAAGTCTCCTTCATGTAGACCGCATGTGCAATAGGTATGGATGGAAGCTGGTTCCCATTATTCAACAAAACCGCCTTTAGACTCAGTTTTGAATCGTCTATAAACAGCCGCCATTCGTGGGGATCATGTGCAATACCGAGAGCTTGTAGTAGACCATCAATATCGCAGCAGAACACAAGGCTTTCTTCTTTCTTAAAGAAAGATTCGAAGAGCTGATGGCGAGTGCGAAATGAAGTCACTCGGACATTCTGTTCCAGAAGATTCCACTGTCGAAGTCTTGAGTTCTTTCTCAAATAAATTAATAAAAATGCAACAGCATCGGTGGAAGGGACTTTCAAATTTCTGACACGAATACACAATAACTTTTAATTAGGGTTCAAGAGTTATGACTATATCGTTCTGTGCGATACAAAGATTATTCCTTTCTATTCGACTACTTCATTTCTAGCATCCGACCCTGCACTGGTTTGTCAACAATAATGTCCGGGGGTGCACAAGTGGATAGAGTTCAGACGTAGACTATATAATATCGAATTGTCTATAATGTGAATAAATGTGATTAAAATTTATACCAGTAGAATGCAGTTCAAACCAAAATCACATTATTTTAAAAAGCGAACATAAAATGAATTAAGTTAGTTACTGCGATAAATAGCAATCTAGCTTAAAATGTGTATCTAACAAATAAATTGATTTAATGTGACCTAGGAATCTCTGCACAACGATAATAGTTCTTCTTATTCATGTACTTCCTTAATTCTTGTCGTGTCATATATATTAGATTCATTCGGAAATTCCAAGAAACTGCGACCATCGTCAGCATCAAAATTTATCTTGCGAGAGTGACTGGCACTACAACATGATACCCATTGGTGTCTTCTTTCACGATTATTTGAGTTATTTCACTTAAACCTAACAATATAATATATAAGAAAGTATGTAAATGTTATGGCCACTGGCCACCGATCTTACCTTTTACACAAGAATATCATAGTTCATTAAATGTTTTTAAAACTGCAGGGGTAATTCAAAACTAATAAAATACGTAAAATAAATAAAACAAGTAAATCATATAGATTAAACGGATGAGTAAACTAATTTGTGTAGATGCAAACGTAAACAATAACAAACTGCCATTTTGGCAAGCTGTTGTTTGTGTGAAGTTAGGTTTAGAAATTTGGACCGCTAAAACTCCTGTCTTGTCCTTACTCGTTGTACTCTGGTATTACTGATCTCATCACAATGATTGGATGAAAAGATTGATTTGCGCATCGCGGAAAGTATTGTAGGACCAGGACAATCATTGTCGATCTCAGTGTATAAATATATAAGGCCAAAAGTAGTTATTAACATTTTTAATCCGATAAGATTTTGTATTTACACTTTAGATTAAATCCATTCTCAATTAAATAAACATTATTCGTATTGTAATTTCAAATATTTTAGTGATATTTTTTTTTTTTTAGTTTCCATCCTCCACAATTAATAAAGGCAATGTTTACGTTGGCGTCACACATCACTAAAAAAAATTAAAATACTTTTTATGTTTTTATAGCGAAATATAATGCGTTGAGATTATAAAATTTAAGAATAATTTCATAATATATCTTTGTGTAAGTGTCTAATAACATTTAAACATTCTATTATAAATACAGTAAGTAGTTGGTATTTTTATATAAAATTGAAATTGCAATCAACATAGTAAAATATATTTTTTAAATCAAAAATACATGTGTATACCAAATATTATTCTATAAATTTGTTTACGCTGTTACTATAGTTGAAGCAAAAATTACTTTTTCTAAAATATTAAATAACTGATATTTTCATAACAAGGAACTATATCACAAAATGGAATTGATAAGAGCACGATACTTTAATGTTAATTGCTACAACAAATAGTGCAAAAACAACCATTTAGTAATCTGTATTTTATTTTTATCATATATATAGAATGTAAATTAAATATAAAGTCAGTAGTAGTAGTATATAACATTATGTCAGATCTAATTCCTATTATTAATGTCTATACAGTAATAATATAAATGTCATTGAAGAAACACGGCTGAGAATCACACGCATCCACAATTCAGGCAACAGCAGTATGAAAACGGCCTTGATACTGGGCTATGTGAAATGATATTAATATCTTTAGATCTATGTCGCACCGTGTTCATGTTACCCAGCGCTGTTAACATTGAACGTAATGTTATATAATCTTATTGACGAGAAAGTTCTCGAGAATTTTAACTTGTAGACATAATCTGAGCAGGACGCTGGCAATATTTCCAGTAAAAATATGAGATATAAACAAGGAGCTCAGCTGTGTTAGTAAATGGTGTTAAGTTTAAAGAGAACTCGTTTAAAATATTTTAAAAACTACCTAAACGTTGTTATTATTAAATATTTGCAGAAGATATATCCAAAGTCGCAACATATTTAAGATACTTACGTCATAAATTGCTATCCAACCACAAAATATTGTACATTAAGGGCTACTTCAAATGTTAGAAATTATACTATAATCTGGTTTAAGTTGAGAAAGAGTATTAGTCTTATGGAGATTAGATAATTAGATAATCTATTTACGGACTTCATTTTTCCTATGCTCTGAACGACCACAGTATATAACAGTAAGGACGTGTTCGCAAAAATCCATTGTTTTTGAGGGGTCCGTTTTGAATGACCTTCAAGCCCAGCTGCCATTTTGTAAAGCTGTTGCCGGGAATTTTCAAACGTGTAGAATAATTTAAATTTAAAGGAAGTAGAAAAATAGATTTAAAAAAATACAGAAATTTATGCGTTTTTTATTCTGATTTTGTTGCAAATATTTATGAACAGTTTATAGTAATAAAAAACACGATTCCAGTAAAATAATGTTTGATTAAGTGATACATATATATGCAAGTGTTTTACGATAATTATGTTCATATTCTTTCCTTTTTGTGAAATAAATCTTTGTTTATATTTTTATAGTGTAAAAGATTCTTCTAGGAATAAATATGTTGTGGTTCTTACTCAAATAAATTAATAAAAATGCAACAGCATCGGTGGAAGGGACTTTCAAATTTCTGACACGAATACACAATAACTTTTAATTAGGGTTCAAGAGTTATGACTATATCGTTTTGTGCGATACAAAGATTGTTCCTTTCTATTCGACTACTTCATTTCTAACATCCAACCCTGCACTGGTTTGTCAACAGTAATGTCCGGGGGGTGCACAAGTGGATGGAGTTCAGACGTAGACTATATAATATCGAATTGTCTATAATATGAATAAATGCGATTAAAATTTATACCAGTATAATACAGTTCAAACCAAAATCACATTATTTTAAAAAGTGAACATAAAATGAATTAGGTTAGTCACTGCGATAAATAGCAATCTAGCTTAAAATGTGTATCTAACAAATAAATTGATTTAATGTGACCTAGGAATCTCTGCACAACGATAATAGTTCTTCTTATTCATGTACTTTCTTAATTCTTGTCGTGTCATATATATTAGATTCATTCGGAAATCCCAAGAAACTGCGACTATCGTTAGCATCAAAATTTATCTTGCGAGAGTGACTGGCACTACAACATGATACCCATTGGCGTCTTCTTTCACGATAATTTGAGTTATTTCACTTAAACCTAACAATATAATATATAAGAAAGTATGCAAATGTTATGGCCACTGGCCACCGATCTTACCTTTTATACAAGAATATCAGAGTTCATTAAATGTTTTTAAAACTGCAGGTGTAATTCAAAACTAATAAAATACGTAAAATAAATAAATAAAACAAGTAAATCATATAGATTAAACGGAGGAGTAAACTAATTTGTGTAGATACGAACGTAAACAATAACAAACTGCCATTTTGGGAAGCTGTTGTTTGTGTGAAGTTAGGTTTAGAAATCTGGACCGCTATAACTTCCCTCTTGTCCTTACTCCATATACTTTGTTTGTATTTATTGGTTTATATGTGTCATTATTATGAAAATTGGTAGAATAAAATTACGTTATTGTATACACTCTGTTTGTAAATCCAGTATGTTTGTTTGTTATTCAGTATTTAGATTTAGATAATTTAAAAATTTCAAAATTAAATCAACTCAAGACAATTTTCATTTTATATTTTCTCACGACAATAAACCTGAAGATGGCCTACTAGGTAGACCGAAACATGTAGTCTAATTATACAAATAAATTGTATAAATTAAATATTTATTCAAGTAAGTTATTGTATTAGAAGGCATAACACGTACAGCCAGCTTGGCAACCTATTCACTACTGTTTCACTAAAAGTTTTATTTGTTATTGATAAAAAAAAAAAACATTAGCCGGGCAATCCATTAAAAGAATCACAATAGTATATTTATGGAAAACTGCTACCAAACATGCAACTTTTGTAAGCTGCTAATATACAGGGTGATTCTCAATATATGCGACAAACTTTAAGCGCTGATTCCTAGGGTTATTTTGATCATAAAAGTTCATAAGAACATATGTCCAAAATCGCATAGTTCTAAAGTTGTACAATGTTTAATAGTAAGTTAACACAATTAATGTTTTTATTATAAATTAACAAAATAATTAATAAAACAAAATTAACTTATACTAACTGTTGAAAATGACCGCCCCCAACTGCAATACAAGCTTCTATCCTCCGTCGTATTGACTGGCGAATTCGTTCTAAAATAATAGGGGTATTTCGAATTGTTTGAAAAGCTGCGATAATACGATTTCTCAGTTCATCGACATTTTCAATGGGATTCCTATAAACTAATGATTTAAGGTGACGTCAGAGAAAAAAAATCCAAAGAATTTAAGTCTCCAGATCGAGGAGGCTACGGTTGTAGACCTCCCCGTCCTATCCACCGATCTGTATACGTATTGTCCAAAAACTCGCGAGCAACTAAACTAAAATGCGCTGGAGCACCGTCATGCATAAAATACATTTGTAATCTTAATTGCAACGGAACTTCTTCCAGCAGTAGGGGTAGCTCCTCTTCAAGAAAATTGCGGTATACCTCGCCATTTAACCGCATCGGTAAAAAATGTGCACCTATCAAGTGACCTCCAACAATTCCGGCCCACACATTGACAGAGAATTGATGTTGATGACGGGCATTCACTAGTTCGTGTGGATATTCTTCGGCCCATATGTGATTATTAAGAAAATTAATAATCGCGTTTCTAGAGAAAGTAGCCTCGTCGGTGAAGAATATTTGAGCCAAATAGTCAGGATTTTGTGTTGCATCCATTGACAAAAAGCCACTCTTTGCGGAAAATCTGCCGGCAAAAATGCCTGCACCCGTTGAATGTGATATGGATACAACAGTTGATCTTTCAATATTCTCTAATAAACTGTGGCCTGACTAATGTTTAAAAGCAAACGCAATTTTTCTGACGGTGCTTGTAGTAGGATGTTCCTGAATTTCATTTAGTACCATTTCTTCAATTTGTGGAGTTCTCACTGTAGATGGGTGCTCGTTATCAGTCGTCCGTTTTTTTTTTAAATTTCCCGTTTCACTAAGACGTTGATGAAGACGGGGAAACATTGAATGATGCGGGATGATACGGTTCGGGTATCGTTCTTCATAAAGACGTCTAGCAGCACGCGAATTTCCATTGGCAAGACCGTAAACGAAATGCATATCACACATCTCAGCATTCGTGTAATTCATTTTAGAAAACAGAAACTGGCAATAAACTGAATGAATATTCTGACAATTATTGACAAATAAACAATTCCCTCTCAACACAATAGTTTTTGAAGAACCAACTGTGATATTATATCGTGTTAGTCATAGTTCATAATTTATTATTAAACATTCAATAACTTTAAAAACCAAACCGTTTTGGACATATACTCATATGAATTTTTATGATCAAAATAATCTCAGGAATCAGCTCTTAAAGTTTGTCGCATATATTGAGACTCACCCTGTATAAAAGTAGCAGTAATAGATTGTAGTTTACTAACACAAAATAGCAGTTTTACATATTACCAATCGATATTCATATATACCCATTTCTTTGACGTTATAATCACAACTTAGTATTACTTTAACATTCAATAAGTATTATCTTAACTACACTAAACAAACTATTATTTAACGCCCATTCAGGGCAAACGACTTGTCGTAAAACATTTTACATGGCAATATAATAGTGTCGTCACCTCGCTATACGAACGCCGATATCGCCAGCGAAAGATTACGTGTTTATTTTCCGTAGAACTCGCTGCATGAATGCAACACCAGACGTTGTTCCGACACCATTGATGCCGTTCACCATTAAATCTTAAGCCAAGGTGACCAGGCGGGCATAATTTAATGATTTGCGGTAACACTCTGATCTGATATTATTCAATAGTAAACGGCGTTCGCTGTTTTCGCACTCCATGCTTCACGGTGTTGAGAGATTCTGCAACATCGTTTTTGTATTTACTGAATGAAAAAGCGTGGTAACGGCATTTTGCAATGTAAATAAAATGCGCATAGAGAATAGTGTATATGTCATGTGGTGTTCTGTATTCACAGGTTCTGGGAAATTCTTGCATCCGTTGTAGTTCGTGTTTGTAACTGCATTTTTATAATACGTTCTTTTTGTTGTTGTTGAAGAATAGGATGTAGTTATAACAATATAAGGAACCTTCGCAAGTTGTGCATATAAAAGTAGATTCTTTTTGCAAGAAAAGTAATTTAGTCTTCTTTGGATTATTATACGCTGGGTTACCTATAATTGATAAAACTTTGTCAATTTGTAGACTCCATGGAGTGTTACTCAAGGACGCTTTCCGTTGCTGCGGAACTTCAATTTTAGGGGGTGCAATTCACCCTTGCAATTTGGCCCAAATTTGTTTTTTTCTGAATAACTTTTAAACGGTAAGAGATAGAAAAAAAGTTTCAATGGTGGACTTGCACCGTTTAGTCAGCCCTTTCGATTGGTATAGATATTTATATACAGGGTGTGCCAATAAACGTGGATTGACGTATGTTGTGCTTATTTTATTGAATTTCAGGAATCGGTTATAATGGCCTTTTTTGTGATCAAATAGTCTATAGAAAGGTAATTTAAAAAGTTATACAGGGTGTCCGCAAAAATATAAATTTTGGCATATTTCCTTATTCTAAGGAGATACTCTGTATACTGTTATGTGGCTGTCGAAAATCAGTGTAAACTTATACCAGGCGCTAAATGGTTATATGTGATAGTTTTCGAGTTATACGCGTTTGGATGTATGTAAGATTATATTATCCCAGACAGCAGGCAGATGAAAACAATAGGTCACATAGTACACTAATTGCTTGCTTGCACTATTTTTGGAGAGATGTGAGTAGCGAACGTCTCACTTGCAGATATTTTTACTTCATCCGGGACAATTGGGCAGAATAATCCACTTTCGTCTGCATTATAGACATTTTCTGCTCCACATGCTTCAATGTACGGTTTTGCAGAATTAACGAAGTTTGTAGCCATCGCTTCCAGTTTTTCTCTCTCCTATCCATACGTTCGGCCAACATATTTAGTTATCTTTCTAGAGGTAATTTTATTGTTTCTTTTAAATTGCAAAATCCAGGTTTTAGATGCTGTGAAATTTTTCAGCCCAATGATTACGTTTGCTTCTAGCGCCCACTGCCGCAGGTCTATATCGTGTACTATGGCGTTTTTATCCATAGCTGATGAAAATTTACATAATACGTGTTTTGCAATTTCTAGCCATTTATCCCTATTCCTTTCATCCCTTTCTATGTATTTTTTCTATCTGTACAGCTGCTGAACCGATACTTACTTTCCTAAATTTGCTTTTTATAGAACTTAACGATCGTCGCTTTGATTTCGAATCAGTTCAAAACTCAACAGCTCTCCTTTTGTAATCTGGAGTAATATTATCATCTTCTAAAGCGCATATTTCCTCATACTCTTCTTCAGCATTTTCTAAATCGTAGGACGATGAAGGCTCGGCTTCAACTGCTACTTCAGTAACTCGAGGACGATCCATATCTTCAAATCCGAATGCTTCTATTGTTTCTACTGCAAAAGTTGTTTCGCGAACACTTGTATCGATTAGAGTTCTCACCGCATCATGCAATTCTATTTCACTGGGATTATTTTTTGTTAGTTGGTTTTCATTATAATTATATGAAAGTATTAGCAGATGAATAATATTTGCTGGATATTGATATGAACCATGTTAGCTACTGCCACTGCAAAACTATATGAACTGAAATTTAAATAAAAATTGGGTTCTTATATACATTGCACCGTGTGCCAAGTTATTCTTGCCAATTGTCCCGGATAAACTAAAAATGTCTGCAAGTGAGACGTTCGTTACTCACATCTCTCCAAAAATAGTAGAACCAAGCAATTAGTGTACTATATGACCTATTGTTTTCATCTGCTTGCTGTCGGGTATAATATAGTCTTACATACATTCAAACCCGTATAATTCGAAAACTATCACATATAAGCATTTAGCGCCTGGTATAAGTTTGCACTGTTTTTCGACATACAATGCAGTCACATAACAGTATACAGAGCATCTCCTCAAAATATGCTAAAATTTATATTTTTGTGGACACCCCGTATAACTTTTTAAATTACCTTTCTATAGACTATTTGATCACAAAAAAAAAGCCATTATAACCGATTTCTGAATTTAATAAAATAAGCACAACATACTGCTATGGACTGGCACCCCGGGTTTCGGAAATTTAAATGTGTATTTTTATTTATTCCTAATCAGCCTTGTCAAAACAATGATAGAGTTTCTGCTGTTCTAAATTTTATTAAGAATATTTATTTAATTGTTTGTTTCATTTCTTTTGGCCAGTTGTATATATTTAAAATCATTTATTTGTACATTTTGCGTACTCCTGTATTGTTTAGTATATTTGTTAGAGTTTTTCTTTGCGTTGCGCTGTGTGTTGAACGCACGAGTTGTATATTTCATATATATGCGGGAGGCCTTCGAAAGGGGAGGCAGTTCGTTGAAAGTTGCCCGTAAGTAATGTTGTTTTATTTTTTTTTAATTGCCGTTGAGGTAAATTCATTTTTATTTTAAATTGTTGCTCGGTTATTTGATTGATTAGCTTTCAAAGGAACTCCTATTTAATTATTGCTGTATTGTTTAATTGTGTACACATTTTGGATGTTAGATCAGTAATTATTGTAAAAACGTTCTAGAGGATTCCGCGAAAGTGTGTTAAATTATCCGTTTTCTTATTAATTGTTTTGTATTTTTGTTAATCACCTCGGGGAAGGTGAAGTGAAGCTTTGAGCTATTAAATTTTAAATTTCAATGTAAATTATATCTTTTTCTCCACGTGTTAATTATAGTTTAGATTTCATGACCGCGTGGATGATTTTTTTTTATGAAATTCCTTCTAGAACGAATCTTCCATTTTGTTTGTTAAAGGATTTTAAATCGTCCTTTGTCATATTAAATTCTTGCAGTTTTTGTTTATCCAGGATAATAAATCCAAGGTTAATTTTCTGCATCATCATTATTGTAATTAAATGTTTTTTTTTTCTTTTTTTTTTAAAAATAAACTTAATGATTGTAAATATCATTTTAAAATCACTAGTTCTTTTATTTTTGAATCTGCCATTTCAATTATTGGGAATTTAAAAGAAAGTCATTTTACAATCACCCACTTTAGCTTCTTCAGAAGCTACCTTGAGATTATAAATCTCTGGCGCCCTTTTAACTTCATTTTTGCTGAGCTAGCTAAATTAATTTTGTCATTTTTAATTTCTCTTAGATTTTATGCTTGGACCATCAGTTCACAGCAATACGTGATTCCATGTTTATTGGCACACCCTGTATATAAATATCTATATCAATCGAAAGGGCTGACTAAACGGTGCAAGTCCACCATTGAAACTTTTTTCTATCTCTTACCGTTTAGAAGTTATTCAGAAAAAAAAACCAAATTTGGGTCAAATTGCAAGGGTGAATTGCATCCCCTAAAGTTGAAGTTCCGCAGCAACGAAAAGCGTCCTTGAGTAACATTCCATGGAGTCTACAAACTGACGAAGTTTCATCAAAATCTGCGATTTACAGTTCGCGAGGTTCCCTTGTTAGGCATTTTAGAACTATTTCTAACTTTGTTTCATTTTAGACGTTTGCACTCTTAATAAATAATCTCTCGAATAAAATCAAATATTTCATTATTTGTTACTAATGCCGATGCAAGTAGAAGGAGGTACTCAATATTGAGAAAAATATTGGATGTGATATCAATAATCTACATTCATTGCGTGAATTTTCATCAACAGAATGAAATATGTAATTGTTATGATAAAATACTATTTACAATCTTTGATTAAGTAATAACAAGATTCATTAGTGAAATAAATTATTTTTCATTATTATAAATTATTCATAATATGAAGGCAATAAAAAAAAATTAAATATCTTCGTTAGTTCAATGATTTGCCATTTACTGTAAGAATTAACAGATTGTATACCTTAATGTAAGGTGTACAGCAGTGATTGAATTATCCACTTACTCGGCGGTCGTTGTTTGAGTGAGAGTTTGGCGTGTGGTCCCTAGAGGGCGTGCGTCTAAACTCTGATCTCGTAGGGGGAAATCGAAATAATACTTGAGGCACGATACTGATGACAATGATGATGAAGGTAGACAGAATAGAAATATGCTATTCCTTTCTCTGCCTGTTTGGTAATTCCTACACAATGGACCATGAGCCTCTGCCATGGTGGCATTCTTATGGTTAATTGTTTAGATATTTTCTTTCGATGGTTTTTGATAATCACGAAACAATATCAGGAAATATCTAAGATATCTTTCCTGATATTATTATTTTAGAACCTTTTTAAAAGAAATGGTGTGAAGCTGATATGGGAGATGTTCTTATATGAGATCAAATTAGTTTGCAAATGTTTACTTTTAGAATACTTTTTATCTTCTGAAATATCTTTAAATCGTGCAGCGTGAAAGCTGTTTTCCGGGAATTAGCTTTTCCTGAAGGTGGAAATGGAATCTGTAATCAAAAAGCACAGTCTTCGATAGGTATATATATCGAATACTACGATTATGTTTCAATATACTTTAAGCCGATCTATAAATCCAGATTTTCCGATTTGCGAAAGCGGGTGTCGTCCGTTTTAACGACTGCAACTCTCTTAATACCGTCATAAAGTTTCCACCATACATATAAAGTTTGCTGGAATATTAAAATTTCAAATGGAGGTACCGATATTCAATATTGCTCGCAGCAGAGTCTGAGAATGTGTGTTAATATTGCGGATAAAAAGTGAGAAATGTATGTGCAATTAATTTAATTAAATAAATTGAGGTTACTACGTTTTGATAGCAAAGATATCATCATCAGCAGAAACATTGAACTGAATAACTACATTAAAACTACCCTAATTTATACCTAAAAAAAGTCATGGTACAATAATCACGGTCATGGTTGACTGCCGTCACTAATCCTAACTTCGCCTGATATACTACTTCTACTTAATAAACTATAAAGACAATGATTTAATGGTCCTAAATCTGAGTTCATTAAAATATGTTTGTTTTTATATATTTCCATACTTTCATAACAATTTAATTGCACATAGTTGCTTACGTTTTTAACTAATTTTACATTGTCAACTTTATGGTTTTCTTCAAGCATATGTAGGGCTACACTAGATTTGTCAAACCTTCTAAATTTAGATGAGCCAAATGCTCCTTGTAAGGCGTTTTAATTGATCTTTTAGTTTATCCAATATATACATGATCACAATCTTTACAAAATATTTTATAAATATCTGATTTGTCCAAATTATCTACTTGATCTTTAGGGTTATCTAAAATATTGTTAAGACTATTATTTGAAGTAGTTGCTATGTGAAGATTGAATTTAGAGAAATTTTTTTGTGCACCTTTCGTGTAACTTGGATAAAATGGTAATTTAACATATTTCTTATTCTTCCTGCCATTAATTTCTAAAGCACTCACATTTCTAATTTTTATTTTGTTTTTATGTTTTTTAATGGCATTATATGCAACGTCTTCTGAGAATCCATTAAATGCAACGATTTTAATAATTTCTTTAAGTTCTTTATTATATCGTTCTGTAGATAGAGGAAAATTAAGTAAGCGCTGCACCAAAAAGTTAATAGCTGCTAGTTTATTTTTCCATGAATGATTTGAATCTTCTGAAATAAATCTATTATCAGTAGGGGGCTTTCTATATATGTCTATTTCTAATTTAATTTTATATCTTATTACTAACATATCGAGAAAAGCAATCCTATTGTTTGTTTCCTCTTCATGGGTTAACTTGATGGAAGGAAATTTTGAATTTAGCTGTTCAAGAAAATCTCTAATTGAGCATTTACTAGTATCAAAAACACAAAAAATGTCATCGACGTATCTAACCCAAACCCGTGGAAAATATGCCAAAGTATTCTGAAGATCGGTTTCAAATTATCCCATAAAGAGGTTAGCTATGAAGGGAGATATGTTACCTATTGCTGCTCCTTCAGTTTGTTGGTAAAAGGTACCGTTGATTTGAAAGAAATTTTGTTTCATGCAGAGCTTCGCCAAAGAAATAAAACTATCAACTTCATTACTGCCCAACTGATTACCTTTCAAGAAATCTTCTAAATAAGTCAAGGTGATATCAACAGGGACGCTGGGAAACAGTGAGCTCACATCAAACGAAACTAAAACTTCATTGTCAGTAAGTACAATGTTTTTAATCATTTCAATGAACGCGTATGCATTTTTAACTGCTAAATCTAGGGGTTGCACAGGTAATTGATTAAATTTGTCAGATAGCCATTTGGACAATTTATCGTTGGGTAATAAAGATTATTATTATTATAATGTGATATATCTGGTGCTCAATCAACCATAATCACCTTATATTAAGTTTTGAAAGAAACAAACTAAAATAAATAGCAAAATAAATTTTGGCAATTCACTCATTTCAAACAAAAAAAAAGTCTTAAACTCTTATCATCTCGAACGATGTTCAAACTATTAGCGAAGCTGCCAAAATGAAAATAGCAAGCGTGTTTTCTTCTATGTATGTAGTAGCAATGTACTTACTGCTTATATATGTATTTACCTCACAGAAATACTAATTAGCACTGTTCTAATAAATAACTATGTCACAAGTCGCAATATGTCGTGTCCTACTGTAAGAACGAGTGAGTTCAAACCCGTCATTTCTCTCGACCGCCATTTCTGTTTTATTGTTTGGCCGGGAAAGAGTAACGACCTGTAATTGTAGGTGAATTGTGAGTAGTGAATACACGGCTTCGGGGACGGCGGCATAAGAAAGACGTTTTCGAGTAAACAAGGAAGTTGAAAACGCTTTATTGACTTATTAACGAGAATAAGTGCCTATAGGACGAGAACATTTTCAAATTTTACACACAAGTTCTTTGCTATAAGTTCTACATTGCAAATGTTGCATGAAACGTTGTTTATGCCATTTCTTGTGGGTTTTCTTTTTCTTTTATGATTGTTAGAATTGCTTTCGTTTACAAAGTCCCAATAAAAAAAATGTCTGAATAATAGAGCCCAGATTTTTTAATATTAATAAAAAATTCTAAATTGCAGTTATCCACTTAAGAAACAACAAATAAACTTAATATTTAGAATGGCAGTATCACATTTTTGGAATAACAATATTTTTATATTAAAAGCTTCAACTATTTTTTTTATTTATTTTTCATAGCTGTAGCATTCGATCCTAAAAAGTAAGTAATAAGGAATGTGCCAGGTGGATAGCAAGATTTTGCGTGGTTGTTTATTTCATTTGGAGTAAATTGCCCACATACGAATTAGTTCTTGCTTGAAAGTGGTTAGTGTTTAGTGAGATCATAATATCTGTACGTATCATAGTTCTGTGTATCAAAAAATACATTGTTCTCTATAAAGCCTAGTATCTTGCCCAGTGGGAACTTGAGAACCTTCGAGGGCTCCAATAGATCTCTCCCGAAATATTTCTGCCTGAGTACTTTCAGTTCCTCACATATGCAGATTACATGTAAACTCGTTTCCTCCTGTAGTTCGCATCTTCTACACCACGGTTCGCTTACCCGGCCTGTGTTGTATAGATGCTTTTTCAGAGGACAGTGTCCAGTTACCAACTCAGTGATGGTTTTAACTTCTTTCTTACTGCGCCTGAGTAGGTTATCCGAAAAACTAACATCCCCATCCCCTATCAGCGTTTTGGTGTAGAGTTGACCTTCAGTCGACCTCAATTTCTTTGTACTTTCTTTATCTAACCAGGTCCAGATCTCCCTTCTTGTGGAATCCTTAGTAATCCCACATACGGGCTCTGGACCCATGAAGTGTCTCTTAGAGCCCTCCTTGGCTAGGTCATCGGCTATTACGTTGCCCTTTATATCATCATGTTCCAGCATCCAAATCATAGACACCGTGTAGTCTAGTGCCAGTGCATTGAGGGATTGTTTGCAGTCCCTAACTAGTTTCGACCCAGTTACTGGGTTCGAGACTGCCTTAATGACAGCCTGACTGTTAGTCATTATATTAATTTTCCTCCTCATGTAGCCCCCTTTTGCAATCATTTCTGCACAGGCTGCAAGGGCGAATACCTCTGCCTGGAAGACCGTTGTATGTTTCCCCAGACTTATGGATATCCTTGATTAGGACTGGCCCACAAAACCGCGCTCCTGTGCCTGGCTGATTTGGATCCAGTCCGCGAACCAGTTATCATTAGCAGTGATCTCACTATGTGCCTGGTCTCTGTTCGGTATGGAGATTTTCACCTTTTCAGTGAAGATAATTTCGGGTGCCATGCTGTCCGTGGGCATTTGCAGCAATGGCTCGTCCAACATCGTGCCCGTAGTATAAGTATGTGTTATCATAATTAATATTGTGGTCTAAATTTTTAAAAACGACAAAGCACATGAACGTTTACCTACACGACCATACTTTTGTGTTGAGTTATTCTATTTTTTTTTAACATTTGAGAAGTTTGACCAATGTAACAACCTTGACAATCGCGATAAGGAAGATTATATACTACATCACTTTCGTCCAAAATTGGTATCTTGTCTTTAGTTTTCGTAAAGATTGTTTTTTATGGTTGTTAATTAATCAATTTAATGTTTAATTTTATTGTTAGCCTTCTAGAAAAGGTAGTTTGTAATATTTGAAAGTGGTAGTGTATCAGTATTTATATGTTCATGCAAGGAATTTGGAGAAAATATTAACTTGAAAATAATATTTTTAGGGTAGCCGTTATTGGAAAAAAATTAAATAACTTTTTTTTAAATTATCGTTAAGAAATCTTATGTCGCTAATCTGTGTAGCTCTGTTTTTCATAGCGATAACAGTATTATATTTCTGATTTGAATAAAAGTTAATGAATCTACCAGAAGATATAGTGTAGAAGATGTGTATCTAATATAATAATGTTACTTTCTGATCTTATAACTTTGGTATCAAGAAAAGGTACGTAACGATTACTTTACAATTCAGCAGTGCATTGGAAATGATTATTATAAAAATTGTAGTATATTAAAAGACAAGTTTCATTTTGACGTTTCAAAGTACGAATTCAGAGTTTAAGAAACGAGTGGCGTAGCCACGAGTTTCTTAACTGAATGAGTGTTTTAATGTCAAATGAAACGTGTCTTTTATGCTATTTTTTTGCAATTAGTTTTAAAATTTCTCTTTTTGTAAAAGCAAAACGAGAAAACATATTGATAATCTAGGGAAATTTTGTGGCGGTTGTCACCAGTTGTCACCTTGGTTTGGCACAAGATTTAAATTGACAAGTTAATTTAAAATTGACACATTTTTGAAATTTGTTATATATTATATTACTAAAGTAACTATATTATAATATTTAATATGAGTTCTACAACTTTTTCATGCACTCCGCCTGAAATACGGCAAATTGCTGAAAAAAACATTAATAATTACTTCCGGAGAAATCTACACTATGTATCAAAAGCGATACAAAAATTTTGAAAAATGGTGCAAAGAAAAGGAAATTCTTCATATTTCTGAGAACGTCTTACTTGCTTATTTTGAAATGCTACGTAAAGATTATAAATCGTCATCCTTTTGGTCGATTTATTCGATGTTAAGATCGTGTTTAAATGTACATAGAAATGTGGATATATCAAAATTATGAAACTTCAAGCATTTATTAAACGGCTATCTAAAGGTTATCAAACAAAAAAATCTAAATTTTAGTAGAAGAAAGATACTCATAGATTTTTGAAACAAGCCGATGATAAAATATACTTTAACTATAAAGGTTAGTGTTGATTTTATTTCGTTATTTTTTTGTAAATTCTTTATATTTTAGGTTATTTTGATAATAGGATATAATGGAGCCTGTAGGCGAGAAGAATTAATTAATATATGTGTGGAAGATCTTCAATACAATTCCGATTCCATTATAGTCAACATACCTAAAACAAAATGTACCCAGAATGTTCGCAGTGACTGATGTAAACTGCATCGAACTTATAAAAAAATATAATAATCTGCGGCCTAAACAGTTACTCACGAACGTTTTTTTCTAACTTATCGTCATGGCTGCTTAATTAATAGCCCTATCGGTATTAACACCATGGGAAATGTTCTAACAAATTGCCAGTTTTCTTCATTTACCAGATCCTCATCTTTTTACAGGACATTGTTTTAGAAGATCCAGTGCGACACATATAGCAAATACTGGAGGTGATATTTTAACTATAAAACGATTAGGTGGCTGGAAAAGCACGGCTGTTGCAGAAGGTTACGTTGCCTCTTCTATGAAAAATAAAATTGAAGTTGGAAATATATTTGCACAGGAAAATAATGTGAATCTACCTGGAACTTCTGGGAATGGTTCACAGTTTGAGTACTCCAACAGAAGCAATATCACTATCGCAGAGAACGATAATTTTCAACAGAATGTTTCTATTGCACACGGTATCACTATCACTTCGAAAGATTATATTCAAACGTTAATATAAAATGTTCATAATAGTTGTACTATTTCAAAGATTAATTAAAAATATCAAATCTTACAATGAATTTTAATATAATAACCTCAAACTTGCTTACAAAATGTCATATTGACATCTCCATTTCTGTTGCAATGTGACCAACTTAAAATAAAGCTGCTTAAATGTTCCATTTCTATTACGCAACTAGTGCTGTAATAGACCCTATTACGGCACTAGTGGAATAAATGGTATGGTTACGGCACTAATTGCAAAAAATATATTTAAAGTGATATCTACCATATCATTAGGTTATGGAACAAATATTGCCACGTTGGGGTGTGACGGAGTAGCTCAGAGGTAATACTTATATAATAATTGTATGTATCTACCTTGGGTTGCAGGAGCAATAAAGAGCTTAAGTGTATTGGTCTTTGGTTGATTCCTGCCCCATTACTATACAATTACTATATAAGTATTACCTCTGAGCTATCCCGTCACGCCCCAGCGTGACAATATAGTTATCAACATATTTAAATATAATGGAATTTTGAATGGTAATTTAGGTATAACGTTATCTAATAAACAATTTGTAGATAATATTTATTCATAAAAGAAAAATAACAATTATTTCAAACAAAACGTAATAATAATATAAAATTATCTAACTTTTTCATGCCTAATGATATGGTAGATATTATTTTAAATATATTTAAACCGTCACTATGACATTTACATCAAATATGTTTCCACGTCCATATTTTCTTGCGCTATTTCTTTGACCAGCGCTGTACCTACGCGGACTACGTACTTCGTGTAATGTCCTAAGCGCGCGTTTGTTCGCATGAAATAGCCAGGTCACTTAGTTGGTCGATCGGTGTGTGAAACAGCTGTGGAGCATGTCGCTTCGTCATACGTTTTGATTGATGATGATTAAGGGGCCTGCAGTTCGCCCGATCAAAAGCGGCTGTTGTTATGTTGAAGTTATGTGTGCAAACACAATAAAGACGAATTAGTTTTTCCTCGTTCACTTTTTTTTGTTTTTGTTTCGAGTTAAAAGTTTGCTCTTACGTCACATTATGCCGTACGCACACAATCGAACGAAATTAGTTCGTTCAGTTTTTTGTGGAGTGGAGTGACGGCCAGGAAACATTCTACGATGTGCAAGAAAAAAAAAACCATTTGTGATTAGCAGCGTTTAATCATACACTATTATTTATTATTAATTATTAATTATTACCTTTAGTGGGATTTTAACTTATTTGCCTTCACGGCTTCCGGCTAGCTGTGTCTTTCAGGGTAGGCAAACAAAACGAATTAAATAACGTACATAGGGTTTTTAATGACAAAAAGACAAATTTGACCATATAGTTTAGTATTTTGATATGAGAAATAGATATATATGCGACAAACTTTAAGCGCTGATTCCTGGGGTTATTTTGATCATAAAAGTTCATGAGAACATATGTCCAAAATCGCTTAGTTCTAAAGTTGTACAATGTTTAATAGTAAGTTAACATAATTAATGTTTCTATTATAAATTAACAAAATAATTAGTAAAACAAAATTAACTTAGACTAACTGTTGAAAATGACCGCCCCCAACTGCAATACGAGCTTCTATCCTCCGTCGTATTGACTGGCGACTCCGTTCTAAAATACCAGGGGTATTTCCAATTGTTTGAAAAGCTGCGATAATACGATTTCTCAGTTCATCGACATTTTCAATGGGAGTCGTATAAACTAATGATTTAAGGTGACCCCAGAGAAAAAAGTCCAAAGAATTTAAGTCTGGAGACCGAGGAGGCCACGGTTGTGGACCTCCCCGTCCTATCCACCGTTCTGGATACGTATTGTCCAAAATCTCGCGAGCAGCTAAACTAAAATGCGCTGGAGCACCGTTATGCATAAAATACATTTGTAATCTTAATTGCAACGGAACTTCTTCCAGCAGTAGGGGTAGCTCCTCTTCAAGAAAATTGCGGTATACCTCGCCATTTAACCTCATCGGTAAAAAAATGTGGGTCTATCAAGTGATCTCCAACAATTCCGGCCCACACATTGACAGAGAATTGATGTTGATGACGGGCATTCACTAGTTCGTGCGCATTTTCTTCGGTCCATATGTGATTATTATGAAAATTAATAATCGCGTTTCTAGAGAAAGTAGCCTCGTCGGTGAAGAATATTTGAGCCAAATAGTCAGGATTTGGTGCGATTTTGTGTTGCATCCATTGACAAAAAGCCACTCTTTGCGGAAAATCTGTCGGCAAAAGTGCCTGCACCCGTTGAATGTGATATGGATACAACAGTTGATCTTTCAATATTCTCCAAACTGTGGCCTGAGTAATATTTAAAGCATACGCAATTTTTCTGGTGCTTGTAGTAGGATGTTCCTCAATTTCATTTACTACCTTTTCTTCAACTTGTGGAGTTCTCACTGTAGATGGGTGCCCGTTATCAGTCGTCCGTTTTTTAAGTTTCCCATTTCACTAAGACGGTGGTGAAGACGGGCAAATATTGAATGATGCGGGATGATATGGTTCGGGTATCGTTCTTCATAAAGACGTCTAGCAGCACGCGAATTTCCATTGGAAAGACCGTAAACGAAATGCATATCACACATCTCAGCATTCGTGTAATTCATTTTAGAAAACAGAAACTGGCAATAAACTGAATGAATACTCTGGCAACTATTGACAATTATTGAAACGACAAATAAACAATTCCCTCTCAATACAATAGTTTTTGAACAACCAACCAATATTATATCGTGTTAGTCGTAGTTCATAATTTATTATTAAACATTCAATAACTTTAAAACCAAACCGTATTGGACATATACTCATATGAACTTTTGATCAAAATAACCTCAGGAATCAGCTCTTAAAGTTTGTCGCATATATTGAGAATCACCCTGTATACATATTTTAAAAAGTATCATTAAACATTGACAAGAGCAAAGAAAAATGTCAGTAATTTATTTGACAAAACTTCCTAAATTATTCTTTACATAGATGAAAATAATAACTATTATTACTTAAAATTTTCTGAGCCATAAACCAAATAGACTATAATGAGCCTGGCTATTTTAAAAATTTATTTCTACATGTATCTATTTAAATAAAAAAAAAATGTCGACAAATGGTGGAGATTTTGGGGCTTGCTAGATACGTTTTAATATTCGTGAATAATAGAATTGTAAACAACAAACATTTTCTCGTACCTGACGTAGTGACGTAACCAGAGTAATAATACTAAAACGGCGGCGATAACTTTCATAAATAAGCGACGATATATCACGATAGATAAAATAAATAAAAAATAGTAATAATCTGGCTTTAAGTTGAACTTCTTTGGGGTAGCGAAGCAATTTCAGTGCCTGGTGCAGTGGGTCGACTCTCGGGGAAATAGCCGGCAAAGGCGTGGTCCACACGTATGAGAGATCCGTCAAAAGGCGTTGTGGTGCTGAATAATCTTCGCAGACGACGACCATACGGTACAAATTATTCCCAGGGATAAAATGAATATCAGCAATTCACAACAATAACACGGCTGGCCTCCCAAATCATACAAAGAAACTTTCTTCTTGTATTTTTACGGAGCAGTCATTAAAAATACGTGTCAACTCAAAGGCTCTCTTAGCGTGTCTCCCACGTGCGCATCACGTGACTCTCTCACGCTGAGTACGCCGGTACGAAAGGAATCTGATTAGATGAAAGAACAACGAAAAACGATGCTGAACATAAGAAAAGAAACACTACGTTGCAAAAAATGAATTTATTAATGATAAAAAGCGATTCCAAAACTCTAATTGAAAAGTAAAATTCGAAGAACAGTTAAGCTACCAACCTAGCTCAACTACATGCCGTTAAATGACTCTAGTAACTAACAATGAATAAAAATAGAATAAAAAGATGAACATTCAAACGTTACATTATATAATATTAAAATTCTCGAGGTTGAAAATAATTATAAAAGGCGGTTATTTCTAAAAATGGTACATATTAACAGCAATCAAAATTGAATTAATTTTAAAACAGACAGAAATCAACTTAACCATATTTATTGTAACATTTTACATAATATTGTAAGAATTCGAAATTCCATCCTGTATAATGCAAGTATTTAAATGCATTTTATTAATACGTAGTTGATAGTGTGCAGTAACCGTGGCTTTTGCTGAAGTAGCGTCTACTTGACAGGCAATAATAGTCTATTTTCGTTTAAAGACTCGCGTAATTAAAATAATATGGTATTACTTTATATGTTATCTGCTTCTTTGTTTATTGTATGTTACAAATGCTGTTCAGCAGTTCCCACGTTCCCCTCAAGTAGGGCGTTTGAAGATAAGAAAAATAACGCCTTTGGTCATACTTGCGCCCTCCTGTAAAGAGAGGCCGAACTAGTTATCGGTGCGAAATGACGTCACAATCAAAGTTTATAAACCCCTTAACATTGCTGTTTTCAATTAATTAGTCCGCGGTCCTTCAATTTAGCTTCAGGAATAAGCACGCGTCCCCTTCGTCGGGCGTTTCTAATTCTTCAAATTAAAACTTTTCATCTTAAAATTTTGCATTTAAAATAAGCCTAAAAATTCGAGAACAGGAAGCAAAAGCTTTTCTCGAGTGGTGATTAGTGATTTTGTGCTAAATCCGTTTAAATTCCCCCTTTTGCTTTGCTTAAATTTTTGTGAGTGTTGTGTAAGTTTCTGTGCCCTATAATTTGGATTCTGAGAAGAATTAATTACCCAGATTGGCCGGTAAAATGTCAAAATTTCTGCTTAAAACTAACCATTGCAAGTACATACAAATCGTAACTCGTTCGCTTTCTCTCTCTCTCCTTAATAAATAAATAATTTGTAAGTAAGAATTACTAGAATTTAAGTTAATCAACATTATTAAGGAAAGCTTAAAATTCATCTAAATAGTTGTGATTTGTTTTGCCTTTTGCTTGTTATTTTATTAAATTTGTAGATTGTTAGTTTTACTTAATTGTCACAAAATTTATTCAGTATATTAGTGTAGAAAGTAAACATTCTATTATTTTACCATACCAAACTCGAAAGATGTTTATTCGGTACCCCTAGTAAGGGGTTGGAGAGGGAGTTATCATTGGTAAGAGAAAGCCGACGAGGTGGGTAAATCAGCAATCTTTAGGCTAACTAACGGCCCTGCTTCGACTGACGGAGGAAAACACTGTTGGAGAGCATCTTTGTCTAGATTTTCTAAAACCAATCGCTACTGAACAAAAAGATTGCTTTCCAGCAGTGGCTGGTCGCTCAAAAGAGCAGGTGTGGGTTATCCGCGAGACGGAATTTGGCTTGCCTTATTTGAAATTGGACTGGCCATCCCCAAAAGTCTCCGGATAGCAAAATCCGTTCCGTTACAATATCCAGTAACATTATCTTATTGACAAAAATGTTTTTCTGACTTCTTATTTTATTCAAATTGTAAGTATTATCAAATATTATACCAGTATACATGTGGTCAAAGAAATGTCGGTTCAACGAGGACGCGGCCTTAAGTTGGCATCTTTTAAACGATACCAGCTGTACAACTACCACCTTCAGAATCGATAAACGCCGTTGAGTTGGTAGCGCAGTTTTTCAATGCTGTCGCGATGCGAACCGTATAATTTCCAGCTCTCGTTCAATTCGAATCGCACACGGCGCGCGGGACGTGGGAGGGCGGGCTGAGGCTCGGAGGAGCGCACACGGCAGTTTGTCTTTTTAAATTTTCAGTCGTTAACTTGTTCCCCGGCGTCGCGATTTTTCTTTTAGGCGAAATTCCGTCGAGCGTGACATTCTGAAATAAACAAATGCTTTTCTTTTCCACCGTTTCTCTTTTTCGTTTATTTTTTTTTTAACTCGCAGGGGAAAGTTTTAATGGATTTTAACACGGTATAGCCTTGCTTCATCGCTCATTGGAAACTCACTTAAAATTCGTATACACATCCGAAACGATAGCCGAATTTTTACGCGCTCCCAGCTTTCAATTTATATTTCCCCGATAGCGGGAAGCTCCCTCTCTATCCTTCCGAAGCGGGAACCCGGAAAGGGATCCTCTCTCTTCCCCTTCCTCCCTTCCCCCCGCTTTTCGAACATTCCGCCAGTCCAAACATCATCAATCAAACCTACGATTCTGACGTATTCAAACTGCCGCCACGGGTAGAGTCGTCCCTCGCCCATCTCAGGAGAGGGATCCATATTTCCGATCGTGTGCATGTGTGTGCTCCGTTTCCCTTTCTCGCTAACGTTAATCCCATTATCGCTTCTTCTTCGTCTAGTTCCTGTTATCCGTTCGCAAGTTAGTGCCGCCGCCTAGCCGTTCGCTCCACCATCAGTGGAGTTCGCTACGTCGGGTAGGTGCGAGGTTTGGGGATGAATTATTAAATGGTAGTAGACGTTGGCACTTAATCGTTAACGTTTTATTTAGGGTGGAATCGGTGCGGGAGTATCGACGCCCGAAGGAGTTAAGTGTGACCTACAAAAAAAAAACGAGCTACGACGCTATCGAAGCTTCTGGTATGTGTGTGCAGGGCTATCGACGGCCGAAATGAAAAACAAAAATTTAGACACTTCAAATATCATCTTTGATGCACACATTATTTATACAAAACTAAATAATTACAATTCATTCTAAACCCCATGCTCAATCAAGACTGGTTCTAGAATGTATTCGAGAACTGAATAGCCTGACAAACCACAATAAAGTCACTTTGCTGTGGGTGGCCGGACATTCAGCAATTGAAGGAAACGAAAAAGGTCAATGAGTTACACACAGAGAAATAATTTCTAGAATCAAGTGAGAATTTCTCAACTGAAGTACCTCTCGTTCTTATATATAAGCAAATGAATAATTTCTTGGACGAAGAAAATTATTTTCTCAATATCCCAAGAAATTAATTCCTTGTTTGAAGAAATTTAATGTCCTTAGACAAAGGAAAGCTGCTTACTTGAAACAAATAAAAAAAAAACTAGTTTCAAGAATATTATGTATTTAATTCGATCTTCTGAGAACTTTGAATTGAGAAAAAATAAATTTGATATAAAGCAGGCCTCTCCTTAAAATAAATGCAAAGCGAGCTTAATATTAGTTTGTCGTTTTCTAGTAGTAAACATCTAATACTTTTAAATCAAACGTTATTTTCTTAAACATGAAAACGGTACTTATTTGAACTTAAGGATTCCTTTCTTTAAATCAAGAAACAAAAATTGTGGTTTTATTCTTAAGGTTATCGCACATTAGTCCGTCACAGCACGGCACGGTGCGCCCCATCACAAAACCAATAGCATTGCGCTGAGCTATGTATGCTGGTATAATGGGCGCTTGTTCATTCATTTGCATTGCTTTAATTCTATCCGTTTTTTTTTGACGGGGTGCACCGTGCTGTTTTGTGACGGACTAATGTGCGATAACCTTTACTCTAGTACTGTTGGTTGCAAAAAACTGATTAAAGTTTCATCAAAAATAACTGAACTGTTGGTTATTCTGAAAAAGCCAGCAACATGACGAAATGTTACTCAATTGTTTGCAAATAGCAAGACCAACTGCCTATGCTGGCAGAGGACCCTATGCAGGATTAGTTGCTTGATAATAATTTTCGTTGGCTAAATATACATATTTGTATCTTACTTATAATATACGTTGTTTCTTACATAGGATTTGTATTGTTACCATGTAACACCACATACTTTTTATAGGTAAACACTCGAAATAATTACAAGTATACATAGTAACATTAAAAATTAGTTTATTTAAATTTTATTTTGTAATTGTTTAAATCATAGGTAAGAAAAAATACAAAACGATAACTTTACAACTAAAAAGTACTTATTTAGATACTACATTTACAGTATATTCAGTATTTTATTGCGGTTCTTTCTCCGCGCCAATGCTACACCACTCAAAATGGCCTTTATATTGAAGCAAATATAAAATTGTTCTTCAGACTATTTCTATTTATAAAAAGTATCTCGTAACTAGTATATGTATATTTTTTATTACTATACAGTATACGCATTATATATAAAATGCAAGGAAAAAAATGAAATTGTTGATAAAAGAAGCTCTGAAGGGACAGTGAAAAATGTCACTTAAAACAAATCCGATTATATGTTGCACAGATGAATGAAGTGGTGGCGAATGCATTTAATTAGTTCTTGCCAGAATCGGTATAGAAGGTAAGTTTGTTGTGAGACGATAACCGAGGGACATGAAAATTTAACCCAGCATAAAAGCTGATTGGCGTCAATCTGGTTATGAAAAGTTTGAGAGAAACGTTAAGCTGGTATTCTTACGACGCGTCTCCAGTGAATCCATAAAGAAAGCGGAAAGTAATGTTTCATATGGAAAGCCGCGAAAAGGGAAACATGGTGATTCTTAACCAAGATATTTTAAGAATTTCCTTTGAACGGCTCGACAAGGATATGTCTATTTAAATAGGGATTCCATATGAGAGAAGCATATTCCAATTTGGAGCGCACTAGAGAAAATATAATACTTTAAATGTATAGATTGGTCAATGATCTCCGTGTTTCGCAAAATAATCCAACATTTTATGGCTGCATTTACACCACCGGTGTGGTCATGAGGTCATTGATGATCGAAATAATATCCTAGATCGTATACGGCCTCATATCTGCTACAGCGGTATAAATTTCAGTGCGTAGTCAAAATGTATTGAATTTTTTTTCTAGTGTAAGCAACAATTTTACTCTTGAATATTCAGATCAAGTTTATAGTAGAACAGAATCCACCATGCAGAAAATCATGCTGTAAGTACACAATCATCTACTGAGTTTATAGAAGAGAATAATTTCACATCATCCAGCGAACATTAAGACGTTACAACTAATTTTGCAGGCAGATGTTTGATGAACAATAAAACAACAAAGGTCCCAAGTGTGAGCCTTGAGGAACACCAGAGCTAGCTTCGCGATTGGCTGAGCAAAGCATTATAACTAACAAAACAATTTTGATTGCGCGGATAGGAATCGAGTAGGTGTAGAAGTGATTCCTAAAGGCAAGGCATTCAGGTTACGTATCAGAATTCCATGGTCTACAGATCATAAATGCTTTAGACAGGTCCGTATGAATAAGTCAACCTGACACCCTGGTTGTCTACAATCGCGACATAGTCGCTGCCAAAAAAATCACTTAAGTTGTAACCGTTGATCTCTTACACACGAAGCCCATGCTGCTCTGCCGCAATAAAGCTGATTGATTTGTGGAAAAAGAAGTGTCACTAATGCAGACTCGAATACCTTCGCAATGTTAGAAAGGATGGAAATAGGCGGTAGTTAGATATATCGGACTTATCGCACTCTTGAAGACTGGACACACTATTGCGAGCTTTCCAGGCGGTAGGAAAGACGAAGTAGCTAGAATAAGGTTTGAAATTGTCAAGAGCGGACGCAACTAGGGATCCCGAGCAATCCGCAGCACAAAGCAAGGTACCTGATCATATCCCGAGGTCATTTTATTTCCAAGTTTACGAATCGCAGACAGTATGTCAGTCTCGGTAAAGGCAATGATTTTTATATCTGACAAGGTGGAAGTGGACTTATTGCCGCTTATAGAAGGCGAAGAGTCTTGAAACACACTCACAAAATGCTGAGAAAATGTGTTTACACCTTATTCGGCGATTCATAATAAAATCCAGATAATGCATTTTCTGGAATCGCGTGTTTTTCGTGCCTGAATGAGACCAACTGCGCATATTAGTGCGATAGAACGCTCAACTAGCGATATGTTGTTTGTAACTTCGATTTAGATTTATCTATCGCAGTTCTTAAAATTTTGAAATCATAAAATATGTATGTTAAAACCGGAGCTCTATTTTCAAATATGTATTGCCCGCTTTAACTAATACGTAGTTTGTCCGCGCCGCGATTTGTTCGACATCTGGTAATATAATTTCGAATAGACTATCGTATAAAATATTCCAATACCCCGGTCCTAATCGCGAACCCTGCGGACAACCCTTAGTATTTTAGGTGCAATACTATTTCCTGGTTCCTTAACTTCACGATCTATTTCGAAATTCACTAGCATTCTTCAACTACTTAACTTGGGCCACTTTTACACCTTAATTGTACTGTAATTTTTGGCCACACTCTAACAAACTAACGTTTTTGTTTTATGAAGCTATCTGCAGCAATGAAATTACGAGATCGTCTAAAGAAAAGAAGTGGATCCAGATCGTACATTCGACTGTTAAAATATTACGACCGTCACCAAGATTTAACCATATTTAGTGTATAACATGCAACGCTTTAGATCCGCGCATATTCCAGAATCATAAAACATTTTGTTATAACACGATATCAGGTTTAATTGTCCCATGAAGACACTCCAAACCTAACGTTCCCACATCTAGTAAATTGATCCCCCGTCGCAAGGACAGACACCCTGCTATAGAAGTGATATCTAGTCGACGCAGTTTAATATCACAGAAGTTGGAAAAACAGAGACAGCGTGAGTGACGGAGACGCCACTAGCGTACATCGCTTATGATAGAGAAAAAGTAAGAGCGACAAGTAATGAAGTCTTCACAATAAGAACAGGTTCCCATGCAACCGGCAGTCGTAATGCAATCTTATCATTAATACGTAATGTACGGAGGAACAAGCACACGTGTAGAAGTTGTGTGCCAGTCGTTTTAAGCGTATAGTTGTTATATAATCAGTCACTTGAAGCGCTCGAGGCCGAACTAGTAATCGATTTGAATTCACGCCCTGCCTGGTTGAAAAACGGAGGCATAGGTTATTGTTGTTGATATGTGGAAAGGGAAACAGAAGCGTGAGTATTTAGAATAAAAAGATTCTAGAATTGTAATCACAGCAATCAATCTTATTTGCCATATTTACAATAAATAAAGATTACATAACATTTTCAGTAATGTGGAATTGAAATGGTTTTGGTGAATGAGTTCTTCATACAAAATAATGTAAGATCACATAATTAAAAGCAGCAATCAATCTTACCTAGTAACACTAAACACTTTTTGACGACTGTATCATAAATTGTTGACTGCAGCATCACATCTTATGAACATCCACTCCAATGTCTGCATTGGGCATACGTCACGGTGGTTAGACCAATGATCGCCTGTGCATTTAGGAGATATGCTGGATAAAAATTCTGCAGCAAACTGTTCATTGATTATATCATTCATTCATATTGGTGGGCACCTTAGCTAGGCTCATTGTACCATCCCTATTCTTCTCTTTATTTCCACCGAGCAGCTTTGTGTTCTTATTAAAGCCCAGCATCTCTCCCAGTAAACTTGAAACCTTCGAGGGTACAATAGATCCTCCCAAATATCTCTGCCCTGAGTACCTTCAGTTCCTCACAATGCGCGTACCTGTAACTCGTGGTATAGATGCTTTTTCAGGGACAGGTCCATTAGACCCACTAATGTTTTTAACTTCTTTTACCGCCCCCGATGTTATCGACAACTACATCTCTATACCCTATCAGCCTTTGTTATAGAGTTGACCTTCAGTCGACCTCCATTTCTCCTTACTTTCTTTATCTAACCAGGTCCAATCTCCCTTTTGTGAATCCTTAGTAATCCCACATACGAACAGGCTCTGACCCATAAAGTGTCTCTTATAGCCTCCTCGGCTAGTTCTCGCTTTATACTGCCTTTTAATCCTCATGTCCGCACCAAATCAAAAACACCGTGTAGCTCTCTGCCAGTGCTTGAGGAAATTGTTTGCAGTCTCTAACTAGTTGCGTTCTAGTTACGGTCAGACTGCCTTAAATGACACAGCTGTCAGTTGGTTTATAGAATTTCTCTCTCATTAGCCCCTTTTGTAATCATTCTGCACAGGCTGCAAGGCCGAATACCCTTCTAGGGCAGACCGTATGTTATCCCAGGCTTATGATTATCTTCTTGAATTGACTGTTCCACAGATACCAGGCTCCCTGTCCCCTGCTGCATTTGGATCCATCAGTTGAATCCAGTTCATTTTAGTAGTATCTCACTACGCGCTGTCTCTGTCCGGTTGAGATTTTCACCTTTTCAAGTGAAGATAATTCGGGCTTGCCAATGCTGTCCTGGCATTTGCAGCAAATCGTGCCCGTAGTTTAAGTGTGCCCGCCCACCATGAATGTGGAGATGCCACAAAGTTGTTGACTTTCAGTCTAAGGATCGCATTTATTCCTCCAGCTTACATAAAGTCCAGCCGGCGAGAGCCCACAACTTGTCTCCAAGGGCAGTCTCTGTGCTGTTAATTGCACAGTCAACCCAGCCAATGCCTGTCTCTGGACAGGTCAGCAGCCCTCGCTGCGCAGAACACTTTCTGTCCTCCTCCACCAGACTACCGCCCGGTATGTTATTCGCTGGTCTTATCACGGCAGTATATAGCCAATGGATCACCTTCGGCTTTAATCCCAGGTTCGCCAGCAACTCTCTTGCAACGCCAGAATAGTTGCCTAGCCCCTGTCGTTGTTTTGACTAATCGATTTTCACCAGTTTCGCATCTAGGTAAAACACCAATATTTACTTTCCTTGTTAATTGTACTCCTGCCCAAATGTCTAACGGACCGCCTAGCATTGAGTTTCCTCATGTTGGTAAAGACAACCAACTTTGTTTTAACATCAAACTGTTATAACTAAATTAAACAAAATAGAGAAGCAATAACATGAACAACTAGGATTAAGCTTACAGCAGCAACGAAAAGCTTCCTACGCTTTCTTCTTCTCCATTTAGTGATAATGGAGGAAATGGAATAATATTTTAGATTCCAAAAACTGGCAAATGCAGGGTTAAGACTATTTTCCACCATGCGGAAGGCAATCTTCTAGGAATCAAATCATATCTATTAGTAATTTCGAGGTGTAAATCACGGATCACATAACCAGGAATCAATCCAACTACAGAGATAGGTTCGGGGTTCTAATGACGCGATCAAAATGAAAGCAAGCTGAGTGAAATCTACCAACTGAGCTAGAAAATATATTGATAATCCTCCGAAAAATATTGCACAGTGGTTCGAACAGAAAGATGTAATTGATTTATTATGATACAATCAGAGAATTCACACATCTATAGTAACAAGGACCCCAGGCCAATGACTGAGGCAGTATGACTCCTAGCAGACTGTTTGATTGCATTCGAAAACTCAGTAAACTAACAAACCAGAATAGAGTCACTCTCTTGCGGTTACCCAGACATAGGATCAGTGAACAAAGTATGACTGAATAATTAGCAGCAGATCATTGGCTTCATATACAGACTCAAAACATGTTCTAAGAGTGTCAAGAACATAAAGAATATTGAAACAATAGATTAATGGAAATATCTTCATTAAGAATCTATCCAAGAAAAACACTAGAAAGAAGTACTAAAGCTCTGTAGGAATCATCTGTAGCAGCAAATCTCCTAATAGGATTTTAACGCAAGTTCTACTCACTTTTAAATTGATTCCAAAATATATCAGTTCCAGTCAGAAATTACCATTTACTCATCTGAGGAGGAATTTTTGTGGAAAATGATATTAAAACTTCATCGAGTTCAGATTAGTTAGGCCAAGAATCACTGATAACCGTTTGTAAATCCAATTCATGTTTTAAAAACTGTAAAAGGTGAAAACCTAATGCATTCTTTAGAATTCTGATAATCACTTATTTTCGCATTTAGAGAAAAACACTTTTTCCGAAGAACGGTACACCAAAGAGAATTTATCTGTTTCCATGAATAGGTTTCCCACAGAATTTAACTCATAAAATCTAAGTTAAAGACGAAATTTGGGATCTAAAACACATTTATACTTACACAAATTTACAAAAATGGCAAAAATCCTATTAAATATTTGCCTGTAGAAACACGATTTCACATCCCAAAATTCAACTAAAAGAATTTTTAATTAAATTATTAATTAATTAATTTCACATTACAATTTCAAATAACGTATTCCTTGGTTTTACTGTTCAACGGGTGAATATTAACCAAATTAGGTATATAGCGTCAGGTGAATTTGTTGTAATTTCCATAGTTATGCACTGTAAATAGAAGGTGGCTACACTGCGACTAAAAGAGCTATTGTGATCCACTATTCTTGCTGTTTACAGCTGGCCTTCCAATCCTATTCTTTTGAAAGTGTAGGATGTAGAGGCCCCAGTCTAGGTACAGTCCTCTTCGATTTCACATGCTACCAGTAGAAATACCCGAGATTGCACAGGCTACGATTTGAGGGAGGGATGACTTTCTCCTCCCACAAATTCCATCAGGATTTTCCAATCCAAGCTTACTCATGTGCCTTCAGCACAAGGCTGAAAGTATCTGTAATATGCAACATTTTCACTCAGTTTATCATCTGTAAACCTCTTTGTATAATCCCAGAAAATTTCTTTGCTCACCCTGAGTTTCTAACTGATTCTCGCTCCATTATTCTTTTTTTCTCATATACTGCTACTTTAACCCGCAAGGTTCAGCCCTACAAAACATTCTAGCCCTTTTTTGCGAGGTTTATCCGTTATTCGTTTCCTTCCACTCCTGTTGACCTGGAACCACAGGGAGGTTACTTATTTCTTTGCCTAGCTCATTTAGTTCCCTAGGCATTCCAGACCATCTTGGAGCTGATTTCATATGAGTTCACGCCCTTGATGGCTGCTGACATCAGACACGATGATAATCTCCTGCTTCCGATAGTTCCTATCCATAATGAACTGAACACATCTTCCAATAGCGTGTATTTCCGCCTGAAATATACTTGGGTATTTCCCAAGCTTTCGAATATGTATTTCCAGGCCCATATATTCCTATTCCAGTTCCTTCTGCCGTTTGGAGCCATCAGTGTACCATTTATGGCATTCTATTCAAGTTCAAGATGGTTATGGTCCCACTAGCTCCTGTTACTCAGCTTTATGTGAATTCTTTTCAGAAAGCTAAATTTTTTAACGTATCATCCCGGGCATATCCCAGTTTGATCACCGTTAGGAGATTGAGGCTCTTCCTAATCATTCCTTCCTTGACCATTCTTATGCGGTTCTTTTCGCCACACCCTCTACTACAATGTGAGGGGGAAGATAAAATACAACTTCAATAGCTGTGTGGGCAGTCTCATAGCCCCGTTATGCATACACATGCTAACTTTGCACTTTCGAGAGGTTAATTCTCGCGGTGGCCAGATTAGTTCTTTTGCTCCATGCTACTGATGCATTGGTTATGATCGGTCTCACTATCGCTGTATACATCCAAAGCAGTATTTTTGGGTTGCGTCCCCAATTTTTCTCTGCAAAGTTTCTGCACACCATCAGAGCTCTTTTGCCTTGTTGTATTACTGCAAATTCATGTTTGTCCATAGAAGTTTATTGTCTAGGGTAAGGCCTAGATATTTAACTTCTACTCTCCATTCTATATTTTGCCCATCCAGTTTTATGGTAATTTCCATAGTAACTAACAATCGAATTAATTGGCATCAAACAATTGCGAGAGAAAGACGTTATTTTGCCGCTAAAATCTTCGAACATTAACCTCACTTTTATCCGAGATAATTCTAAAAGTTCAAAGTCACCTAAAATTGTTTGAAAACCCAGTTCACTATTACTGCTTTTTCTGAATAACTCTCCATCCGTGAAACAGAGTTAAATCACCTCAGTCTCAGATTTATACCTGGAAGTTCCTGCACGGTTCCAAATCACTGAATCACTCCTTTGACGATTCAGACAGCGAGGAAATTACCAGTCCTTTAAATTCCCCTTTCCTTCGTTTTATAAATTAAATATTTTTGCTATAATCTGCACACTATGGAAGAAACCACCACTGACGTTTGGTAAAACAGAAGCGGATTAAAAAGTAGATGTATTGGCCACGCGTTGGGCGCCAAAAAATGTTAAGATTGAGTACGTATGTCAAAAATAACAAGATTAAAAGTTTAATGTATCATCCCCACGTCGGGCGCCAAAAATATATTAGAAATTGAATCGAAAGAGGAACCCCTTCAAATTTAAAACCAGCAACGTTGTTATTTACACGACGTAAACACGGCGAATTGTCCGTAATAATTCAGACATAAGTAAGTTGTGCATACCAAGGCGCGCGATGCGCTGTACAAACAGCGCCCGAGTGCATTTGTTAATCGCCACGCGGCTCGGACAGGGAGGCCGCGCCGTGCAACGCGATAAATAAAATTTCATTACGTCCGTGTATACGTAAGCACCCCGTAATAAATTGATCTCATTTACTAGCGCGCTGGATTCTTAACGCTGGCGTTTAAATTGCAAGTAGTAGACACTTTAAAGTGAATATATGACCCATCACCGCTATCTCTCTTCCCCGGTTTTAGGGGGGGCTTTTGTTCGGCGCTGTGTCCATTGCAGCAAAGCCCGCTTTTAAATATTAACTTCGCGTGTTGGATATCTGTGTCGGTGATTGTACTTTATATTTTTGTGTGTAAATACAACACGTAAAAGGAGGCGGTTTAGTTATTATGAAACGTTTTGACATAGCGATTTATTGATTTACATGCGTTCAAGATATCTTTAATACAGTTAGAACTAACATTTGGAGAATGCGATAACAATATTGTTAAGACGCAGTGAAAGTAAGACGCACGAATACACGAAGAAGCAAATAAGACGACCTGGAAAGACGATACAGGCGTTGACAGACAGGACGACACAAAATACCAGATTAAAATAGATGGAGTTTGTTATTCAGACCTCGCATCTTTTGTCATATAGTTTGTCTCGCTCGTTCAATCTTGTATCTTCGTGTCTGACAATCTCTGAGGTGCAGAAAAAGAAAAACAGCGAAATGGGACCAGTCTGCTTCTGACCTGTTCGATATCCTACACACACCTGAAACTCCACGATGTGATGTGTGCCTCTTCTTATGTTGCAGGGTACGGCTAAAATATGAAACCCTAGAATGAAGTGTTCTGAATAGATTAATGTTTTCTAGTATTTTAAACCGTTTATGAAATTGCTTTCCTACAAAGGCGATAGTTCTCCCACTTTACCGATTCATTCATTCATTCAATTTAGAAGTTTCTGAATATGAGTACAAATATATAAATGTAACATTTTTATCAACCTATATATGCAACATATTTTTATCTGTTTACTGCTATACGTGAATTTAATATTTAAGATATCTTGGCGCCCAGTGTGGGGCAAATACACTAAATTTTTAACCTGTTGATTCTTGCCATATTAGTGTCAAATGTGGACTCAATACATCAAAACTTTTTCAACCGCATGGGTTTTTATCATATGTATTTAATATTTATTTTTTTTGGCGCCCACGTGTGGGGCGAATACACCAACTTTTAAGTTATTGTCATTTCACCATGAACATCGATTTAATATTTAGCATCTTTATCAACCTATATGTAAAATTTTTATTAACCCTTTTGTTTTTAGTATGCCTATCCGATAAAATTTAACATTTTTTAACGCTAATGTTTCTATGAATTTAATTGTTTATAGAATTTGTTACAAAAATATCATCATTTTTATATTTTTTTTTACAATGATCTTTGGACATCCCTTAACACGTTATAATAATAATAAAATTTGAAATTAAAGTTGACGAACGATGTCAAAATAAATAGAGCTCGCAGCGGGCCGTGTATTTAGTTGGGATGCTTATGAATGTTAAGAACATCATCATTTTGTAAAAATATTGTGTGTTCCACTTTTTACAATGCTGTGTTAACTGATTGTATGCAGATAACGCAACTGTATCCCATTTGGAAGTAATTTGATCGAAAAAATCTATTACTGAAATCTATTGCTAATTTCACGCCGGTTAACTTTTAAAGTATTTTTCTTTTACCATGAGCATCGATGTAATATTTAACATTTTTATCAATAATATAGGGAAAATTTCTATTAACCCTTCTGTTTTTACTATACACATCCAATAAAATTTAACATTTTTTTGGCGCCCAATGTGGGGCGAATGCATCAAACTTTCAACCTCTTTCTTCTTACCATATTGGCACCAAATATGGGATAAATACATCAAATTTTCAACCGCATAGGCTTTTGTCATATGTATCTAATATTTATTTTTGGCGCCCACTGTGGACGAATACACCAACTTTCAAATTCTTGTCATTTTACCATGAACATCGATGCAATATATAACATTTCTATCCACCTGTATGCAAAATTTTTATTAACTCCTGAGTTTTTACTATGCCTATCCAATAAAATTTAACATTTTGTTAGCGCCCAGTGTGGGGCGAATGCATCAAATTTTCAATCCCTTTGTTCTTACCATATTGGCACCCAAATGTGAGGTAAATACATCAAATTTTCGACCACATGATTTTTTACTATCCGTTTTTTTGGCGCCCATTGTGGGGCGAATACACCAACTTTTAAATTCTTTTCTTTTCACCACGAACATCGTTGTAATATTCAACACTTTTACCAATCATCATTTTTACCAATTATTTTTACTATGCCTATCCAATAAAATTTAATTCTTTTTAGCGCCCAATGTGGGGCGAATATGAGACGTTGTTGTTGATAAATTTTTCTTCATAAACTGTTTTCCATTTTCGTCAATTGATAAATTAAATTATATCCTCGTATCCTTTTAAAAGTAAATGGAATTTCAATGTGAATTGTTGAGTTTGCCATTGGTCTAGAAATATTTAGAAGAAACTTCAAATCATTGAGAAGAAACTCTTTGGATTAACCTACCTTTTTTATTTCGTCGATTGTTGCTGTTTGCTGTTAGAATCACAAGGAATCCATGCTTATAAGCTGCTTCTTTTAACGCTGGTCTACTAGTTCCTCGGATTTTTTTTCTTCATCATATTTGGTTTGTCTCTGCTTGGAATTCTCTTTTAAGATATCTTTGGATATCTATGTGAACAAGAATTGATGGCGTCGCGCACGATTAATGTTTAAATTCCTGTATAGATAAGTGTCTTGCATTTCGTAAATTTTGAGGTTATATATTCTAATTGTAATGACAGTTTAAATTGAATTTCTAATATGTATAGGTTGGTATTATCTTGAGAGGGGTGATTTAACATATTGGATGGCGGGAAATTTGAATATAGTTTTGAATTAAAATAATCCAAAATATATTTGACTGTTGATTTAAATATTGAAAATAAGTGTACTTACCTCGAGTAAGAGTCCTTATGCTTTTTAATGTTGTGATCTATTATTAAACAATAAATTGTGCATCTTTTTTATTTATATATACACTGTCAGCAGGTAATACATTAAATGATTAAAATTAAACTATTGTTAGACCTTGTTGAAATAACACAATAGATTTATAAGTAAAATCGCCGTTTATTCCGCCACAAAACTACAATGATGAATAAAGGAATCGAATTCCAATCGAAAAAGATCGCCCGTCACCAATAAGTCGATGTTTGGGAATGCCTCCCCCGCCGTCATCCCTTTTTCTACCTGCTCTTCGATCCCTTCGCTCGTCCGTTTCGTTCGGCCGCGTCCGTTGCCGCATTCGGCTCTTACATTCGGCCATCCTGAAACATATTAATGTCCCCATTAATTACGCCTACATGCTACACACCCGTTCATCGCCCGCCTTTCATCAATTCTCTCTCTCTCTTTCATCAACATTTCGCCGTCAGTATTGCTAACTCTGGAAAGGGGCCAGCCTTAACCAGGAACATTACCAACATCGCCTTGGTACCGACACCTCCAGTGCCATCCTCGCCGATAGCATCCTCCACGCCTCGAGCACTACTGTGGTAGCGTCTCAAAGAGTCTCCTGCTACTACCGCCGTGAATTTCTTGTATCCTCTAACTCCCTTGACGGAAGTAATCTTGTACCTGTCATTACCCAATGCTCTGTTAATACGATAGGGGCCATCGTATCGGTTCGACAGTTTACGATTAACGCCTTTATCGCCAGTTGTAGTGCCCGCACTCCTCCAGAGTACCAAATCGCCGCTCTGGTATTCGGTTGCAACCTTTCGCCGTTTGTTATATCGCGTACGCATTTTCTCTCCCGCCCTGTCGAGGTTCTCTTTCGCCTTCTTTCGCCGGCCGATCAGCTGTCGTTTTTCAGCCTCGAAAGAAACTTCTGCACTATTTGCCGCCTTCACACCCTCGGACAATTCCACCATCACGCCTTTACTGTGAGTGAACATTAATTGAGCGGGGGATACGCCTGTCGTCGTGTTTTTCGTGTTATTCATGCCCCATATCACCTCGGATAAGGTCTCGTCCCAGCTCAATTCATGGTCTGCGCCTGTCACCAGAGCATCTAGAATCGTACGATTCTGCCGCTCGACTTGCCCGTTCGCCCTAGGTGTTGCAATTGCATTCAGCACGTGCCTAACTCCCTTTTCCGCCAGAAAAGAAGAGAACTCCTTGCTCGTGAATGCCAAACCTCGATCAGAAACCACCCGCCTTGGATATCCAAATTCGCCGAAGACTTCTCTTAGCTTCAATATGGTTTCCGCCGTGTTAATGGTCTTCGTCGCCTTGACCAATGTAAACTTGGTGAATCCATCTATTATCACCAGCAGATAAGAATTACCACGCCTACTTCGCGAGAAAGGTCCCAAATGATCGATATGCACCGTATCGAATGGGATTGGTACCTTCTCTATAGGATGTAGAAATCCTTCCGCCCGCCCATAATTACTTTTTCCAAACGCACACCGAAAACAAGATGTGACGTACTTCTCCACAAACCGCGCCATTTTTGGAAACCAATATTCTTGTCGAAGATGCTCTAAGCACCGTCTCGTGCCGGGATGTCCAACATCGTCATGGTACATACGTAGGAGGTTAAACTTAGCTACCGCTGGTACGTATAACCTATCTCCGGCCTTCGTTCGTCGATACAATCGCCCACCGGTTACCTTATAGCTTGATTTCAAGTCTTTATCCGCCACGCCTTCCGCCAGTAGAGCAACGATCTTCTGCGCTTTATCATCTTGCAATTGGACCGTGAAAAACCAATCACCTTCCGCCATATTTACCACGCCGATGTTTGCAGGTGGATTCCTACTTAATGCATCCACATGGCGCATCTTCTCGCCAGGTCGGTACTCTACTTCCATGTCGTACTGTTGCAGCTCCATCCACCATCTAGCCACACGAGGTACTAAGTCCTTCTTTGACATAGTCGCTCTGACTGCGGAACAGTCCGTCACTACCTTGAAATGTATTCCTACCAAATATACACGGAAACGTCTAATGGATTCCACAACTGCAAGTGTTTCCAGCTCATAGCTGTGATACACTTGCTCGTGTACACTGGTTGTTCGACTGAAGTACATTACAGGTCTCCAATCGCCAGTCGCCTGTTTCTGCAACAGAATGCCTGCAACGCCTAATTTGCTAGCATCCGTGTGAAGCTCAGTTTCCGCCTTCCCTGAATAGATCGCCAGTACAGGCCTGTTCGCCAACTTCGCCTTGAGGGTCTGGAATGCCTCCTGCTCCCCAGAACCCCATTGCCACGAGACATCTTTCTTGGTTAGGTTGGTCAGAGGCCTTGCCAGTGCTGCGAAGTTTTCAACGTATCGCCGAAAATAGCTGGTCAACCCAATAAACTGTCTCACGCCATGGACGTTTTTAGGTGTCGCAAATTCCATAACCGCCTCAATCTTCCGTGCGCCCGGTCGAATGCCACCTGCCTGGATCTCGTGACCTAGATACTCCAACCTGGTGCTGAGAAAAGAACATTTCGCCAGATTCAATTTTAGCCCTGCCTGCTTCACCAATGCCAACACCTCTCCCAGAAGTTTAAGTCCATCATCGACTGTTTTCGATGGAATAAGAAGATCGTCCATGTACGCCAAGACCTTCTCGTGTTGCAATCCACCTAGCATCTTGTTTACCACTCTTTGAAAAACAGCCGGTGCATTGGCTAACCCAAAAGGGACCGTAAGATATTCATAATGTCCATCGGGAGTAATGAACGCCGTCTTATGTATCGAGTCTGGATGCATCGGTACTTGATGACATCCTTGTGCCAGATCGAGAGTAGTATAATACTGCTTACCCGCCAGTTTGTCTAATTGGTCGTCTATCAGGGGTAATGGATACCTATCCTTCACTGTGATCCTATTCAGTGCTCGGTAATCTACGCATAGGCGCGCCTCGCCATTCTTTTTCGGTACAAGTATGATCGGACTAGCGTATTCCGAGTTAGATTCCCTAATGACACCACTCGCCAGAAGCTGTTCTATCTTTCCACGTACAACTGCCCTTTCCGTGGGCCGCCAATCGATAAGGTCGATAGTTTACGGGTTTGCTTGTCTCCAGGTTGATCTTCATCTCGCCTAGATGAGTCAACCCTAAATCCAACTCGTTGTTGGAGAAACTATCTGCATTAGCCTGCAATAAGTCAATTAAGGCCCGTCTAACGTCTTCGTCAACTTCTGTCGCCTGAACCTGCTCAAAATCTACTCGATTGCTGGTACTACATGCTACACTGCTCACCTTAACTAGTTCGCCAAAGTTGTTTCTCTCGCACCGGATCAACGCTCGCCCCTTCTTCAGTCGTATGGCTCTTGTCCCTACGTTGGAAACTAGAATTTGATTCGCCTCTGTTCCAAGTACGCCACCCTCGGCAACCAGCAGTATCGCCCCATTTTCCGTGAAGAATTTTCCTTCAAACGTCAACAACTCACCCGCCGAACAGTTGTCTGTTTGAACCTCCACGGTCGCCGTCTCGCCAATTCCAATCGTCGCAGGCACCGCCACCCGCACCGTACGTTGAGACGACTCCTCGTCATCCGCCAGGGTAAGGTTTTGGAAAACCTCCTCTATTGTTTCCGCCTTGTAGAGACATGCCTTTCCGGCCCTCACTACCAACGTTACACCTTGGGATGCCCATACAGGCTGACCCAGAAAAACGTCCGCCCCCGCCAGATCGCATGTCGTCACCAGTGCCAGTACATTCAGGTCCACGCCATCAATCGTCAGGTGCAGATCTACTTCCCCATCGCCTTGGTACAATACCCACCAAATCCTTGGAGGATAGTACTGTTGGGTCTAACCGCCAAACCCAACCGTCGAACGCAATCTTCAGTCACAAGACTGCGTTCCGCGCCAGTGTCAAGGTACGCCTTTACACGATCGCCGCGGCTCGTTACTGCCACTTTCTTATACGAACCTGCGGAACATGCAATTAAACTCACCCGCCTTGCGCCTTCTCTCTTCCTGGGGCAGTCCTTCGCCATGTGCCCCTCCGCGCGGCATGCTCGGCATCTTTCTACTCGCGGCTTCGGACAGTCCCTGCTGTAGTGGTTGCCAACCTCCTGGCAGTTGTAGCAGACAACTCCCACGGTCGGTCCCCTGCCGCTTGCCAACCTCTTCCCCTTCAATATTGGTAGAGGCGGTCCCTTCCGCCGGACTGCTTCGCTCTTTGTCCCGCCAGACAATGAGCTCAGGGCCTCCGCCGCCTGGTACCCCGTGATCCCCGCCAAATAATTCGTATACAACTCCGAAGGAGTCGCACATCTCGCCGAATGCGCAGCCGCTCTAAGCTCCACTGGAAGCCCTTTTATAATCACGGATACCGCATCTCCGCCTGAAATGCGACATCTCCCCAACAACGCCATCTTGGCATGGAAATAGCTGGATATTGTTTCGTTAGGCAACTTTCGCCGCGCACCAACTCCTCCAGCTGTGTCCCAAAATCCTCACGTCGTGGGAACGCCTTTTTCAATTCGGCCTTCCACTGGTCCCAGGTGAGGCCGTAGTCGTCCAGGTAATTGAACCACTTCTTGGCCGCCCCTTTCAGCTTCCCTTGGGCGAAATAGGCTCTTTCATAAGAGCTCCAACCATATATCCCGCCCAATTGATCTATTTTGGCGATCCACCTTTCGACATTGGCATCGCCCTCATCCGGATCAAATGGATCCAGGATGTCGCCACCCATTCTCGCCTCGCCGCGGATTCTATGAACTCTCTGCTCCCCAGAATCCTCTGCCGGTAGCCTGGGATCACCCTGACCCACATCGGAAGCCGCCATTCCAAGTGTGGTAGGGGTTGAACCCAAGGAGCTTCCAGCCGCCACCGCCGGCTGCTGACCGCTCCCGCCGGCTACAGGTGACGCCAAACTAGAAGGAATCACCGCCGATTCTTTCTTTGCCAGCGCGGCCACAATCGCAGCCGTCTGCCTCTCCATCAGCTTCATGACCACGATCATGGGGTCGCACCGCCCTCGCCGTTCGCCCTTTTCTTCGCCGCTGCTATTACCTTCCTCCATCTCGAAATCTAATTCCGATAATGAGTGGTCTTCCGCCATTTTCCACTCTACAACAGTCAAATGAACACCTACGATTTTAATCAACGACCCTCGTATACGCTTAAGCAGTCGACTTTATAAACAACCCTCGTATACGAATTCGCCGATCTTATTGGGTTATATTCCGCCAATTACTTAAGATATACTCGCTTAATTACACCGCCGTAATACGCGATACATGCAATAAGTAAATAAATGAATACAACCTGTCGCCTTTATCGTGTCGTCGCCTTTATCGCCTTTGTCGCCACTCTCAATACCAACGCCGTTGAGAACGCCTAAGATGGCTCCGCCAGCCCGCCAGAAAACACAAAAACGAAATTATACGCCACAACACAACACAAATAACACGCTGGTTATCCCACTTCTGAAATGTTAGACCTTGTTGAAATAACACAATAGATTAATTTGTAAAATCGCCGTTTATTCCGCCACAAAACTACAATGATGAACAAAGGAATCGAATTCCAATCGAAAAAGATCGCCCGTCACCAATAAGTCGATGTTTGGGAATGCCTCCCCCGCCGTCATCCCTTTTTCTACCTGCCCTTCGATCCCTTCGCTCGTCCGTTTCGTTCGGCCGCGTCCGTTGCCGCATTCGGCTCTTACACATTTTTTTTTTTTCACGACAAGGAAAAATCGCCATAAAATCAACGAACTCTACTTCATAGTATGTATAGGTACATGTGTTAGCAATTAAGGAATTTTACCCGATAGCAATGCCAAAACAAATTTTGGCAGATATCAACATCCGCATGACAGAATATCGTCCATACGAATTTAGTTTGATTGCTTTCCTTAGTTCTTTTCCTAAGCGTAGGTATATAAAAATGGGACGAGGCACCGTTATAACAACAAGATCATTATAGATGTAGACAGATATATAAGGATGGAGAGATAGAAATTTGTTTTGACCTTAAAACCAAGATAATGTTTTAATCGTTCCTACCTACACGTGGTTTATATCGGGTGTTCCACTAAATATGTTATTTTCTTTGCTTTGTGATATAAAATAAATATAAACTGTAAAAGATAACCTGGCGTTTATTTTTTATGGAGATTTTAGATTTACCAATTAAGTAGGGACAAATATGTGATATGCGATTGTCAAGTAAGGGAAATACGGGGAAAAATGGTGCAAGTTGTGCTATCTAGCGATATTTCTGTTAGATTTTGTTTCCACTGTTAAGCGAAGTTAAATAGTGAATAAATACTGCCGAAAAATCATATATATATTTACATTCTTCATTCAACTTTTTAACTTAATTACCGTAATAATATTAATAATGGAGAAGAAAAAAGATACGTCATAGATAAATATTTATAAAAATACAATTGTAGTTGTATACAAGATCCTGCAATAGTACGTCAGGCTTCCATAGCATTTTTTTTTAAATATTAACAAGTTTATTAATCAAATAGATAATATATTAATATGAATAAAGTGAAGAAGTTCCTGGTATGTTAATAATTGAAATAAGAACAATCCTTCAAGCATATAGTTGCTTGTCAGTGGAATTCTGTTCAACAAACTAGATAAACTGAATATGCATAAAAGTGGAATTGAGTGAAAACATGTAAACAAAATACTTAATAAGTTATAAACTATCAATTAGATGTTTTTTCGACATTTTTCGCATTTCCGCTAATGTTAAGAAGGACGTAGGTCTGCCAAGATCTTGGACATACCTCAAAATTTACGAATTGCTGTTTCTGAGGCAGAAAAGCTAATTATATCCACCAACTGCTAACATCCCTCGAGATTTACCTATTCTTGTTAATGAAATCAACAAACAAACCCTCAAACTAATAAAATCTCGTTTATTTTAGAGATATTGCGAAAATTAAGAAAATAGTTGGTATAAAAAGCGATCATATTATTTTGTTACTTCTAGTTTATCAATTTGACGAACCCATTAATTTTACTTAAAGAATAAGTACTCTGCAATTAACAAAATGAATATTATTAAGAATAAGCATCCCTAACAACATTTGTAGTTAATTAAATGTAATTATTATGTTCAAATTACTTTTTTTCCAAACCTAGCCACACTTTTGTAAGCAGGTTCTCTAATCTAAGCATTATTATCATAGCGAAGTTTTCTACCCATATAGTTACGTTCAATAGGTATATGTGATACAATCATTGTTGTAAAGATGGCGCTTCTCCTATTTTACTCAAACACGGTTATAAAAAGTTGATTTGGTGCATCTACCAGAAAAACATTGTATACCGACGAAGGAGAATTCGCAAACGTCACTTACAGAATTAAATAAATTAATGAGATCAAAACTTCTCAAATTATTCCTTGATCCAACAGTCCAGCTTTACTGTACGCAAAATTCTACTGAAAATTCACTATTACATTTGGCAAGCAATATGCAAGTTATGCTCTTTTTTAAGCCCTATTTTAAGAAGTCTAACATTTTACCATTGTCAGCAATATTTATATACAAACTATTAATTTTAGTATTCAAAAACAAAAACGGTTTTTTATGTAATAGTGACATTCACTATCATAATACTTGATTGAAGCCTGATATGCCGCAGTACCTATCATAACAATGACACATTTAGTTCTGTCGATGAAAATTCACTCAATGAATGTGGATTATTGATACTACGCCAAGTATTTTTCTCAGTGTAAGTGAAACTTCACCTACAAGTATATATTGCGTAGGCACGAATCTTTATGACATAATAGAGGGTAACTAATTACAGTACTGATGTGAAAATCTAATGTGCATAATTTTGGTTTTATTAAAGTTTATTAATTTTTCATTGTGAGCTCAAACTTGAAACTTATTGAAAATTTCTTGCATATGCATAAATGCCACATCAACTTTATCGTTAGCTGTTATATAGCAATATAAAATAGTTGTAATTCTGTATATATGTGCCAATATCATTAAAGTAAAGGGCCCGGGGCACTACCTTGGCGCTACACCATGTCCAAGGTTAATGCGAGGTAATTTATAAATGTTTCTGAATCTACACACAATTTGAACTTCCTTCCAAGTTCCAAATTCCAAATTTTGAAGCCATTGCAACATCTTTCCTCTACTGCCACAAACATTTGGAGCATCCAACAGCAGACTCTAATTATATCAAAGTAATAATATGAAATGCCTTTGACAAATCAATGAAAGTACATACAAGATCAAATTAATGTAAATCGAGAAATTTTGCAGTAGATGAGTAGTACTTTTAATTTTTTATATTAGCAAATTGTTGTTTATGCGGTAATCTAGTAAATTTTGGGAAATCAGTAATAGAATTTAATACAGTGCAACCTCATTAAGCCGGACCCCGTGAACCCGGATCTTTGGATAACCCGAATCAATTTAGACGAATATTTTTTTTTAGAAATGCTCGTTGTATTAAATAGTTTTGTCCTTATTGTTTAAAATGAGTTTAAAATTCTAATGTTTGTTTTGTGTGTATATTTATTATCTACTAAATGAAGTGATTTTTCTGTAACGTACTGTCTTATTTTATTTATTTTTTTATCCTAGTGGATAAAAATTATAAAAAAATCATCCGGATTTTCGTTAACCTGAAGCGGCTCTGGTCCCAATTGATCCGGCTTAACGAGGTTCCACTGTATATATTTTTTTTAAATTTTGCCAGAAGAGTATAAAAAAAAATTTCAATAATTAGTAACTTAGTTTCTGGTATAATAAATACGTTCTTCAATCGATAAATTAATCAATTTACAAATAATTGTACAAACATTTTTAGGGAATTCATATCTAAAACCGTTGTAGATAGGCGTAATGATACCTACATAAAAAAGAAGTAAATAAAGTAGTAAAGACAGAAAATTATGTTTGCTCAGAATCTATATTTCTGTATCAGTATAAACTCCGTCATATGTGTTGTGTGCGATCATAATATTAAATACGTATTAAAACCTTGATGTCATTAGATGTAAGCAAAAAGACGACGTTTGTTGTCGTATTTTACGTAATATAACCTAAAGCAAGCACGCGCGTTCTAGCAAACGGTCGCGGAAGATGATTATGTGCGCGCAAGGTGTGTTTGATGTAGATATTAACGCCTCATGAGCTAACTAACGCGCTCTCGTAATAGGGAACAAATTACCATTTAAGGTTACGTTATGTTTGACAAATTCATAAATAAGCTTCAAGGATAAAAATATTTATACGTTTTCGCGTATGCTTCTGTTTACGGTTATAAATTCGAAGGTTACTGAAAGTATAATTAGGATGATAACGTAGTTTTAATTCAAATATTTTTTTTCTATATCAGTGTGTATAATATTTGTATACAATTAAGAATTATTATACAAACTCGAATTGCATCTAAAAAATACAATGTTGCTACATATTATAATTGTTCCTAAATAAATTCTGCATAAGTTACTAGATAGTGGAGCTAAATATCGGCAAACAAATACATATTTATTTACCTGAACCAAATTATCTGGTCATCATATTTTGGTTAAATCTGTTACATTATATTGTTAGCATAACTAAACGAAATATTTCAATGACATAAATCATATGGTGATATACACTATATTATTCCTAAAATTTTATACAAAATAAACAAATCATTTCAATTAATTCAAATATATATTATACTTAAACTTTCGAACAATCCATTTAAAGGAATATTTAATTGAAATAATTATAATCATATTTTTGATTTAACAAAGTACTTCTTTTCATTGCATAATATGTTGGTCATGCGGTTGATATTGTAAACGCTAAGCGTTTTAGGAGTTGATTACAGGAATCACTCTGCCGTTGTAGGATGTGGTGAAGGGAGTCGTCGTTTCAATGATCACGGCACCTATTAGATGTTTATCTCGTAAATATATCAAATACCATGTTATAATTGTATTTATTCTACTGTTTGTACCAATTAGGCAATGAAATAGGAACCCCTCTGTGCGAAAATTTCTGTGCAACACCTAAGTATTTTAAATATTTGCCATACTATCTATCAGGGGAAGAAAACTGCTGTAAGAAAATAAGCAGGATGCTATTGATCGGCACTGTGAAGGAAACACTTTATTGATTCAACCAAAAATATGTGTTTAGCGATTCAATGAAGTTGTTCTCAGCAATTAGGTAGAGAGCGTTAATATTTCGTTAAAACAACAAAGTGATATTGTAACTACAGTTCTTTACGAAATAATTTGATTAATGCCCGGTAACATAAAGCGTGTGTAACCAAGTGATTAGTTAATCATTTGTTAGCACTAACAAATTGTTAAGTAAAAATCGGGTAACATAAAGTTTGTTCGCGTCGCATGAAGTATTTGCACTATTATGCACTTTAAGAACTTTTGTGTGCAAAAGTGCATAATAGTGCAAATAGTTCATGCGACGCGAACAAACTTATAAACTTATCCATTTGTTAAATGTCGAGTAATTAGTTGACAACTGATTAATGCCTGTTGTAAACTAGTTAACTGTAAGTTTACTAAAATTGATAGTTCATTTTGGTTCCGATAGAGAGCCAGCTTGAAATTTTGACGTTTTCACCTGGAAATTCAGCAGTTGAGGTTTTGCTTTTTGCTTATGTCAAGTTTATTACAAGTATTATAACCAAAACGGATATATGGAATGATGAATTATCGTCCTCCAATGAAGAACCATTAGATATACTACACAACATATATGCTAGACGACATAGACCACGACTGTCTTGACTCTTCTCACGGCATCCTGCATTTTCCTACTCATTACGATGCATAGTCTCAAATTTAGTAATAATATTGTTAGAAATCAAATGTTGAAATTACACCTACCTAGCCTCCATAATTATAAAAATGTAATGTAATAATTACTAAACGTATATATTCTAAACTTACTGCTACTATCGTATTCCAAATTAATTGAACAGTGATCAAATTGAATCAAAAATAAAAATTCTGTCAAAATGTCAAATAGATTCCCCGTCTAAGCATTACATGTTCCGCCATCTATTGATGCAATCATGCACGGCAACTTTCGTTGGACATTCGGCACATTTCGTGCTTTGGTAAATCTTAACAAATGTGTAACTACCGAAATAGCGGTAGTTAAGTTAACAACTGATTTAACAAATGATTATCTCCTAACAAACCTTTATGTTACTGATTTTTGCTGTTATCCATTGATTAACTTTGACAAACTATTGTTTATGTTACCGGGCATGAGATGATTAAACTTTTTGACTAAACATTTTTGTTGCTGCAACATTGGGTTTAATTTTAGTTTATTTGAAATAACGAAACATCTTGTTGAATTAACTAAGTTTTCCTTGAAGGAATATGTTTTGTTGTCGTAAGTGAATCGGTTTTTTCTGTGTATTGGTCCGGAAAACTCCAGGTCAAGCGACTTTCACAAAACAAAAGAAGACAAAAGAATAGTGAAACTTGAAATTAGCGTAGGTTGGAATAGCGTAAGTCGAGGTAAACATTTAGTAATACCTAATTCAAAATTTAAATGGAACGAAGCATATGAACAAAAGAATCAAATAATCTCTGCCCATTTCTCATTTCCCATTTTTTGTCTTGCTTCTGACCTATTATCAATTTTGTATTTGCCGATTCGCCCGTTAGTTGTAATATTTGAATAGTAGTAGCGAAACGATGGAGTGCAGCAGCCACGAAACTAGCTGTAGCAATTAACGTCAGCCGAGTACGGCCGTTCAGTAATCATCTGGCGCTCGGGTTTCCGTTGCGTGCCCGCGCGCCGTCCCTCTCTTTAATTGAGTGCACTTTTTAATTTGACAAATTAAATAAATCTTTCACGCCGCCGTGACGATGTAATCTGGGAATTAGTGTTAATTGTTTTGATTGGATGGTGTTCTTTTCGAGCGGGCAGGGATTATATTATTCAGGGGAAAAAACAATTTTTTTTATTGATAATACATAACCGAATCAAAAAGTAATAACTAAATCATGATTAGCAAGTTGTATATTGCTGAAGCATGCTCTTCTGTGGGCTCATATGGAGAGAGTAATCCCAAAAATGGAAATTTTTCTTAGCAATTTGCACTCTATAAAAGCTCAAGTTATAATGCAACCCTTAGCGAACAAGGTGATATTTTTTAATTCTCAAAATTTTAGCATTGAACTTTTATGGTAAAAATACTCCCAATTGTGGCACTGATGACACTATACACACTTTAAAACACCTTACCACAAATTTCACTTGACACACGCTTCGATAGCCAAGTCTTCATCATCAGCAGTAACACTGAACTAAGTAACTAGTACCCAAACCTGCCCTTATTTATATCTAAAAATAACATTACGATCATGGTTGACGAAGTCATGTTTAACTAATCACTAATCCAAACTTTCGCATAATGTATTTCTTCTAACCCTAACCTAAAGGTGTTTGTTTTAATAAATTTCCAATCACAACAGACAACAAAGTGTTTTACCAAGTAACGATCAATCACACTACAAAAGTGTTAGTATTGTCGTTTCCCAAGGTTCTATTTTGGGACCCACCTTATTTCTTATTTACATTAATGATCTGTCACGCAACCTAAGTTCTATAAATGCACAAATCCTTTATGCTGACGATATAAATGTAGTTGCAAGTGCCTCTAACTTTGAGGAATTAACAATTAAAACCACAACTGTAATCGGTGACATCAATAACTGGATGCTTAGCAATAAGTTATTGTAAATGACGACAAACAAAAATTTGTTTTATTTTCATAATAGAATTAAACCCCTAACTGAACTATCATTAACGGTAATAGATGTAAGTTAGAAAAGTCTGTTAAAGTTTTAGGAATTGTGATTGATGAACGTAGATAATTTATATTTAATATTAAAGTTTGATATGTTTTAAAACAATTAAGGAAAACATGTAGTACTGAAACATTAAGAACTTTTTATCATTCCAATTTTGTATCGTGTATGCAATATGGTATAACACACTGGGGTTCCACTTCAGATTTTCAAAGAGTACTAGTAATCCAAAAACGAGCAATTAGAACAATATTTAATTTGGGACTCAGACACTCATGTCGAGACATCTTTCGGAAAAGCTCCCTATTAACAGTATATGATTTATACATTCTTGATACTATTTGTTTTGTATATAAGTATAAGACCGAACTCTCACAGTACAACATTAGCCACAATTACGACACTCGTACTGCTGCTTATTTATTACCGGCATCTTATAAGACTGCTGCATTTCAAAGAAGTACTTACTATAACGGTTTTATAAATAAAACTACCGAGTGATATCAAGAACTCCCAAAATTATAATATATTTAAAAATAAAGCTAAGCAATATCTGCTGCAAATTAATTGTTATTCCGTAAGTGATTTTCTAAATTATTAATGTACTTTTTTTATTTTGACGTATTTCAGGCATTGTGTATGATTTCTTTTTCTTTGTAACTATTGCTTTGAAATAAATGGTATTATTATTATTATTATATGGTAGTTTATATTTTTAATTACTTTTACATTATATAATTTACCATTTTCTTGAAGTATAATGTAGACCACACTAGATTTATCCAATCTTCTAAATTTAAGATGAGATACGTACTCCTTATAACGAAATTTGGTTGATTATTTATATCTTGAAATGTATAGTGCATTTCAAGATATAAATAATCGCTACAAGCTACTCCCGCCTTCTTTGACTGCTAGCGAGAACGTCAAAATCAAGTCACCATTCCATGGCCGTTATCACTACACCAGTTTACAGCTGAACGTGAAGCGTTTTTAGTTGAACGTGATTTCTTTAATGCAACTCGTATCGTCAGCATATTGTGCTAACGTATACATAACTACAACACTTAGATAGCATTTGCCCTACATTGTTCACGTATACAATGAAAAGAGTTGGACCTAGTATTGAACCTTGAGGAATGCCACAATATAAATTCATAACAGAAGAGTAGTTAGTGACTCCTGATTATATTTGTGTTATCTTTTTCGTTTATATTTACTGTTGATTTTCTATTATCTAAAAATGAATGTAGTAAACACCATAGATCCTAATTGATTTTTAATTTTCTAGTGGCAACGACTGAATTACTGTATCAAAGGCTTTCGGCAAGTCAAACAAATCACCAATAACCAGACTTCTTCTGTCTATACCCTTATAAACACTTCTTTAACGCATGTTCTATCACACAAGATGTATTCCTTCCACCAATAAAACCAAACTGTGAAGGCGAGATTAAGTTAATCTTCAACAAATAATCAATTAATAATAGTCTAAAACTTTAAAACTAATTGACAACATTTTCAAATAACTTCGAAAATGCTTATGTCAACGATATAAGCCTATAATTTTCTGAGTCATGTTTGTGCCTTTTTTTTATAAACAGGAATTATTTTGTTAAGTTTTAACCGACTTGGATACACGCCTTTACTCGAACACCGGTTTATTAAATATGTTGGTGGCTGCAGTAAATTGTCGCAGACAAAACCCAAGAGAAAGCAGGATATGTCATCGTAGCAAGCCGAATGTTTCTTGGATACATGTTTTGATTGCTGTAATTCGAAACAATCTGTCGGTAAAAGAAATAGGTTGCAATTCGTAGCACTGCGTATAGCCGAGTCACTGTGAATGTTGTGGTTAATTGTTCTTTAAATATTTCTGAGATCCTAGTTGGGTCACTAACTATATTTCCAGATCTCTTCAGAACTGCTAAACTCTGGCAATTTTCTTTTGTAGCAGCTTTAGTTAATTTATTTATTATAGTCTAGGGCGTTTTTGATTTATTTTGGGAATTTGAGATCATATTGTCATAAAATAACTTTCTTGTTTGATCAACGAACTTTGTGTGACTTTTTCTACAGTTACGGTAAAAACCTAAAATCTGTGAATCATGACCGGCTTTATATATGTACATACGTTCCTACATTCTTCATTATACCGTGTTTAGCCCATTTTTTTTAAGGGGAAAAATTATTTGTTCGAAACTTGGAAATTAGTCATATTTTAGGCAATAAATGCTAATATCTCAAAAACTATCAAAAATAGGTATATCAAACCCTAATATCAATCGATGTAGAATTTTACGCTGCATTCAATGCTGTAGTAAAAAATACCATGTTCCATTTGAAAAAAAAAAAGTTTTATTAGCTTAAAGGTATCCACATTAGAGGCGCGTTTTTGAACACCCTGTATGTGATTCAGTGATTATTGTTATAATATCTTATAGCTACGTCCTTGTTTTTACATCGACTTTAGTAGAACCACTAAATATCTGCTATCCCATGAAATATTTGATTTTATTTGAAAGAGTGCAAATGTCAAGAAATCAACGAAAATGAAAATATCTCAAAAACGGTCGAGTTTAGGGATAGGGAACCTTCATATAAACTAGTTGCAAATGACTTGCCAAATTCATTAGTCTGATAAAAATTATACCATTTCGTTTAAAATAAGAAAGTTGATATCAACACCCTGTATACCGAAAGTGCTATAAAGTTGAAACTATTTTCCTTAAATAGATCACAGTAGGCCATGTCTACACTGCGAGTTTCAAAATTAAATTTCTACTAGAAGTTCAAAAAAATCTAATGTACAATTTCGGTGGGACACCTATATACTACTACAATTTCTCAGCATTGCCGCTCATATTTCATCCACCAAATTCAATTTATTACACGATTCAAAACCATGCAAATTAAAAATAATCGTCTTAATACTTTCATGTTCCTTTTTTGTACCATTCCGCGCCCATTTGTCCTTTTTAATCCGTTCTTCTTGCGAGCGTATACGCAACAGGAACGAACAATCGTAGTTTAGTACACCCGCCATCCTCCTCAGTTGACAATTAACCGGACCATTTTTCTTCATAAACGGCACGTTTGAAGCGCTCATTACCATAGATCACGGGGCCGCGTTGGGACTCGCTCGCTCTTTCGACTTTTTGCTACCGCGCGCCGCTAACCTCCTCAAAACAAAGCGCGTACTGCCGACTACCAACCGCACGACACGAAAAACTCGTGAATAATTTATCACGACCGCAACGGCTAGAACGCGATAGTGTTCGCCCGTATACGACCGGGGGAAGTCGGATAGAGACGGACACATTCGAGAGAGAATATAAAACGAATAAAGTGCGGCGAAAAAATGAAACATCGGCCAACTTCGTTACAGGAAAATAACTCTTTACACCCAATTAAAACCGACGTCTGCACTACAAAACACCTATAACGAAGAACAGCGCGCGCAGAACGGATGACGGTGGTGCCACCTGTGTGGTTTGCGTGCATGGAAATCTTGGAAGTTATATAGCGTGATGCTGGTTTGAAGTTGAAGTTGAAGTTGGTATAGTTTTTGTTCTGAAGTGCTTCCGAAATAATAGAAATTTTATTTTTATTGATTGCTTTTAGACGATATTAAAACATATCAAATGTGCAACAAATAAATATAATACAGGGCATTTCAGTTGAAACAATCCATGTCAAATAATCTTTAGCTGCTGGGATTTATACCGGTGTCCAGCCTAAGATGCAACGGTCCATAGCCGATTTATTACTGTTTTTTTGAAAAAATGTTTCAAATAAATATTGTCTCGAATCATATCCTGCACATTTTAAAATTAGTTTCAGTAATGGCGGACTTCCGGTTGCACCGGAAGTAGATACTAACTTTATTATTTTAAATAGCACCCTGTATATTATTATACTTTTGGATTCCTTTTTTAATTTAAATAACAATACGTTAGGCATACATTGGGGCTAAGTTGTACCGTTTCCGAATTACATGACGTTTTTCGAAAAAAGTGACATTTGCAGTGTCTTCGGTGTTTGGAAATATCTCTGGAAATACGAAAGTTATAAAGATGCGGTTTTCAGTTTTCACTTAACCATGAAACAGCACACGTTTTTTATTTTAAAATTGATGCGTTTAAATTACAGCGTTATTAATCTGGAAACAGGAATCTGTAATTTTCGTACTCTAAAATCATGGATAACTTGATTTTTTTTAAATTGAATGGCACAGCAATTTTTACATAAATGGATGTAAAATTTAATTTTCTTTCGATTTCAAAAAATGTAAAACCTAACCATTAAAACAACACATTCTGCAAAAATATATAACATACACTCTAAAAAAAAATTAAAGAAAAACAAATTTTATAAAATATATAAACAAAACAATATACACATAAATTAATAAAAGAACGATTCTAAAGGATCATGGCTGAGTTTTATAATTGCCACAGATCGAAATGCATATAGTATATTAATGAATTTATAAGTTGACTATTGAAATTTCAAAGAAAAGCTTTATTCTTAGTAATGTGGTAATAATTTATACAGTCGCGAGCAAATGTTGTAGCCACCTTTGACAAAATTAATGGGTTTCATGTTTCTTGCATTTTTTTGTGACAGATATTTCAAAGTTTATATAATCGCCTTTATGGTTTCAATAGTCTTTATAGATACCTTTTGTAAATGTATTATTTTTTTTATATATATTTTTAAGTCTTCGAGATATCACTTTCCCCCTGCCATCTAAAAGTATTATAGCTGTACTAAAAACATTCTAATACGCAAAAAATTAATAAGATCCCTTAAAATACTACATATCTATAATGTATTACCTACAAGTTTTTATTTTCTCATTTTTTACTGTGATATTAGCCCAAAATTTAGGGTGCCTATCAAAATTTCCGTTTAAAACAATTGATCCAGCAAATCATTCATTTAATAAAATGAATGATCTGCTGGACATTTGTGATTTTTCCTACGAACAGGAATTTTACGACGGTGTCTTACCTGTGGGTAATTACAATAATTATATTATAATATATAAATTAATATGTATTGAAACTAAAGCTAATACGGTAACTTATGAAGTGTTACTCGTGTTTTCTAATACATTTCCTATTTTAAAGATAAATTATATATAAATAAAATTTAATATGAATAAGTGAGTAATTAATACAACTCCATTTGTTATCTATACATTCACTTGATTATTTTTAAACATAAAATAAGAGCTTTAGTTTTAAAAGCCACTTGGTCTCAAATCGTGAAACAGATATTTTAATTCACACCATAATATTAAAAGTTCCCTTCGATATCAAATAATCCTAGATGTACCTGATTTGCATAATTGCGGAGGATTTTACAACAGCTGTATACCCCCATAAATGATTTGCCTAGAACACCCAACGCTAGCCGAACGCGTACCTGTGCAAATGGCGAGTAGTTTTGAGAGTCACTGCGCTGTAGACGACGACATTAAATAAATCGGCCAGTGTACATGCGTCATCAGCGTACACTCAGAAAAATACATGCATTGGTTTGACAAAACGTTTTTTGTTAAATCTTCTCTTGCCTGAACTAATTCTTATTCAGTAATTTCAACAAGAATTTGGTCGTAAAGTCAACATGAAAATGTTAAAACTTTAATATTTCTGCAACATAAAAGTTATAAAAGAAATAGAAAAACTGTTTGAGTAAATGTTTTGTGTTGTATGCAATGTGACTTAAAACAACATATTTTCCTGTTCCATCTAACAATAACATTATGTTAAAGTGTATTGTGTGTTTCAGACATTTATGCAGACAAATCATTTTTTACTAAGACATTTTTTAAGCTGTATACTACAATGGTTATTAACTGAGAAACTGAGAAGTGTTGTTGAACCATTTTTTGATTGAATCAGTGTATGTATTTTTAGTGTAAGAATACTTTTACCCATGAAGGAATTGTTCCAATAATTTGTTTGTATACAACATGTATAAAGATGCCTTTTTCTCTGTTTATTTTTGTTGGTAGCGTTTTTCCATATAAGTTTTTCCCAAGCTCAACTCTTTACCTTCTTCACCTTTCCATTTCGTTAATTAGTTTGTCGTTAGATATGGTGTCAAAAGCTTTCATGGTATGGATAAGATAATTACCACTGCACAGTGGTCCCGATTACGTTCGTAGCGCGAAATAATTGCCATTTATGTCTAAATCCAGTCCACATTTACATATTTATAATCTTCGCAGTTCTGATAGTACTAGTGTACAGGTAAATAATGATATTAATAATAATGTTTATTGACATTTACTCAGGGACAACATATAACCTTCAATTTTTATTTATATTAAATAAGACAACACTGAAAATAGAAAGATATGTATAAAGATCAAGAAATTTGAAATAAATACTTTTTTGTGCCTTCGTCCAGAAACACTCATTTTGCAGTACTTCAGGCAAAAATATTACTAAAGGTTGGCCACACTAGATTCCACATGACAGACGTATAATAAATTGTCATTAAGCTACTGTTCAACAATGCTAAGATGAACTGGTGTCTTCATTGCACTTATTATTGATAAATAGATATTAAACTAGAAAGAAATTAGGCAGAAAAACATTTATTCTCGAAACGTCAAAATCTAAGTAGTACAAGTTTGCCAACTTGTACTGTCAACTCCCTAGTGTCAAAATTTCTTTTCTATTTTCAATTCAAAATTAAGATTTGTCGGCCCAAAACACATTGTGTATCAGATGGCCAGAAACTCTTTTGAGAGTATTCGTACTTGTTCATTCATACTCGCAAAACTGTAATTCTGTAAACTATTGTACTATTTTCGCATTAGTTGGTATAGATCGGGTTAGTTTAGCGTTAATAATTAGCGATAACGCTTCTCCTTCGGTGTATTTCGTGGCGGAGGTAACATCATTCAACACTTATGCAGCCGAACGATTAACTATTTTCGCAATGAGATTCAGTTGCAAAAACTTAATTCTGACGTTTCGCATCAACTTTTTTTCGCGTAACTAATTCATTAATGCTTTATTGGCGTACCAAATAACCAAATTGTTTTTTAGTAAACGAACTTTTTTTGGACAGTACTACCAACAGTAGCACCAGCAAGTTCTACTTTCTGATCTAACCATCTCTTTATTTCTTGCTATAAATCCTTTTACGTTGCGAGAACTTGGTTTCCAACGCAATTCTACTTTTTTTCCATACTATTAGTTAATAATTTATCAAATTTTTGTTCATTTATAGTTTCTTTCGTAAATGCACTGTTTAAACTTATGTACTAGCGTGGATTTTTTAAAATATCTGTGTTTGTGCTACTCCGAAAACAAAATGCTATGTTTAACTGCAATGGACATTTCATCTAAAAAAAATTATAAAGCTTACGGTCGTACTCGGACGCACTTTATTTTAGGTACACACCATAACTAAACTATGAACAATTTTAAAATAAAATATCAACACCTGCAAACGTCTGCAATTTTTTATAAGCCACCTCGAACAAACAGTTTTTGAGCTGTAGTACAACGTCAAGGTATTTCAATAAAAGACGGATAAAATTACGTATTTACTTTTGAAAATGTCTACCACATTTAATAAATTCGGTAAAATATAAATATTTCCAATTATTAGCCTCTGTGTGAGTGCACAACTCAAACGCTTAATTCAAGTAAATTGATTTATACTAGCAAATAAGCCACAGAAGCTTGATAATCCCAAAATTTCTGAGTTGAAAGTTATACTTAAACATATATAGTACGCAAATTATGCAATTTTCAAATCATTCTTGTAACTTGGTAAATTACATTTATTTCGCGCTGCGATGTTTTATATCGTTTATTATGTTGTTGGAAAGCATAATGATTGGAATTTATTACATTTTTTATATGCACCATAATTCTAGGCTTCCTAAAAATTACATCTTTTAAGCATGGCATTCCAGTATACATTTAGTGTTTCTTAGTTTTGGATTCCGAATACACTATACAACGTGTGTATAAATTGTCGCAAAAGCTACACGTAGCGACATACTTCGTTCGTTTCTGAATCGAAAATCTAAATGGTAAAATATTGTACTATGCTTCATAAGTCTTCACGAGGTTTTTGAAGTTCGGTTTTTTAGTTCCTTCATAAGCGTTTGTGTCGTTATTTGTCGGTATAGATAGCTGCAATTTTGAATTTAGACGATTTCTTTAATTCCTGTTTTTTTCGTAAACATTTTTTTTTGATTTTAGAGCCCTGGTTTCAACATTCTTCATAAGCATCTCTCTCATGAAAGACACATTTGCAACATTGTAGGACAATGACTTGTATTTTAATTTGGTTTCAATCAAAACCATTACTGTCAAATTTTGACATTAATCTGAAGTGTTCAATTTTATGCAAGCTCTACTCTTTTTCGTGATTACTCGTATTCTCTTGATTAGTTTTTCTGTTTCAGTGTTTTTATCGTTCTCGTATTATTGTTTTGTTTATTTACAATGGTTTTAACATTTAATGAATATGCCGATATGTATATGGTATACGGTTTTCGTAATGGAAATGCTAACCATGGCAGAACAGGAATATCGTACGACGTTTTCCAAACCGGAGACATCCTACTGGAAACGTATTTCGACGGCTGGACCAACGTCTACGTGAAATGGTCGTTTAAGAAAAGAAATGCCAACGCTGGTCGAACTAGACAACGGCGTACATACAATGGAAGAGGAAATTCTAGACTCAGTACATGAAGATCCCCCGTCAGTAACTCGACAGTTGGCGTCCACATTCAATATCGCAGCAATAAGACCCGTTCATTTGGTTCCTACGTGAAAACCTTCTTTATCCATACCATATAACTAAGGTGCCAACCGTCTATGAAAAGATAACATACACTGTTTTAAACTTTGTCAAAGTATCTTAAATAGGATTCAAGAAGATGGCGACTTTTTAAGAGGTGTTCTTTTGGACCGACGAGTCTATGTTTACGGAGATAGTGACTGCATACCCCATAATTTTCCACCATTGGGCAGATGAAAATCCTCATGCGTTTTCGGGAATACGGTCACCAAAGAAAGTTTTCAGTTAATGTTTGGCTGAGTATAATAAATCACCGTGTTGTTGGGCCAATCTATCTGCCAAATCGACTTGATGCCAACGGGTATTTAAATGTACTAGAACAAGTTATTGACGAGATGCCATTGAATATACGCCGTAACATGTTTTACATGCATGATGGACCTCGGCACATTTTTCTCGTAATGTGAGAGAGTGGTTGGATGAACACTTCTCTAACAGGTGGATTGGTCGCGGCGGTCCTATCTTATCGCCTGCAAGGTCTCCCGACCAAATCCTTTAGACTTTTTTTGTTTGGGGGTTTCATAAAGGTGAAAGTTTACGCAACACCTCCACAAGACGCTGACGAAGTTATAGGACGAATTAACGCCGGCAGATTTTAGAAATTACACGGAAAGGCTTGAACAAGTAATACAGACAATACGTCGTAGATTGCAAATGTGTTTACAAACAGACGGATATCAATTTGAACATATGCGTAGGTAATAGTGTCGCTAATTTATTACAAGAGATGCGTTCGAAAATCAAAACTACTAATTCGTTTTAATAAAGCTTTCTTGATTGTTTCCCTATGTATCATTTGTGGTATCTAATTTGTCATTTGTAATCTGGTCTGTCAGTTTTGACAAGTATTGTAATACCATTACAGTAGTATGCGACTGCAGTGTTGCCAAATGTATTTACTTTCAATGGCTCCTGAAGAACGCATGAAGCATAGTAACCATATTTTACATTTAGATTTTAGATTCAGAAACGAAGGAAGAATGTGCTGCGTATAGCTTTTGCGACAATTTATACACACGTTATATAAGGGCGGCATGTAACCTTTCTAATTGCTTCGTCTTTTTATTATAATAAAGTAATCGGAGCAGTTATAAAAAAAATAAAAACGGCTTGAAAATTATAGGCATAAGCATTTAATAAAACAACCCAAAAACCATTCATTTTAAACAAGTTTCACTTTTTAATTCTTCAAGATTTCTACAACGACTCGCAGAAAATAAATCAAACACGTCCCAATTTCATAATTCGTTCCTATTCTGTCACAGACTTTTCATTACGCAACCTTATAAAGCGACTGTGCTTTAAAAATTCAGTAAGGACGTTAAATCGCTTTCTGTCGCACATTTATCACCATCTAAAGGATTTCCAGTTCTCAGGCGATCGACTCGATAAGCAGATCCCCCCATACGCTGCTCACAGAAACAATAATAATATTTGTACGACGAGAACGATTGGTTGGCGGCTTTCCCCGATTTGCAACGCTCGTATAAATATTTTTATCGTCCCGAAATTAAAAACTTAATGTAATACAAAGTAAGGGAATGAAACTTTTTTTTTTATTACCGCACGAGAAACCGCTCGTACCGTTTCGTTGATATAAAATTCCGCGCTCGGATAATAAAAAAAATTATGGTAGTTCTAGCTGGGAGAGAATAAAATACAGTATAATTTTGAGAGCGTAAAACTGGGCGCAATAAAACTGGAAATTATGACAATGACATTAACGTATATACGCGATGTAGATGCTGCGAGGGATGGAGCGCAACCACCGGGGACGGGAATAAAAAGTGTGAAACTAAAATCTGGCACGGTGTGGTGCAAAGTATACACATACATACAGATGCTGGAGATATCTATGTATATGAACGTATGTAATGTAGGTACAGACGTGCAAAGTGCACGGGCTGGCAGTCACGTTCGAATTACAACTGGTCGCTCACAGTTGGGGAGAAAGGGAACGGTGAAAAGCCGCGATTTATGACTACAACTTTCATTTAGACCTTACGTAATGCAACTTTCATACGTTTCAAAAGGACGACGCGACGGAGCAGACTTTTTTTCTTTGCAACTTTTTAAAACGGTGATGTCCTTCAAGGATTAAGCGCACGTTTGACTAGAAAGGTTAATGCCTGAAGAGTGTCGCTCTTGTAAAGGTATTTTGTAAAACTTTTATTATGGGTATTTAAGAATTTTCACCTTTATAATCAGGCGTATGAAGCAATCATGGAATTGCATAATTAAAGAACTTAAGAAACCTTTTATATGGTTATTAAGGATATTCTGTTTTAAAATTCGTAAATGAACGAAGGGATCATTTACTGGTGCCAATGATATACTATACAGGGTGTATCAGATATAGAGGTAAATATAATAATATGTAGCAGCTGTAATCATATGCGATCAAAAAGTCTTAATGCACAGGGGGTCTATCTATAAGCATTAACGAGAAAAAAATGTTTTGTAAATGCCGTGGGCCAGAGCCGCACCTGTGCCCAACCTAAACGCTCTCCCGAGTATACCCCCACATACCACTATCATTCAGCCATTACCGCTGCTAGTTTTGTATGGATCGCCGCTTGGAGTGCAAGCCACTTCGAACATTTTATTTAAATTCTTCCCGTCTCGAAAAAACGATCCTTTTAAGGAGCATCATGATTTCATATAAAGAAAATCGAAGCTTGATGCATCGTCAAAAGCGCGGGAATGTATAGATTCATTTTCGCGCGATATCATAGTAAAAAGGCGTGTTTGCAAATTTTCTGTATCTACATTTATTTCTGTGTAATTCGATTCAATTCATTTTGCGTTATATGATTAAATAAATCCAAAAGAAATAACTTAGATTCATGTGGTACCGTTTATTAACAACTAACTCTCGATTCGACAATGCAAAAGAAAAATATTTACGTTTTCTGTAACTACTGAAGTCGCATATCCGGTGAAACTCGAACGTCTTATCAGGATATTAAAAATAGTACTTTGTAGATTTACGTAGAATGCTCTTAACAAATAAGGAATGTTTATTTTATAAAAAGAAGAAATTTAAAATGCCTCAGTTTTGCTATTTTTACAAGGGCAAACTGGCCTTTATTCAGAATGACGTTAAATGAACTTACGGCATACCATTAAAATAATACTAAATGAGTGCAATATATTATACATAATACCACGTTTGCGGGTGCTTAACATGACGTTTCCTTGCATCAGGCCCGGACTAAAGAATTTTGGCTCTAAATTTTACTTTTTTTATTTTTTTAATGATGAAATCGGTTTTCGGCGGGTTTGTGCTTTTATATGCCGTTGTAGTTAACATCAACGCAAAATTACTTTTTTATTTGATACACCTCGTATAATAAAGCAAGGTGGTTCGCGTTCCGAACGAAAACGCGCACATACGGGTGTTGATAGAAAAGCACCCGATTGCCCGTATAAATCCTCTAGTTGTTTTGACCGAGTAAGAAAAACACACCCATGTATAAAAACTACATGCGCCCGTGAATCACGTGGAATATTTCAATGCACGGTGATGACGCGTATATACATAACTTGTTTGTTCGACACGAACCACGACGTAGCTGTGTTTTCGCAATATTCTATGCATTGGCGGCGTCTTAGATGTAGCTGTTTATTTATATATGTGCAGCACTCAAATATCTGCGTTCAGGCGTTCATTGAAAAATAAGAATGGCTAAAATAATTTATATTTTTAGTGGGTTTTTTTATAAATAAATATCATATATACATTGTTTTTTTATATTTTCACATACAAAACTGGAAGAGTTAGACAAGGTGCCTTGCTGTATGTATATGGGCATACGTAGAGGAAAAAAAATAAGTAGAAATAGGACCTTACATAGCAGTACTATTAATTTACACTCAACAAAATCTTTAACTGTCCATTCACTGGTGCTTCTACCCTACACAACGCCACTCTTCGTTTTATGTTATTGAAGGCATTGCTTAAATTATGTGATGTAATTTCCTCACAAATATTTCGGATAGCTTCAGTAAGTTCAAATCTCCAACACCCCCATAATAAACTTAATTCAAGCTGTATACGCGCCAGTCCTCCACATTTGGCGTAATCCTTAGGAGGGCTGCGTGGGTACCTTCTGCCTTTTTGGAAATGTATTGGACGTTCAGCCCAAAAGTCAAACTGATAGTTCATAATAACCCCCAGACATTTAGCTTTTAACACAGCCGCCTCCATCTTCTGAGGGGCTAGTGCCTTCTCTGTCATCCATTCGCAGATCTTTCTTAGAGATTTGTTAGCCTTGAAGATGAGATCTCTAGTGTCAAGGGAAAATTGTCAGTCTAACAAGGGACTACTAGTTCAAAACCATATTGTAATAAACAGTTCTGTTCCGACATTTCAATCGACAATACATGTGAATATATGAAATTATAAAAAAAGGGTTTTGTGTGTTTTGCTATTTAAACACATCAACGTAGAAATGACAAATCCAGCACCAACGCATTCACAAAATTCTACAATGACATTCCACAGTATCGACCCCAATATTATCAATACCACCGTCACTAGTTCCGCAATAGTAATTAGGTATTAGTTAATTAGAATAGGAACCAATGACATGTTAGGAACAATGAAATAATTAAAATAAGTAGGCCCATGTAGTACCTTTGAGTGAAGCATCGGGTTTAAGGATGTTTTTTTTTTGTTGTTGTATTAATTTATCAATAAATGGTGGTAGTGTCGACCCCAAAACGGAGCCTTGCGGCTCACCTGCATCCACATCTATGGTTGTCCCTCTGCCCATGATAATTTTTCGGTCAGTGAAATAGTCCTCTACCAGGTTGATTAGATAAAGGGGCATATTTCTTTTCCTCAGTTCTGCGGGGTTGAAAGCATTCTTGATGTCCAACGTCAGCATAGCAACCTCGCTTTTGATTTTTGTACCGTGGTAATCACCGCTTTCATTGCGTGTACCATGGACTTGCCCCTAACAAACCCAAACTGCCTGTCCAAGAGTGGAGCCTTTCCCTATACCTCTATCTCAAATCTGCCCTTAATCATTTTTTCATAGAGTTTCCCGAAGATACTTAACAGGAATATGGGCCTGTACCCGTCAGATTTGGCCTACCCAATGAGGACAATAGTAGCCTTTTTTCCAACTCCTCGGAAATCTCTGTTGCTTCAGGAATTTATTTAAAGGTGTCCAAGAATATACTAGGAGTTATACTCGCTATTATTAGCCATTAGCCTCACTTATCAGGGGGTCCAGTCCTGGCGCTTTCCCCATTTTTGGTGTGGGCAAGGCTTGTTTTTATCTTGAATACCATATTAAAGAGATTATATTTGTTTTGCACCTTTTTGATGTAAATAAAAACACGTCGTGGTTCTTACTTACTACTATATTTGATTAAATTAAACAAATGAAAACAAGTAAACTACATTGGTTTTACACGAAAGTTGATGCTCGTTGTGATAGTTGAATTGAGCTGCGTGGATATAACTAATCTGACTGACTCGTGACTACATATCTGCAACTTTTTTCCTTCGGACAGCTTCTGCCTTTTTAACAGCTAGAAACTCTCCCGAAGACGGGGGGGTAACTAGCAAACTAAGGGCTGTAAACATACGTCACGGAAAATTACTCTGTGAACGTCAGTCCCTCGGTAATTCGGAAAACCCGGAGAAAGTGGTTAAATCGGACGAGGGCTTTCAAATGTAACATAAAAGGATTACCTTAAATACTAGAAATGCTAATCAGGTATTTACAAGAATATTGTGCCTCTCTTTTCCGAACAATATTACTTATGTATATAATATATTTACCTGACACAAATCAACACCTGTATTACCTAAAGAAAACTAACGTTTAGCAAATCATAAGAAATTTAACCTCATTTACAGTCGCCTGTTTTTCGCCACTCAACCGTGCCGATTAACGGTTTATGTACGCAACAAGCGATTAAATTCATTAACTTTTTGCCAACACCAGGTCGTTTAAATCACAAGAAATGAATCCTACATTTTGGCATGTTAATTGGGCATGACTTTATTTATTAATTCTCACTATTTACTCCGGCATTAATCCGCGCCAATCCCACATCTCATTAGTTACAGCCGGCATCGTGGGATTTAATTTTATTTATAGTAATTAGAGCTGCTTGTGTATCGTAATTTGTCGAATCTTAATTACATGAACGCGCACTCTATAATTATAGTACAGCAAATAATCTTATTATAATTTCGTCGGTAATTTACTTATTATGGTATTTTATAACTGTCTGCACGTATGCAGTTACTAATGCGCGATTATTAAAAGGGGGATAGCTCGTTGAAAAAAGATAAACATACTCACCGCTAAAGTATGCGAAGAGCCATATACAAACCAGCGCTTTGTAAATAGTGTGTTACGCTGGACTTAGCCGTGTCGGTTTATTTGCTGTTGTTAAATGGGAAGTTGCACGTTTTATTTCGCTCTAGCGTATAGCCACACTAATAACCGTAATTGGCAATAAATTAACTTCTTTTTTTGTACTGCTCCGCGACGAATAACAACATTAATGCTTCTAGCAAGCATAATAAATTAGATGTCTTGACTGACCACTATGTAAACGTGGCTTGAAGTGATGAATCGATAGAAATGAAAAATGTGGTAATATAGACAGTACATCTTCATTCCTAAAATTAAATGGTTATAAAAAGAACAATTAAATTAAACTAAACTATTATTAAGGCTGGAATATTACTCTATAGATTCCTACAGTCGGTAACGACTTTTGTTCCCTATATTAATTAGGAATAGTATAACAAAATTAAAATAAATTAAGAAAGTAAAATTGTTAACGTTTTTATTTTTCTTTTAACGATTTTTTTATAATGAAAATCGAAATGCATCACTCGAACCGAATTTTTTTATAGATCATTTTAAGGAAAAAGAAAAAATAAGCCTTCGTTCTAAAGATTTTGAGAATTAAAAGAAATGAGTAACAATTTTCGGCCATGATGAAACGTTACAGTGTCAAACATTGCTCGTTCTTAGGTGAGACATGCTTTATTTGCATATTGGGTTGCCTGGCAAAGTAAAGCTTAAATTGGACAGAAATTTTATTACCAAGATATTGGTGGCGCCATTCGGTAAACGCAAAAAATACGTTTAGGTGCGTACACCATTCATAGAAGTTTAGATTAATAGATTGTCTACATTTTTCACACTTGCCCGTTAAAAATTGTCACCGTTTTTTTGACAAAGCTTATCAAATAATTTTTAAATTTAAGATACATTGTACTTGTAACTTATGTACACATTGATTAAACTCATACTTACTGAAATGCAATGAATGAAAACAATGTTATAATAATACTAATAGAAGTAAATGTTTAACATGCAAAAGAGATCTGTTTTTCCACTAATCAAATTTTTATTAAAATGACAACAAACAGAACGATATTTGTGCCTAACAAGTGTGTATTTTTAGAGTTTCATTTCTTACTTGTTCATTACTATTATATGTATGTACACTAGCGACACTTTCTAATTGTACGACCTACAGCATAAAACAGAGCCTAAATGTGTAGCATGGGTAGTAGACGACTTATGCATTCACTGCCGTCTTCGAAATATGTAAACACAGATGTGCGGTCTCGGTGTTCTTTTGTAGTAAATCTACTTTAAATGTAAGGAAGAATGCAGTAAATAAACATAGAAAAAAACATTGATCTTATAAAATAGAGAGAATTAAATACATCAAAGGCGCATACTTATGCCTGCCGACCTACCTCGGTTAGCACAATTCGAATTTTTTCATTTACTTACCTTAAATATAATATTGTATACAAACAGATGTTTTGTTTTCTTTACAAATCCCTACAGCTTTACCAAATATGTTTGTGTTTTTAATCCAATTGATTCACAATGATTGTTTTCATAACTATTTTTAATTCGCCCGGCTCCTTTTTTCGATATTAACATAATGAATAATTAATATTTATATAAACTAATCATTAAATACTAATTTAAACCTGCATTTTGTATTTATAGCTATCACTACTGTTCAATTTAGCACTAATTCAAATTTTGTATTTCTTTTGAAAAAATATTGTGAGACTTTTGAGGTAAAATCTTTGAAACTAGGGAATTTATAATCGAAATATTATTTTATCTTGCTATTATAATATTAATGGAAACATACCATTACTATAACTAATAAAAAATATTTCTGACGAGTGTAGAGCTTTTCCTTCTAATATCTGATAATCTGATATAAAAATCATGGTTTTGAATGCATCCTCGCCATATCTCCTTTATTATTTAATGTTAAAGAAGGAAGCCGGAGCGAGTTAAAAAAATGATATGAATCATCATGACATTAATTAGATTAAAAAATATAAGCATATTTGGGTAACGCTGCAGGGAAAACAAAACATGCATTTCTGTCAATAACGAAATTACTACAAATTTCTCTGCATTTAATAAATTAATTGGCGCAACACCCACTTCACGAAAAGTGGAAGTAGTAATAATCCTTATTACTATATTGTTTAATATCTTGCATAGGGGCTGTCGCAATCTAGTTAATGCATTAACTAGATTGAATGAAACACTTTTTTCATGTGTTCAGTAATATTGAAAAAAGTGTTTCATTCATAACGGAGGTGTGCTTTACTGATTTCAGTATAGCTAAATACTTTAAATGTCTTCATGCGATCCATTTTGATAGTTTCATTATTATTTGCATACGTGTAAAATGAATAAAAGTAGTAAACCCAGTGATATTGCTATTTATTGTATAATTAGCATGCCTTTGGTTTAGTTCCTAGTCGTAGTTCAACTGTAAAATGAAAATACCTTTTGAAATCATTTAATAAGACTACTGTTATTGGAAATACTTCAACCATCAAATAAATTTATTTCTACGCAAAGATAACAAATACACAATAGATGCATTCAACTTCGCACATTAATAAATCCAGTCTAAGCTTTTTTAAAATAACGGACAGAGAGACCGCACATCTGTGTTTACATATTTCGAAGCGGCCAGTTACTGCATAAATCCGTCTACTATCCACGTTAAAGATATGGGCTCTATTTTTACCCTGTAGGTCGTACAATTAGAAAGTGTCGCTAGTGTACATGTATATATTGCAAGGGTGATATTACACTGCGACCTAGAAGATCTATGTCATCCTGTTCCCCAATCTGCTTCAGTCATTTTGCTCCTCCCTTTGTTCCTTCCTAGTGAGGTACTCCCACTTTGGAAGTGGAAGGCTTCTTATGGAGGTCCTGTTTAATAGCAATGTCGTCCCGCTGATAAACGTCCTTCCTGCATAGTTGATACCACGAGTAGCTAGGGAAGAAAAGGTCCACCTCCACAGAGCCTCGCATGCAGAGGTAAGGCTAAATACAATGGGGTGCGCCAGGTGCCCCAAGGTTGGACTTGTAGACTGGTCTTCTATCCAGACACGCATCCCATCAGCCTAGTCCGCCACCTTAGGATTTAGGTTTTTATTGAGGTTGTCTCCTCTCGGTCCGTGCAGTTAAGCCAAGACCCCCCATCCGTTTCGGGACCGGGTTTAACAGTTGGGCTTTCGGTAGCCGAAAACAATAACTGGCATCGTTGTAGAATCCTGTGCAAGCCCTTAGCCACGACACGACAGCTCGGGCGAGGGGGGAGTGGTTCACGGCAACGGTGTTCATTCAACCTGCTCCGGTTTTAAGCAGCGAGGACGAACTTATAGCTGCCATTAACCATCTCGTCTTGAGCGAACGCTGACAAGATGGCCCCCTATCCACCACCCCGGGGACGCGCTTGGTAGACACTCCCAACCCCCAGGTTCATTACTATTAGTTATTGTTTAATTGCTTTTGCTTATTGTTAAGTATTCTTATCTTTAGCTAAAGCAGTGGTTATCTATTTCTACTGAGTTTTGTAATATTCAAACCTACTTAAACACCTTCAGTGCGTGCAAGGACTGAGATATGTACTGTAATCAGGTTTGGAGTAAGAATTTCCACTTTAATGCACAAAACAAAAAAAATATACTTTTTTTATATAAAAGTAAGTAAGTGTTCTAGAATGAAAATGTTTGTAAAATTTTATTTATTACTACTAGATACAACAATCCCTTGCAACAACAACTGTCATACCGAAGCCGTACTTTTCAGTTTTAGCTGTGTTAATTGTGCAAAAATTGACAAAACTGTTTAAGTATCAACCAAATTTAGAAATATTACTGCAGTTGAGCTGCTAAAAACGAAAAAAAAAGAAAAAAAATGGAGATTTGTAATTCAATGAAACAATATTTGGAGAAATTGTTCACAAAATTTTGCACACGGTCTCAGAATTGAATTCCAAGCACTTTTTTCCATGTGGTGTAATATTTTTGCCGGTCACTGTATATCACATGCCAGATTTTAAATTGTTTGTACGTTATTGTGATATCTTTTACTTGTGTTTTTAAACAATTACGGACCTAATTAATACAATACAGTAATAAGTATTATCATCGTTTTAATAAAAAAAAGTTGTTTTTAAAACTCTTGTAATCATCTTCTCTAGTATTGACTTATATAACTTAATACATTTTTTTTACTGAAGAAGACTTTTTAAATAGTTGAAACGTTTAATTAATCCATTGAAACGTGAAAAAATATGTGTATTTCACTAGATTAAATCAATAAAAGGACAAAGCCTGCAATATACCAAAAACCTGCATTTTCTTTATTCAAATTACTGGCTATAAAACTTATACACTTCTAATACAATTTTAAAAAGCTGATTTGAAATCGGTTTCAGTAACTTTGGGATTTATTTCGTACAAATAAAGAATAGTACCTTCATCAAGCTGTACCTCTACATCCTCCAGTTTAGGCACACTTATATAATACAATAATATAATACTTATATACAATAATTGAATGTTCATAATTATATAGAAAAGGTCTATTTGGTCTTTTGAGTCAATTTTATGACATAGTGCTATTTTTTTTTATTATTGTTCCAATAACCAAACCACAGAGATATGTGCCTCCGATAACGTTTATTTATAGCAGCGACCAGTTCGTATAATTGTTTTATTTGCATTGCGGTTAGTTCTTTATATCCTTCGCCAGCCAGATACCTAAACAAATATAATTGTTTACACAGAGTTGCCGGATATTGTGCGGTATATGGATGTGACTACATAATGTGTATATGAATTGGTCACAGTTTGTCGAAAAAAAAAACATTTATCTATTTTCTCTTTCGCAAAAGTCAACAACCATTTATTAATATTCCAATGGTATATACTGCCATCTTTTTTGGTTGTATTTCAGATTCTTGTTCGCTATTCCCAGAAGTGGTTGGGCAACATTAAGTAAAAACATGTGGAGATGAAGCATACATCGAACATTATGTGAAACTAAATATAATGGTAATATAGCACATCTTCAATACTTATTAACTGGGGAATATGCACTATAATTTTAAATAAACAAATAGTTTACTGAGAAAAGGGAAAATATTTTCTCGAGCAATCTTTTTGTTCTCAATATAGTGTTCCTCATTAACGAGAAATATTGTCAAAAAAAAAATACAACTCCGGTATAATTTTCCCTGATAAAATTACATCTCTAATTAATTAATTTCTTTGTATATTTTTAAATCGTCAGCAAATATCAAATGTTCGCAATTAATGACATCGGCAATGTTATTTATAAATAATAAAATAAAATAACACTGGCCCAAGGTTTGATCCTTGCGGTAAACCAGAAGATGGTTGAAATGTCTCAGATCGTACGTGCAAATACTCCACAAACTGTTCTCTTCCATGTAGATAGGCTTCAAATAGAGCTAACAGTGATGGTGAAAAACCGATAATCCGCAATTTCCACAAGAACACATAATGGTAAACATGATCGAATGCTTTCTGAAAGTCGGTATATATTATTACATCAACTTGACGTTATTTATCAAAGCTTTCAGAAACAAATTGAGTAAAACACCCCAAGTTGGTGGCTGCAGAACGCTTAGGCATGAATCCGTGCTAAGTTGGTGAAATAATAGACCTAACCGAATTACATATATCATCACATATTATAGACTCAAAGATTTTTGCAAAGTTACATAAAATAGAAATAGGTCTATAATTGCATACGCTTTCTGAGCTTCCACTTTTTAGTATAGAGCATACTCGAGCAGTCTTCCATATTTTTGGTAGTTCTGAACACTTCAAAATAAGGTTGAATAAGTAAAAAAGAGGTTCTACAAATATCCCTGCACAGTCCCGTACAATAAAGCTTGGTACAGAATCAATTCCACATGCAAAATCGTTTTTTGATTTTTTTTAGGCGATTGAGTATATCATCTTCAGATATAAAAGATATATGTATACTGGAGGATGCATTGATCTCAGGGTATTGCACATTAATGTAGATCACATCAGACTGACGGTAGACACTATTAAAGTATTCAGCGAACGTATTCATTATACATGCAATAAAGTATTAAGAACGTATCGATTCTTCGTTATTTCAATGGTTTGCAATTTATTTATTAGCGAACAGATAGCACACCTTAATGAAAGGTGTACGGCAGTGATTGCATTACCGACTTACCCTGCGGTCGCTAATTGAGTGAGAGTTTGGCATGTGGCCTCTAGCGGGCGTGCATCTAAACTCGTAATCTCTTAAGGGGAAATCGACAATAATAATCCGGGCACTATATTTTTTGGAAGAATGCTAAAGAAAATTGATAAGCAGAAACTCACATTTCTATTCCTTTTTCTGCTTGTATGGTAATTTCTCTACAATGGACCATAAGCCCCTGCCATAGTGGCATTCTTACGGTTAACTGTTTTTTGGTAATCACCAATACTTGTATTTGCGTGTTCATACGGAACTTTACACACTTTCAATTTTTTCTTAATTGCATTCTGGTCAACAATATTGGTCAATGTTATATAAATATTTAAAGCACGATTGCCGTCAAAGTCCATGCATTACTTCGACCATATCCATCAACGACGTATATTGGATAACATCGTTCGTTTCCCATTCTTGATGGACATAAACACAGTCGCGTGTTGAATAATGCATGTAATATGATAAGCTACATATTTATCATCATCGAGTAAACCGAATAACCAACTACCAACATAGAGTCAAGGAATGCGAACCTAATAGCACTATGTACTACCAGCGTCTCTTCTGTTGGGACTCCAAGCTACGCGAAGAACGCAAAGATATATAACAGAAACGAAATGGTGTCGTTAATTTGGATTTGTGTTTTTAGTAATTCACCGTCTCGTCTGTGGCTGCTAGGCGCAGGTTAGCGCTGGGATTTTTTGAGGTCACCGAGCGTTAATCAGTGAAAGTTGCTTTGTATACCGCCGCGACACGGTTGCTACGAGTTGCGAGGTCCCATTTGAATAGCGCGAAGGTTGCTCTTTTCCTCCCCTGTCTCTCTTCTCCGGGTCGGAATCCAAATGAAACCACACTCACTCACTAGCCTTGTAAAAGCATGCTTCTGTCTGTAATTTGTAATTTTTGCTGTTGTGAGGAGTCATTAAGTTTGCAATGAATACCTACTTACTTATATTGTGTAAACAATGTTTTGTTCAATGACGTATTATATAGCGGTTTGAAAGTTAATCCAAAGCTCAGGTCATAATGTTTTCCTAAAAAGATTCAAATAATATGCATAGATTATTTTTTCTTAAGAATGTAAAACTTACAGTGCGAATTTCTTTTAGTGTTAAATAAGAATTACAATTACATGGTTAGTATAATAGAGGAATGGAATGACAATTTGTTCTATCGCAATTTTCATTAAGTACCTGATAGACATATTCCAAACAAAGCTCCTACATCTATCTCCTTGTTTGGTCGAATAAGTCACTTGGAAACAACTAATGATACATGCATTCAAACAACCGCTTGCATGCACCAAGCTGATTCGCACTCACTCGTGGAATGATTTGATTTGAATTGATTTATGTTTAGTAAATTCGAGTATATTCTTCGAAGTATATTCCTTGTTTTTTTTTTTCAAACTAATAACAAGAGCATACCAAGATAATGAGACAAAAGTGAAGTTTACACTGACAATGAGAGAGAACGATGTGTTAAATTAACAAATAGAAATTAGAGATCCAACATTTTTTTGTTAACTACAGTCAAACAAAGATGTTTGTTAAAATAATAAAATATAACTGTTAAAATGATTATGCAGATTTGACAATATTTCTACCATTGTTTTAATAATTTTATTTTAAACCTTCAATATTGTTAGAGCAATAAGTGTTTTGAATAAAATAGATAATTATTTCATGTTAAATCTATAAAACAATTAATTTTAAATAAACAGCAGACGTTGTTTGGTTAAACAAACATTTTAAGTTGCAATAAACAAATTTTAAAATAACTATTTTTGTTGTGTTAAATAACAACACTACGATGGGCTAAAACAGAATGAATGAGCTAAAAAAGTTTTTCAGTTAATAATATTATATTGTTATAGCAAGCTGTACGGACACTTTTCAATTGATATTGCAAGGGCTATGTTTAGGTGTCATGGTATTCTATATTTATCACCTCTCATATTTTCATAATATAAAACATAAAATATTTCTGTAAGACGGGATATTTATAACCCTAAAAAATAGCAGCTTTTTTGACATCCCTGCCATTGCACATCACCAGTCGCTGTTTTAATGTTCCCAATTTCTATTCGATATTTAATCGATAAATACACCAGAGTAATATTTTGTAACCCTGACTAACTGGTCAAATTGGTGTAACATAGAAGAAGCGCCATCTTCACGGCGATTTCTGTAATAAATGTCTATTTAACGTATTTGTTACTATATGTAGGTATGGAAGAAAACTGTTGTTCACTCGAACTCGCTGGTTTTGTTAAATGAATAAAACAATATGATTAGAATAACTAAAATTTTGGTTAATCCAACAATATTTTGTTAATAAAACCTGTTTTGTTAACAAATTAAAATAATGATTTGCACTTTGTGTGCATTTTTTGTTACATTAGTTTATGCTGTATAAATAATTACAATTAGTTAAACATATATCCCAGACGTTGTTTCTTTATTTGCCTAGAAGCATTATTGTTAGTATTAATAATTATACAGAAATCGTGGAAATAAAAGCTTTAAGTTTAAACAACCTTATTAGAACATCGAAATAGTTTTAATTGGAAACATTTTGATGATACTATTATCTTTTTCAGTCTTAGAACCATAATTTACAAATCATTTATTTTTTACCTGGTGTTACTGTTCATGTAACCGTTTTTTTTTTTTGATTTTCGAAAATTAACTTGAAAGGTGTCAGCAATTAAATTTTATAAACGACATTATGTCATATAAAAATTAAGCGCATATCGCCACAGAAAAGACGAATAATCATTTTTTATTAGGAGGTTATTTTTATAGCAGTAAGTTCTATACAGAATTTTAAAAAGCGCCTCTGTATATTAAGGTCAATTAGCGTCCCCTTTATTTAATCCTCATATTTTGCAAAAATATTTTCTGTTACATAATCCAAAAAAAAAAACCGGAACAAAACGCTTTCAATATAAAATTAAAAATTTGAAAATTTTAAAAACAACGTAAGTTACATGGTAAAATGGAATAGTTGCAGATGTACCAGCCCATAACTTTTTTATTTATAAATATTTTTTAATAAAATTCGAGATGTATTATTTGCGTTAACTTTTCAATTACTTAACCTATCTTGCAATTTTTTGTCACTTCCGGTTTTATCGGAAATATGGTTAAATTTAAAATTTTAAATGGCATACCAGTATATTTTGACATATTCCATTTTTTCTGGGTCCGAAAACATAATTTGTTAATTTTCGTTTCCCTGGTTACCGCAAAATTAGAATTTTTATTTTTCAATGTATAGACTACTGCGAATACTCTAAAAATATCCCTAACCATTAACCTAATGCCAATAATACACAATTGTTCCACCAATCTCGCCTTCTATTTAAATATTCATATCCGACGATATTTCCGTAGAGATAAAAAATTATATATTAAAGATTTGTCTGTAATTTCTTGTGTAATTTTTCTTTTGGGTTTAAACTGAAAAGAAAAAAAAAACAAGAAATTACAGACAAATATTGGAGGTCAATTTAAATGAACGAAACTATATAAAGATTAAATAATTGAAAAGTTATAGTAAATAAGATATATCGAATTTTATTAAAAAATATTATTTGTAAATAAAAAAGCTATGGCCACAGGCACCTATGGGCTATGAGACACTATAGGAGAAGTGTGCAGCTCCCAACATTATTTTTTAGCACTCGAACGAATGGCTTTACGCTTTGATGGTGCTAAATATTAATGTCATAAAACTGTACATGCGGTTCACCGAACTATAATTCATTTTCAAAGTGGTCCACAAGATGAGTATTTTTCTCAAATGGAATTTTTGATTTTAATTTTGAATGGGCGAAATTTATATTGATGTATTTTTTTATCACTTTCTTGATCACCCTGTTAAATGGCAAGAACATAGACTACCTAGCAAGTTGCTTTAAGCTCCTTAAAAGCTCTTGCACCTTGGAAATTTTAACAACTTTCTACCACGCGAATTTTGTGGGTACAATGCGTTACGGAATTATACATTGGGGTTCAGCGTCCGGTGTAACAAGAATTTTTTTAATGCAAAAGAGGGCATTACGTATAATATACAATTTAAAACAAACCAAATCCTGTAAAATCATTTTTCAAAGCAAACGATTACTAACAGTATATGATATATATATATTTTAAATGTATTGTGTTTTGTTTTTAAGTTTAAAGAAAACTTTTGTAAAAATAACGTACAACATAATTTAAATACTAGACAGAAGCATTATTTTTTGTCGGCTAAGCATACCACTACGATGTATAAAAAGAGCTTAGGTTGCTGGTTGTTGGTTGTGAATTTTTTAATAAACTTCCTCTAAACATAAGATGTTTAGATACACTGGCGCAATTTAAAGTAAAAGCAAGGCGTTTTCTTTTAAATTGAAATTGTTACAGTATAGATGATTATCTGAATTATTAATATTGTCATGTGAATTAATTTTAAGTTAGCTTAGTAGGTATATGATATTTGTATATTATGTTTGTTTGTTGGTGACGTGTTTTAGGCATGTTCATGGTTTTGTACTATGCATGGTATCTGAAAATAAAGGGTACATTATTATTATTATTATTATTATTATTATTATTATTATTATAAAAGACTAATGTATAGTAAGGTAAAGTAAAGTAAAGAATATTCTTGTGTGGAGACCATTAGAGGTAGTTTCATTCAGGACTGCTAGCCTCTCACGTCAAGATTTTGTTGCTTATATATTTTTTTCTTGCCTCAAGAAGTTTTTGTATCGCGGATATTCAAAAGGTTTAGGATTTATTTGATCCAAGACAAATTTATTTAAGAGAAGCATGCATTTTTGTGTATGTGGTTATTGGAATTTCAATTATTGTCGGCTTTTTGATAATGTAATATAAATTTACTAATGTTATAACAAGAAAAATTCTTTACACATATTCTTACGTTAACTTATTAACTCCAGCATCCGCTAGCAAAAATTTAAACATATTTTTGACTGTAAAATTCCTACACGAAAAAACCAATTTGTTCAGATCAATAACATAATTTCAAACAAATTTTATCATGAAAATTTAGTTAATCCAACAAAATATTTTATTATTTTAATTAAATAAAGGGTTAAATCAACAAATAATTTGGTTGAATTAACCAAAAAAATATTTGTTTGCCCATATTTAACTTAAAATTTGGTATTATATCAAATAAATTGGTTTTTCAGTGTACTCCTCCAACACCCAATATAATATTTTCATCCTGATGTTGTCACGTCGGATGTCATATCGTATACGCGCAAAGCATCGCAACACAATCGACCCTTCTCTCAAAATATCGATTCGCCATCGCGCAATTAGCAGTCATTCGTATTCCCGCCGCACTGCCGTCGATAAATTAAATATTCGCGCGCGCACAACTCCTCAGACGGGTCTCCGGCCGTGTTATGTTTCCGAGTTGTCCGCCGCTTTTGCCCGCTCATTGTCTCGACACGCGGAGCAGAAACAAAGCACCAACAAACACAATGCAGGTCGCGCGGTTAATAGAGCGTGATTCGGATATGAATTACCATAATTAGGGCCCCCTCCGAGAGAGAAAGAAAGAGAGAGACGACTGTCAACGTAGTCGCATCAGACGAGTCAAGTCAAGTCAACCGGCGACTTTCACGATTATGAGACCGTAAAATAGATGACGGTCGTAGAGCGATCTGAATTATGTGACGTGAAAGATGCACGCAATAGTATCTACTATACACATTTTTAGGTAAATCGGTAAGAATATGTTCACAGTTTTCGTTTGTAATGAAATGTGAATCGCGCCATCTACAGACATGCTTTACATATGAAAGCAGTTCGTCTCTTGAAGTCAGAGAAGGCAAAAGAAGATCTGGAACGTGAGACATGTTCTACTATGTTTTTATTAATTGTGCACATAGAGAAATACATTGTTATACAGGCTATTCCACGTAACTGGTTCATTAAAAATTTATGATGTTCTATTATTTACTTATATTTGAGATTTTGGCACCAGTATCTGTTCGACTGGAACTATAAATGCAAAATACCTTAACCAAAATATCACTTCCGGTTGACCGGAAATGGATGTCAACTTTGTTATTTTAAATAGAATGACCTAATTTTTTATTCATCTTTGGATTCTACAACTATAAATACGTCAGTTTTCATTAGCTATTCCTATAGCTACATGTTGCCGTTTTTGAGTTATTTAAGTTTTTCTTTTTTTTTAGTCATAATCATTGCATCATTGAGAAATTAATATCTCGGTTAATACTGCAAGTAGAGACTCCAAACTTGCTATGTTATGAATGTAGATATAACTCTAAGAAACGGTAAGCACACTTTACATTCTAACATACAGGGTGTTCAAAACTGAGGAACAAAGTGATATACTTTCAAATGCAGAAAACTCCATTTTTTTAAATAGAACATCCTGTATTTTAATTCGGAATTAGGAAGTAAATATCATTCCCTATCACTTTATATGAGCATTCCCTATACCTATCTTTAATAGATTTTGATATATGAGCGACTTTTTGCTAAACAGACTAAGTAGCCCTATCTTTAAATGTTTGTAGCTGGCTCTGAAATGGATTCACGTCAAATTCATGTATTATTTTTGAATAACCATACAAGAATGTCTGTTCGAATAGTCATTTCCATTAATATTGCGTTGTACGAAAGTGTAATTACAATGATATACATAAACACTTTTGGTTAGTCAATGAATTTGACATTAATCCCATTCAGAGCCAGCTACAAACACGTAAAGATAGGGCTACTTAGTCTGTTTAACAAAAAGTCGTTCATATCTCAAAATCTATTAAAGATAGGTATAGGGAATGCTGATATAAAGCGATAGGGGATGATATTTACTTCCTAATTCCGAATTAAAATGCAGGGTGTTCTATTTTAAAAAAAAGAATACTTAGTCTGTTTAACAAAAAATCGCTCATATCTCAAAATCTATTAAAGATAGGTATAGGGAATGCTGATATAAAGTGATAGGAGATAATATTTACTTCCTAATTCCGAATTAAAATACAGGGTGTTCTATTTAAAAAAATGAGTTTTCTGCATTTGAAAATATGTCACTTTGTTCCTCAGTTTTGAACACCCTGTATGTTAGAATGTAAAGTGTGCTTACCGTTCCTTAGAGTAATATCTACATTCATAACATAGCAAATTTGGAGTCTCTACTTGCAGTATTAACCGAGATATTAATTTCTTAATGATGCAATGATTATGATTAAAAAAAAAGAAAAATCTAAACAACTCAAAAACGGCAACATGTAGCTATAGGAATAGCTAATGAAAACTGACGTATTTATAGTTGTAGAATCCAAAAATGAATAAAAAATTATATCATTCTATTTAAAATAACAAAGTTGACAACCATTTCCGGTCAATCGGAAGTGATATTTTGGTTAAGGTATTTCACATTTATAGTTCTAATCGAACATATACTGGTGCCAAAATCTCAAATATAAGTAAATAATAGAACATCATAAACTTTTAATGAACCAGTTACGTGGAATACCCTGTATAGTTGCAATAATACTTTACAATTATTACTTTAGTAAAGCCAGGTTCTGATGTGATTTGAGGTCCTTCATTATTAATTTATTGCGAAAATTTGCATAACACTATGTAACAATTCCTATTAATTGTTTTGTCTTTGGATTGTAACTGTCATTTCCTATTTTCTTATGTCAGAGTCAAGTATAAAAAGAGTCAATTATTCCCCACAAACTTTGCTTTTCTGGCCAAGATAGTGATATTTTAAAATTTACAAGCGAACCCAAAATGAGAAGTACATATTATGTCGTCATCGTAATATCGACGTAGAGTACGGGAACTAAAGTCACCAGTGACGGAGGTGAATTCGGTCACGATAGAAATTACAATAAATACTTCTGTCAAAGTGACAGTGTAAGAATTCGAAATTCCATCCTGTATAATATAAAGTATTTAAATTAATTTTATTAATACGTTGATGGTAAGTACTGTGGCATTTGCTGAAGCAACGTCTCCTTCACAGGAAATAAAAGTCTCTTTCGTTAAAAGTTTCGCGTAATTAAGATAATACGGTATTATTTTAAATATTATCTGCTTCTTTGTTTATTGTATGTTATAAATGCTGACCAGCGAATCCCATGTTACTCTCCAGAAGGGCGTTTGAAGTTCAGAAAAATAACGCCTTCGATCATACTTGCGCCGTCCTGTAAAGAGAAGCTAAACTAGTAATCGGTACGGAATGACGTCACAACCAAAGTTTATAAAAATTCTTTACATTGCTGTTTTAATTTAATTAATTCGTGGACTCCGATTTAGCTGCAGTAAAGCACGCGTTTCCCTTTCGTTTCGGGCGTTTCCATAACTTAAAGTTGAAAATTAAAACTTCTCTTCTTAAATTTTTGCAATTAAAATAAGCCTAAAAATTCTAGAACAGGAAGCAAAAGCTTTCCTCAAGAGGTGTTTCGATTTTGTGCGAAAATCCGTTCAAATTCCCCCTTTTCTGTGTTTAAATTTTTGTGAGTGTTGTGTAAGTATTGTGCCTTATAATTTGGATTATTATAATACCCACATCGACCGGTAAGATGTTCAAAATTTCTGCTTAAAACTAACCATTGCAAATACGTAAAAACCGTAACTCGTTCGCTTTCTCTCTCTCTCCCTCCCTTAATAAATAATTTTGTACGTAAGAATTACTAGAGTTTTAGGTAAATTACATTATAAAAATCTTAAAATATTCATCCAAATAGTTGTGTTTCGTTTTGTCTTTGCTTGTTATTTTATTAAATTTGTAGCTTTTTAGTTTAATTCTATTGTCACAATTCATTCAATATACTAGTGTAAAAGTAGACACTCTATTATTTCGCTACCGAACAAAAAGATTGCTTTCCAGCAGTGGCTAGTCGCTCCAAAGAGCAAGAGGGGTTATCTGTGAGACGGTATTTGGCTTTGTCTTGGTTGAATTTGGGCTGGTCATCCCCAAAAGTTTCCAGATAAGAAAATCCGTTCCGTTACAATAGGAACCTGCATCTTTGGTTTTAGATTTCGTTTTTTTTTTTTTGGAAAATAGCATTGTGCATTGTGCACCCTTCCAAACGTCGTCCTGGCAAAAATGTACTCGCCCATCGATGGCCGCAGTATTACACAGCCCTCAGCTTCCAATGCCTAATCCCCCTGAGATAGATTAGGCATCTCCAATCAATAAGAGCAAGTCGGAGTGTGAAGAAAATATTAGAGAACCAGATGATGAGAGAGTCGCATACTACCCCAACTATAAAGACATTCACGACTTAGGTAGAGATCTTGGACTCTCCAAATCCAATGCCGAGCTTTTGGCCTCTAGTCTGTGGATGAAAGTGTGCGAGTTGTAGGTTAGAGAAAGCGTCACCAAACTTTTTCTAGCTTCTTCACCTATCAAGATGGGCTCTGCTTTTGCCACGATGTGACCGGTCGAATAGACCAGTCACAGTCTATTCGAGGCAATTGGAATCCGAATGAGTGGCGCTTTGACAGCTCTTCAAGGAGCCCCAAAACAGTACTGCTGCGTAATGGTAATAAGTATTCATGTCTTCTCCTGGGTCATTCAGTGCACCTCAAAGAGGATTAGTTTAACATCAAGACATTGCTGAAAATTTGCAAGCAACTATGATAAGTATGAGTGGGACGTCATCGTTGTTTAGAAACATATTATTTGATGTTCAAAATTACTTTAGGATGTTTGATTTTGCTATAATTAAGAAATAAAAAAGAAATTGTTTTGAGAATAAACCACCCTTATTTTTAAAGCTATCAAAAAGCTCCATTAGAAAAAAGGAATTCAAATCCCTAAACATGCTAAAATGCCAATTTTCAAGTAGAAATCGAAAAAATACATTCTTACAATTTTTTTTCACTCATCTTGTGTAATTTTGTTTTCAATTCAATTTCTTTGATTTCTACTTTGAAAATTTGTATTTTTGGCACATTTAGGGATTTGAAGCACTTTTTATCTAATAGAGCTTTTTATGTTTTTAAGTGGATATATGATATACATTACATGTGTGGGTATATTTCAAATTTTCGTTCTCCTGGTCACAAAAGCAAAGTTAGAGGGAAATAAAAGTATTTTTATATTGTTTTGAAACATAAGTAGAAGGAGTAACGAGTACAACGTAACTTTAAACTAATAAAATTTAACGCCAAATTACTCCAAAATAGGTGGGGTTAAAGATCAAATACCCATAATTCAATTTCTTATTTTATTACCAAATTTTCGCTGAATTTTCTCAGCTTCTTCAGCGCAATAAAAATGAAATTACATTAAATTTAGTACTTGTAATTTCATTTTAAATTAAGAAATAGAATTATGGGTATTTGATCTTTAACCCCACCTTTTTTGGAGTAATTTGGCGTTAAATTTTATTAGTTTTGAAACATAAATAAGTTGGAAATAACGCTTACTACTCCAGGACAAAAGACGTGTATATAGTGATAATCCACGGAATGTGTAATCACCGTCGAGTAGATATCCAGGCCTTTACGTGGAGTGGAAGAAAATCAGGGTACTACACCGAGTGCACGCCAGGCATTGAAGCGTAGAAATATAGATGATTTGTTTATCCGTGGTTGCGACGGGTGTTCTCGCGATATCCCCCACTCAATGTGCCTGGTATCTAGTCGGCGTTGGTGTAATGCATTTTATTGTTACCACGAAAGCAGAATCAAGAGGAAGTAAGAAATGTTTGACATCTGACTTGATGAACATTTGTTTCATAGGCCCGATCTTTTCATGTGTAAGTAAAGTGACAAGTAGATCTGCTGGTCAAATATATTTACAAGCGACAAGTAAATAATTTGAGTCTATTCATCATACTTGATCTCCCAATTTACTACTTGAAGATTTCGATGTTCTTGTGTAGGTGATAATTTGTGGAAAAGAAATGCAAAATCTATATAATAATCTCATAAACAAAGATAAATGGTATCTTTTTGTCTGGGGTTTCTTGCGGGGTGTCATGTGTCATGTTATAATTAGATGTGGTGTTCTCAGTAGTGTCAATTATATCCACTTTTCAAACAACAAAAACTCGCAAAGTAATAACGTGACGTTGTAACGGAAAAATTGATTGTTTATTTGTACTGTTCATAAACGATTTATTGATGTCTCTGTCCTGTCCAGTACTTGCTTATGCAGACGATGTAAAAATTTATGCTCCCATTAGAACTCTAAACGATATGGCTCACCTCCAACATAATTTAGACCATATTTTCAGCTGGTGCTTCTCACATAAACTAAGATTGAATGTCAGTAAATGTTTATTTGTGACCTACACGAGGAAAATTAACTACATCAACTCGATGTACTCAATACGTGATACTTATCTCAAGAAAGCGGACACGGTTAGAGATCTGGGGGTTTTATTTGATTCCCGATTAAGCTTTGCTGAACATATTGCCGAGTTGTGCGTTGCTGCTTCAAAATCTTTAGGTTTTGTCTTACGCTCATGCAAGTTTTTCAATGATGTGTCCCTTCTTAAAACTTTATACTTTAGCTTTGTTGTGAATAAATTAGAATACGCATCGATGGTTTGGTCTCCACATTACATCCACCTGCAACTGAGTATTGAAAAAGACCAACGCCGTTTCTTAAAGTATCTATCCTTCAAACTGGGTAGCCAGTATCCTGCTAGAGGTATTGACTACGAATCCCTGTTGGAAAGGCATAGTGTGCGATCGTTGGAACACCGTCGGGGATGTTGCTGGAGCAAGATTTGTCTTAAAGATTGTTCGTGGCTGTATTGACTCTCCTGATTTACTTTCCTCTATTGATTTTCTTGTACCTCGTTCATCCTCTCGCTCCTCATCTACCTTTTCATTATCTTTCCCTCGAACCAACTTATTACGAATGTCACCTTTAGTTACCATGTGCCGCAATGCTGATATTTTCTTTGATGACATATTCTTTGATGCTATAGATAAACAAATTTAGTTCTCTTTTTTTCTTATCTTTTGTGTATTATTTTTTAGTTTATACTTTTATGTATGTATGTACTTTAGTTTGTCCTGTAAAAGGTTTTGCCGTTGGACAATAACTAATTATTATTATTATTATAATTATTATTATATGTCTGTCATCACAGACATATGACAGATTATGGATTTACCAGCATATAAGTTTACTGAGCTGTAAGTACAGTTACTTCTCAGTTTTAATTTACCAGGAAATGAATATACAGTTTTATACACTATTCTTTCGAGTAAGCTTACTTGGGACTTTAATAGAAAGTTAAGTGAATTTCGACCTAAATATTTTATTTGTTATATATCGTGTAATGATGGCTTTCAGCGCGTTTGCCATCTACACGTGATCACTCGCTGCATTTGGTGGCCCAACTATAATAATAAATTTCGTGAAGGAAATCTAAGAACTCCTGTTACTACTGAGAATATTAGAGCAATGCTTTTTTACATCAACGACGAGTTAGACAATTTTTAACTAATGCTTGTTTGATTTTTTACAAAAAATTCAGTGTGGCCCTGGTATGACTTGAAATTTGAAACCCCATAGATTCAAAATTCTTATTTCTAAACTTCCATAGAAGCCAAGATACCAAATTGCTTAGGAGGAACTTCTTGACGAAAGTTCATCATTTGTAATTCGATGATGGAAATTTGATCCAAAAATAAATTTATAATTCTATTGGGTGATACTTTTCTCTGACGCTACATTCTATAAAAATAGAACCAACACTATTAGGACGTCCGTAGAACGGAGATCCGAACAATTTTCCAGCTAATACGATCGAGGTATAAATAAGACGACAAGCAGAGACCGTTAATAAAGCGAGTTTGTGCAAGACGAGGAGGACGAACAACGAACTGAGATTACGGACCGCGCTTGCCTGTCCTGTGTTCGATCTTCAGCTAGCACGGCCACCATGCCACTTCTCCACTACTGGTATTAAACGTAATTATAAATGAGTTACGGACAACCCACTTGAAACAGTCTAGACGCCGTGGATGGATTATTACTTCTGGGTTCTCCCAGCTGACGTTCGGATGCTCCTTGATCGCATCATTTGTTTGAGTATCACGATGATGTGTTCTTCTCCTGGAAAAGTAGAGATACGCATTTTGCGCGCTGTTCTATTAATAAATCTCATTATTAATAACCGTCAACCGCATATATTACCATTCTACTGTGGTAGTGGTAACAAGGAGGAGGTACTTACTTATATATATATATATATGACAGATGCTTGTAGAGTGGTAGAAATGATTTGTCTTAATCCGTGATAATAGATACTTAAGCGGAGATTATATACGGAAAGCCATCAATTAAGTTTGAGTGACATATTATGCGTGTAACGCGTCTGTTCGCAGTCGAATCGATTGCGTTTAATTTGTTAAGCTGTTCGCTACAAATCGCTACGTCACTAATATTATTGATTCGGTAGCTAACGAGATTGTGGAATGAATGATATTGTTGCGATATCTGTTCTAACACATTGTCGACAATTTTAAGTGATTTTCCACCTAAGTCAAGTTATTACATGAGAAAAGTGTGCGGAAAAAATACGGTTATTTTACTTCGGAAGGGAAAAAGCGCATATATGTGGATTACTATAATTAGAGCAGATAATACTATTAGATTAGATTAGGATTGGAGTGGTCTACGGACCTCTTTCATCGCGACGTTTTCAGATCTATTGTGATCCTCTTTTTTCCCTAGAAGACACTCTCTAAGTTTGCTCTCTTAATTAGGTCTATCATCTTTGAGAGGGGCTTCTTTGTGTAGCTGCTAATCGTGGTGTTCTCCACGCCCATTTCGAAAAACCTTGTCCTTACCAGCACGTCACACAGACACAGCGCATGAACTGGTGATCAGTCAACAGATTTATACTATCATTTTGACAGTCTTCCTATCTTCCTTTAAATCCCTCTGTTCCTTTAAATAACAATAATAATACTTTATTTGCGTTTGGATCATTGCAGATATTGGCAGTGTCAACATATGTATAATTTATATATAATAATTTGCATGCCTGACTCCAAACCAATATCATATAAGGCAATAGTGGGTACATTAATCCATAATAAACAGTTAACAGGGAATTTGAACTTAATGTTGACTTTAAACTTTGAATAATATAATAACATCTGTTCAAATAGACGCCACGGCCGCTATATGATCAGACCACAGAAGCTGAGCGTCGATCTTCAATCCAAGCAATCCTGCCACAGTCCCACGCGGAATATCTATTTTGTTTAGTTGAACATAATCTACCAATCCCGCATTGTGTCTGTTAAAAGAAAGTGCAATGAATTGCGTTTTCCATAATTAATCTTTAATTGGTTATTAGAACACCAAGACTCGAACGTCTTAACTGCCTCTAATAAGTTGTTTGACAAAGTCTTGATATCCGGCGCACTTACGCGACTAGTAGTGTCATCGGCGTACATAAGCACTTCACCAGTTGTAATAAATTTCGGTAGATCAATAATAAATCATTAGAAACAGCGAAGGCTCCAAAACGCTGCCTTGCGGTACGCCCAACGAAATATCATAGCCGTCTGAGAATATGTTATTAACTTTAACCATGGTATTACGATTGTTCATATATGATTCAAACCGATTCTTCACATTTTCCGTTTTTTTCAAGTTTATTTAATAAAATAGAATGATTCAATGCTTTCGTTAAGAGTCTACAACTCTATGTCTATTATTTAATTTCTTGTAAAAAGTATGAATAAAATCAATTGCTGCATACTCCGTCGATAATCCCTTCCTAAAACCGAACTGATTTCGAGTTAATGTTCTATTTGTTTTATTATACACTAATTTTTTGATGATTTTAGAGAGGCAACTAAGTAATGCAGTAGCTCTATAATTTTCAATGAACTCCTTATCTTTAGTTTTCGGTATTGGTAGAACAATTGCTGTTTTTAAGGAATCTGAATAAAGTCTGTCTTTCATAGAAACATTTACTATAGGAAGAAGTGCGGATGTTTGAGGTGAACACAATTTTATAATTTTAATGGGAATATCATCGAAGCTATTAAAATCTCTTTTGCATGTCTCTGTCCCGGTGATTTCTGCTACCACTTTCTGGACTGATTATGCACACAAAAAATAATTACTCAATTTGAATATAAATGCATCATCACATTGAATATAACATAACTTCCCTAAAGGGGTGAAACCTTAAATTCATCTAATAGTTTTGGAAGTCAGCGCCTTGAAATATAGATGATACTATTGTGTCAAAATGGATATCTTCTCAATATTCTTGCTATTTGTATCTGTTTGACTGCAAAGCTGCTTCATTTCAATTCATCTTTTCAAACTGACAAGGAAACACAGGTCAATTAGTTTTAGTAAAATAAAAATTGTTATATATCGTTACCAAAAGTTAATATAAAATACAGACAACACAGAACTCCTTCGTGTTAGGATGTTTATATTGGTTTTGCAACAATCTGAAACAAATAGAAAATTACAATTAATATAACAATTGTCTTTGATGTGAATGAGTACACACCCAAAAAAGAATTTAGGAAATTTTGATACAATTCTATTGTTTACTTCTAAAAATTATATAATATATAGTACATAATATCTGCGCCAGGTTCATTTCATCACAGAGAAAATTGCGTCTATCCTCTGGAAGGAATGTGTATGCAAATTGCATAGCAAATATATTCATACAGTTTTGTAATTTGAAATGTACCCACATTTATAAAGGTAAATTACCTAATTCTCTTATAGTACTTAATAGATTACACTGACACACAAGTATCAATCAATACGGCAAGCTTATTAAGGGTAACAATTGTTTATGATTCACGATAATTACACCGCCACTTGATATCAACAACAACAAACGAATTGATTCACCTACACCTGCTGTGTAGTGATGGTACCAGCATAAATGCAAAATGAAAAGTAAAAAAAAATGAAAATTTAAATTTACTAGCTCAGCGGATAAAAATAAAGGGCACAAAAGAGACTTAACTCAAGGTTATTTTCAGAATTGGACTAATCATGAAAATAAAATGTGGGTGAAAGTAATCAAAACTAAAAGAACTGAAATTTTGAATGACGTTAACAATCATTAAATTTATTTTTGTAAAAAAAAAGGAAAAAAACATTTAAATACAATTATGCAGAAACAAAACCATGAATTTAAGATTCTGGCCGAAAACAAAAACTGCATTAGACTCTACAATTACTAGAGGACAATTAAAAATCCTCTAAACAAAGCAAAAGACAAATTTGTTCTAGAAGAAAATCCTATTTCACAAAAAATCCACGTGGTCTCAACATTTCAACACACTAAAATAATTTACACGTGGACAAAACAAGTATATTTAAAATTGAAATACAATCACAAGCTCAATGCTTCTTTTCACCTAATCCGAGGTGATTAACTAAAAAAAAAACTAATTTGAAAACTAAGAAACGGAAAAATAAACTCTTTAAACTAAAAAAACAGTATCTTCTAGAACAATATATAATAACTGATCTTACATCCGACTTGTGTACACAATAAAATACAACAGCAATTAAATTAAAGAGTTCCTTGAAGGATGAGAAAATTTCAATTCAATTCAATCAGAACAATTAAAATACTTCCAACAATCAAATCAATTAACAAAATCTTATCCAAAAATAAAACATTAATTTCTGAAAGAATTTGCCCGACACATTGACAAAGATTGATCTCTAAAAATGAAATAACACCGAATTTACAAACCCCGGGGTGTCAAACCACAGCAGTATACAGAGGCAAATAACCCAATAACCAATCACATTTCTGCGTATGAATTTCTTGTTTTCGAAAATAATTTTACCTGAAAGTTAAATTAAAAATTTATTAAACATAATGTTCACCACTAAAATTACATTTAATGTGCAATAAGTACCTGCAAAGATCGTTAGTTATTTATAATAATTTAATAGGAAACATAATATTGGACGTGTTTCTTTGCATTTCTGTTACCTCTGATATTCACATGAAAAAACTATAAATTTTACCAAAACCACATTTTCCATGCTAAATATCCTAGAAAAGGAAATAAGTAAAACAAAGTTTGCTTGATTTATTGTAGTAAATTCACTACGTTATTACATGTAATATTCCTGATTTACCATGATAAAATTTTTACAATGCAACTCTGTCACACTTCCATTAGTTTTGTTGTTTTTCATGATAGGGTGATATGGTTTTTTTGTTTGGTTGCAATGTCGAAAGAGAATACATACATTAAATTAGAAGACAGGATATCTATCGAGATTGGCAAAGGAATCCCAACAAGATCGAACAAGCTTAAAACAACTTAAACGATAAAACTTTCATTCTGAATTTGAAATCTTATAATCTGGGAAAATCCTCGGATAATATAACAATCGAACGACCTAAACTACATGTCATACTTATTCATTTTATCGTTTCCACCACATCACACCAACCTCAGTTAATACCTGTTTAATACTTGATCATCCACCGGCCTTCTCTCTATTCGCCAACGCCGTAAAAGATAAGCGACCTTGAACAGCCTTTATAATTAGACGCCTGTCTGAGTGGACGATGTTGTCGAGAGAGTCAACCGTGACAATATCTGTATAGATCCGTAGTCCCGACATGGCCGAACCACATCGATATATTGTACGCAACAACAGTCATAGGCACGCATTCACTTACGGCCTATTAAGCTTTTAATCGGTCGATTTGGACGAGGTGGAATACGCCCGACTGAGCACCGTCTTCTTTATTTATAGAACGGGAGTAGTAGACATGATGCCAAGATCACTTTACTTTTTTTTTAATCAATGAAGGCGACGTGTAGAAGTATATTATTAACTTGAAAATGAAATGAGTATCTTTCGTGTAGAAATGCTAAATAGCTAAATGTAAATACACACTGATTCCTAATTATTGTTCGTATTATTGTTTTTCCTCGAACTCACTTGTATATGAGTTTTTTTAAATAATTCAGCTTCTGTTAGCTTAAAATAGTCTTCATTTTTAAAGTTCCTATAAAGTATAATATTAGGAATTAAGAAGATCGGTCCCAAGCATTGAGTGAATGTGAAATATTTCAAACGAAAAGTTCCAAAAACTTTTAATTTCGTAAAGCAGTTAGAAGCCTTTCGGTTTTTATTGAAATATTATGTAATTAACGTTATCTACTAGCTAAAGTTGTTCTAGCTTATTTATAAAAAGCTAAATAATTACAATTCTAAGTATTCTATTTGGATTCCATAGTAATTTAAATGTTCCTATTCTAACTAAGTAATTTCTCAATGATTCTTAATAATAATAACAGAAATGTAATGAGTCTGTCAATTATTAATTGTTGTTATATTTGCGCCTATGGAACAACTTTAGACTATGGAAAAACCTTATTCTAAGAACAGGATCTGGATGCTTTAACAAAATTTACAACCCTAATTATTGCATCTGTTTCATTTATTTTGCATTTTCCCCTACTAAATTCATAGATAGATAGGTAAATTTATCGCCCATAAACAAATGCATGTTGTCTGACAATACATAAACATATAAAAATATAATACACAAAAATAAAACAATAAACACGTTCGCTATGAGGAGACAGGTTAAAATTTATGGTTAGAGGAAGTAGTGCAAATGTGGAAACGCTGTTTTGTTTTTTTTTTTTTGTAATTTACCAGTGGAATTTTTCTAAATTTTAGAAAAAGCTCACCTCTTTTGGTTTTATGTGAAACAGTACGTTAACAATGTAGTAATAATGGTTAATAATAAATTAACCCTTTGGTCCGATTTTCAGAATGTACTGGTAATGTGGAAACATTGGTTTTCTGGTTAAAAACACTACCAAAAAATTAAAAATCAGAACATGTATTTATTATACATTGCAAAAAAACACCAAGGCTTAAGGATTTAATCTTTTCAATAAAATGTTCACTTGCAAAAGTCACAAAAGTAATGCTCATTTTCACACCCAGCGCACAAAGTATGGAACCATAACTTACAAAGCAAGCATCTAATCCACAGTTCCCCTCGAAGATCTTTTGAAAAAGCCTCCCCACAAAAAATGCATAGAGCGTCATCCTCATCTGCTGGTATTTTACCCACAGACATCTCCATAACTGATTCCCCTGAGGATATTGAATCGCTGTCTGACTTTTCTTTAAGATCAAGTTTTCTTTTGCAAGGTTTGGTTTGTTGCTTTGTTCCTTTCCCTTCCAGAAATATTTTTTTTAGGCTGGCTCAAAGATTTTTGAAGTTCCGTTTTATGAGGAGAGCTTGTAATGACTGCAGCCGAAGATGGTTTCCTTCCTCTGTTTGAAGTTTTCCGCGCAGGTACTGGCATAATAACCCGAGGTGAAACCCAGGGAGTAGGTTGATTTGAAGGGCCAGCTTCTTGCAAATCGATATCACTAGGCCGGAAATTTTTGTCTCGTATTCCAGAATCTCGAATATTTTGGGCAACAGGCATGGGCACGTATGAAGAAAGATCAGCACTAACCTGAAGGTTGGTAGAGGTAGGAGACTGAATATTTACATCAGGACTTTCGATTGGTTCAATCTGCGAAGAAGATTCTGAAGGTAGGAAATCAACATCCTTAAAAACAGTGCGATCACAAGGATATATCCCCGTAATTTTGTACCCAGTAGCAGCAATAAGTCCTGTTTGACATTGCAGGTATGCCTTGCCAAAAAGCTCCGCTATTTCATAGTGGTCTACAGGTCGATCGTTGTGTCGCAAAAACTGATGCACATATTTACTATAGTAGGTTTACAATGGTCCCATAAAGATCTTATCCAAAGGCTGGGTTTTGTGGAATGTATGTGCGGGAATGCTGACGATCGTCACATGGTTTTTACGAGCTAGATCAATTATTTCAAGATTCCTTGTGTGGGTGTTGTGCCCATCGAGAATTAACAAGACAGGGAACTCTTCATTCGAGCGTGTCTTTTGAAGGAAGTGGTTAAACCACTCTGTAAATAGATTTGTTTGGATTCAACGTTTCCACATTACCCCCAGTGTTGTGCTTCCACATTACGAGCATCGCCATATTGAACTTTGAGATTAAAACGACCCTACATTTTTAAGCTAGGAATTTACTTGATGGCACCAGATTATAGCGTACTTTTTGCTTAACAATAACTGCTTACGCACAAAGAAATAGCTGGGTAGACTAGGTGATGAAATATTTTTTATAATCTTACCTCAAAAGTTTGAGAAATCTAGATAACTTCAAGCAACCACTTCACTGACAACAAACCATGAGCTGACTACTAGCGCCCCTACAGGCTTACTAAAGAAACACAGTAAGAAGTTGATGCGACCACCGCTAGATTACAGCACTTCTGAAGCCCTACAAGTTATGTTTCCACATTACCAATACGCTTCCACATTTGCACCATCCGCTCTACTAAATTCGTCAAATGAATAAACAGGTTGTTTTAGTAATATCATCTTCAATTTGCGTCGAAATGTAGTTAAATTAGGAGAACTCAATATAAGCGAAGGTCATTTATTCGAGAAAAGAGAAGCCCATGAAGTACAGAGAATTTTTGCAGAGAAGAGGTATCAGTTTTCGGAAGATTAATACTATTACAGTTACTAGTGTTGTAAGAATGAATGTCGGTTTGATAGGTATACCTGCTTCTATATTTATACACCATACTCACCGACTCATAGATAATTAATATTTTTTTGGGAAACAAACAACGGAAGACAATGGTATCTGTTGTCCTCTCCACTAATCGGCCATTATTCCCTACATTCATAGCATTTCTTGATCGCATAAAAAATTCTATATTTATAATTAAGGTTTCTAATGCTTTGCGATATTTGGTTATAGACATATAACTAGTTGAAACCGCAATATCAGTTTTATACGGTTTAAGAATAACCTTAACTAATTGACGTTTCCTGCAAGTCGGAAAAATGCCTCTATCTAAACATTTATTAAGCCCTTTAACGCAATATCAGCAGTAATACCGTCTCGTTTCACTGTTTTGGCATGACTTTCTAGACAAATTACCCTAATAGCATCCACACTACCCGTTTTAAGACAAATCGCCAATCCCCCCACTTAATATCTGAAACATTATACGGGGCGTATAATGTCAACAAACACACGAGGAAGCTCCGTCATTTGTTTTGAACCTGCTGTGACGATACCGGCGGTAAACCTAAGCTACTTACACACCATATGTATAGTTAGAGGCGGACTCCCGATTCTCCCTGCAGGCAGGATAATTTGCTGAAACATAATGAGACGCTCGCGTTAGATAATGACGATAATACCCGGAGATTATGGGTACATTTGTGAGGTCTATACGTGGCTATTTGTAACCGCTTAATGGACTGCTGTGTAGGACCTGACGTTCGGCAGTCCATTTATCTTAGGACCCTTACCACAGCGGCAGAATTTTCGAATGTAATATTTGCCGGTTTTGAAATATACGATAAATGTTTCGCCTTCAAATAAAATAATCAAATGATATTGTTAAAGACCTTAATATATTCTTTCGTCAGTACACAAAATTTAATTTAACTGTTTTACAGATGTATGATGCTCGTAAATAATTGGGTAAGAGATGGCGAACAAACTCGAGCAAAGATATAGTTTTATTGACCTCCTACAATTTTTACGACAAACGTTTCAATGATAACAATCATCTTTTTCAAGGCTGAAATGAATTGATTACAAAAAGTAATAAATGATTAAATTGCTAAGTGACAACTTACTCTAAAGTACTGTGGAAAAAAAAACATGTTGATGGATAAAAAACAATCAAATAATTGTAGTTATAGAAATAGTTTAACATTTGGAGTTTGTTGTTGAGAATTATTATAAGCAGATGAAAATACCAAATCGATAAACGGACGTGAATGAAATAAATGTATACGTATATGCAAACAATACTTCATAAATCAAGCTGCGATCTGCTGAAAACGTAAGGTATTAAAGCCAAGGTATTAAAAATAATTGAACAAATTAAATGACGAAAATAGGCAAGGAGTGAATTAAAAACAAAAGTCTGAATGTAAAAACGGGAGTATAAACATAAATTGGGTTAAGATGGTTGATATTATGTTCTTCTAACCAATTTTTAATCCTTCTGATCATATGCTTCCTGTCATTATCAAACATATACCCAGAAAAACCCATTTGGTTGACTTAATTTTAGTTGTATTGACTAAAATCTTTGTTTAAATATGGGCAAAGAAATATATTGTTGGGCGAAGCAAATAATTTTGTTAATAAAATTTGTTTGTTTTAACAATATCTTTAATAGAATTAAACAAATTAAATATTTTGCTCAAACGAAAAGTTTTATTAGGTCAAATGTATGTAATACTTAAAACAACTAATTATTTCATTGAAATACTAAGATATATATGTTTAGTTCAAATAAAATTTTGTAAAATTGATCAAATGGAATATTTACTTCAAAACAATAAATTTTATTGACCCGAATAGAAATAAGACACCAAAGAATAAAACATTTTGTTGAAACAATTAGATTTATTTGCTTATTTGAAATATATATCTTTTATAGTAACAATATTTTTGTTTTAAGTAAAATATCTATTGTGCTTCACTTTACTAAATATTTAATTGAGGTTACAGCGTTGCTTTTTTATTTCAAACAATAATTTTGCAGAATTACTTACCATATATCTTTATTCCTTAATCAAATTTAATATCAACTCTTACAACAAAATTTCGCTATTCAATAAAATGTTACTACAATACTGAGTAATGAAGTTTTGTGGTAAAAGTACACTGAGAGAAATATCCTTTTTATTCAAAAGGAATTGCATTAAGCCAAAAGTTTTTGCGTTTTCTATATGGGCAACATGATTTGGTGTTTCTTTAAAAAGGAATATAATTTTAAATTCACGCATTTCTTCGAAAATAATATTTTTTTTGTACAAGCAGTTCATTCTTTTAAGTAAAACATATTGATAGTTGATTCAAGTCCTCATTATTTTGAACTTGAAACTTGTCTACACATTGACAGAAAATCGTAAGCATTTTGAATCAAGAGGTTTTTCCTTTTCTTATAACATTTATTCACTTTAGACTTGACTTTTTTACGGTTTTACCGAAAAGGGTAAACACAACAAAATGTCGCGATCATTTTTGATTGAAATAAAAATGAATTACTATAGTTTGTGTATCTGAGATTTATGCACGTGCGAACATGGATAAAACTAAAATACCTTCGCGTAAAAAAGCATTCAGCTTAAATGCAGGCGCTTGCATTTTCCGTTAAAAGCCAAAAGTTTTAAATCAATGTATTCATGCGTGTCCATGCAAATAAACTAAAACGCCGCGATTTTTATTTAAAGTAAAGTGAATATAATAATAGCAAAATAATGTGCGAGTGTGTATTGTTTTAACTTAAACAATAGCTATACACATATTATAAAATATTAATCGAAACTAAGGTGTATTCGATTTAATGAAATTACGGTTACTTTTCGTCTAAAAGCATATACTTAAGAAGAAAATAGTTTTCCGGCAAAACAGCAGGCTACTTTCAAATAATGTAAACACTTTTCTGCGAAAAGGTATCCTTTTAGTTTAACATAACAAAAACCAAACGTTATAAAACTTTTCATTTAATGCAATCTCTTTTCTCAGTGTATAAAGAGTAAATCATGTAGTAAGGTGTTTTGCAGTACTTAGTGTTACTACATGGTTTTTGAGAACTTGATGTGTGAAACTGAATATACCTACATTAATGTAGGATACCGATTTTTAAACCAACTAAGTAGATACTTGATGTAATCAGTGATGGATATCAAATTTAATAAACAAGAAAACGAAATCTGCGGGTATCTTATTATATGTAGGAATGTAAGTACAAATATAGATGCTAGAGAAGATATGAACGTGCATAGCATTTCTACTACTAAATCTATATGGGTGAGGTGTTAAATTTCTAAAAAAAAAATCATTTGAATACATTTTACAAATTTTTACACTTTAAAAATTAAAATGAACTAAATGTAAATCAAATAAAGAAAATGAGAATTGCATAAGCAAAGAAAACTAGCTAATTTTTCTTCGATTGTCCCTTGTCATTCCTTATTTTTGTTTTAAATACACCATTCTAAACGATTTTTTTGCACTGTTCCGTCAAACACTCCCGTTAATTGCGATGTTCTGACAATTATCTCTGTTTTAATCCTACATGAATCATTCTTCAAATTATTATATGCATTCAGGATTCTCCACATGTTCTTATTTTATAAATTTAAACATCCATCACAACTGTCTTTCAACTATATTTTCTTATTTATTACCTTCCTATATATGTTGATTTGTATAAATTAGTTAATCCCAAGTCTTCAATAATTCAGAAATATCAGCATCACTGCAAAAAAACACTAAACGTATACACTCAATAAGACTAATTTACGGTGAATAAAATAAAATAATGCCAGTCTCTGCATGTTGGAATCATGTGATGGGGTGATCTAAGACACAGGTGGCTACTCGCCATTTCATTGGCTAAAAATAAACTTTAACCCCCCATCCAACTGCATATTTCGCCCAAATATATATAGTTATTCCCCCGAAGTAACAAATTTGTTTAAGCTGACAAAGTACCGATATTGTCTCAACAATGTGAAAGTAATTGAACCAATTCAACATTTTTACAACGTTGAACTATATTATTTTGTTTAGAACATACTGAACTAAATAATTTGTTCGAATATATTAAACTTTCTAACCAAATACTTTGTCTCAGTCAATAGTTCACTTTTTTTTGCATATATTTGATGGGTGGGCATGATCGTTGCAAAGAAAATATGCTTAACAAAATTTATTTGGTTGGTTTAAATATATCGGTTTTTCAGTGCACCACCATCGAATTGGCGTTTCCTGCACCGATTACGGCAACATTACTTCCGCTAATATGGAGAAATAAGTATCTGCTGTCATTCTACCCAGAGGCGTAGCGCAAAATCTTAGGGCCATCCCGCAGAATTTTGTCTGGGGCTCCTTGCCTACTGTTATACATATGTAAAATTTTGCTAGCAAGGCTTAGGGCCCCTCAAATAGTTAAATTAGAAACAAATGTGTCATTTAAATATAAAATTACTGGGATGTATCAATTTAAAATGCTAATAAAATGCTCTAATATCAAAAAACACGATTTGATTGCAATTGAATATTTATCTATTCAAGTGGAAAATATTCAATAAAGTACATTTAATTTTACCTGCGGTTATAATCAATTCAATATCTTTCATTCACTAGATTACTCTTCAGTACAATGAATACCCGGGTTAACAATGGATTTGTGACATCCAAAAAGTTTAATTATGATGCAATTTTCAGTTTAGTTCGAAAAAATATTATTTCTAAGAATAAATTATAAAAAAAAGATGTGCGATACCAAAACACTCTCTTGGGTGATACCTAATGGATAGATTATATATATATATATAGATTATCCATAACATCAAATATATTTTGGATGTTCTGAGATTTTACATTGAAAAAAAAATGCCATCTGCTATAAGGATCAGCTTTAGAAAAACTGTAGCATTTTTCCACTTTTTTTTCTAAAAATAAATGTTTTAAATTTAATAGTGGAATGTCAATGACACAAATGTATAGAGATACAAATTTTGTTCGTCGCCATCACTATTTCGAAATTGGGTTTATTGCTTTCTAAGTCTAGAATACTGTGTCGCCTTCGAACGTTCAATTAATAGACTCGCTTATTTATAGAAAACCTATATTGACAATCGCCACAGAGATATCTATTATTTAAGTTTACAGTGTACAGGCATATACACTTTATATGCCTTTTTATATGCATATAAAAGATACCCAATCAAATACAAAAATATATGTTATAGGCCCTTGACTTAGCTATATCTTTTTTTTTATTTATTGATTGATACATGGCAAAATAATAATCTCGCAATGTTTAGCTTAAAAGGCGGGAAAAGCGTTGTATATATAGAAATACTGTGATTACGTGAACGCTAACAAAAGATAAACAAGCAATGACGCACAGTTTAAAAAAAAAATATGGGCAAAGTCAAGGTTAACAGAGGCAATTGTTGTCATCGCAATAATAGTGTAGATTTGTAGATGTGTCAGACTAATAAAGCATTCTTATCGATGTGCAAATATTGTCGGAACAGAATGGACGTAAAAACAGTTAGGGCAGAAAATATGCAGTTGAAGAAATATTTAGTCTGTCCATCCATATAAGGCTTGCTTTCAAATTCGGTCACTGAGAGGAAACAGTGGTATCATCTTGCATTTTAATATTTGACGTTAAAAATGACGCATAAATTTAAAGAAAGATTAATTTCATAAAATAATAAATGGTTTTTTTTTAAACAAATATAATATATACAGCGACCGGCATAAATATTGCAACATATGGGAATTTTTTTTATTATTAAAATATACTAAAACTTTTTTTTGGGGATAGATTGTGCATGTCTAGGAACCCCAAAATTTATTTTGAAACAAGTCACGTGATCACTAGCATGGCGGTAAATTTAAAAATATGCTGTGAATCTCCAAAAAGTGAGGTTAGATGACATGATATCCAAAAAAGTTATTTAAAATTTAATTTTGGGGCTGTATGCAAATTTTTGTAAAGATACTTTAAAAAAATTAATAATCACAATTTTTCCAAATCTTGATTAATTGAATTATATACTCCAATTTTTTTCGTTTTTAGTAGCTCAACTAGTAATATTTGATACTCAAACAAATTTTGTCAATTTTTGCATAATTAACACAGTGAAAATTAAGAAGTACGTCTTCGGTATGATAGTTGTTGTTGCAAGGGACTGTATCTAAAAGTAATAAATAAAAATTTTAATTTTAACATTTTTGTTTTAAATCAATTAATAAGCATCACTTTTATTGAAAATTATAACACTTTTTTGTTTTCTGCATTAAAGTGGAAACCATTAGTGTAAAACTAATAACTCATAGCACTACATGCGCGCACAGAAGGTATTAAAGTAGGTTTTGAAATTAGAGAACGAGGAATAATAAATAAGTAGTAGTCGGTAAAATGTAATGAAAATGATCACAATCTTCACAAGATGTTTTATAAATACCTAATTTGTCCAAATTTGATCTCTACTTGATCGTTAGGGTTACCTAAAATATTTTTAAGACTATTATTTGGAGTAGTTGCTATGTCAAGATTGAATTTAGAGAAATTTTTTTGTAGACCTTTCGTGTAACTTGGATAAAATGGTAATTTAACATATTTGATCATTGTACCATGAACTTTTTTAGGTATAAATTAGGGTAGTTATTCAGTTCAGTGTTTCTGCTGATGATGCTTGCAGCACTAGAAGAAACGTCAAAAATATGGGGAGAAAATGTTAAGTGAGCGTCAAAAAGTACTCCGGGATCTCTAAACTGTGATATTCTGGGAATATTGGAATGAAGTACAGTGTAGTTATAAGAAAAAGATTTAGTACATCTTGTACTAAATTTTGTAATAAATTTAAACGGATGTGGTTGGCTGTACACCACTCGCTAATGACATCAATATTCTTCTTTACCACCAAACGATCAGCTACAGAAGCAATATTGCTATAGATTTTAAGGTCATCAGCACACGGCAAAACCCGACAATCTAAGAGATGGAACAAATCATTAATAAAGATATTAAAGAGAAGGAGACCTAAATTAGTTCCTTGTGGCACACCAGTAGAGACTAAGAAACGGATTAAAACAAAGCCGTTGCACAGTGGTCCAATACCTTAAAAATGTGAATTTTTATGCATTATTATTCTTACTATTATTACTATTACTACTACTATTATTATTATTGTAATTTTTATTATTATATTGTTATACCACTAAGTCAACAACAACAACTAAGCCGTAGGACACCACATCACACTTAACCTTCCACAAAACTATCGCTATCTCTTGCTGTCACGAAACGATATGAGAGACGGCTATAGATTCAGGTAGGTACACATCGATAAGTGTCTTACGACTTATTGTAATCTTCTGTTTTTATTATTATTATTAAGTAAATGAGAGTTATTCAGATGCACAACCTCATAAGTAAGTGCAATTAATATCTATATTATTATTATTATTATTGCTGTTAACATTTAGGGTACTGATATTTACCTAACAAACTAGTAAATAACCTTTTAAATCATAATCAAAACAACGTCTTAATCTACTTACGTTTTTACAATGATACCTACTTCTAAAGCCCAATTTGATAGTTAGTAATTATTGTTAATTCCGGGTTATTACAAATCGAAAAAAAATACTCAGGCCCCAAAACAGCATACTAAGTATCAATATAACATAACCGTGTTCAAAACATATGTTTACAAGGCTCAACAATGAAAATATTGTCCAGTATTAATAAAGTTCGCGTTTTCGAGGTTTTGGACCACTGTGCGTTGTAATGAACGTAGCTAGATCTATCGCTTAGGTATGATTGTAAAAGGGCCCCAAGAGATGACAATTTCTGAACAAGTAAGGGGTGACTAATTGCATCAAAAACCTTAGAAAAGTCGGTATAGATAAGATCTGTCTGCTGACGTCTATCAAGGCACTCGCTAATAAACTGTGTGATTTCAACTAGGTTAGTTGAAATAGATCTGCCAGCGATGAAGCCATGTTGATGAATAGAAACGAAAGGTTTAACACGTTCGTTACAACGATAACATATTTCATTAAGCCAATCAAGCTCCTATTTCATTTTCATTAATTTTGGTTTCGTTAATGCAATGAATGATATGTTACTCAATTTAATAAAATCTTTTTCATTGATTTGATGAACTCTTTCGTTGAACCAATTTTAATGCATTATTTCATGTGAACAACGATTTCTTTCAGTATTTCAGGACCAATTTTTGGTTCAGTATACTTTACTATTTTTCAATTTTTTTACTATTTTTGTAATTTCTTAATTGGTGGTATCGTTTATTTCTTGTAATTGTAGCTCGTGGTACTTTGTTATAATTTTCTATTTAATCTTTCCTAATTATGAGAAACAAAGACGTATTATTATTATCATATTCTCACAATTAAATGTGAACCTTACTAGCATTTCTTTACCAAAGAATTTCCCCATAAAATCTAAACGTCGTCATATTGAAGGAACTCGATTTAATTTTTAAAATCCTCTCGCAGAAACAGGGCATTCATTCGCCGACAATCGACAACACGATGCTACGAAACCTATTCCACTATTTTTAAACGCAACGCATTCAAGGTCTTCCCGAGCTCTGCTGGACTGACCACTCTACGCTTTGCGTTCTTGTCTCGTGTCGTATAAGCGAACGCATTTTATCATTCATTCGTATAGCATAATTGATTCACATTATCATAATCGTCCGGCTTGCGGTTTCAAATAATGCCAGTCAAGGCGTATTATAACCGGAGATCTGAACATCTGTCCTTGGCAAATCACGGATAATCTCGATGCGTACGTATTTATTTAAGAAATAAAAAACGTCCTCATGCATATGAAGGAAGCTATTTTCTCTAATTGTAAGAGATAAAACTGATCCGGATGATGTTTATGAACGTTTTTTTTTATCGCTAAATACGAATTTCGTAATTCGATACATCTATACAGAATGATCATCTGTAGACAACGGCAATTAAAACGTGATCGGCTTACAATCGCTGCCTTAGGCAATGCCACGTTCCATTTTCTTCAGATGCATTATGTATCTACACAACATGGAAACGCCGTGGAACGTTTATTATTTTTAACGTCTTTTCCTCAGCCAATTTTAGAAATTAATTGCTGGAATCGCTTCTAAATAATTCGTTAATTACCGTGCAACACAATTAACTGAATGCCGCGAAGGTCTGAGGCGGTGTATAATTATCGATAATGAAGTAAATAAAGCGAGCTTTGTGAAAGGTGCTCGTCTGTTTCGCAGAACCGCGGTGTGAATATCGTTTCGAAAGTGAGGAGATCTTAAAAATCCCGTCTCTTGCGTAATTAGTTTGCGGCGTTGACAGTCGATTACACTGATCAACAAAATTTCAGATTTATTTTGTCCCACGAGGTAAAGTGAGTGGACTTGGACTTTTTACACTTATTTCATATCTGTTTTCAGAATTTTTCTTTCAGGCAGGGTTTCAGAGTGACAAAGCAATGAAATTTTGTGGAAGTATACCGGGTGTCCACACTTAAGTGTGCACTATTGATAACTTTCTTATCTTTGGAAGCACAGAATCGGTCAAATGGACAAAGTAGTACTATTTTTTATGGCGGTTACAATTGTGAAAACAGAAAAACAATTGAGCATCGCGTTCTCTAGATATTCGTCCAATTTTTTTTTTTTAAGGAATGCCCTTTTTTGCAATTTAAAAGAGAATCGCAAACTGAACAAAAAACTCTTACTAGACTATTATAAAACAATATCAAATAAAGTAGTTACTGAGAAATCTTTATCTTTATTTTGTTTGCATGAAATCGATATACCCATGGAAAATTAAAGCGTCACATTGTTTAATAGCTGTCAAATTATTTATATTTGTTGTTAAAGTTACTCTCATTGTACCTACATGAGCCCTAGTCCAAAAAAGTTTTACACCTTCCTTGCCTAACGTATCCCATGTATCTACAAATCGGTCGGATTTTTTAAATTCCCCTAACGCCTCTAATACAGATAAGCTATCAGTTATAATTCGCACATCCCATATAAATGCCCACTGGCGCCAAATGTAACGTACTGATTGATTTATTGCAACTAATTCTGCCTGAAAATTATTGCAATGATCTCATTATTTAAACATTTGATATATTACCTACTAATTAATAATTGAATTCATAAATTTGATTATTGTAGATGTTTTCTCTTACATAATTAACAAATCTTTTGAAGCAGGAAACTTTCCATCAAATTTAAAAGCTGCTTTGGTCGTACACTTGAGGAAACAAGTAACCGAACGATTCGAAATGCGACGACCGAGAGAGAAGATATCGGTTCCTTTCCCCGCTACCCCTCCCCCTCTAGACGCCTACCCGAGCGGCATTATATTTTCTTTCATTTACCTGCGGACGTTCAGACGTAGCGTATTGGGGGCAATAGAGATACACCGGTGACGTCATACTGTCGACAGGTGTACTTTGAGCAATTCGGCACGGTCTGTGTTAGATTGTAAATGCGATACGGGCATGTATTATACTTATTTTTCGCCTTATATCTACTTATTGAAAGCGCATCGCGCGCGAAAAGTTGATGGTATTTAAACTATTTTTGCAAATTTATTTCATTTTAAATAAACATGCCCATATAAATGTCATCCGTAAAATAACATAAGACTTCTTTCATAATTATAATTATTTGAGTTGTTGTTTGAAATAATCTTGATTTATGGCGGGACTAACGTCTGTAAGGTTACCTATAAGTTCATAGGAATACGTGAATGGAGGGAATACCATAACAATTATGGTATGGTATGGGGGTAAATTTATAATTAATTATAAATTAAATTAAAAGGTAAATTTTATAATTAATTATAAATTTACCTCCTTACCAGCATTTATTGACCCATTAACCGTACATGTTACTTATAAAAGGTTCTGTATAGATATTCCAATTAATTTTGGGTGTCATGGTAAGTTAGTCCAACGCTTCTTTAATTTTTAAAATGTGCACATTTAATTATTGTTAGTAGGAAAGGAAACAAATAATGAAAGAATACAGAGTGTTCTCTTTAAACTGAAACAGTATGTTACATGGTTTAGCAAGAAGCAGTCACTTCCAATGGTCAAAATATTTTAAGAACGTAGTTCATTATCAATGACTTATAAAAAATTGTAATTAATTATGATGTTTGGTGTTCCATACACTTCTACAATGCCAGCCACCTTGTAATATAAAAATAATATGTATTTCATGTAAAAATACAAGTATATATACCTAAAATGTAAATATATTATAGAAACAGCGAAACTTCATTTGACTTTCTTGGAATTTTATTGAAAGAAATAAAGAAATATCACACAAGTTATGAGGCAAATGAAAAATATATAGCAAATAATTAACAAAAATAAAATATTCCAAAAAATATAACAGAAATTCTCAAATAAATAATTAAACAAATAATAAATAAAAAAACATTCTAATATAAAAGCAATTTAATTTAATAATAAAAAATTAATAAGAAGTTCAATGTCCATTCCCAGAAATAACTTGTTCTAGTCGCCTAGGCATCGATGCAACTAGATTATTGGATATATTCGTGCCTCGTAGATTCTCCTATATTTCATTAACGTGGTGGTGCAAGTTCTGGGCGCCCTATCAAAATTACTGAGGAGCAACCCAACGGGGTATTAAATTTAGTTTGCTGAGACCCCCATAAGTTCGTCAGTTGTTATAGTGAAGCAGATGCATTTGCAATGCGTCCCTAGAACCGTAAAAAAATTTCTGCACCAGAATGGAACCCACTGCCGACGGCCAGCGAGAAAAATAGAATTTTAGGCAGGACATGCGGAACAGCGACTACATTTTGCGAGAACAAATCTTCATCGACATTGGTCCACTGTGATCTTTACACACGAAAAGGTGTTTTCGACATCACAGCAGTCTAGAAAATTGGTATGGTGGCCCAATAGGACCAGATTTGATCCGCAAACTGTGGTAACTGTCCGAAAAAGCAGTCGCATAAGCCTAGCGTATTGGGGTTGGATGTCAGCTGCAGGACCGGGAGAGCTAGTTCGGATAGATACCAGAATGAATGCTGAGGAATATATTAATATTTTGGAAGAAGTATTAATCCCGAGCGTCCGAGCGGTGTATCCCCGACTATCCAATATTGCTTGTGCAGGATAATTCGTCTGTTCACACAGCCAGGCAAGTATCGGAATGGTTTGCCAATCACCCTGAGGTTGAATTAATCCGCTGGCCGTCAGAATCCCCAGATCTGAACCCCATAGAAAATCTATGGGGTGTTATGTGTGACATGTGGGAGAAGCAAGGTGTGCCAATTCCCCGGAATCGTGAGAACTTGCACCCCCACGTTAATGAAATATAGGAGAATCTACGAGGCACGAATATATGCAGTAATCTAGTTGCATCGATACCTAGGCGACTAGAACAAGTTATTTCTGGGAATGGACATTAGACTTCTTATTAATTTATTTGCTTTTGCATTAGAATGTTTTTTTTTATTTATTATTTGTTTAATTATTTATTATATATTTTTCATTTGCCTCATAACTTGTGTGATATTTCTTTATCTTTTCAATAAAATTCCAAGAAAGTCAAATGAAGTTTGCTGTTTCTATAATATATTTACATTTTAGATATATATACTTGTATTTTTACATGAAATACATATTATTTTTATATTACAAGGTGGCTGGCATTGTAGAAGTGTATGGAACACCAAACATCATAATTAATTACAATTTTTAATAAGTCATTGATAATGAACTACGTTCTTTGGAATATCTATACAGAACCTTTTATAAGTAACATATACGGCTAATGGGTCAATAAGCGCTGGTAAGGAGGTAAATTTATAATTAATTATAAATTAATTTAATAATAAAAAAATTATAATTAATTATAAATTTACTTCCATACCATACCATAATTATTATGGTATTTCCTCCATTCACGTATTCCTATGAACTTATAGGTAACCTTACAGACGTTAGATTTAGAGGGCTTCCATTAGATTGGTTAGGTATTCCCCAAGATTCATTTCTCGTTCTATTATTGTTTTTAGTGTATATTAACGATTTGCCGGAGAAAATAACTTGCGAATACCCGATTTTATTTGCTAATCATACTTCTGTAATCATACAATCTAAAACAATAAAGGACATCAATTACAGAATTGAAAAAAACCATAACAGACGTGACGGACTGGTGCACTGAAAATAGGCTCATTTAGAATAACCAAAAAACAAAAATACTTAGTTTTCATAAACGGAAATCTCTCATAAATATAAACCAGAATTTCTCTGACAATGCAACAGTGCCAGGGGTAATACTGCATAAAAGTCTTTGTTGGGATGATCACGTATCTAAGAAATTAAATAGGTCGTATTATGCAATTTTATAACTGAAATGTGTGGTAAAACAGCAAGACTTAATGAATGTTTATTACCCTCTAGTATACTCTGCACTTTCATAGAATGTCTACCTGGGGTATGGCAAATCATTGGGAAAGAGTTTTTATTTTACGATAGAGACAATTCCAGAGAAACATTCAAAAATAGAAAATTATCAACTTTTCCCTGCATTATTATATACAAAGCGGTAATCTGCGTTAAGGAAGGAACATATAACCGATTTTGAATGCTATAAAACAGCGCCTCACACAATACCAGGTAGGTAACCTTATGGCAATTCCGCAGCATAAACTAACGTTAACAAAAACAAAAAATCACCGGTTTTATTGAGTTAAGGCTGTATAATACTTTTCCATGCGAGTTACAGTCAATTGATTGTTCTAAACTGTCTAAAAGGCATGTAAAACATTTTTTAATGGAAAAAGCATTTTACACCATTCATGGATAACGTTTGTGAATGTTTGCGTACATTTTTTTTAATGTTCTTTTTTGCTATCTTAGTACCGTGTGAATGTGGAAGACCATACATCGGAGAAACAAGCAGATCCCTGCCAGTCAGAATCAAAGAATACCAAAAATTGGTTCGACTGAGAGAAACGGAAAAGTCATGCCTGGATCAACATGCTTAGGAAGAAGATCACAGGATTGAATGCGACCTGGCAAGAGAGGAAAACTTTACAAAAAGGAAATTCAAAGAAGCAGCATACATGGCCATAACATCAAATGCCATAAGCACACCAACCCTTAAAATCAAAGATGTCTGCTTACCAATGATTAGGAATAGCTTATGATGATAATAATAATAATAATAATAATAATAATAATAATAATAATAATAATGCGTTTATTATCCAACAGTAATAACAATTACTTTTTACAGGATAACATCCGTACAAAAAATAAAATTCAAAATTAACATATATGCGTGTGCAACAACAAAGGGAAAAAGAAAAGAAGGTAGTATGCTTAACGAGTTGGAACAAAATAGTAAACTAGAAACTAAATATATCTAATACATAATACAGTAAATGAGTGTGCAAAAGTAATAAAAAAAATAAGATAATAAGTATATAATACAAAAAAAAAAACCGTTAAGAAAAAAATTAATGAAAAGATTCTAAGTCAAACTTTTGAATTAATAATTTCTTAAGCTTACCACTAGTCATATTGAAAATATCTATATCAAAGCAAAAAGTATTAACATTACGACACATTGACAAAATTGGAGAAAACATATAATTATGTGTTTTAGCAAGTGGTAGGTAAAAGGTTGCTGGGGTTCTAGAAGTGATACGTGGCACATGAAAATTCAGTTCTCCCAATAAACATGGATCACTTATTTCACCATGCAGTAATTTACTCAAAAAAAGTATTTGGGCTATTACCCTACGATTTTGGAGGGTATTGAAATGAAATTCCTCACATAGAGCATCATAACAATAACCGTGGGCAAGGAAAACTCTGTATCTACGATAATACAATGTTTTTAAAAATTTACACTGAACGCTTTCTATTAAATCGATGTACTTAGTATAATACGGGTGCCATACCACAGAGCAATATTCAAGCTTAACTCTAATAAAACAATTATAAAAACTGATAAGCGGTTCAATACTATGAAAATTTCTAGTACTACGGGTTAAAAAGCCCAACAGTTTAAAACATTCCCCTGTAATGTTGTACATATGTTCATTAAAGGTTAATTTAGGGTCGAAGGTAATTCCCAAATCTTTTACTCTCTCACATCGATCCAGAACTATATGATTTAACGTTACAATTGTATTGAAGAATAACGGTATTCCTAGTGAAGGACATCGTTTTACATTTGGCAATATTCAAATGAAGACAGTTAGACCGACTCCAATCAAATAAAGATTCCAAATCCGCCTGCAGCTGACCGCAATCACTCAGGGATTCAACTGTCCGATAAATTTTCAAATCATCAGCATACAAAAGGTACATTGAAGAAAAGCAAGTAGTTATATCATTGATAAAGGTTAAAAATAGTAAAGGACCAAGGACTGATCCCTGCGGGACTCCAGAGGTACTAGGATAATTGTAAGATTTGACACCACGATACTCAACATAGTTGTTTCTCCCGGCAAGGTATGATTTTAAAAGCTGAATGATATCTTTTGACAGACCAAAATTACCAAGCTTGCGGACAAGCATATATATATAAAGCTTAAGCAGAATACCGCCAACCACGATCCCGGAGACAGAATAATAACAACTACTACACATTCAAAATTGCGCATACTAGTACGCACCACGTTCCGAAAAAATAATGAGTTTGGCAAGAAACAACTCTCTTCAGGGCTACCCTGATGACGGCAATAAACGAACTGCCGAAACCTTGGATCATCAAAATCCTATAAACGATGGAAATAATCCAAACAACAACTCAAGACTCACTACTGGTTATATACCTGAAATGACGCACGCCGCGTCTACCAAAATAGATGAATACGCGTTCATGGCCCTAACCATGAACAATCCTTACGGCGCGATTAATTTTTTGCTTCATTTGTTTTTACACGCGTCCGCCTATACACCTCATCCCTTTTTCCCTTACCTCCTTCCTCTTGAAAATAATTGCTAAAGCCTAATTAACCCTATTTTTAAAGGTATTATATTTACACTGCTTCAAGCTTTAACTAATCAAGTAGTATTCCGCTTACGCGACTATCTCACAACCAATATACAACTGCAAAACCGCTGATGCCAAAAATGTTTAATCCAATATTTAAATTATCAATTACTATCCACGTTGTGCCATTCATTGAACATTAAACTCAGTAATTACTATAATTATTCCTTGGAGCAACTGAAAAGACCATATTATGATATTCTCAGCTCCTTACCAAGCACTCCCGATTCATTCCGAAGGAGTGCATACCAATTTATGTCGACGGAATGCAAACAGAATACGAAATCGCGATTGATGATATCCTGCCGGAGCGCATAAATCTTCACAAACAGTAGCGCTCCGATGTACTACTACATAAAACTATCGGCATCGCAAAGTAGTTACTACTGGCAGGAGAGCGATTTCCTCCATATTTAATGGAGACTGGAACCACTGAGAGAGTGTATTTAAATAGTAGAGACTGTACTTAATTGGATTAAGAAATAATTCGCGTCTTCTGAAAGCTAGGATACGGAAGGAATGAGTTAATAATAGTTTTAACTCACAATCAGGCGAGTTAGAAATTTTACATGTGAAAAATGATATTATTTACGTCCTATCCTGTTACATTAGTTAGGTAACCACGTAATGAGTAAACTGTTTATTGTGTAGATAAAATTTTGATAACTTGCATTGTATATAAGCGGACGATAAGATACTGTATATTTGGTGTTAATCCCTATTGTGCACATTTCGTATAAATAGGACAGGCTAATAATAACGCATATTTTTTGTTAATCTCTAAAGGTAGATAAGGCAATTGTAAGTGTAAATGAATATTACAGGCTTTAATATATAGGAGCCTAGTTAGTATGAATGGTTAAATATACTCGTTATAATTTCCCCTAAAAAAGTTTTTAATATTTTTTTATCTTATATGTTTTGTAAAATGGAAAGAATTCTATTAAATCGATGGTGTTTTTGCGTTGAGGTTGGCATTTATCCAAATATTTAAGTGAATAAGAAATGGGAAGTTGTCAGGGTCAACGGTGCATATAGAAATAGAATTTTATTTTCACCATTGCATTAACACTAAATTTATCTAATCTGTCACTATAAATGTGGGTTTATAATATTGGTCTCTATTTTTGTTGAATAGAAGAAGCATGATCTTACAAAATTACTGAAACATGTAGTTTTTGTTATGCAGTAAGCCTCGAAACGTAACTTATATAGATAATGAGTAATTGACTCTCTACAGAGTGCTCGAAATAGAACTTTAAACGTATACTATAACAAATGAAATGTTAATCTAGCAAAATCACATTATGACATATTTGGATTTATAAATAATAAATAAACAAAATTACTGTTACTATTTATTAAAATATCAATAAATAAATGTTAGTTCGAAACTACGAACTCTTATGCGAATAGTATATGGTTTTCGGGTTATTTAATCCCTAGTTATTTTCAAGTTACTCGTGGGATCAACCATGGAGGAAGGACTTAGGTCCTTTAGGAATTGGAGCAGAACCTCCAGAAGAAGCGTTCCACTTCCAAAGTGAGAGTTCCTCACAAGGAAGGAACAAAGGGAGGAGCAAAACGACTGGAGCAGATTGGGGAACAGGATGGCATCCATCCCCTCTCAAATTGCATAGCACTGTGCAACTCAAGGGCGTTGCACCTGGGAGCACGTGAAATCGAAGAGGGAGACTTACCTAACCTTAGGCCTTCTGATATCCTACACTTTCTGAAAGGAATAGGATTGGAAGGCCAGCTGTAAAACAGCAAGAACAAGGGAACACAATAGAGCTTTTAGGTCGCAGTGTAATATCACCCTTGCAATATACACATACATATTTTCACAGACTTATCATAGTAGAATTGCATTATTTTAAATAGTTTTTGTTTCGGTGTGTAAGAATCTATTTTTAAGTTGATCGTTGCCACGCAGAACACTGTTTATTAAAAAATCTGTTAGGAATAAACAAACGACTGGACAATAGATTTAATTAACTGTTTTCCTTTAAAATTAAAACTCCGCCAATGCCTCTCCCTAACCAGTATGAGAAACAAGTAGGGGCAGGAGTACCAACCTCGTTAAAAGACTAGCCTCAGATGAAAAACAGTGGTCTCTATCTAGAGTTATAGATATCCCAATCAAGTGGAAGGCAGAGCCAGATAGCAAAGGAAGGAAAAAAGATACATCCAAAGTTGGAGACGTACGCCAAATCACTAAGTGTATTAAGAAAAGTATCGAAGATTAAAAAGGTCTGACATAGACTTTATAGTAGTACCGCAAACATCGAAGACACCTAATGCAAATTTTAGTGGAGCAGTATCGGGATTACAGATAACGGTAGTAGACAAGCGTCGTTTGGAAGGGACAATAAGTCAAAAGTAGATGGATCTGATTCAAAAACGAGTCGTAAATGCGATGTACGATTGCTCTGAGTGAGAGCATCTATTTCATGCAACTCCCGAGAAAAGTCTTCACAGGAAGAGTATTATAAATGACCTTTCACAACCAATAGATAATAGATAATCTTTGAAATGGCATGGTTTAAACTACTGTTAAATCCATGGATCTTCCAAAGAGGCCAATAATAGAGGAACCAGTAAAGGAATCATGATGTGCGAAGAGCCGAGGAACTACCTGGAGACAGCACAGCCATCAGAATTGAAAGGGCATGAAGACTGCTTCTTCCAAACTCAGAAGGATATTAATAATTTGCTGGCTATCAGTAACAAGGCCTGGAGAATCTTCTCTGGTCCTGCTTCCAGAGTAAGGTTTTTCCTTACTTTCTGGCAAATGCTGGGAGACAAAAGTCGCTCCAATAATAATAATTCATGCCTTGGCATCCCCCAACAACTTTCGTCAATTATAGGGTGCATTGACCTGCCCACCAGTTATTATTGCGCCTACCCCCATGGAGCGACTTTAGTTGTTCGGCTCTCAGCATTTGCCAAGGAGTGAGGAAAACCACGTAAACCTCACTCTGAAAGCAGTCTGTTGGGCTTGAACCAAGGACTCCGCGACTGATAGCCAAGTTTGCAAGCCGCTAGACCATCAGCCAGGAAATAACAACTGATAGCTGACCGATTTATTATATTTTACTTATTATTATTAATAACCATTAATAAATTATTTAGTTTAGTATTATTTTAGTAGAATAGGAACATTTCAATAGTTATGGAATCCATATATTACTTAGAATAGGTAACCTTGTGTAGCACTTTTAGGATGAATTGTAATTATTTAGCTTTTTTCATTAATAAACTGATGGCCAAGGTAATATGTCTGAGATATCGGATGTAAACTGGTTCATAGTCAAAAACAAAGTGATGATATAATAAAAGAATACATTATCCGTCTCTGAAATATGTACATTTGATGTGTGTGCAACTTTCTCAAAATCAACAAAGGATCCAATTTCCTGCAGAGAATATCGTAACTTAGTGAAAACGTATTTTGCGAATGTGGCTAAAATTAAACAGGTATCAGACGCAAAACAGATTGAAAACTCGAAAAGCAAAACAAAATCAGTGTGGACAATATAGAACTGAAATCAACAGGAAGATAATACAACCTCATTAACAGCCAGAAGCTTAGAGGTGTATTTGTCACAAATAGGGAAACAAACAGTTAACAACACGCAAAATACAAAATCGCTCAAAGGGTCACTGAGTAATTACAGAGTGGACAAATAGCTCTTTATCTACTGCCAATTACTCCTGATGAAAAGAACAAATCTTAAAACAAACAACATATATTATGTGCTATGGTATACATACTATTCTGGCGCATATGTATTTTTTAATATATGTATTGTTATGGTTTTGTTAGAAACACAGATGGGTGAATTTTGGTGTACTGTGTGGGGTTTTCTTTGCATATTGTTTGCCATCTCTCCTCCCATTTTTCGCGAAGAAAATGACATCGAATTTTGGCACTAACCTCCCTCATGTAAACAATTTTATGTATAGCTTCGTCGCTACCTATTGCCTCCCAAGCCAAACAATCCACCTTCTCATTAGGAATTAAAATACCAGCGTGAGCTTTCACCCAAAAGCACTTAACTGCCCTGTGTTGCTTCTCCAATTCAGCACAGCTCAATAGAACATCCATGCAGTTTTGAAAACCATTTTCTTTTTCGTAAGGTTTGTAAAAACCTCAGAGAGCCCGTCATAATAGCAAGCTTTTCGACATCCAGGTGCTTTACATACTCAAGAGCATCCACAATTGTATTAGCTTCAGCTGAAAAAATATTCATCAACGAAAAGATCTACTAACACTCGAACTATAGTCAAGAAATGCGCAGCCGCATCCATCTGATGTTTTGGAAGCATCCGTGTAAATAAGAGTGTAACCAGTGAGATTGTTAACAATCTCCTCATGCATTGCTGTGTCTATAACGGCTTGACTGGTATATTTCGGAATGAAGATCTGAGATGAATTGATGAAAATTTAATTTTGGCTGGACTGAGTACCGGATAGAAAGTCCTAACGTTGCAATATAACGGTAGGCAGACGTAAGTAACAGAGGTTTTTTGTTGGCCCAGTATGATGATAGCAATTCCAAAACTGAAGGCCTATGAATATTGTCAATAATACTATTAGACTCCATACTTTTCAACTTGAGAATGAATTTATTAGCAAGATATTCCTGCCGAAGTTGTATGGGCGGGTCTCCTGCCTCCACATATAATGCTTCTTCCGGTATGGATCTCATTGCACCCGTACAGATGCGAAGGGCCTTATTTTGAACTACTCTTATACGACTCATCTACTTCTCATTAGCCGAACTGAAAAGAATGCATCCATAATCCAAGTGAGAACGAATACATGCTTGGTAGAATTTCATTGCTACCTTACTGCTGGCACCCCACCTTATTTTCACAAGCATCTTTAAAATATTAATATATCCCTCACACTTATTTACAATGCTATTTACGTGATGTCACCACTTTAATTTGTTATCCAGAACAAATCCTAAGCGCTTCACTACTTCCACAACACTCAGCACATCCTTATTAAGTATTATAGGATTCATCGGCGGTAGTCTATGGCGAGAAAGAAATACCACTTTGGACTTATCAGGTGACAAATCGAAACCATGTAGTTGAAGCCACTCATCTGACCCTCGTCCATACCTTAGAAAGGTTGTTCTGCAAGTTTTGCAAAGATAAATCCGCTACGACGATGCAAAAATCATCTGCATACTGAATAGTCTTAATAGTCGTACTTTTCATCAGATTGATGAACAGTAATGGACTCAAAATTAACTCCTGTGCGAGACCAATCTTAATTGTCCGTAGACCCACCAATGTATTATTGTATGCTCTTATATAAACTATGCGAATTTTGAATATCTTGACTATATTATTAGCAGTGTGACCGGGTTTGTTACACATTTAAAATAGTTTTAAAACATAATAAAGGAGTCATTTACAGTAAACGTGTATGCCTACTTGCTTATCCTAAATGTCAAATATTTACCTGTTATTTATAACCATTACGATAAGCCATACCAGATTAATATGCTATTTATACGATCGTGAAAATTATTAATTGTGTTTTATTTGTTAGTTCAAACTTACCTGGTGTTTTTATAACTATTGTTCCGGGATATCTATGTTTCTTTGGGATGATATATTTTAGTAATATCCTGTATATTTCCCTCTGTCTGACGACGTAAATAACGGTATTTCATTGTCGGTTATGGTCTCTGTACGATGTGGGCACCTGTATACAGGATGTCCCACCTATTTTTTTGAACTTCTAACAGGAATTTGATTTTGAAACTTGCAGTGTAGTCATGGCCACTGTGGTCCATTTAAAGAAAATATTTTCAACTTTATAGCACTTTCGGTATACAGGGTGTTGATATCAACTTTCTTATTTTAAATGGAATGGTACAATTTTTATCGGTACAAGGAATGTATCGAGTCATTTGCAATTAGTTTACATGAGGGTTCTCTATCCCTGAACTCAACCGTTTTTGAGATATTTGCAATTTTGTTGATTTTTTGACGTTTGCACTGTTTCAAGTGAAATTAAATAGATGATGAGGTATCAGATATTTAGTGATTCTACTAATGCCGATGTAAGTACAAAGGTGTAGGTAGAAAGTGTTATGGCAATAATGACCAAATCACATACAGGATGTTCGAAAAACGCATCTCCAATGTGGATACCTTTAAACCAACAAAACTTTTTTATTTCAGATGGAACATGGTATTTTTTTTACTACAGTACTGAATGCAACGTAAAATTCTACATCGATTGACATTAGGGTTTGGTACACCTATTTTTGATAGTTTTTGAGATATTAGCATTTATTGCCTAAAATATGACTAATTTCCAAGTTTCGAGTAAATAAAATATTTTTTTCCTAAAAGCACTCTGTACCTATATTATTTTTTAGAATTATGTAGTTTTTTGCATTGTTTGGTTTCCATACCTGATATATTTATCATTGGAAGTTTTCCGAAGTTCAAAAAAATCTAATGTATCAGTTCGATGGGACAGCCTGTATAACTACATCGATTTTAGTTTCACTGTTGTATCAAGTTAATTATGTATGTATGGCATTTAATATATGAATATCAAATACAAATGCATATACAAACTGCGCCGCCTTAAATGAAAGCTTGCAGCAAAGACATTTTCTTACAAAAGTGTTTTTATTACAGATAGACATAACTATACTACGTAACATTTAATAATGGCATAGTATATAGGATGTTCCATTTAAAATAACGGAGTAAGTATGCGTTTTCCTATTTTTGGAACACCTTGTATAGTCTAAAATATTTCCAGGTTATGCAGCAATGAATTCTGTAAAAACTTTTGTATGAAAGACTTTTTCCTAAAATCAGAAATAGAATTTTAAACAAAGACCCAGTCTTGGATGGGACACCATGTACACTATTTTCCTACTTTGGCAAACAGAAGTCATCTGATCTAGCTTTTATTTTTTTCTTTACCTTACCCATCTCCAGCTGGCGTGCGTTCACTTTATATAAGACAAAGTAAAAACATTTGCAATGTCAGGTCGTCCCGTCATTAGGATGATCTGTCATTACCAGACGCGCTTTTTAAATGATTTTCAGTATCCTGAGGACATAAAACACTAAATTTCCTTAAAAATATGAACACAGTAACTACATAAGATTAAATTTTATCACTCCTTAAATACATAATTATGGAAAAGCAGAGATGTTAATTGAAAGAGCCGCCACTCGTAATGGATTTTGGCGGATAACTCGGCGAAAATTTACAGCACCCATTTCGTGTCCGAACTGCTCAGGCGGTCTCCAATTATTTCATAATTACGTAATGAGGAACGCAAGCGTACTGTCTTCAAGACGACGGCACACCAGCCGACAAAAATAGTAACGAAACATCGAGCACCCAGGCGACAAACGCAACTCGAGAAAATTATTACCCGAACATTAACTACCCACATCTGTCGAGCGTCGAAAACGCACTCGGTAACTTGCCGTAAAACAGTTGTTATGGGCCGTTTTTATTTCTCGCACGTCGCCTTAGCCTGCAGAAGAACGCACAGAGAGTGTGCGCTAAGTGTTGGAAGGAGCTTAGTCGGAGTCACTTAAAATTTAAAGACTTGTCATCGTCCGGCGTTAATGAGGCAAAGAGATATTTACTGCTGATGGAATTGGGCCTAAGGAAACGACTAGGCGATATAATAACTAACTACTCTTACCGTTTCGAAGCCTGGTTCGTCACCCAATTACTGTTTCTCATATAAGTATTGAAATTTTTAAATTGGCTCCAAATAAAAAAATAAGCATATGTGCCGAAGGATGGTCAGAGTATATTTGAAAAAAAAAGAACGCTGAAGTTGACAGCACTTTTATAACAATTTATATAAACGAAGCACGAAGCGAATCTCCATTTGAAAGTTCCCTGATGGGGAAATTTCATAGCTATAAGCGTAAGAAAATTTTATGCTCTAAAGATCAGATATCATATCGCACTCGCTGTGCAAATGATTCACCTAAACGTGATACTGACTCAATCATTTTAAATGAAGGAATCAAATGACGTGGCCAGTGTTTAATTAATGATAATAATAATATATTTTTGTCCAGCAAACTACACATTGAGCATTGAACATGTCAAACAAATAATATACATACATTTTAATACTTTAAAATGATATTATAACAATAGATTGTCGATACTTATAGACCAAAATAAAAGGACAAACACAATGTAAAAAAAGTTGCAGTAAAATTACATGTAAAATCGTTGGTAACAAAGTTGCCTACAATTTTACAGGTAAATTTGCTTCATAAGGTAAAAAATTCTACCATCTAGTAAATTTCACATGCTGATGTGTTTTCCAAAGATTGTACTGTAAAATTCGTATGTAATATTTATATGAACTCTATATTTACCGAACACTGAAATAATTTTCATATGTATTTTTATAAAGAGAGCAAGCAACTTACCTAATTCTTTTATAGCACCTAATAGGTCATACTGAATCGCTCAACTAGGGATCAAGAATGAACACGCTTACGCGAAACCTACGATTGTTTGTGACGTACATGATATCATTGAGCCAATAATAAGTTCGACAAACGAATGGAATTACCTACGCACACAAATAAATAATCCAATAACCAATCACATTGCGGCGTATGAATTTCGTATTTTCCATGATATATATAGTTTTACCCGAAAATTCAAGTAAAAACAAATAAATATAAAAGATCCTCATATTTTTACAGCAAAATTAATAGTTCACTAGTAAAATTACTTTTAAAGTGCACTAAATACCCCAAAAAAATGTCAATTTTACACTTTTAAGTAAATTTTGAGAGTAAATACAAAATTGTACATGTTTTTTTCCTGTATTTTCCTTTTGAATTTTTGTTGCATCTTAAACTTACATGCAAAAGCTATAAATTTTACCGAAATTTCTTTTTCCATGTTACATATCCTAGAAAAAAAACATGTAAAACAAAATTTACATGATTTATTGTGGTAAATTCACAACGTTATTACATGTAATATTCCTGATTTACCATGGCAAAATTACTGTAATTTTTTACAGTGCATAGTTAAAGATTAGAGTCGTTTAGGTATTCTTTATAAGGGAATAATCACTCATTCAAAGCAACAATCGCTTTATATTTATCTTAAAAGCAACTTGTGAGATTACCCTGCATTTTATTGGGAACTTATTGTATGTGCAAATGTGTGCAAATTTAATGTATCAAAACTAACTGCATTCTTTAACCGAGACAGTACGTGACTCACCTAAGCCAACTTTCCGCTGAGCAGGTCTATGCTCACCCCAGTCGCATTTCGAATCAACCACAAGGCCCAAAAATTTAGTGGTATTAACTTGTTGCAGACTAATCCCACCTACCTTTATATAATGCGAATAGTCTTTCGCCAAGTTGCTCGTTCTGAATTCCATAAAAACGGTCTTCTTGGCTTTTAAGTACAGGTTATTACGTTTAAAGTAATCATTCAACCCAGTTAATTTGTTATTGGCCTCATCATGAATTCAGGCAGGATCGATAACCGACACTAGAAACGTCGTATCGTCTGCAAACATAACTGCATCGGCAAGCGATACGTCATTTACATGCAAAGTATATAAGAGAGGGCCCAAAACACTACCTTGTGGAACACATCGTTTTAGTGGTTAGCTACGCGACCGTGATCCCTCTACTTCCACATAGAGCATTCTGTTGGTTAGACAACTATCAACCAGGCAAGAGCCATCCCCCTAACACCGTAATTCATCATATTTTTTAAAATAATACTATGATTTATCACATCAAATGCTCTACTAAGATTCAAATAACTTATTAATTAATTAATACTGTAACTAATTCTAGTATGACATTTTTAAATGCAACGCGCAAATTATAAAACTACATGCATTTAATAGAATATATTAACAAAATGTACCAAAGTATAACTAGCGAATTTAGCTAAAATTAAATTATGCACTACCCATACTATTAAATGACTTTGTTGTGACGTAAAGAAATATCTTGAAAAGGATAGGGTATAAACGTTATTGAAAAATGTTATAGTGGCTTTGTTAGATATGGACAACTTCTTTTTTTCCCATGGGCGGGTGTAACCCATAAAAAGCAACTCGGCCAGAAAGACCTATTATACCCCCATGTCAATTGTAGCCCTCTCAGTCAGATTGCGCCCTATCAAAAAAGTTCCCAATTTGGCCAAGAGTTCGTCCAACTGATCGACCCCAAAGTGCGTCTGCTTCTTGAGTGAGCAGGAGTTTCTTCCGCATTTCCACACTTTCTGCACAGGAGGAACTTTACTACCCGCATGCGATACATGTATTTATTTAGTGCGCAATGCCCACTCAATCTGTCTTTATTCATAACGACTGCCTTACGAAGTCTTTCCTCATTCGGATGAAGCCCTAGAGATTTACAGTGTCTTGCGCCGGCGAGTCCCTTCCAAAAGGAGCAGTGCCTAAGAGAAAGCTGGGATTTGCAAACGTTTTGACGCTGCCACATGAGCTACCACACGTCGGTTCTGGACCTAGGAACGACAGCTCGCTGGCGGCCCTTGCTGACGTGTCAGCTATTTTATTGCCTCTGATCCCAGAGTGACCTGGCACCCATCTCAATGTAATAACATTTAGATATTCCGCCAGCTGTTTAAGCTTTTTGTGGCACCCCGGTACCAACCCAGAGTTAAATCTGATAACCCGCGAAGCTTTGGGAGCAGCTTCGCTGTCGGAGATGATTTTTAACCTTCCATTCGGGCGCGGGCAGTTTGAGATGCCCTCAGCACAAGTCTGGATGGCAATAATTTCGGCCTGAAGAATGGTGGGGGAGGCCCTTCGTTTGCAAGAACTTTTCGAATTCTGGGGCATTCAGAGACAGCTTCTAGTTCCTCACAGAGTTTATTCCACTACTCTCGTTTCGCACAATTATAACTGGTCAGAGACGCTCAGTATTCATCCTATAAACCGGATCTTTTCGCTTTATTATAAAGTCTTCTGGTAGCTGTCCTTAAGTCAGACAACTCCCTGGTCCACCAGGGTATTTCTCGGTTTGTTGCCTTGACTTTAATGGAGCAACTAGCCTCGTACGAGGTTATTATTGAATTCTGCACGGCTTCAAACTAAAACCTCAACATCAGCGGCTTTTCTAATTATTTTGGGGTAATGCTCTAGTTCCTCAATCAGCCGTTCCCGATAAGCGTCCTAAATTGCAGTTCCCAGAGTTTCTGTACAGAATTCTACTTACCTGCGATACGTCAATATTGAATCTTACATACCTATGATTAGAGAGGAACGGCTCATCCGACACATGCCATTGCTTCACCCAATTCGGGCAGCGCATTGTGCATACGGTGATAGAGATAAAATGTGCACGACTAGCCGTTTCAAAAGTCGGCATGTTTCCGTAAGCTTGGATTGTTTGGGCAACTTTAATGCAGAACTGGTTTTATTGACTGATTCGATTTTGTCACTGAATACGTATCACGTCTTCTTATAATCCCATAGGTTCAGTAGCCTGTGGTACATAGCTGTCTCTGTCGTTCAAATGCAACGCATTCAAAAACAACGTAGTGGGCTATCTTTTCCCCCTCGTTGTATAGTCTACATATGTATTCGCCTTTAAAAACGCCTATTCTTTGTAGATTCATACGTCTTTAGACAGGCGTATCCTGTCAGCAGACACGTCACCTTTCTAAGTTGTACTCGGTTGTGAGCCTAGAACAGCAATAAGGAGCAACGCAAGTCCAGTATATTTCGTTGGAAATACGTGAAGCCATGATTACGTCATAACAGCGACATCTAGGACAAAGCACAGCCAAACTAGATAGAACTGCGACTGAGTCATGCTTATGTAATAAGGATCCAACTTTGAAAATGTAGATATGTTTCGATTTTCCTTAATCTCATCAGTGTGATACGTCTGCTAATAATAGGTCCTATTTACACCTTACATTTAATTGAATAATATCGTTATTAGCTTTTTAATTTGTTTTTTAAGATTTTTGAGATTGTACATTTTTTCACTGACTTTAGATTTAGAGCATTGTTAAATTAAATGTAAGGTGTGAATATTGACCCAATATGTTTAATTTGCAGAAATCACAGACATATCTAATTTAAACAAAGAATAAACCTTAAAAACAGAATAAGCAACATGTAGTTATAAAAATATAATGAAAATTTAAGTAAACTAAAAGTTCAGAAACGAAAAGAAACTTTAATATCGTATATATTTATAGACAAGTAAATGAAGACATATCTTAATGAAACTAACCTGAGGAAAATATTCTGGGCATACCTGATTAATTAGGATTTTCTTCCAGAAATATATTTTCTAAAGATGATTGAGTGGCATGACCTCTACAATGAAGATATTTGAATACACTTTGATGATCAACCAACTTAATAAGAGGTGAAGAAGTTATTGAGTGATGAAAATGAAAACTCTGTAATCGACATGCAAATAATCATGGTCAACTATTAGTGAAAGACTTGAATTCTGAGATGAATTGTATGTATGACAAAATGCCTATGGTATATTCGAAAGCTTTCTATGGGATCATCATCTAAATGATGTTCTTCCTCGCAAGTTTTCAGCGTTAGTTGATGTTCTGGGAGCCTATGAAAGCAAATTGATTCTTTAATTCTATCAGTACTTGGACACCCATGAAAATTTCTATTTCTATGAATCTTAGGCATATCTATAAGAACTTAACGAATGTTTTAATCAAATCTAGGAAAATTTAAAAATCAAAATGTATTACTTACGTTTTGAAGAGCACAAATGAAGACGTTTTAACACTATTGGTAAGTAGGGAGACTGAGGCTGGTTGTGACAGGGGTGGGTAGCAACTGTGGCTAAAGAGTGAACGCTATATTAAAGTTAGGAAGTGGCAAACAATGGGCCGATGGTGGTGTGATCATTTGGCACTTCCTAACGTTAATATAGCGTTCTCTGTTCAGCCACAGTTGTTGCTGTAACTACCCACCCCTGTCACAACTAGCCCCAATCTCCGCTAACTGCAACTGTGGAATATTAGCAGGGCAACCGGCAAAATCGTCATCATGGTGGAGAAAACGTGGAAAATTATGTAATCCTATTAATAAAAAGAATCAAAAATCTTCCTGAAATTCCTACCTGCCATGATATTATATTTAGAAATGTTTAAAGATAGAGGTTAGATACATTTTGCAATAATGATTGCCAACCCTCATTCAATAAAATAAAGTTGAATTTCTTTTGTATCAATAGTTGGTGGCCATGCGTATAGAAATTATAGAAGAAATAATTATAGAAATTATTGCAGAAATATTGTTATTTTTATATTTTGTTGTCCTCTGAATGTTTCTTAAAACGTCTGTGGAGAAAATTTTAAACTAAAAGCAAAGGATGACAAAATAAGTAAAACAGGATTAGGAACTGTTAGAAACTTGGTTATTTTACAAGAATATTGTATTTTCAACTTGTTGGAATGCTCTGCGAACTGACATTGTTGACATAAGGTAAATTATAATACTTTTTGCCTCGATTTTACAAAAAAAAAATCTTCACAGCGATAAATATTGTTAATCATCTACAATTAAATCTTCCGATTTTCATTTAAAATCTTTTATTTGCCTTGTCTTTGGAATTACATATTCTTATACTGAAAATCGGGAATTATTTATTAAGTATATAGTCAGGACGCGAAAAGAAAATAGACGACCCACATTGCGCCAGTAAACATCTTAGGAATCCAGCAATTGCTGTTTGTCCATGCTATTATTAGCACGATACCGAAATAGAAACCCATTCGAGAACAACAAATAACGGAGCATGTAGACATATTTTCGCTATTGGTTATTTTAATTGCCAATCAAATCTTTGACGGAATTTCCTGGTGGTTAAGATAAATAAAAAAATACCTTCTGCAGGGTTTTGTAAGTTTTACTTTTAGCCTTTTTAAAATATAAAATCCTAAGCAGTGCTGCCAATAATAGTGAATATCTTTAAAAAAATGTGCAACCTCAACATAAAGATCTTATATATCACCTACTCAGTCATAACTTCGGTATTTACCCAGGAATTTTCTTCATAAATATCGTGTTCTTTTCATAAAAGTATGAGAATCAAGAAACTTGGCATTTATTTTTTTGTGATGTGGTCCATTGCAATAAAATTATGTATTAAAGCGATTGAAAAATAATTCTACTAATGGAAATCATTTTCACACGAAACACTTTCGTTTCGATAGGTATGGCAAATTTTGTATGAAGTATCCATATCTCCATTACTGAATAATTGTATTTTCAATGATAATTTTCGAACACAAGTTAACATAAATCATTTTTCAATAGAAAAAAAAGCAACAAAGAAAAAAAGATTTGTCATCGAGTACATTAAAAAGTTGCTTATCATGCGTGTACCAATATGGTAATAATCAAATGCGTATCTATGAGAGGAGTAAGTATTACTTGAGTCATAATAATTAAACGCAAATTAGAATAATAGAGCTCGAAGCGGTTTTTAAACGTAGCACAATAAATAAATGATGGCAAAGATACAATAGAAAACATTATAGCAAGAAGTGTGGATTTTTGATAAACTGATCGGTATTCTGATTATAATAGTTTTGTTCATTTGTCAATTTAGTGAAGCATTTGTTTTGTTTTTCATTCCAGCCACGGTGCAAATAATATGGTATGCTCGTTTTGAATCTCAAATTCGTTAAGGCCGGTCAGATGACGTCATTAAGGAGCGTATCGAAAACAATAAAAGTACATGTATGGTAAATAGCAAAATGTTAAAATCCAAATTATTCACAACTACCAATTAATGTAATTCAGATGCAGCTTTGCTTTAAAAAAGCCCGTTTTAAGTTGAAATTTACTTTATCTATCTTGTCGCCATCTAGTAGCGCTCGTGTTTATTTCTTCAATTGTAGCGAATTTCGTGTGTGTTTACAAAGTGTTTTCGTGGTTTTTCTAGAAAAATGAATCGATGAACACCTTAACGCTTTTAAAATGTATTCCGTAACCCCATCAGCATTTTCTAAACTCACCTTTCGCATTAACAAAACACTCACGGTCGAAATCGATTTTAATATAATAATAATTATATTTTGGCGCAATTTTTGCTCCTATCTGACGTAACTTCCATATGCGCGTAAGAATACCGTATTATTTGTACCATGATTCCAGCTATGTTAATTTTACAACCACATTGGAGAAGAACTTATTCAAATGTTTGTAAGGTATACTTTTCTAACATTTTCGTGTTAAAGTAAAAAAGCAAATTGTTCGAAATTTATGAGGTAACAAGAATGGAGATAAATAATAAGGATGATTTTGAGTACCATTGAATTAGTACAAAAGATTAGGTATATGCATATTTAGACATATGCCGTAAACATTACATTATGTTATAACGGAATTTTCGTAACCATTAGATGATTAATAATTTTTGTTTTCTTGGCCAAACTGGTCTACAGGACTCGCGCTACGTGTTAGAGGCGTTAGGAAATTTAAAAAATCCGACTAATTTGTTGTTAGATACTTGGGATCTATTGCATGAGCATAAAACTTTTTTGGACTAGGGCTCACGCAGGTGCAATCGGTAATGACAGGGCGGATCAATTAGCAAAAGAGGCGGTGTCTAGGGGAGATAGCTTGATTATTAGATTTGAGCTAATTTCGGCTAGTGTAGTTAAAAAAGCGTTTAGGGATAATGATTGGCAGAGTAGGTGGGATAATACCTGAAATGGGAGGTGGACTAGGAAATTTATCGGTAGTCTTACACGTTTTAGGAAAATGATGGTTAATTTAACCCTATATGAGGAGGCTCGCAAAAGTAAGGAGAAGTTAAAAACGCAAGTATAGCATTCCATTTAAAAAAATATTAGTTTGATCTGGCACGACGTTATAAAGCACCCTGTATATGTACCTAATTTTAAAATATGAAGCTTAAGAATACCTACACCTTTCATTTTTATATATTTTGAGACAAACCCAAAAGGTAATAGATTTTGATGAAAACTAATAGGGCAATAGATTTTTTAAAAAAAGTGATAGCTCTGCAATTGTATTAGACGTAGTAACACTACAACCGAAATCAAGGATGAACCGGACATTGCCCTGATCTTTAACTGCGGTCGCTCCGTCCATTCCTCTCATCGCTCTAAGCCAATCACGTTACCGTTCATTATCTCACTTTCTTGTTTTTGGACATGTAGGGGAAGGTGGGGCAAGATGGGAACATTAAGCTTTAGAACAGTGCATCAGGATTGCAAATTGATATACAAGGTTCTAAGTACACTTGTTGTAATCTTTAAACATTTATCTGCTGATGGATGAATTTACAATTTTTCGATGGGTACTCTTGATGTTGTGAGAAAATTTTGAAAAGAAATGTGTAAATACACATGGGGCAAGATGGGGTTCCAGGTGTGTTAAGAATGGGTCGTACCATAAATCTAGGTAATAGTTAAAAAAATAGATTCTTAAAATATTCTTAAAAACATGCAGGAACAAAGCTTAAACTCTTTAGAGCGGAACTACTTAAAATAAAAAAAATACGATAACGGTAAGAATATTAAACTTAATCTTCACAATTGAGACAATAGAAGACGAACTCATCCACGTTATTCGCACAGCCTCCATGTACCCAACCTCGCCATCCATGGCATTGTATCAATACTTCCCCTTACAATACTAACATTGAGCGTCATCTTTCTCGTCAGAAGAACTTGATTATTTCCTTGACGTTTTCTAAAAATCTATCTCTTTGCTTTCCTTACAAAATTCGGCTTCTTGATCTCTTCTGTTTTTCTTCTTTGTCATTTTTTTTTCCTTTAACTCTCCCTCAGCACTTCTAGTTGCCTTAGGGATTCTCCAGACTTCTATTTTCTTGTAGCAGATTTTTAATACGTAATGCTTGTAAAGATTGTTGTCTTTCCCTTTTTACGCTTTGATTGAACCTGTACTTTATGCCTAACATGAGAAATAGGCATTATGTCTTCGAGAGAGCATAAGGCATATCTAGACTGAAGAGTGAGATAATGATGTCCCCATATTGCCTCATACCAATAGCCCCATCTTGCCTCTTTGGGACATTTTCTGGTTATGTTATAATAACATATTAAATAGTTGAAGTAAACAAATAACATACTATAAAAAATACATGCAATGCATATCAATTAATACGCACAAAAAAGTGTAGTTGTAAATAATTTACTTATGCTTTCTATACTGGCCGTTGAACTCACCATCAAAATAATAACGAAATTCTGGAAATTGCAAAGTTCACGCACAAACAGCAATAACTTTGTTATTACGACTAGTAAAGTTTCCTACATTACAACAAACATAAAACAGCACTTGTCAATATTAGGACTGCTATTATTTGACAGATGCTTACTGCCGTTTTGTAGATAAGACGATGTCCCCATCATGCCTTGTGGCCCCATCTTGCCCCACCCTCCCCTACAAGTATCGCGGTACCTTGAATTATAAATCTGCAATACAATTCAGACACAGATATCGATTTGCGAGACCACTCAATCACAGACGATGATTTATGAAATACGGTGCATTTCATGTGTGTATATTGCCACATTTCTTGTAATTTTTTATTGCAAATACACTTGATGTATATTATTTATTATATATTCAAAATTACAATCGTGTTACCTTACAGAATCGTAATTCATGCTCACAGCCCTGGGATTCATATGCTAGCAGGTAAAGCGTACCCTTTAAATGAGAGGTCAAGTAATTATCGCCTTTACAGACGTTAAAAGTGATATCCTTATAGCCCGAAATGCGCTATACAAATAATCAGAATCCGCTCTTATTAATAAAGTTGTTCGAGATAACTTAATAATTAATTGACCAATTGGCTATAATTGAAGCTATTTACGCTGATTAAATAACCGATTGCTAGTACGTTTTATTCAAAATCCATTAAATAACGTTGTTAGCACAACATTTATACGATTTGACCTAAACCAGTCAACTCTATTTTATGTCTTCATTCATTTAATTTAACCTCATTTCGTTTTTAATTCGCGCTCCACGAGATTTAGGACACCAGATCTCGCGTCTCGGCTTGCTCACTCGCCACTCCTCCTCGCACGGTCGCTGAATCGGCTCCTCATTTCCACCGATATCGAAAACACGAGAAATGTCGGTCAGTGATTGTTGTTCCGCGACCAACTCCGTCTCCTTAGTTACTCCTTCCCCGCCTACCACCTCTTCGCCGTCGATATCGAAGCTGCGTCCTCAAAACTGAAACGTAGGCAAAACAGAACTTCCACCTGAATCGTCACGTTACAAGAGAAGCGCGCACACACACACAAAGACAGAGAGAGAGAAAGAGATTACGACGACCTCGTTCGCTTTAAAACGCGGATAGGATCCGTCACGAATGAAAAGACGTAAATCCGAGAATTATGGATGTTTTCGACGCGCGCTGATACGGCGCGTTTAGTTCGTTTGAACTATTTCAAGCCGTGAAGTGTACGCCGGATTTAATGCGCACGTTGTTTGGGAACGTATCGGCCACGGTTCTGTATCGATGGGGATTTATTTGGACGTGAATACGCCAATGGGAGAATAAATTGCGAGCGCGCATAAAGGCTGAGAATGTGGGGCATCGAGAAACGTTAATAAGTCGGATCTGAAACGACTCACGCGATTATATATGGGTTGGGATGAAAGTGTGGAATCAAGCGAATATCTTTAAAGTCGAAGCGATGGTATTGTAAAAAAATAATGTTTTCTGTCGATTTTGTTCGTCGGTATTCCAAAATTTGAGAGTAAACTCTTCCCAGAACTCTTTGGGTGTTTCGTATCGATCTGATATCATTTCGAACCACTCCACCGCAAGTTCTTCGAGAGTTAGTCTGATCACGTTGAGGGCATGTTTCGGGTCGATAATTTTCATTTTTATCAGTCTTAAAATATTTTTCAAATATGTTATCGGGTGCAAGAGGTCTCTGTTCCCTCTAAATTTCGGCCACATTTCCGGTTTGATGGTTGAGAGTAGTGTAGACCTCTATTCACACAGTTTCGAATACTGCCGCTGGCGTCGCTGTACACCCGCCGCCTTAGATTATGTCATAGGTTTTTAGTTCAGGCCTAATGTAGACTATATTGATATATCTGCTTTAAAAACGTGGCAGCCTTCGTTATTTTCAAGATACATTCATTGTGTATATTAACCACAACTTCTACATGCTTTTATTTGTTTGTTTATTGGCAATTCCACACACCACAGATAACACAGATACATATGGCGTTTGGCCGAACACGGTTTTTAAGTGGTGCAAGAGGTAACGTAATATTAGAAGTTTTACGGTCTAGGTGTTAGTAAGAAAGGGATGGTGCTAGGCGGTAGGCCTCTATACCACTCAGATCAATTGTAGTGGTTGGTTTACATTTATAGAACGAAATGAGTTTAAAATTCTAATTCGATTTATATGTTTTAGTTTTATTGCTTTTGGAGACAGCTGTGACATATAATAATAAAGAATGCACTCACCACAGTGTTTATGTGATTCGAAAAATTAAAAAAAGGAATATACTAATGTTAAATCATAGTGTTTTAATACTTATCCAATGAATTATTCATTTTAAAATAATAAGAAGTATATAGCCAATGGGAAAATAATCTATCAACATTTATCAATAAATAGTTTATTTACAATTTTATTTATTTATTTATTTAGACCAACAGGCTAAACCTACAAGGGTCACGTGTATTTCACTGTGTTTCATAAGAGGGAAAACCACCAACCATATTGAAATGCAGTTACTATTTTATGTACACACCTGTTTGTAAGTCCAGTATAATTTGGATTAATTCACACTAGTAGTCATGGAAGTTGAATATAATTTATCGTCTGATAGTCTGGTAGCCGTGGTATCTATTTTGATTGAATGGGGAGTGACTTAATGTAATTCGTTGTGAGAAAATGATAAAGATCCTTGGTGACGAGGTTGTTGATAAAAAAGCTGGTGGAGAGATATTTTTATTTTTTATCAAGTGTAATGAGTTAAGTGGTTTTTCCTGTCTTACGTCTGGTATTGAAGGGGATCTTCTATTCAAATTCTTGTAATTACTCTATTCTGGAAATATACAGAAGAAACGTGAGGATTGTTCGACATTATAAGAAATTTTGCTGTATCTACTACACCTGGGTGTTTCTTCTCCGTGGGAGTGTGCATGTGTTACATCCTGAATGTAACGAAGGAGGTGTGTTTCCTGAATTTTCCTGCTACCGATGTTATTCCTCCTGGTCTGGCCCTTTTAGCTGTATATACGAGCGAATCTGGATTGTCACTACAAGGAAATCACATTTGGAGGTATTCTGATGTCTGTGCAAACCGATAAACGAGGTATTTGGTCAAAACATTGTTTAAATTTTTGTATAAATGAAATTATAACGTCTATAGTGTTTTGAGGTTATTATCACATCGTATGTGATTTAGAATTTAAAACTGTCATAGGTTGGCACACGTGGTTGGTGGTATTTAATTCTCTTATGATAGCGCGGGAGATTTCAAAAGCTCATATTTGAATAAAAGAGTCTTAATTATACTGGATAATTGATAATACTTGTTTGAATATTTTCAATAACTGTACTCACCTTTGAGAGTAAGAGTTCTCATGCTATTTATATGTCTTTGATATAAACTTAACAATAAATTATACATGTTATTAATGATTACACTGTTTTATTAACGAAAGTTCATCTGGTACATTGAATTATTAAGAACTAAACTAGAAATTCAGTATTTGACAAAGTAAAGGCATAATAATAAACAAGTTAGTGATTTAGGAGAATCGAGGCGCGCAGCCGTCAGCACGGCGGGTTCGTAACTGTAGAATATAATAAAGGTAGTCTCCTCATTGGTTAGCAAGGGTGGGAATTGTTAGTACGTATGTTCTGGAGTGGTAAATCTTAGATATCTTGGACATATACGGAATTTCATAGCCATCTAGTGGATTGAGTTTGCATTGTGTTTATCATTGTAGGAAGGTATCTGCAAAGAAAAGCAGATCTAATTTAAAGCTATTTATTTAATTACCTTTTGCTTGTTAAAACATATACCCGGGGAAATCACAATAATATATACATAAACAGCATATTAACAATTGGTATGGAAAAAAGAAAAACAAATATTCTGTGATCCAAAACTAAAAAGTAAAAACTAGGAACTATAAACTAACACTAAACACAAAAAAAACTGTAACTATTCAAACAATAGAGTTTTAATAATCTAATTAAATTCTGTAATATTCATATTGAAAACATCCGAATGTTGACAAAACCCATTCAACTCTCTAACAACTAAGTTTAATGGTAGAAGTATGTGATGTTTGATGAATTTCCCGGGATGAATTCAGCCCCTTATATCTACACGCCTTTCTAAATCACCCAATTCTAATCTAATCTAATTCTTGTTGCAGTAATTAAACCCCTCAAGCCGTCCCTGCGAAATTTAAGTTCCTTTAAACGTAAATCTACTGGTAATATATCCGAAATAACGCACGCCGCGCCTGCCAAAATAGACGAATACGCGGCCCTAACCGTTAATAATCTTTACAGCCTGATTATTTTTTTGTTTCTTTAATTTTACACGCGCCTGCCCATATCGCCCCCGCGTACAACATTGCCCCTGTAAATAGAACCCGCCGCGTTATCGTTTAAACCCCACGTGACTCTACACTGTAAAAAAAGTTGCAGTAAAATTACATGTAAAATTTACTTCATAAGGTAAAATTTCTACCATCTAGTAAATTTCACATGCTGATGTGTTTTTCAAAGATTGTACTGCAAAATTCGTATGTAATATTTATATGAACTCTATATTTACCGAACACTAAAGTAATTTTATATGTATTTTTATAAGAGAGCAAGCAATTACCTAATCTTTTATAGCACCTAATAGGTCATACTGAATCGCTCAACCAGGGATCAAGGATGAACACGCTTACGCGAAACCTACGATTGTTTGTGACGTACATGATATCATTGAGCCAATAATAAGTTTGACAAACGAATAGAATTACCTACGCGCAGAGATAAATAATCCAATAACCAATCCAATTGCGGCGTATGAATTTCGTATTTTCCATGATATCTATAGTTTTACCTGAAAATTCAAGTAAAAACGAATAAATATAAAAGATCCTCATATTTTTACAGCAAAATTCATAGTTCGCTAGTAAAATTACTTTTAAAGTGCACTAAATACCCCAAAAAAATGTCAATTTTACACCTTTAAGTAAATTTTGAGAGTAAAGACAAAATTGTACATGTTTTTTTCTGCATTTTCCTTTTGAATTTTTGTTACATCTTAAACTTACATGAAAATGCTATAAATTTTACCGAAATTTCTTTTGCCATGTTAAATATCCTGGAAAAAACATGTAAAACAAAATTTGCATGATTTATTGTGGTAAATTCACAACGTTATTACATGTAATGTTCCTGATTTACCATGGCAAAATTACTGTAATTTTTTACAGTGTAGCCGATGCTTAATATATATATAACTCATCTCCCTACCTTTCGGGGTAATATACTGAATATACGCTTTAAAATTTAATTTATCATCTAAATTATAGCCCCAAGATATTTGACATGATATTACTTGACAGGTGATGTATTTTTATTTTTATGCGTAAGGTGGGAGTTGTACTTCTTACACCGAGAAAAAAAGATGTATTGATTCAACCAGTAATTGGTTCACTCAACAAATTTTTGAATTTAAATATGCTCAAACCACTGGAATGTTTAAATCAATTACGCAGAATTAGTTGCACTAATGTTGTTGAATCAATCTACAATTGTGGTTCATTCAATAATCTTTCAATGTTGTCTGAAGCATTTTGATTCAAAATCGAAAGTGTATATTTAACCAATGATAATAGCAGGTTTTAAATTAAAACAGCATCTGTTGAATCAATATGCTGTTATAAGTTGTATCTAACTTGCTAATGAGTTGAATTAACCAACAAAATGTGTTCATTCAAACATATAATGTATTTAGTATCAGCTTACCTATTATTTTGAGTGAATAATGGAGGTGCATACTGCCGTGTTAAGGATTTAGGTCGCATCTGCATTTTTTGTACTGTTTTTGTTGTATAACTCTAGATAATATCCTGTGATATCGTTTCTTCTGTTAAATTCAAATAGTGTATATGCATGTTGTACACTATTTGAGCTTAACAAAAGGATAGAGGACTTTACCTAAATTTTATTTATTACCTAAAGTTATATAACAAAAACAGTATTTTTAGAAAAAATGCAGATACATCCTTTATCCTTAACATGGCAGCATAAATTACGTCATGTGCTTTGCTCATGGGGAAACAAATAAAAGACAAATTAAAAAAAAAACAAACATTTTATTAATTCATAATGGCTAAAAATATAAAACTAGATACAATTAACAATAACAATAACCATACATAATTTTTGGTAGGTATTATTTCATATACCTGATAATGCGCATCGAACAATAGCGTCTTACACTGAGTTAATATAAAAAAAATGAACTTTGGTAAAATGCAATTATTTTAATTTTAGCAAATACATATTTAGGCACATCATATTATTTTTCTTTTTTTTTAAGTTATCATTTTCTATAGTCATAAAATATTATGCATATGTACTATCTTTTTCAAATTAAATGTGAATCTAAGCTTAAGAAGATTTGTGACTTCGATTGCTTATAGAATCTATATTAAAAATACTGCATACCCTGCGACTCGTAATTCAGAATTGTTCGCAGATCATTTTTAGTTTATATTTCAGTGAATTGTAGTTTCATAAATTGCCTAAACAATGAAAGATTTGTAGATCAATTCACACTTAATTTGGAAAAGCTGGTAAATCTAATCTGCACTTGTATATAGAAAAAATGTAAACTTATATAACATAACATTCGTATAGGCATCAAAGTTTTGTTACTTGCCCTGTATATCATTTGCAATCATTTACACGCATCTTTACTGTAGATTTCAAAACTGTATATAGAGGCAATAATATTGCTTTACATTTCATAATATACTTTTACTTACTAGCATTTTACGCAAATGCCTTAATTTTTTTCGAGCACACCTACACCCACATCTTTCATGAATACGTTTAATAGCAAACCAATGCATAACTGGGTGACAAGGCCAAGCAAAAAAATAGCGGTCTGTTTTGATAACTAAGTGTGTAAAATAATGTTTCTTTCTTTTTGTTTGTGATCTGTTTATATTGACTTTGTTTCTAATGTTTTAAATGCAAATATAAACGTGTATTATTACTATTACAACAATATTAGTATAGTAAATTTTATTTATCTTCTATATCTGTTATTAAATTGAATTTTTATAGAGTCTTATTGATAAAATTTCTGAATAACATCTCTTTGTTTATTAATTGACTTTAAACATTTTTTTGTAGATATGGAATCTTCGGGATCATAACCGTTTGTAAAATGTACGTGATGTCTTACATAAATAGCAGTATTTTTTGTCGGTATGCATATTACTGACTAACTACCTAACTGGGGGATGTCAAAAATGAAATTATATTTTATTGGGCAGCGATAAAAGAAAATGCCTTATTGAAAACTTGCAAATTATCGTTACACCGCGCCGTAGCAGAATATTTCAGTTGTTACATTATTGTGAATTATTAATTGAGAATTAGCTATTGTTACATTAACGATCTCATAATATATTATAACAAATACCAAGAGTTCTACGATGTAAACTTACCGGCAAATATTTCAATATATTCATAAAATCCCCAATCTTGCAGTAGCCGATTCACTTCGCTATCCTCCATTTTCTAATAATTACATGCGTTACCTGTTAGTACCTACATACATATTCATCCCATAAATATTATATCAAACAACAAGAACTTGGCTGGTTGGCTTAATACCCATAAATTCACATAGTTGAAGAAATACTTACTTTGTATTCAGAACTTGTTCAGACATGCCCAACGACAACCACACGCCAAAACTTTTTCAAGACAAATGAAACGTAGAATCACAGGAATGTAGAATCGCGTTTGCGCATATATGCGTATAAGTTTCTGAAAACTTTTCGTTTGTTGACTAGTCAACGAAAATATTAGTATACTTTAGGCTAAACTCTACTGCTGTTTGAGTTAATAATCAATATATTTATCTTTTTCGTGTGAAACAGCTGAAAAGGTTGTTAGAAAATTAAAATAAATGTTTGTTCAAATCGACCGCACATGCATTGAGCTAACTAATTTTGTAGTTCCACTGGCGGTTAAAGAAAATAATTGTTTGAATTAACATATATAACTCAACTAAAATATGTATTTTCTTTCAATGATATTACTGTTTTCCAATAAAATTTAAGTGTGTTGATTTAAACGAAAATTGGTAGAGTGAATGCAAAAAGTTCAAAATAATAATTTTTGTTGTGTCGACATTTTCATTTTTCTCAGTGTACAGTAACATCCAAGTGATTGTATAATAAAGCCACCACCTTGCCTCCGTGCGTATTTAATGGAAGCTATAAGCAGCGCGAGTAAATTAAGCATAAAGTTCCTCTTTCGACCACATAAATTTTCGCAGTCGATTCGTCGTGGGGGCTCTAACACGCCGTCACGCCGTTTTATGGTAATTTCATAGCCGAACATGAATAATGTAGAATCGTTTACCCCAAAGAATGCTGTCAGGGTATTATTTAAAATACGGTGGAGCTTATAGAATGTTTGTCGGTTTACTTAAAATCTGGTTAAATAATAAGTTAATCAGCAAGAGAATAAATGTGAAAGATGCTTCAGCATCATCAAAAATCTCAACAAGCTAAATTCTATTATTTGAACTCAAATAGAAAGAAATAAGATTTCAGCTACGCCAGAAGATCTATGTATGAATAATGGCCACTGAACATATCAGTAATGATTAAAGTACATAAACGTACTCTTAACATAAATGATTCGCTCCTATTTAAAACGTTCACAGCTCGCAGATGTTTTGTGTAAATAAGCTGGAATACGGCTATATGAACATGAACGTGCAGAAGAAGCAACACGCAATGTTTATTATTCAATTGTCGGAGATGACGAGGTACACGTGTTGGTACAATGTCAAGGACACGCCTGCGCTTATTGTGCCGAGATGAAATTAGATACGTATGTTTTACGTATCTCTGTGTTGCGCTGCTACTCCTCACTATTCTTGTAACGATAATATGAATCCGGTACATTCGAGAAGATTAAATAATCCCTAGGATTAAAATTTGAGCGGAAGTTTTAGATAAATTAAGCAAATGCAAATAATGAAAAGTTAATGTATGTATTTATAATGTAAACACAAATGACATGGTTCGGTCCTGAACTTTCTCTAAGTATATTTATTTATCTTTGTAAAGATACACTATATTCATGGGATCTGGATTTATTCTTGAATTTAGAACATTTAGATAATCCTTGAGAGGACCTTGTGGTTGATGTACAAATTATAATTAATTTGCACGCAGTGAACTAAGATCGAATTATATTGCCACCATTACGTATTAAGCTGGACATCATAATATAGTTTGTGAATGCTTTTGACAAAGATGTGCATATTTTGCTTTTCCGTCAAAAAAAGTTTCCAAGAATAAGCAGGGAAAAAATTAAAAAGCATGATTTGATGTCAAAGTAGGCAAACTAATAAGCGACCCAAATTTGTTAAATTCCACACTGAGAAAAAAAATTAATAATCATAAATAAAATAAATTATCGTAAGTAAGAAGTTCAGCTGACTAGGGGACAAAAGCACAGATTACTTAGCACTAGTAAAAAAGAGATCCTAAACACTGATACTAACAAGAAGCAATCTACCTACGGCCTGCTTCATACCGGTAACTTATGAAGTTGCTTATGATAATTAAACTGAAGTAGTAAAAAGAATATTGCAGTTGGGTAGTAAAGATTTACTCATGTCAAGTGATGTATTCTATGAGTGAATATTCTATAATGGCTATCACACTTTCATTAAAACCTCAATTATGCAAGCTATTTGGATTACTTGTATAAGAAACATTATCATTAACGCACGTTCATAAATACCTGATATATAAAGGTATGGTTGCTATAAATATAACACATATACTTACCTTAAATTTGTTTGTTCACTGATTATGGGTATGCAGGAAACGAGGAGTTTAGTGAATATTTAATATAAATTTAAATAAAAGCAGTATTATTAGTAATAGTTTTATTTTGTATAGAGAAGCACAGTGGACAATATGATATGAATGAAGGTATGGTTTCACTTAACAAAAGTTTTTTTTAAACAATTTACAACGTATGACTCATAAAATATATTCCTAATAATGAAAAAAATGAACAAATAATAATAAAAGATAAGGTAAATGGGGCACTCTGGAACGTTTGTTTATTGAATATTGCAATCTAAACAAATGACAAGAGAAATATGGTTAAAGTTACATCTAATAACAAACAAGAAATAATATACCTAGGCGGTAAGCTTGCGGTTTTTGTTAGTTCTTTGCACTGGGCATTGTCTCGGCGAGTTGTCCTCTGTCGGCGTACGTGGGGCTATGTCCGGTGATCGACTCGAAAGGCTACTTCGTCGGGGTATCCCTACTGCAGATGGAACTTGGACTGTCGGATCATTGCGACGGCATCCACACTTTACCTCACCAGGGCCAGATTTCATCACAATGATGGGAAATTCAAATATCCCACCATGTAGTTTAAAACTGCAATCTTGAAACATTCGATTGCTTATAGGATCGGTACTTCTTCTTCCGCTGGGATTCGTTTATAGGATGACATGAGTTAACCCACCGGTATTTTAATATTTTGCGTTCAACGCACACAAAGCCGTACAACCCTGACCACTCTTTTTAGACACCGTTTTACACGTCCTCATTACTGACGTAGCCGCGTTGCGCGGTAGAATCGGGACTATTTATTATACGCGCATTAGCCAATAGGATAGTAAAAGTCACGGTGGCAGCAAATTCAAATAAAATATTGTGCTGTCACAATTGGAAAAACATGAGTTAATACGAGAGCATTGTTTTACTTCTACTAACATTGCTGTAGTCATAATTACTGACTTGAAAATCGTAGTACGCTGTTAATAGCCGTTAATAAAAGCACTATTACAGTAAAAACCTGCACTCAGGCTGGGTTTAGTTGCAGGATAATTAACGAGAATAGTTCCAATAAAACTTTACTATTGTAATATTTATTATCAAGTAAACAGTTTACCTAAGCATTTTTGTCAGCGTAAAATTAACAATACAAATAATGAAAATAAAATGTTTTTATAAAGCATATAACAATGAAATGCTTTTTCTGATTTTTCTAAATACTATTATCTTTGTAAAGACACCCAATTCATAGGATTGGATATATTCTTGGTTCAGTATCAATTGTAAGAAAACATTAAATTCATTGAAAAAAACATGTAGAAATCTTAGACTAGAAAGACTATAGTGATGTACAAATGACATGTAGTGAATTTATATTGCCACTTTAGCATTAACGACTATGATACATTTGTAAAGCTCTGACAAAGATGGTGCATATCTGTGTTCTGTCAAAATAAGTTCCAAATAAGAGCGAAAATTAAACTGGTATTTTGATGGTCCCATCAGCCAACAATAAGGGCCAAATTATTTGTGAATTCCTGATTGGTTCAATCATTTAACTTTGTAATACAAATTTTCTTGGGAATCAAGTCGGACGACTTTTCTCGTTAGTGAGCGTATGCTGCAAGTTTGAAGGACTAGTGCAACATGGTATTAAATCAATAGTTTACTCTCATTTAAATGATTCCAGAAAACTTGGTGATGGTGAGACAAGGTAAAAGATTCCCAAAATATACTGTAGATCTGCAAAGAGATCGACCTCCAGAAAATCTATAAAGAATATTTCTCTGTCTAAAAAAAAAAAGGCAATAACTGAATTTTTATGCAAAAATTGTTATTCATGAAAAAACAAGCTTAGAAAAAATCATAACACTATTAATTTCACGAAAAAAATACACGTGGACTGTGTAATTTATATCTAATTGTCTATTATAGGCAATGTTATCTCAGCTCATCAACAGATTCGACTTAAGCTACTCATCTATTTGCTGATGAGATTAGTTTTCGGTCTTCTCTAGGAAGGGTCGCCTTTTCGAAGGTTACATACGAGCTGGTAGCAGAAGGCATGAGTAAATATGCTCTCTCTCTCGTCGTCTAACCACATCTGCATTCAGTGTATCAGAGATGTTTGCTGGTTAACTATCGGAGTCTATGCCCAAGTAAGTCTGGTCTCTGAAATTCTCCGCAGCACCCTGTTTGGCAAAAAGAATGCCTGTCATTCCTGAAATGAGAGTCTTAAATACCCAGATTAGGGAAGTGGATGGTCACTATATCCTGACATTTGCTTAATTTACCCAGGTAACTTGATTTTAAAATAGAGCCATATCTTCGCGATTCTAGATTAATCTTAGCAAGCCCTTCAGTTCATACTATGACATGTGACCCTCATGAGATATTGCAGATAATTATCTTAAAAATCAGTGATTTTCTTAATTTAGCTAATATAAAACGTGAATACAAATAAGCGCAAATAGTAACATACTCGTGTAGATCAAAAATACAAAAAAATATAGTTTTTTTTTTTGAAAATCAGAAATTTAATGTATTCTGTAGAGTTACGGAAATATTTACCGATGTTTGATGGCATAGTATTGATTAATACAATTGTAATAATTAACGTCGAAAATATCAAAAAAATATGTTTTATGTAATAATACGCTTTTGTGATTTCTATCTTTTGGGGTTACTAAAGAAAAGCATCACATAGAAAGTAAGAAGAGAATAGGAAGCATTTTATCCATTTCGTAGAATGCTGTAAAAAAATACCAATTTTCAAAAGATATAGAAATATGAAGAAGAGATACATTTTTGAACATCTGCTATAATTTTAAATTAAATGCTTACTAGGTGTAAATATTTTTAATTAAAGATGTATTTGTTGTGTATGTTATTTTGTTTTATTATAAAAAAGACAAACAAATCTTATTTAAATTTATGAAAAATACATCTATTTAAAGTAAAATAAATAAATAAACAAAAATAAAAAACATCACTGAATGTAAGGACAAAGTTTCGTAAAAATATTTGTTACAGAGTTGAGTTTAACTATTATTGGTGAATAATTGTATGCATGCCTTATTAAAATAGGTATTATTATTCTGTAATACATAAATATTTCTTTTTTGAAAAAAGATGTCATAGTTAATACTTATTATTTTACAAACATATTTATAATTCGATCAATTATATAAATCATTACTAAGTCAACGTGAAAATTAATGGAAATTTATTATTTATTTAAAACATAATTATCTAAAAATTCGATAAGATTATACTGTAGAAAATAAAAAGTTTGTGTAAGATTGATTAACATTTACTATTTAAAAAAAATATTTAGTTGGCTAACTTAAGCAAATGGTCAGATTATAGTGGACACCTTATAATGAATATTGATTTGTTCCTCTTGTATCAAGCTAAGTTGTCCCTTCGTAATTTTCTTCGTAGAATTTAAAATTAAAATGAATAATATATAGTGTTTAAAATAACGATAAGTTCCTTTTCCTATTTTTGACACTTGTATAGTCAAAAATTTTCAAGTTATGCAGATGAATTTGTAAAATTTTATAGGAAAGACTTTTTCCTAAATCAGAATAGATTGTAAACAAAAGACCCAGTCGTCGAGCGACACCTTACACTCTTTTTCTACTTTCGCAAACAGAAATCACCTACTTTTGACAGTCTGTACAGTCAAAAATATTTTTAGGTTATCACATTGAATTTGTAAATTTTTGATCAAGTTTTTTCTTAAATCAAATAGAGCTGTATAGGAGCCAGTTTTGGTGGAACCGGTACATGAGATAGATATGGAAGATACTTCTTGAATGACATCTAATATTTTCAAAAAAATGACATCAGGCTAATTTAGTGCTCAATAAGAGAAAAAGGTTAGATCAATGTTAGACATTAATAGAGATGTTTGCTTATATCTTCGGACCGACTTATTCAGCTGGCTCATATATACCTCAATACCAAACCTTTCATCCTAAGTTCGGTTCTACATTGTTTTAAATTACATGAGCATAATGAAACTTTCATCCCATAGAAGGACCTACGTATCAAATAATCGCTGTCATATCCGAAGTTCGCCACGCCTACCGCGAAATCCGAAAATATATCCGTAGAAATTACGAGGATTCCTAAATATTTATCAAATACCTCCGTGAAACGCAGAACGAAATCGTAAAATACATCATTTTCCTACAGCACTCGAAACTAACTTTCGGCATCACACACATATACATAAATATTTATGTACGAACAACAAATTCTCTTTATCCGAAACAGGACGACGAAACAGTTCCGCAGCCCAGAACAAACATTACACGTTGA